>CM031241.1:180272841-181002202 GCA_018340775.1 Taxus wallichiana var. yunnanensis
TTAGGGGCTCAGAATTTGAAGGCAAAGAAAACAAATAAAAATAAAAATTTAGAAATGTTATTGTTTCAATACTGTAAGAACTTGTGAAAAGGGCTTAACACCTCGTTAATTTTCATAGGTGGAAGATTGTACAAGGATGTATTATGTTTTATCCAATCCTTACTTATAACATACATTTTATAGTAAACAATAATTAATTGGAGTTTGTATCTTGTCGTATCAAACTATAGTCTCTTTATTTCTAAGCTTATCTTACTTGACACAAAATCCAATGTCATAAATATATTCCTAATGGAAATCTAATCGAATCTCATGAACATGATACTGTTAGTTTACATTTCATCATGTTAGAGCACCCTAACTGTTCAAGGCTTAACGGAAAATATTAGCTGTTACCTTCTCTTCAACCTATGGTAAAGGAACAAAATCTAACCTTAGATTTTCACCACCAAGTTCAAAATAGGTAGATAGATCTTGTATACTGTTAGGAGATTTGAGACACGTGAAAAATTCTAGGGATGATTCCCTATGTAATTTCTTTTTTTTTTAAAAAGGTTTCGAATGTGTGTATGAGGTTCACCATTTGGGGTTTTGTACTTTGATACTAGATCTTTGCAAAATAAATAAATAAATTGTTTAATACACATCATCATTGTCAAGTCCCTGAAGAGAGGTTTGTAATTCAATCATATAATTCTAATGAGGGCTCAAATTTTTAAATCAAGTAATCACTAGTACACAAATGAGAAAAGTAGAAACATAAATAATTTAATTAATGTGTTTAAGTCGTTTTGTGGTGTGGAGTTAAACATGGAGGTGGAATTTCAATGTGATCCTAAGTTCCCTAAATGATGAATTAAACCCCTTTTACTAAACATCCTGTTATGGGGTAGTGGGTATACGTGGTGAAAACAGGAAATCATGTACTTGAGATTTTGAGCATAAACCCCCTTTAATCATGGTTGTAGCTTGTTAAGAGAGATCGAATGCGTCGTTGAGTTATATAGTTTTTTTGTAGGGGTGTCCTATAACTTCGTTGAGTCCTCAACAAGGTGTGAGGTTATCTAATCCAATGTCTTCTCATTTTCAGCATCGTTTTGTAATTTTCCCTTAAACCCAAATTCTTAGTGGAGTGTGGAAATATTCTCCTTAGGGCCATGTTGTTTTAAACCCTAAGTAAAGTAGAAAGAAACTCATTAAGTTGTTATAACTAAAAAAATGATTGGCATCCTTAGTAAATGAATGTAAACATGGGAGGTTGAGTAAATTAGTTACCATTGAACTTGGAGAGGCCGACCCATTATAATCGTATTCGTAACCTAACTACATTGTTTAATATGGAAAACAAAGAGAGAAATAAGCAAATTAGAAGAAATCTCTACAAGTTAAGTGGTGCCCAGAATTAAAGTTTTGTAACCTAGTTTATAATAAAATGATGAATTGCAGTGGTAAGGGTTTTGTAGCTTATTAATGGCTGAGATTGAATTATAACACTAATAATTTCAATGCCCTAAAAATAAAATTGATGTCTTCCAAATGGGCCCATACATATGTTTACTCTGTATTCAAACATTTTGGTTGAACCGATCATTGGGGAATGTTGTCTTGATGTGCATCATGTCCTTTCCATATTACGGTTGTTTGATGATGTCATATAAGCATCTCTTGTGTTATGTGTTTCTGTCTTTAGCAACCCCATGTTTGACATGTGTGTTATGTTGTGGGAAGTAAAATTTTTTTTTGCAGTATTATCACTGTTGTTTTTGTGTGTATTTTTGTGGGCGTTCCATTCTCTATGGATTTAAAGCTAGAGTTTAAGTAGTGATTAGTAAAATTTCAAGGAGAAGAGGAGAGATGATGAAGGGAATTATAATATTTGAATTGTACATTGAAAGAGACACCTCTCTTAATTTATGAGAATTGAGATTGTAAAAAGGAATCTAATATAGTTGTAGTCATGACGTATATTTATTTCTATATCACATGTATTGGGATCAAGAAATGACAAGGTTGTGTAGTTTTAATTATTCGTAACCTAATATTTCGATAATCTTACTTGCTTGCAATAATAATATCAAAGTTTGTGACATGTAAGACTTTATACATTACATGTGTTCAACCTAAAATCCTACAAAATTTCATTAGTTCTTATGTTAAATTGTTTTAGTTTAGGATAATGTAAGTTATTTTGTATAGTGCATTGTAGTCACTTTTCCTAACCCATAAACTCCCAAGCACTCCAACATATCACCCAGTGTGAAATTGGCACTCACCCGAGGCAAACACAGACGTTGAGCCCCTCCTTTATGTGATATTTCCAAGAATGTTCATAATTAATGGAGGAATATTGAACATACCTACATACATACTTTCTAAACAAGAAAAATAGATACCAGCCCAAACATAAATGTACCATCATATGAATGAAAACATTGTATCCACATAAAGGAATCAGATATGAATCATGAAAGTATGAATATTTATAGGGTTTAAATCCATAAACATAGATATACAAAACAACACCATCATATATTGATTCACAATTGTTTATAGTAGCTAAATACATCAAGAGATCCATAACTAGACCAGATACATCAACAAAGTCTCAGTATTACTCTCTAATGGCTTCATTACAGAAGTTATAACAGTGATCACACACATCTCTCCTAGCTCTCTCTACCTTCTTACTCACACATACTTAACCGATTATGCATACCCCTTGTCTCTCTTCCATACAAACCAAATCTATCTTCCACATGAACCAACTCTCTCTTTTTGTTACCATGCAAATCCATACATAATGAGGGACTCAAAGGAATGTTCCCTTACCACCTACTCATCACTCGAGTGAACTTCTGTCAAATTTTATCATGTCTTTCCATACTCAATTATTCTCATCATACAAGCGCCAACTAACCATAACTAACTCCACTTTATAGCTCTTAATCCTATCATGATAACCATAATAATACCCCATAATATTCTTTCCTTGAGTTACAAGTCTCCATGTCCTAACCTTATCCATAACCAATTCTGGTCGCATCTCCACATGTTCCTTTATCATGACTTTAACCGTGATAAAAATGCTATTAAGTCCCGACCTTGTTCTACCTAGTTGCGAACCACCATGCTTTCCCCAAATTTACTTCCACGCTAGCCTCGTGCCCTACCGACATGCAACAAAACCTTTTACACCTTATTTTCATAACTTCCTTAGGGGCCCAACATTAGCCCACACTATCTTGATTTCTCCACATGGAAATCCTTCGCGCTCTCTAAACATGACTCTAATGATTCAAAAATTGGCTAAGTCAAAACATTGAAAAGCTTAGTAGTTCAAATGAAAAGTTGGAGGAGCTTATGGAACTCAGATTATCTTGTTCTTCAATTTATTCCACGTTTCTAGCTCGGTCATAACTTTCATCGATACTTCTTCTACCACTCTGGATATTTGGTTTGGCATAAGATCCTGAAATTTCTCCTTGAGATCCCCATGATTAATACCAATGCCACATATACTCCCTCAAACTCATCCATATGCTTTGCGATAGCATCCCTGGAGTTTTCAATCCTAAAATTTAATTTCTTGCACTTTATTTTTATCTTATATTTTGGAACGGTGGTGTCGATTATCAGTTGGACACCCTCAATTGTTTTTGCTAGGAATTTCTCCTGTAAGGTCTTGAGAGTGGCCTCTTCCTCGATACACATACATCAACAATGTGCTCATAATTTGGAAACTATTGAAGTCCCTATCCACCAATATATTTTCTTCCTTGAGTTGGGTGAGTAAATCCTCCAAGTTAGTGATCTGAGCTTCCACAATGATCTTGTTCTCTTCCTTTTGTTTAAATATCTCCGCACATATTGACCCAATGTCAACCTTCATATTCTTGAGTAAAATCCCCACTAAGTTCTCTAATTATTCCATTTCATCAATGTAATTTTTCCTAGCTTGGCTTACTAATTTTAGGAATTGTATGAGGATCTTGTTAACTAAGGAACTTCTCGATCGTATACTTCCTTAGTTTGCACCGCTTGCCCTTCAATACATGGTGTAGTGTCTCTACCTCCCTTTATTTCTCCTTTTTCACCACAAAAAAGTTTGAACAGTGGCCTGCACATCCAAACCTCACCTTATCACTTTTGATGACATATTTTGCAATGCGTTACACATCTTCTCATCACTGAGGTGCCTTAGATACACCACCTTATACATATCTCCTCCCTTCTTCTTCAGATGAATGGTCTTGATCACATGATCATTGACCTCAAATTTGGGATCCTCTACATGATAATGCAGATTCCAACTAATCATCTTCTTCATTCTTGTCATGCCCCCTTCTTGATCCAAAATATCCCATGCATGTAGCTTCTCTAGGAAAAGGGTGCTCAAACCTTATGCGTAACATCTTTGCAGGATCATCCACAAAGTGCATGTGTGGGGACATAGGTGTCCACTTCTTCCTTACCACCTTTCTCATCGAACGATGTTTCTTTATTACGGAGTGAACCCTTTATCCTCTTTGATCATAAAGGAGTCTTCTTTATTTTTTCTTCTTACGGGTTGGTGGGTGAATGGGTGAAGTTACACGTGCTAAACTTTCTTGGTCCTTACGAAATTTTCTTTTTCCTTGACATGTGCCTCACCCACTACCTTAGTCTTTGCCTCATCTCTTCTCTTTTCTTTTCTTTGTGTTCAAGTTCTACCTCAAGCTACTCCTTGAATGTAGTGTAGTCCCCCTCTTCTTATGAGCCTATCATGGAACTCGACACATTGTGTAATTTATGCCTTTTCTATTCCGAATCTTCCTCCTCTCATTACTTCAATTCCTCGTGCTCTGGCTATGAAGCCTCAACGCTACCTTGTTGCGATGTACTTACGCCCCTACTACCATTTTGGCATGTTTAATACTTAATTTTTTGAGAAGTGTCTATTTTCTCCTCACTTCTTCTTCTTCTTCTACTTCTACCTCTTCTGGACCACCCTTATAGCTAGGATTGGCACCTCCCGTTGTCTTTAAAAGGTGGAGTATGTAATTTCCACTTAAAATCCTCCCTACATATTTGGGCACAAGTTGCACGAATACCCGATAGATAAAACCCTTAATGGTAACATTGACATGCGGATGCAGATCCAAGAAGTTTGATTCCAAGGTCTTGGCATACGCGGCCTGGTGTGATATTTATATGTCACGCAAAGGGTGTAAACATTAGCATCCACTTTATCAACATCAAAGGTCAGCTTATGTGCTTCCTTTATCAAATTGATGGTGCACTTTAGATACTTCATGGTGAATGAAAATGGAAGCTTGTACCAAGGCCCCATTTATTGTTTGGCCATCATAAAAATTTTCAAGATGAAGTGTTGTGAAACCGTGAACTTCACCTAGTCCCCAACCACTTGAGGCAACTCATTTGGGATATTCCACTCATTTTAAAAAGCCTTGCACAATCTCTCATACCACATGTTCATACGCACCTTTTATTTACTTATGAGGGTGCCATCGCAAGTGAATTGTAAAAATTATACTACACAACATGAGTATGACTGTGGGTGAACCCAAACATTTTCATCCAACCCATCGGGGACACAAATTTACCAAAACACAATTAACATCAATATAGATGCCCATGTGATCTTGGTCCCAACCTCATTTTGTCTTTGGGACCTCCTCAATGATATTGTTTGCAATAAATTGAGCAAAGTTGTAGTGTTTCCACTTTGATACCCTATATGCAATGTAAAAATATCTAGTTGATATTCTTCCATCGTTAAAATGCGCTTTAACTTGAATGATGAGTCGGGTTATGACCCTCAACGTCGAGTTAGAAAGGTGGAAATATCCTGAGCCCTTCCTCCCTTCTCATAGATCAATTACTTCACCGATTCTTCAATTTTAAAAGTAGCACATAAATCAAGTGCCTTGTCCTCACCATTGTTTCACGGTGCTTGTTACCTTTCTAATTAAATGGCCCATAAGTCTCATTCTCCTCCATGTAAATTAGAATAAATCCTCGTGTACCTAGGACATTAACCACCTAAAGAGTGGGGTGGGCTTAGCAAAGAAAGACAAGTCCTAAACATGCAAAACTCCGCTTTATGCAACTTTTGTTCCACCAAGTCTAAAACCCTAGGGTTTCCGAGCTCGCCTAATCTGGAATATCCAAAACCATATATGACCACATTAGTTTCTCATTGTCACTCATTATTTGTTTAAATTCACCGATATTACACTTGTAAAGATTTGAACTCCACTTTTCTCGTTTTAATCACACCCATGGAATATTGCATTTTCGACTATACCTCAATAGGTTCCTCCTTCTCCACCACTGGCCTCTTATTTTGTGGCTTCTTGTGTGTCATTTTTGTTTCTTTACTTTTTTTCCTAGGTGTTTCAAAATATCCTTGTCTTACCGAGCTCGTTGACTTCAAAATTTTCACTTTTATGCAACCCCGTGCTTTGCCGTATTGTCTTCCTTTCCCCTTGTTATACCACAAGATCTGTCAAAATTTATAGAGCTCCACTTGTTTGTAAAAATTACTTCATTTCCTTGTCACACTTTGTTGTACTTCAATCACTCTAGAGCACAAAAAATTTAGAAGGGAAGGTAGTTAAAATGACTACCATTTCCCCTATTTATACTCTTCCAAAACTTTAATGTCCCTTTTTAATAAAGTACCATTTTCTTCTTAAACGAATCTCGTGACTCCACCGCACGCTATAGTCATAACCTTCTAGCGCTCTATTGTTACTTCCTTCCACAAACCTCATTCACATGGCCTACTACACTGAAGTACTCAACCTCTATGCCATATACCAAGTAATTTCCCAAGCCACCTCCTACCTCATGTTATCCGCATTATCCTTGCTCCTCCCCTACGTGGTCTCCATATTTTCTCCAAACAACTCTACTAAAACACAAATCTAAACACCTTTTATACCCCACAACGTGTTCTTAATCCTTTTGAACCAATCATCCTAGAATGCATTTTCCATCAATCCAACCTCCTTAGAAATGTTCCAATCTTTTTTCAAATTTATCTGCCACTCCACCTCACACTAAAATTATGTACAGTTCTCTACATAATGGAACCACTTAAAATTTCATTAGCCACTGACGTGCCAACAAGTAACACAACACATATTCAAAAATATAAGTGTAACAATGATGAAAGGAAACACATATCGGGAAAATACATGAAAGGGAAACCTAAGATAAATGGTAACCTTGTGTTATAACAAACATTAAGAAGACTTATTTATAGTAGGGATTTAACCTAATCCCGTTAAAGTAACTAGAAAGTTGTGTGCCATCCAAAACTTCTAATTGGCAAGCACTTGAGTCAAGTATGTAAGTTACGACATATGGTCCCAACCAATGCACTAGGAACTTCCCGGGTGATGTGAAAACTTAGAATCATACTAAAGAACCATCTTCCCAACCTCAAGTGTCTTTTTCTTAATGTTTTGATCATGCTAGGAATTTTTTTCTTTCTTTCTCTGTCTACTATCTCCATTGGGTGATATCGTACCTCTCATCCAACTACACTAGTTTCTCTATGCACTCTTTGAGTGCTTTCTCATCACCCAATCCTCTTGCACGTGTAATACAAAGGGATAGTAACATAAAATCAACTAGTAACACTTCTTCCACACAAAAAACCAATTGAAAGGGTGTGGATTTGTTCGAGTCTCTTATAGTTTTTTCTATATGACCAAAGTACAACAAAAATTTATCATCCCAATCCTTCCTCCCAACATCACAAATATTTGTCAATGTGTGGTTCAAAATCTTGCTAAAGGCTTCAACAGTACCATTAGCTTGTGGGTGTTAAGGGGTAGTCTTATGATGGGCTACCATAAACTCTACCAACAATATTTTAGTAGTATCATTCAAGAAATGAGTACCCCTCTCACTTGTTAAAATTAATAAATATGCATATCTCGCTTATAATATTATCTAAAAGAAACCTTCTAAAGTAGCTCTAGTGAAATCCTTCATAGGTGCGGCCTCTTCCTACCTTGTAATATATTTAGAACAAGTATTAATATAACACAAACCTGTCTGCACGCTACTTGGTGGGGAAATAGCGCTCAAGAATTAAATTTCCCATTTTTCAAAGGATTCGCACTTGTTATCATTTTTAATGGCATTTTATTTATATTTTTAGGCTTCCCTAGGCACCGTAAATATGACAACTCTTGACATATTCTCGCATAATATTTATACAATGTTTCCCACCATAAAACCACCATCAGAATCTTACACATGGTAGCTCAACCTTCATAGTGTCCACAAGAAATCCCCCCATGAGATTCCTCCATAATACCCACATGCTCATGTTCTAATACACACCAGTGCAAAACCTCATCCCGACCAAGTTTTTTTAGATCTCCACCAACTAACATATAAGGCACATGACGTGAATTTCCGGTTGTTTTCTTTCGATACTCTTCATTCCGTTAGGTGCCACACATGTTTGTAAAAGAACAATATTTTCCAAATCAAAGGGTACATACTATAATCTAAAATTACATGCATCCGTCATTGTGTCTTCAATGGTCTATGCATCCTTACTTGAATCAATTCTTGAAAGATGGTCAGCTCGATTGCACCTTCAACTTTTGACTACCACCGAAAAGTCAAAATCCTCGATAAAAAAACCCAATGGCATATGTGCCCTTGCAACACCGGCTTGTTCACTAAATATTTAAGTTTCATGTGATACTTATAAAATATAAATGAAGTAGCCAACAAGTACATCCTAAACTTATGCAATGCATAAATCATAGACAATGCTTTGCGCTTTGTTGTGGTGTAATTCTGCTTAGCTGAGTTAAATTTCTATTTGCAAAACATAAGGGGTGATCAATAATCCATCCTCCATGTTGTGTTAAAACTTCTCCACCTACCATACTTGATGCATCCACATTCAAGTGAAAGGGATTGTCTCAAGAGGGAAAGAACAAAATGGATGCAGTAGTAAGCTTCTCTTTTAATGTATCAAAATCCACCAAATTTTCCTCATCCTATTGAAACTTTCCCTTGTGCTTCAACAAATCCTCCAAAAAGCAAACCGATCTTGGCATATCCTTTGATGAATCTTCGTAGTATCATGTATGCCCCAAGAATCCCCGCACTACACTTTGATTGACGAGGCTTCTCCAAAACCATAATAATATAAATTTTGGTAGGATTCACCAATAAGCCTTCCTTGTAAATAATATGACCTAGAAATGTGTCAAAAGAAGTAACAAAAACACATTTCTTAATATTTAGGGAGATACTTAATTTTTACATCTCTAAAACATTAGCCTCAAGTCATCACAATGATCCTTCACTAGTCCATACATTGTCCAATCATCTAGGTCGATTTGCCAAAAGTTATGAGTAACGTCTTGAAATGCCTGCACAAAGATGCACAAAAATACAACAAACACATTCTTATGTCCAAAGGGCATAACCATATAGGAAAAAATTCCCCATTCGGTGATTAAAGTAATCTTCTGTTTGTCCACCTTTTGCAATCCTTACCTAATGATACCCCGAGAATCCATCTGTGAAAGAGTAGATCTCGCACCTCACTACACACCTTCCAAAATTTCCTCCATAAAAGGTGTTAGAAAAGAGCATATTACACATGCAACATTTAAATATTTATAGTCCACATAGATCCGTATTATCCCATCCTTCTTGATACTAATCACCATTGGACCAACCCATTCAGACTCTTCAATAGCCTCAATGATCCCAAATTCCAACATTTTATCAATCTCTTCTTTCACCTTTATGAGTAGATTAAGATTCATCTTATAAGGCATCTTCCTAATTGAGTGTACACCTTCCTTAATATTAATTCATATCTATCCCAAGGAGGGATGAACTCCTTTCAATTCATGGTATCGTGTGGGAACAAATCCTAAAAGTTCGCAACATGATTCAATTATCTTTAAAACCTCCCACTTTATCCAAGTAAAGCCTCCGGGCCTTCCATCCAAGCCTTCTCACATTATTGAACATGGTACAAGGTAGGTCCATCCCCACGATAGTCACCTACCTTTCAAGGTGAATTAATCCAAAAAAATTGAATAGAGAATGTGATTCTTACCTCTGGCAACTCAATGAGATTGTTATGTGCTATTGTCCCACATAAGGTATAAAATAGCATATTTCTCCATTCTACTACATAGTTCCACTTGAATTTAATAGAACTAAAAAGACACCAGGTTTACCTTCCAATGTAACTTGTTAACGGACTTCCCAGTCATCTAACCGAACACACCTTGACAACGCGAGTCATTGTGCCCCTTAATTCTCTATAAATGAGCTCGTAAGTCCCATGCACCCAATTATCACATTCAATGTTGGTTGTATCACTTATGGACTAAGCATCATCTCACTGAACAATGCCTTCTCTTGATGGTTGAATAAATTTTGGGTGTCTAATGGTGCACACATAAATATTATTTAAGTAATCTTATCCCAAATGTTCTACATAAGGTGAAAACCTACCATTTTTTTAGTGGAATAATCACGCGCTCTTTCTTAATCTAAAAACTAATATAGTGTTTATTGAAGCATAAATCTACATTATTCACATAACACTAAGGGAATCCAAGTAAGGCAGGGAAGCTATCTACCTAAACGAGTGCTAAGACTTCAAATTTCCTCGTGAATTTGGCACCTTGAATGGTTATGGAAGCATCTTTCAAAACCCCAATAGGTGTAGCCTTAGTTTTTTTTGCCATGTACAACACATTTGAAGATGGATGTAATTGTGGCCTCCCCATCTGATTCCACACATCCAAAGTAAGGACATTAACCTCTACACTTGTGTTGATTAGTATGTTTCTCAGATGCCAACCATCAACAACAACATTTAACGTGTTTTCCTTGTCATAATAAAGACTATGAGAGGACAAATTAGCATGTAATATCTACCTCTCACACCCACTTATAGCACACATTACCTTCTCTCTCAACCAATATCCTAACAAGAGGAATTATATTTTCCATGCATAAATTCTTACACACCTCTTTGATATCATCAATGTCCTTCTTAGGGATCTCAATATTCTTTACCTATTCCAACTTCTACATCTAATCCTTAAAGCACCTTTGGATCTCCCTTGAAAATTCCTCATTACCTCCATAGTCTCCTCGGTAAACCTCCTTCGATAATTCAAATCAAGGTAATTTTAATGTAACACCTTTTTCCTTGTAATGAGAGTTCCTTCCTATAACATTTCTCTCAAAGCGTGCAACTTCGGTGCTTATAGTTATTAATATTGGTTCCAAACCAAGATTATATGTTACCTTAGGTACAAAAAAAGGTTTAGCATGCTTCACACCAAACATTCCCAATCCCTTATCCTTCTTATTATTCTAGCTCATGTGATCATACAAGTAAGGGCACTATTCGTAATTATGTTTCTTTCCACACCATGAGCACTATAGTAAGTTTGGGCACTTCGCTTGTAGTTATTATTGATGCAAAATCACAACACCCCCCAAATGGCCTTAGATCCGAGTGGGGCATTCGGTGTGATGCATAACATGGGACCATCTCTCAAGCTGTGGGACTTGCAAACTTGAGATGGCCCTTTGGAGAAATTCAACTTCTTCTTCCTAATCCTAATGCTAAACTACTTCTAAGGATTTAAATGATGTCTAACTACACCTATCATAATAATACCAAGGAGACAGGGAGAGAGAAATTTCATAAAGAGGGAAATCCTACACTAACGAGGTGATAACACCAAGAAAAGGGGAGTTCTGGTCACAATCTCTACTGCCTGAAGTGGAGAGAGGTGAGCAATGGAGAGGATGGACAAATGCATCATAGACCAAAGATAGAGTTCACACAGAACACCACTTCAAACCCATTAAACACAACTCTCAAAACTTGTAATAGACATCATAAGTATGCACAATATACCCTTGCAATGATGAGAGGCAAGAAGAGACAATAAAATAAGGAAGGATGGAAAAATGCATCACAAAATATATTTTATTTCTCCATGAATTCACACATTACATCATCAGTGGGCAAGAGGAAAGAAAATGCCATTACAGAGCCAAGAGAGGAGGCTTAAGCTCCACTTTCCACCCTAAGGAAGAAAGAGAGAGGGGTAGGAGAGAAACAATGACCAACCTTTAGAAAAATGTCCCTCCTTTACAATATATAGAAGAATGAGAGGAGAGAGGGAAAATTTGAATCCTGCTTCAACCACCCCAAGATATGCATTGAATTCACCTACTCCAACCACCCTACAAAGCATTGAAATCTACCAGAACAATGATGGGCTTCACTGCAAGACCCATGCCTCTATGTGCTATTCCTTACTAGGCAAGAAAGGAGTCCCATTCTTCATCATGGTGGCAGGTGGGAGACTTGACAACCTCAAAATGGCTGGCCGGATCATTAATGGTGGAAGGTGAATAGCAGGGACCGAGAGTTTTCCAAAAATTCCTCTCCTGCTTGAAACCAAGCTTCCAATCAAAAGATATGGCTGTTTGAAGGTACTTCAGGTTTGGGGTCTATTTACGCAAGGTCCATGTGGTGGCCTCGCACATCTTAAGGTTTCAGCCCCTTCCTTTCACTCTCGAAGTTACAGCGATGAGACACGTGGCGTCATCTATAGGCCTGCTCTATTTCCTTTATATTCTTCCTAAGATCTTCCTATTGGCGAAGACAATGTGCCTTACCAAGACATTGTGCCTTACCCAAGACACGTGGAGGTTCGAGAGAAAATTTGGGACCCGCCCAGATTTTACCTTTAGAGTTGAGCTGGTGAGGCATATGGAGGCTTCCACTAGCCCCGCTCTACCTTCCTCATGTTCTGCCCAAGTCCTTTTTGTTTGATGAAGGCTTTATGTCTGACCTAGGACACGTGGAAAGCTTTGGCTCATTTAGGGATTGTCCCTTATGTCTCACTTCTGAAGTTGCGCTAAGGTGACATGTGGAACCCTCCATGGGTCTCGTGAATTTTCAACAACCGATGAGACTCCCTTTTAAACCCCGACTACATGGGAGGCTTAGCACTTGTTGGGACGTCTTTGGTCTTGACCTTTGGAGATGTGCCGTTGAGACACGTAGCATCATTCGCTTGCCCTTCTATACTTAGTTGATTCAATGGTAAGATCCATCCTCTTTTGACTTTGACCATGTGGTGAGCCCATGCTCATTTGGGAACCCACTCTTGATTCTTCTTTTGAAGTTACGTTTGAGATGACACATGCCACCTTTCACGGGTCCTTTGAATTTTAATAGGACATGTGGAGACAATGTGCCCTACCCAAGACACATGGAGCTCGGTGCAAATTTGGGACTGCCTCTAGATTTTACCTTTAGAGTTGAGCTGGTGAGGCATATGGAGACTTCCGCTAGCCCCGCTCTACCTTCCTCATGTTCTTCCGAAGTCCTTTTTGTTTGATGAAGGCTTTATGTCTGACCTAGGACACGTGGAAAGATTTGGCTCATTTAGGGATTGTCCCTTGTGTCTCACTTTTGAAGATGCATTGAGGTGACATGTCCATGGGTCTCGTGAATTTTCAACGACCGATGAGACTCCCTTTTAAACCCGACTACATGGTAGACTAGTGCTTGTTAGGGACTCGCCTTTGGTCTTGACCTTTGGAGATGTGCCATTGAGACACATCGCATCATTCCCCGCCCTTCTATACTTAGCTGATTCAACGGTCAGATCCATCCTCTTTTTGACTCTAACCACATGGTGAGATCATGCTCATTTGGGAACCCACTCTTGATTCTTCTTTTGAAGTTACGCTGAGATGACACATGCCACCTTTCACGGGTCCTTTGAATTTCAATACAGCCATTGCAACTTTTTGAGACTTTAGACATGTGGAGGGTCTGCGTACATTTGGGGTCTCTGTTTTGATGTGCATTTTGGAATTACGCTGAGCTAACACGTGGCGCCTTCCGCAAGTCTATTTTTTTGGCCTTGAGTTGACTTATATGTGAAGTCCAAAAACTTTGAGCCCTTTCTCTAATTATCTCCTGTTGAGCTATGATCTCCTTTAATGTTATTTTCCTCCTTCATCAACCTTGCTGCTCCATTATAGAGATCACCCGCCCTCGTATTTGGGATCGATCATGAGCTCGCAGTCTAAACCCCCTTATATTTTCTTCTATGCAGGGTTGTGTTTGATCAATTTTCCTTGGGGGTAAAATTGGAATAACAATTTGCTAACTCACTAGGACATCTACCTGCTAGATTAAGAGACCAGTTGCCTTTATTGCATCCATTAGGCATGGAGTCACAAATGATAACATGGTACCGATCTAGTCCTGAAAACTTGAGCCCGATTACTTGCGCTTGTTGACCCCGAACTCCGCCCCACTATCCGCACTCTCAATTTTTTCAAAAAAATCATGGAGATGAGGTTCTAAGAGTAGAAAATTGTATTATCCTGGGGCTTTCACCTATCCCTGGAAATGGACTCCTCGAAAACTGATTTTAGTTGATATATATTTGGATTGATTTTGAAATTAAGCAATCGCTACAGTGCAACTATGGGTCTCCTAGTGCTGCTAATACTTGAAGGGTGTGGTGCATTGTACCTGAGCAATACGGAAAAATATTATATACAAAGATTAAATCATAGATGCCTCAAATAATACGTGCAGAGTGTGTAAAAGTACTAAGAAAACCTACTCCTACTCCTACACTAACCCTATCAAAGAAAATCTAAAAAAAAGCTCACAGGCAAAGGGAGAAATAAATTCCCTTTCTCAAAAAAATGCAGCCATGTATATGATTTGGCACTGAACATGGCTCTTATTATGAGTGAGAAACTGACAAGAGGCTGATCTTCCACCCAAATCATCAAGGTATCAACATCAATCAAAAATACCTCCTCAAGTTGATTGGCATTGGACTCTTGGAGGTGTTGATGGTGACCTTTAGTGCTTTGAAACTCATCCTCATGCTCAAGTGGGCATGACTGGTTTTAGCTTCTCCCTTGGCTCTAATGAAGCCAAGTACCTTATAGGGCATGGTCTAGTCCTTTGAATGTGCCATTGGTTATGAAATTCAACTCCAAGTATGGAGTATTCTCATAGACCTTCTTGGGTGGATGGTATGGAAGAGATAGGATCCTCGTGATTTTTTCTTTCCTCCTCCTGAGAAGAACATGGAAGATCATGATCCTCTAACCTTGGTTCTAGAGAGCCATTGTGAGATGTAGGCTACTGCGATTAGACGCTCTCCTCCATGGTAGCAGACTCATGTGTTTGGAAGTTGGATGATGGAGGAGAAAATGATGTGATCTCCTCAGGATCCTTTCCATTAAGGTATTCCTCAAAGTGAGACAGATAATCTACCTTCTCGTTTTCCTACTGTGTGTGCTCGACCTCCTCCATGGTGTCCTCTAGATCTGTAATTTTCTCACTATGGTTACCCTTATCCTAAACATGAAGTTTGATAGCTCAAACTCTTCTTCGACATCGAGCTTGAAGGGGATGAAGTGGGAGGAAGAATTGAAGGTTCTTCTATGGTCTTCTCGCACTTCGAGCCTCGGAACCGTATAGTCCTCCTCCATCATGGGTTCATCAATCAAATCAGGCCCTTCAAATGAAATCAAAAATATTCAATAATGCTTTCTTCATTAAGTGGCCTCAACTCTGATTTGATCTCCTCCAGTTTCTCCTCTTCAATGGGACTTGGAGCTGATTATTCTTCCCTCGCTTGTGTTGTAGCTAAAGCTTCCACCACTTGTGGTCTAACCCCAACCTCCTCCATAGGATTAAAAAACAAGGGAATATTTTTATTTCTGGATTTAAGAGTCAAGATCACTAAGCTTTTGTTCATTTCTTCTTTTTCACTCTTCCTCTTGGTTGGTTTTTTGAGTCTCTTCCCGACATGGACTCGGGAGAGTAGGAGGAGTGGAGGGTGGGGTCTTCACTAGTTACTTTATCTTTAGTGGGGGAAGGTATTTCCTTTGGCTCTTGTGGAGGGGACTTGGATCTGGAAGGGAAAAGGGAAGAGGAAATGAGGTGAGATGGAAGACTAGGGGATGGAGAAGGGAAATCAACACTTGGGGCAGAAGATGGGAAGCTTGGGAATTGAAGTTCCGTTAAGATGGTGTTGTTTGGGGAATCGACGAAAGTTACCAAATGATGGTGTAGGACTTACCCATTGATAAGGATCCTTGACACCAAGTTTGTAGCCCTCATCTCCTCGGTCCACCGTGAAAATGGGGCAACATCTCAACCATGAAGTCAAGCTTCTCTTGTGGGCTATAGTGTCTTGGAAAAGGGCCTCCCGATGTGTAGAATAATCAACCAATGATATTAGGTCTCATACCCTGCTGTTCATTAAATTTCAACCCAGGGGTGTAAGATTTTCAAAGGGCTTGCAAAATATATGCTACAGTACTTTGGAGTGAAGTCTTTGTAGGCTAGAAATTTATCAAAGAGTAGAAAGTAATGTTTATGCAAATTGGAAAGTAAACTATGGAAATTGTTGATCTGCAGATCTAAAACTCAACACACTATGTACTCATGAACTTTGAGAAATAAAATGAATAACTAATAATCAATCCACTCAACATAAATAAAAAATGGAGGAATAAGATCTTCCCTACAATTCCTTCCGAGGGGGCCCTTCCTCGTGCAGAAGTGAGTTCCGATCCTACCCTAGAAACTCACGGAACTGATCAAGAAGATAAATGATTCATCTATTGAGCTGTAGAAATTAAATATTGCTACAACAAAGAGAGATTACAATGAATTCAAGAGCACAACTCACATTAATATATTCTATCTTCACACATTCATAATTCTACCTTTCCCCCACCTATCACTTCATTTCTCCATCTATATCCTTTGTCCTTTCTCTCTCGGATATATATATATATATATATATATATAATATAGACAAATTACTAACTTATTCAATACTATGAATATTGATTAAAAACCACTCAAATAGATTATAGTTTTTTGGTTTCATATCTGTCAAGTGAAGACAACTAATTTTTGTCTTATTTACATGATAGGAACTAATTACAAAACTACTTAACAAAATAACCATAATATTACATATGATGCATTAGGATAGCTGGCACTTTTTGTCTTATGTTGCGGTGTGAGCTGGACAAGTTCTCTTTGGCTACGGGTAGCTGGAGGTGCATATTGCTTTGTTGCTGCAGGTAGTTCTGGAAGATGCTACGAGTAGGCCTGGAGCTTGCTACAGGTAAGATAAATCACCCAAAGACTTTTTAGAATTGTCCAAACAATGCTGCCACTTGGTTAACTCGTTCTCTAGCTTCATATGCTCAGCTCCATATTCTTCATGATGCCTCATTGTTTGTTAAATTCCACAATTCCCTCTTATCAATTCCCACCAAGTGGCTACGAGAAATATTAGCCAGGAGCACGGCCCAAAGGCTACGGAATGTCGCAGAGCACCGCCGAGTTGCTACTGGTGGGGCCTACTACTTAAAAAGCTTATGGCATCTTGTAATTTGTTCATTTAGACATTAGAAACATTAGTTTGCACAAGAGACAAGATTCACCACAATAAATAAGTATATTAAATATTAATGAACATATAAAACTAAATCTATGCGTAATCATAACTTTATCTCATATCAACCATCAAGAGGAGATCAAATTCTCAAAATTGTATGTGCAAGAGGCTTCAAAAAGGATTTAGATGAGGCCAAAACATGCCAATATGTGGCCTCATCACACCCCCCAACTTATCTTCTTGCTCGTCCCTGAGCAAGCTAGCTCATCTTGAGGGCACAATATTTTCTGTAGTCATAGGGGTCTTGATTACCTATCTGGCCATATCCATAGAGACCTCCCCTTATCCCAAGCTCATGCCATAAGGCTATCTCTTTTTATTTGTGCAATGATACTATTTTCCTCCAATCTGGAATGGGATACCAGAAGATGGGAGGATGAAACCTCAATCCTATCCATCCTTCCTTTTTCATTCTTACCAGTTCTATGTAATCATGCACCCTTTTTAAGGCCTGCTTAAAATTTGCAGGTGAGTTTGGCTCTTTATTTCTCAAAGTATAGTGGGAAACTCATCCCATCTTGATTTGTAGGATACATAATCTGTTTTACCTTCTTTATCTAGGAATATCAAATATCGATTACGGACATCTATCCGCCTTTCGACCCATGTAGCCAATCTATCCTTTGATACAAACTCTGCCCATACTTCTACAATGTCCTCAGGGTAACCAATTTCTCCCCTTATCATTAAGGCGACGTGTTTTTCCATTTCTAGATACTCATCTGCCTCTTCTTTCCTTCTCTTCTCATTTTTCGTAAGATGTGAAGGCATCTAGAAGTATGTCACCCAGATACATGTTAGGATTCCACTTTACATTAGAAGGAATAAAAAAGTTATGAATATAAAACTCACTTAGCTATGTCTGAGTGTTAGGATTAGATACTCTATACATGTTAAAGAATGTTTTGGGGTCATCCATAGCATAGGGAAGGTTATTGTATACCTTCTCATATCTAAAATGCAACCATTTCTCCTACAGATATAGGGCATATACTCGTGGTGGAGGTCTGCATTCTAAAATCCTAGTAGAAAGATCATACATATTTTCTACTTTCATCTTGAGTCCCTCTATTTCTGCTTCCTATTTTTCCACCTTCTCCACCAATGTGTCATGTTGTTGCCTTGCTTCAACATGCCCTTTAAATCTTTGTACTAGCCTTTGAAAAACATTATAATCTTCAAGAAAATTTTCTTCTAAGAATGTATATAGGTCATCCTTAGGTCCAAGCTGAATAAATATTTTCAGAAGTGAGGTCAAAATGTATTACCTCAGGCTCTGTTGTAGGCTGTCTCGTGCTTTATATGGGACCATTTGGAGTAAGGACTCATTCTTTCCTCCTTTTTATTTACCTTCATATTTTGGTTCAGGTTCAGTTCTTCTACAGGCTCTTCTTATTTTTCTTCTTCCATGGAAGTCTTTTCCAAGGCTTCTGCTACTCCTGTCAGGGGCATCCAATCCTTTTGTTCCTCTAGGTTTCTTATGATGCTTCTCAAAATGTTGATTTCCTCCATTGCTTGCTCTAGAGTTTGGAATTCAGGTTCTTGTTTCCCTTCACTTTTCACCTCTTCAATTTCTGCCCTTCTTTGTGGTATTTGTTCTTGCTTCTCCTCTTCTTTGAATTTTCCATCTCTCTTACCATCTCAAAACCTTCTTTTGTAATAAAGAAATATTGCTTTTTCTTCTTTGGAGGTGTTTCTTCACCGATCTCTATGGTATCCTGTGAGATCTTCTTACAACTGTTATTTTTCTCTTTTGTTCCTTCTTGGGGGTAACTTCCTCTACTACCTTTTCTTTTCCTTTTTTCTTAGGTGCTGAGGTAGTCTCAATTTCTTTAGGTGCCTCCTCTACTATAGGTGTAGGGGTTTTTCTTCCTTTTCCTACATGCTATGCTCTCTAGCAGGTGATGTTGCCTCTACACCTTTCATCTTCTTGGAGATAGAGCCCTTTGATTCTATAGACAGAGAGGCATTTGTTTCTTTCTGAGGGCTGCTTTTCTTACTCCCTACCTCTTCTATGGTTTCCTTCTCTACGGAAATGATGAGCCTCCTCCTTCTTCTGCCCGTAGCAGAGAGATCCTAGTATTTATTGCTACGAGTATGCTAGAATCCTCTTCTCTCTCTAGGGACCCTTATGATATGATTTCTTTTTGTCCTCCTTTCTTGTTGTGGCTATTTCTCAAGGGTTTCTTCTTTTTCCTCTCTTCCTTCAGCTTTTTCTTGACTCTTCTCTTCTTCTGATGCTACAGGTGGCTGGTCTGGATTCCCAATTACCTGGTTTAAATCAATCCTAGGCTGGATGTTTTGGAGGCCTTGCTTGGTGATTAGCTAGATCAGACAATGATGAGATAAGGCATTCTTTGCCCCTTTCTGATATTCTTTTTCCATTTTCTTTAGGCTACTCAGCAAGTGGTTTGGGACATTTATTACTATTCCATGCCTTAAGTGATTTAAGTATTTAAATTGCATTGTATAGAGTAGGGAATACCTTCCTTCACATGTGAAGTATTTGATGATGAATGTAACAATTTCTCTCTAGGCCTTAGGTAGGCTTCTTGTCTCAATACCCCCTTTTGTCTAACTATATTGCTCCCCTTGGAAGAATTGTTTGTCTAATTTGTTGTGCATTGGGTTTCTCCTCCCAATTTTCTCCATTTTGAGGGAGTCTTGTCACTTTCCCAATCAAGTCTTCTATTACTGGAAATGATATGCCAGCCTACCATGGCTTACTATCCGTCGAATGTGCTTGCAAATTGCTTTGTTCTCTCATTCCAAGATTACTTTGTTAGTAGCTGGAAGTAATTTGTCCATCTAGCCCATTCAAATATATCCCAGCAATGAGGGTTATTTCTCAAGGGTGTGACATCGGTGGGCTCTCTGTGAACAACTATTCCTCCTATAGCTTCTGTAGACAAGTTTTTATTTCTTCTCTTTTGCGTTGCTTGTCACCCTTCTCTATTTTACGTTTATCACATCTTAGGGGTAATCTTTAATTGTCCCCTGTAATCAAGGTGAGCATCATTACTTCCTTGGTTCTCGTGCTTTGAGGGTAATTAAGTCTTCGTAGCGAGATCTAATCCTACCTCCTCCCTGAGACGGCTATCACTCATTCTCGAGTGAAAAACATTTCACACTTGCCATATATTTATTCTTTGAAGGAGCTTTATTAATGTCCCCTTGTGATGGTGATAGAAAAAGAGTAAATGATTAAGGCGTATATTTAATTTTAACATGTCTTTTCAAGAAATAAATACTTACTACTTGTAGATATTACCTTTTTACCTTAGTGTCACCTATTTGTTCTCCACGTGACACTTTTTTATGAAAATATGATTTGTGCAAGGGTTTGGCATGCAACACTTCTTCCAATGAGTAATTTGATTGCAAGGATTGTCTGGAAAATGATTTCTCTCCTAGAATTTTGTTTATGCATTTTTTTATGCTTATGTAGATCAGACATGAGGTTCCTCTTGGACTTGGCTGGAGGTCCTTGTTTCTATTTATGCTTCTACAATATGTGAAAACCTACAAAAATGATACCTCCTTGCATGATGCTTGTGATTTTTAGAAACTTACATTCCTTCCTCTTTTGTATGATGCCTGCAAGTTCTGGAGTGGATTTGTGCATCCTTTGTCTTGAATACCAGTAATCGCTTGCTTTGCTGCAACACTCTGAAATTATGCCCGTAGCGACCATGAGGTGGCCCGTAGCATTGAATAGGTAGCTAGATTTAACCAAGGGTTCACCTGTAGCAAGAAAGGAATGTTTGCAGGAAGGGAAAGAGTACCTGTAGCATGAATTATGCTTTATGCAATTATTTTGTGACCCATATTTTTCCTTACCTCAATCTGAATATGCTTGTGGCTACCCAAAACTCTACATGTAACACTTTTATAAAGTTCTTACAAAGAATGGAAGGTTTCCATAATCGAAAGGTTTCTGTAAAGCAACCGATTGAGTAGCCTGCGCAAAGTAATTAGAAGTGGCAAAAGTAGGTTTGGCTGAGGTGTTTTTCTTCCCATTATTTGTTTTTTTTTTTTTTTTTCCTTGAATGGCCAATGAGCTGGTTTTCCATTCAGGCCCTTTTCTACAATTTTGGGCTGCCCCAAGCTATTTTTCTACCAGAATCAACCAACAATGCCCAAAAAGGGTTTTCATTGTTGGTTTTGTTTTGTTTTTTTGTTTTTGTTTTTTTTTCTCCTGCTACTGCCTATAGCAGGATGTTTATTATGGCCTTATTAAGGTCCATATATAATATTTCAATCTTCTTCCAATGGAAGGTAGAGATCATCCTCCCTTTCTTCCTCATCAATCTCCTTTTCCTTTGAACTTGGTGGGTTAATATGAGGGTTTTTCTGCATGGACTGCTATACTTGCTGTGAAAATTGCTCCTTTGATAAGGGTTTCTTGTATACTTTGAGTTTGTGACCGTTAACCAGGAGTTTGAATCTCACTGGATCAATTGTTCATAGTTGGACTACACCATTGTCATAGACATGTTCAATCTCATATGGCCTAAGCCATCTTGTTTGCAATTTCCTTTGTGATCTTTATATTTTGAATCGAACAGTAGGGTCCAATCTCCATGTGTGAACTGCCTAGGTTTGATGTATCTGTCATGCCATCCTATTTGCTGCTATTGTATCAATTCTATGTTCTGAAGTGCTTGTTGTCTGTACTCATCCAAAGCATTGAGCTATATCAATCTTTGCTTGTGTGCTTGAAATATCAATTCCAACTCTACTACAAATTCTCGAGTTTTGTGTTTAAATTCTATTAGCAACATTGGTTTCTTCCCATACACTAGCTCATATGGTGTGAAGCCAGTAGTTGTTTTCCATGTGATTTTGTATGCCCATATAGCCTTGTGGAGTCTGGACTCCCAATACTTTCTTGATAGATTAACTATTTTGGTCAGGATATTTTCTAATTCTCTATTCGTGACTTCAACCTAGCCATTGGACTATGGATGGTATGGTGTGGACTTCTTATGTCTTATCCTATATTCTTCCACTAGGTCAGCAATGAGATAAGCGATGAAAACTGTGGCCCTTGATTTGTAACTATTTCCCATCATACACCGTATCTTGTGAATATCTCCTTGTATAAGAAAGCTGTTACTTTCTCATCTCGAGCATGTGTCAGTGCTTTTACTTCATCCCATTTGGTGACATAATCTATACATACAAGGATGTACTCTTTGTTGTTTGATTTGGGGTCTATGGGCCTAATAAAGTCAAACCCCCATTTGTCAAAAGGTTCCAGTTGCAGCTGAGGTTATAAAGACATCTCATCTGACCTTGTAGGCCTTCCCATACATTGGCACTTATCACATTAGGTTGTATATCTGTTTGCATCATTTGCAACGTAGGCGGTAGTATCCTGCGAGTGATTTTTATTTGCTGTTCTTTTGGCTGCAAAGTGTCCTCCACATGACTCGTCATGGCATGATTTGAGAATGTCAACTACTTCATCTTCTCTTAGACATCTTCTTATTACACAATAAGGTCCAGTATAGAAGAGAAAAATAGAAATCCAAGAGTACTTACCACTTTTCCGTATCAAGCCACGCTTCTCTTTTGAGGAAAAGTGAAGTGGCAGTTGTCTGGAAACAAGGTAGTTTGCTATATGAGCAACCCAGGGTGTAGAGATAGCAAGGGCGAAGAGGTGCTCATCGGGAAATGAGTCATCTACTATGCATCCTCTTAATTGCTTTATAATCTTGAAAGGAAGTCAACTATAACATTTTCCTTTCTGGTTTATCTAGTATAGTAATGTCAAATTCTTGCAACAAGAGAAGCCATCTTACCACTCTTCTAGATACCGATGGTTTATTCATGAGGTACCTAATAGCAGCATGATCTGTGTGTATGAAATTTTGATAGCCTATGATGTAATGTTTGAACTTGTTGATTGCATATACAACCACCAAGAATTATTTTTCCGTCACCATGTAGTTTAGCTCTGCTGCTTGCATATTTTTGCTTACAAAGTAGATAGCATAGCTGAGATGGCCTTCTTTCTATCCTAGTACTGCACCTAGTGCAAAGTATCAGAGGCATCTGTATGTATGTGAAAAGGAAATGCCCAGTCTGGTCCACGTAATATGGGGGCTGATATGAGTAACTGCTTTAGTAGATTGAATGCTTCATTACAAGTGGGAGTCCATACAAACTCAACATCTTTGTTTAGCAAAGTGAACAATGGGGCTATTATTTTTTTGAAATTGTTGATGAACCTCTAGTAGTAACCAACATGACCCAAGAAGCTGCGTACATCTTTTTGTTTTTGTGGTACCAGTAGGTCCTTGATGATAGAAATCTTGGCTGGGTCCACTCTGATCCCCTTTTTAGAGACATGGTGTCCAAGCACTATCCCTTCCTCCATGAGCATGAAACATTTCTTATGACTTAGGGATAGATGATTTTCTTGACAAGTGGATTAATACTTTTTCCATGTTATTCAGGCATACCTCAAATGTGTCTCCGTAGACGGTGAAGTCGTCCATATATATATCTCACATAGTCATGTGAGAGATTTGAAAATATGCTAAGGATCGCTCGCTGAAATGTGGCAAGCACATTACATAATCCAAATGGTAGTATAGCATATGTGAATGTTCCCCATGGGCATGTGAACGTGGTATTCTCTTGATCCTCGGGAGAAATGCGGATCTAATTGTATCCATGAAACCATCTAAGAAAGCAAAGTATTTCTTTCCTGCAAGTGTATCTAGCACTTGATCAATAAATGACAGCAGAAATGGCCCTTCTTTATAGCTATGTTCAATTATCTCGTAGTCTATGCATATACGCCACTAGCCTCTTTTCTTGGGTATAATGACTAACGAGAGAAACCCAACGGCTATCGAGATTGGATAAATGAATCCCGCATCTAAGAGTTTCTATATGTCAGTCTTGACTATTTCTTTTACTTTTGGGTTCATCTGCCTTTGTGGTTGGCGTATGGGTTTACATTCTTCTTTAATGTAAATGTGGTGTGTACACTTTTCTAGGCTGATGCCTTGCATGTCTTCATAGTCCCATGCAAAGGCTCCTTTGTTTGCATGTAATATGGTTGTCAATTTTCTTTCTTCTTCCATACTTAATTTGTTATTTATGTGGAGTGTCTTGCCTGGCATTATTTCTATGTTTTTTGTGTCTTCTTTCATTTCCTCTATGCTTCTTGGTTGATCGCATGTGGCTACAGCTATGTGGCAGCAGCTGATGGAAGATCCATTGATGACTTTCAGCTGGTTCGTATTTTGACCATAGATTAGAAAAAGGACAATGAATACAAGGCAATTCTTCAGGAGTGGATTGTTCTACCTGATAGTTGTTTTATAGTATGTTGGAGATGATGGTATCCTCTTCTAGATCTGCCAATGTGCATGTATGATCTATTGTTAACGCATGGAAAATGGGTGCCTCTTCTTCTTCTTCAATCCAGATAGGCTAGTCCTTGTCTTGTGATACCTGTGCTGGGGGGTACAAAACCAATTGCTTGGTGATGTTCCCATTAGAATTCTGCATGTTTCCAGATCTACAGCTGATTAATGCATCTACAGTGGCCAACCATGGCCTACCCAAAATCAGAGGATACCCTCCAAGTTTTATTTTTGGTTGCAATACAATAAAATCTGCGGTGGTACTCCCACGAATCTACTGATATGACCAGATCTTCTATGATTCCTTCTGGTCGTACTGTGGATCTATCTGTCATTTGCGGCATTGTAGATGTGGGACGAATATGTTGTAGGTCTAATTTATGCATTGTTTCCATTGTTATGACATTGATGGCAGCTCCTAGATCGATCAAGGTATTATGGACTTGTTGTCCATTGATCTGAACAGTGACAACTGGACAACTTGGGTCTGCATATTTCTGTGGTAGCATTCCTCCCAACATGATTTCCGCCAATTTTCTAATGACATGGACTGTATTAGGATCCTTCTTCCTTCCATATTTCGAAGGCACAAATCTCTGACTGCCTTGGAATAAATGGGGACATCTTTAATGGCCTGAAACAAAGGAATCTTTACACAAACATTCTTCAGCTGCCCTAGGATATCAAACTTAGGTTCAACAGAAGTGTGTGGAAGGTTCAGGTGTTCTAGGAAGGGTGGTGATATTGTTTATGCATTCTCTTTATTGGCTGGTTCAGGATCCTCCTGTGGTTGTGATGGAATGGATATTGTGGGGTTTTTCATTATGGGCAGACTTGGAGGTGGTAGAGTTCTTCCTGAACATAGGTGGACTTCATTGATGTCCACTGTATAAGCGGGGTATTGTGTTATTTCAGTAGTACATGTTGGTTGAGCCAACTTATTGGCGGGGATTTGATTTGATACAGTTTAGCGGGTATTTGAGCCGGTATTGCTAGTTATGTATTGAGAATTATTGCAGATGTTGTGGCTTTTGTAAAAACCCACCTTGCTAATTTCTCCAAGGTTTCTACCCTCTCCATGGTTGTTGCCATGGGTTTGCAAGATTTTGTGGACCTTGGGTTGGCTGATTTTTCCATTGGTTATGTGGTGGTTGCCATGGTTGATTTTGCCAGGGTGGAGTGGGATACTGCTGCCATTGGTTGGGATTATATGGTTGTTGTATAGGCCAATGTGGGTTGGGAGGTGCTGGGGGCATCCAGGGATTACTCCAACTGGGCATGTTATTTGCATTTTGATTGAAAAATGATGATTGTGAAAATGGTGGATTCGATCCCATACCTGGATAGCTTGTCCTTGGCTGCCAAGGTTTCCTTTGTGCCACATAGAACACTTGATCTTCATCTCCTCCTATGGCATGCAGCGCTATGGAATTTGGTTCTTCAGATGTAATGCTTTCTACCTTTTTCTTTATGACTTGACACTTGTAATCAGCTTGCTTCTTCCGATAATCTGGGCAGTAGACCGTAAGGGCTTGGTCCATTGCTTGCTGTTTTTGTCTGGTGTGCAGCATATCTAGTTGTGTGGCCATGTGGCTGATTATATCCATCTTCATGTCCCGTAGCAGATTACTTACATCAGCTTTAGAGATCCCATTGGCTGATGTTGGCAGCATTTTGTTATTTCGAAGTTTTCCCAATGTTGATCTCAAATAATTCTTCCCTAGTTGTTGTATCTCTTCGAAGGTTAGTTAAGATGCATCTCCTCCACTCATGAGGTCTAAGGCTTCCAAGTAGTCATCTCAGATTCCTTTCAGAAATACCAGCTTGAGCATGTCTAGGATGAGATTATTTTGCTTATGCTTCTGTAGTGTGAAGGTGAACCTCTCCGTGTAGTCTTCCAAAGATTCATCCTCATCTTGAGTCATGCAAAATATATCATTTCTTCTGAAGTTTCTACCTTTCCCATATTCCTGATATTTGGTCAGAAAAATTTTCTTCATCTTTTCCCAACTACTGACTATGTTCCCCCTAGTCCCATAAACCATCTTAATGTTGCATCCTTCAGGGTGGCTAGAAAGAGCTTGAGCTTTTGTTCATTCATTTGGTAATCGTAGCTTCGGCATAACACATCATACTCAAATAGGAATGTATCGGGATCCTCATTGGACATCCCCCTAAAGTGTGGGAGGGTTGAGGGTGGGATATTATTCATAGGAGTATCCTTTGTGATTTCAGTAACTAGGAATTCAAAAGTGGGGCAAGCAGGTTCTCTACCTTCAACTTCATTTCTTGATGTTCGATCCATGGCATATTTCCTTGTTATATGGATCCCAAGAGATTTTAGAATAATGTCCTCAAATTCCTGATCAACTTCCCCCTTGGTACGATAATGTACAGATACTTGAGGTGTTGTACGGTGGGTGGCAGTAGTTATAGCAGAACTTGCTGAATTGAGTAGGTATTCTAGTGTTCTTTCTCCTCGTGGAGTATGGGATTCATTCGAATCCTCCTCTTGTCTTTCTTCCACTAGCACGACCAAGGTCTTCTCTACTTCTTGTTCTTCTTCTTGAATACATTGCAGCTCCTCTGCCACTCTTCTTCTTTGTGTGGGAGTATACTCCTTGTCTTGGGAGATAAGTGGCTCCTTTGCTACAACAATTTGTTTTTACTTTGGCAAAAATCTTCCGAACGAGTCTCATTCTCTGTGCATAAATTTTCCAGCTCTCTCTCTCTTGATTATTCCTATTCTTTTTCTCTTTTTTTTTTCAACTATATGAGGGGTTGGTTCTTAATACTATTTGCAGAAATTGAGCAGTGCGGTAATGAAAATTTTATCCTAGAAAGCAGGAATTCTAGCTCCTAGAAAGCTTTTGAAATAATAGGAAGAAAAGCTGATCTAAAAAAATAGGACACTGTTGTTCTAGAAAGCATGAATGGTTATTCTAGAAATTGGGAAATGAAAGCATGAATTCGCTGAAAGCAGGAAATGGAATCACTTCTATAGTATTGTCTGGAAACCTTCCCGAAAACAGCGCCAAAATGATGTGCATAATAATCAACCAATGATATTAGGTCTCATACCCTGTTGTTCATTAAATGTCAACCTAGGGCGTAATATTTTCAAAGGGCCTACAAAATATATGCTACAAGTACTTTGGAGTGAAGTCTTTGTAGGCTAGAAATTTATCAAAGAGTAGAAAGTAATGCTTATGAAAATTGGAAAGTAAACTATGGAAGTTGTTGATCTGCAGATCTAAAAACTCAACACACTATGCACTCATGAACTTTGAGAAATAAAATGAATAACTAATAATCAATCCACTCAACATAAATAGGAAATGGAGGAATAGGATCTTCCCTATAATTCCTTCCGAGGGGGCCCTTCCTCATGCGAAGTGAGTTCCGATCCTACCCTAAAAACTCACAGAACTGCTCAAGAAGATAAACGATTCATCTATTGAGCTGTACTAATTAAAGATTGCTACAACAAAGAGAGATTACAATGAACTCAAGAGCACAACTCATATTAATATATTCTATCTTCACACATTCATAATTCTACCTTTCTCCCACAGCTATCACTTCATTCCTCCATCTATATCCTCTGTCCTTTGTCTCTGGATATATATATATATATATATATACAGATTACTAACTTATTCTATACTAGGAATATTGATCAAAAACCACTCAAACAGATTATAGTTGTTTGGTTTCATATCTGTCAAGTGAAGATAACTAATTCATGTCTTATTTACATGATAGGAACTAATTACAAAACTACTTAACAAAATAACCATAATATTACATATGATGCATTAGGATAGCTGGCACTCTTTGTCTTATGCTACGGTGTAAGCTGGACAAATTCTCTTTTGCTATGGGCAGCTAGAGGTGCATATTGCTATGTTGCTACAGGTAGTTCTGGAAGATGCTACGAGCAGGCCTGGAGCTTGCTATAGGTAAAATAAATCACCCAAAGATTTTTTAGACTTGTCCAAACAATGCGACACTTGGTTAAGTTGTTCTCTAGCTTCATATGCTCAACTCCATATTCTTCATGATGCCTCATTATTTGTTGAATTCCACGATTCCCTCTTATCAATTCCCACCGGTGGATATGAGTTGTTGTAGGAGCACTACCGGTGGCTATGGGCTACTGCAGGAGCATCGCTAGAGTTGCTACGGGCTAGGGCCCACTACTTTAAAAGCTTATGGAATCTTGTAATTTGTTCATGGGGATATCAGAAACATCAATTTGCACAAGAGACAAGATTCACCATAGTAAATAAGTATATTAAATCTTAATGAACATATAAAACTAAATATATGGAAAATCATAACTTTATCTCATATCAACCATCAAGAGGAGATCAAAGTATCAAAACTTTATGTGCAAGAGGCTTCAAAAAGGATTTAGATGGGGCCAAAACATGCCAATATGTGGCCTCATCACACCCCCAACTTATCTTCTTGCTCGTCCCTAAGCAAGCTGGCTCATCTTGAGGGCACAATATTTTTTGTAGTCATAGGGGTCTTGATTACCTACCTGGCCATATCCATAGAGACCACCCCTTATCCCAAGCTCATGTCATAAGGCTATCTCTTTTTCTTTGTCCAAAGGTACTATTTCCCTCCAATTTGGAATGGGATACCAGAAGATGGGAGGATGAAACCTCAATCCTATCCATCCTTCCTTTTTCATTCTTACCAGTTCTATGTAATCATGCACCCTTTTTAAGGCTTGCTTAAAATTTGTAGGTGAGTTTGGCTCTTTATTTCTCAAGTATAGTGGGCAACTCATCCCATCTTGATTTGCAGGATACATAAGCTATTTTACCTTCTTTATCCAGGAATATCAAATATCGGTTCTAGACAGCTATCCGCCTTTTCCTGACCCATGTAGCCAATCTATCCTCTGATACAAACTTTGCCCATTCTTCTACAATGTCCTCAGGGTAACCAATTTCTTCCCTTATCATTAAGGCGGAGTATTTTTCCATTTCTAGATACTCATCTGCCTCTTCTTTTCTTCTCTTCTCATTTTTCAGGTAAGATGTGAAGGCATCTAGAAGTATGTCACCCAGATACATGTTAGGATTCCACTTTACATTAGAAGGAATAGAAAAGTTATGAATATAAAACCCACTCAATTTGTGCACTCGAGTGTCGAGGATCAGATACTCTATACATGTTAAAGAATGTTTTGGGCTCATCCATAGTATAGGGAAGGTTATTGTATACCTTCTCATATCTAAAATGCAACCATTTCTCCTGCAGATATAGGGCCTATACTCGTGGTGGAGGTATGCATTCTAAAATCCTAGTAGAAAGATCATACATATTTTCTACTTTCATCTTGAGTCCCTCTATTTTTGTTTCCTATTTTTCCCCCTTTGGGTTTGGGGTCTATTCGTGATTCTTAAGGTTTCAGCCCCTTCCTTTCACTCTTGAAGTTACGGTGATGAGACACGTGGCATCGTCTACAAGCCTGCTCTATTTGCTTTGTATTCTACCTAAGACCTTGTTCATGGAGACATTGTGCCCTACCCGAGACATGTGGAGGCTTAGCGTACATTTGGGACCCCTCCGATTTTACCTTTGAGTTACTGTTGGTGAGGTACATGGGAGCTTTACTCGGCCTGCTCTACCTTCCTCGTGTTCTGCCCAAGTCCTTTCTGTTTAATGAAGGCTTTATGTCTGACCTAGGACACGTGGAAAGCTTGTGCTCATTTAGGGACTGTCCCTTATGTCTCACTTCTGAAGCTGCATCGAGGTGACATGTGGCACCCTCCGTGGGTCTATGAATTTTCAACGGCCGATGAGACCCCCTTTTAGACCATGACTACGTGGCAGGCTGGTGCTTGTTGGGGACCACCTTTTGGGCTTGACCTTTGGAGATGCACCGATGAGACATGTGGCATCATCTGCTGGCCCTTCTATACTTAGCTGATTCAACGGCTGGATCTGTCCCCTTTTTACTCGACCATGTGGTGAGCCCATGCTCATTTGGGAACCCACTCTTGATTCTTCTTTTGAAGTTGCACCGAGATGACACATGGCACCTTTCGCGAGTCCTTTGACTTTCACTACAACCATTGCAACTTTTTGAGACTTTGGACACGTGGAGGGTCTGCACACATTTGGGGTCTATTTTTGATGTGCCTTTTGGAAATACATTGAGATGACACATAGCGCCTTCCGCAAGTTTGTTGTTTGGCCTTAAAGTCTGAAAATTTGAACCCTTTATTTGATTATCTCTTTTTGAGCTTTGATCTCCTTTGATGCCATTTTCCTCCTTCGTCAACCCTCTTGCTCCATTGTAGAGCTCGCCTACCCCTCAGATTTGGGATCGATTCGAGCTCGCGAGGTCTAAACCACCCCTTATATATTCTTCCATACGGGCGTGTTTGATGAATTTTCTTGGGGGTAAAATTGGGATAACAATTTGGTGACTCACTGGGACATCTACCTGCTAGATTAAGAGACAAGTTTCCTTTGTTGCATCTATTAGGCATGGAGTCCCAAATGGTAACATGGTACCTGATCTAGTCCCCTGAAAACTTGAGCCCGATTACTTGTGCTTGTTGACCCGAACCTACCCCCTTTGTCTCGCACTCTCAATTTTTTCAAGAAAATCATGGAGATGAGGTTCTATGAGTAGAAAATTGTATTAACTGGGGCTTTCACCTGTCCTTGGAAATGGACTCCCTCAAAAAAGAATTTTAGTTGATATATATTTGGATTGATTTTGAAATTAGCAACCATTACAGGCAACTATGGGTCTCCTTGCTACTAATACTGAAGGGTCTGGCATATTGTACCTCCGAGCAATACGAAAAAATATTATATACAAAGATTAAATCATACATGCCTCAAATAAGACATGCAAAGTGTGCAAAAGAAATTGTTTTGGTAAAAGAAAACCTACTCCTACTCCTACACTAACCCTATCAAAGAAAAGCTAAAAAAATCCTGTCATAGGTAGGGAGAAATAAATTCCCTTTCTCAAAAAATGCAGCCATGTATATGATTTGGCGCTGAACATGGCTCTTATTATGAGTGAGAAACCAACAAGAGGCGATCTTCCACCCAAATCATCAAGGTATCAACATCAATCAAAAATACCTCCTTAAGTTGATTGACAATGGAATCTTGGAGGTGTTGATGGTGACCTTTGGTGCTTTGAAACTCATCCTCATGCTCATGAAGTGGGAATGAAAGGTTTTGGCTTCTCCCTTGGCTCCAATGAAGCCAAGTACCTTATAGGGCACGGTATAGTCCTTTGAATGTGCCCATGGTTATGAAATTAAACTCCAAGAATGGAGTCTTCTCATGCACCTTCTTGGGTGGATGGTATGGAAGAGATGGGATCCTTGTGCTTTTTCCTTCCTCCTCCTGAGAAGAACATGGAAGATCATGATCCTCCAACCTTGGTTCTAGAGGGCCATTGTGAGATGCAAAGCTACTACGATTGGATGCTCTCCTCCATGGTAGCGGACTCATGTGCTTGGAAGGTGGATGATGGAGGAGAAAATGATGTGATCTCCTCAAGCTCCTTTCCATCAAGGCATTCCTCCAAGTCAGACAGATAATATACCTTCTCATTTTCCTACTGTGCATGCTCAACCTCCTCCATGGTGTCCTCCAGATCTGTAATTTTCTCACCATGGTTCCCCTCATCCTCAAACATGAAGTTTGAAATCTCAAACTCTTCTTCAACATCAAAGCTTGAAGGGGATGAAGTGGGAGGAAGAATTGAAGGTTCTTCTATGGCCTTCTCTACACTTGGAGCCTCTGGAATCATATGGTCCTCCTACATCATGGGTTCATCAAATGAAAGCAAAAAATCTTCAATAATGTTTTCTTCATTAAGTGGCCTCAACTCTGATTTGATCTCCTCTAGTTGCTCCTCTTCAATGGGACTTGGAGCTGGTTGTTCTTCCTCGCTTGTGTTGCAGCTGAAGCTTCCACCACTTGTGGTCTGACCCCGGCCTCCTCCATAGGATTAACAAACAAGGGAATATTTTCAATTCTAAATTTAAGAGCCAAGATCACTAAGATTTTGATCATTTCTTATTTTGTTGGCTCTTCCTCTTGGTTGGTTTTTGAGTCTCTTCTCGACATGGACTCGGGAGAGTAGGAGGAGTGGTGGGTGGTGTCTCCACTAGTTACTTTATCCTTGGTGGGGGAAGGTATTTCCTTTGGCTCTTGTGGAGGAGACTTGGATCGGAAGGGAAAAGGGAAGAGGAGTTGAGGTGAGATGGAAGACTAGGGGATGGAGAAGGGAAATCAACACTTGGGGCAGCAGATGGGAAGCTTGGGAATTGAAGCTCGGTTGAGATGGTGTTGTTTGGGGAATGGAGAGAAAATTACCAGATGATGGTGTAGGACTTACCCATTGACAAGGATCCTTGACACCAAGTTCATAGGCCTCTATCTCCTCGGTCCACTGTGCAAGTTGGGGTAGCATCTCAACCATGAAGTCAAGCTTCTCTTGTGGGCTATAGTGTCTTGGAAAAGTTCATCCCCATGTTGAAGGTGCATTGCAATCCATCCTGAATGATTTCATTTGTGTTGTAGCCCTTGAGTGCATCATGATAGCCTCTATTCTTTGGATATTTTCTAGCAGACCAGCATTCTCCACATAACCGTCACCATCGTATGCGTACCCTTTCTCTTGATAAGCTCCATGGCCAAAATGGTTTTGACACTACTCATATGGGTAAGCATAATGGTTCTGGATCTAATCATAATGCTGATCTAGAGGAGTTGGGAAATACATTGGAGGTGGAATGCACTACTATTGCTGCAAGTGTGAGTTCCAAGAGGGAAATGAAGTCATGATTGCACAACTTCATGGAATGGAAGAAAATGGAAGATGTGGAAAGAAAAATGTATGGAAGAAGGTCTCAGTAACTTCAAGGATGGGTTGTTGACCGGTGGAGTCACCAGATGTGTTGAAATATGCCTCCAAAGGCTAGATCTTAGCAATAACACATCAAACCTCGATATGAAGATGTAAAGTTCTTCATTCTCGGTCCCCTTTAGGCGTGCAAAAATATTGATGCAAAATCACAACACCCCCCAAATGGCCTCAGATCTGAGTGGGTCATTCGATGTGATATGTATAACATGGGACCATCTCTCAAGCTGTGGGACTTGCGAACTTGAAATGGACCTCCAGAGAAGGTTGGTTCCTACTCCTAAACTACTTGCCACAAGCTATTCTAATGTAGGAAAACTATCTAATCCTAAACTAACCTTCCAAGATACCAGGAGAGAAATTTTATGAAAACAAAGCTTACACTAAAACAAGTAATACACCGAGAGAAGGAGGTTGCTAGTCACAATCTTAGATGCCTGAAATGGAGAGAGGTGAGAAAAGGAGAGGGTGGACAAGATGCACCACAGACCAGAGATACAATTCACACGGAACACCACTTCAACCCATTAAACACAGCTCCCAAAACCTGCAGATAGACATCGAGATATGCATGCTATACCTATGCAATAATGAGAGGTAAGAAGAGAATAAAAATAAGGATGGAAAAAATGCATCAAAAAATAGATTTTATTTCTCCATGAGTTCACATAGTACATCATCAGTGGGAAAGGGGTAAGGAAATGCCATTATAGATCCAAGAGAGGAGACTTAGACTCCACATTTTACCCAAAGGAATAAAAAGAGGGGGGCAAGAGAGAAAAGATGACCAACATTTATAAATATGCCCCTCCTTTACAATATATAGAAGAATAAGAGAAGGAGAGAGGGAAAATTCGAATCCTACTTCAACCACCCCTGTAAGACCATTGAATCCACACTGTTGTCAAAATTTCACCCCCCCAGGGTAAATTTCGATAACATGTATCAGAGTTTTGCAGTTCCAAGCATGTAGATTGATCCAGGAAAAATCATGAAAATTGGCTAAGTCCTGCTCAAGGTCGCCTTTGGGACAATTGGAACAGAGGGACGCGAAGGGCGCGAATCGGCCGGTTCGCCCGAAACAGAGAATTTTCGCAAAGGAACAATCGGGCCGCGAGGGCGCGAAAAGCGAAGCGGTGAAGCAAGGGAAGCCCATTTCGGGCGGTTCGGAAGAATTTGTCCCAAGCAGCAAAGGGACATCTGGGACAAATGGACGCGAAAGACGCGAACCGGCCGGTTCGGCCGGAACGGGAAACTTTCACACTTTGGGACATCTGGGCCAAAGGGACGCGAGGGACACGGATAGCCGAAAAAGCCGAGAGCCAATCAGATTGTGCCACGTGTCATCGGTAGATAAGGGACAAGGAAGCCCATTTCGGGTGGATCGGAGGTTTCTGTCCCAAACAACACTGGGACATCGGGACAAAAAGACGTGAAGGGCGCGAAAGAGCCGGCAGGCCCATGGACCAATCAAATCATGACACGTGTCACAAGGGAAAAGGTCAAAAAGTCAAAGGGCGAGTTTTGAAGGGTCAGCCCGAACCAATGGGATAGTGCCACGTGTCCCAGCTAGGGCCCACAAGGAAATTTCAAAGGAAAGCCCATGGAAAGGTGGAGGAGAGAGAATTATTCAGTGAATCAGAGCCTGCCACGTGTCGTCCAGGTGGCGAAGCGCGGGAAAATATTTCAAAATCCGTTTTGGTCTGTTCCGTGCCCTAAATCTTCAGATCGTCATATCTTTTGATCCAGAGCTCGGATTTGCACGTTCTTTATATCAACGGAAAGCTGTTGAAATTATCTACATGATTCTAGGATAAATCTTGCATTTTCGTGTAGTCTGGAGAGAGAAGGTTAAGAAATGGATCTGACGCATGGTAATGCCAGAAGTGATGCTTCAACAACCAGCTTTAATGCAGCAGATAACCAGCTGTTTTGCCAGGATCCGCCACTTCTACCATAATGAGATGATTTAAAATGCGACCTAGAAGTGGTTGTGGTAGTTTCAAATTTCCTCTCTTCCCTCTCTCTTTCTTCCTATATATTGTACAGAGGGGCTTCTTTCAAAAGGGGGACATAACAAGTTGTTCATCTTTTCTGCTCTGCCCTCCCTTCTTTTCTTCTCTAGGGTTGAAAATGGAGCTCGAACCTCCTCCCTACTCTGTAATGGTGTTTTTGCCTTTTACTAATGAAATGATGTTCTGTGCAAACTTTTGGAGCAACAAAAAACATGTTTTGTGATGCATCTGTCCATCCTTGCTCGTTCTTCGCTTGTTTTCCTCTTGCCTCTCTTCATTGCAGGTATTTGTGCATGTTTGAATGTTCATTACAGGTCTGGAGCTGTGTTTATGGAGTTTTGGGACATTTTCTGTGTGAAATATATCCTTGGGCCTGTGATGCATCTGTCCATCCTTCCCATTGCTCACCTCTCTTTGTCCCATGGTAGTTTTGATAGAGGTTCAACATTCTCCTTCTCTGGTGTATCACCGTTTTAGTGTAGGCTTTTGTTGTTTTTCCCTTCTCTCTCTCTCTCTGTCTCCTTGGCATGGTTAGATTAGGATTAGATTAGCTTGCCTGCACTGGAATAGCTTGTGGTAGGTAGTTTAGGAGCAGGAACCAGCCTTCTCTGGAGATTCCTTTCTCATTTTACAGGTCCCACACCTGGAGAAAGGATTCAATGTTGTGCAATCACACTGGATGCCTGAGTGATCAACCTAGAAGCCTGATCTGCATCCAGGGGTGCTGTGATTTTGCATCAACAGTTTTGGCATGCCCGGTGGGACCTTAGAGGTCTTCCACTTCATCTTTTGTAGGTTGGTGTGTTCCTGTGAAGATTTCAGCCTTTGGAGGCACTTGCAAACACATCTGGTGACTCCATCTGATCAGCAACCCATTTCTGAAGTTGCAGACCCGTTTTCCATCCATTCCCGTTCATCCTTCTTTCCATCTCTTTCATTCTTTCCCATTCCATGAGGTTGTGCAATCATGACTTCATTTCCATCATGGAATTCACATCAACAACAGCAGTATATTCCACCTCCAACATGTTTTACAAATCCTCCAAATCAGCATTTTGAGCAGATTCAAGATCAGTATGCATACCCATATGAGCAGCAGTGCCAAAGTCAGTTTGGCTATGGAGCCTTCCAAGAGCAAGAGTATGCATACAATGAAGACCATCAGATCCAAGATGCTGGTCTGTTGGAGAAAATCCAAAAGATGGAGGCAAAGATGGTGCAGTCCAGAGCAACAGCTCAGATGAGAGCTTTCAGAATTGGTTGCAGGACTCCTTGTCCATGGGGAGGCCCTTTTCCAAGACACTTCAGCCCTCAAGAGAAGCTGGACTTCATGATAAAGATGCTGCCCCAACTTGCACAATGGACAACAGAAATAGAGGCCTATACATTCGGTGTTGAACAACCTTGTCAATGGGTAAGTTCTACACCATCATCTGGTTTTTCTCTTCCCATTACTCAAGCAGCATCATCTCATTTGGACTTGCAAATTTTAAACTCTCCATCTGCTGTCCCAAATGTTGATCCCATGTCTCCACCTCTCAGTCTTCCACCACACCTCAATTCTTCTTTCCTTTTTCCTTCCAAACAGTCATCCTCTCCACAAGAGCTAAAAGAAATCCCCCCTCCTCTAAAGAAACAAGAGATTTCATCTCCTTTACCACCACAAAAAATTTCCAAATCAATTGAGTTGCAACCCACCCCTCCTCTTGCATTCCCAATTCCATGTGGGGAAGAAGAAATTGAAAAAATCAGTCATCAAGGACAGCAAGAGGAAGAGCCAAGAAAAGAAGAAATGATTAAGAGCTTAGTAAGTTTGGCTGCCAAGTTTGGTATGACAAAGATCCCCTTGATGGTTAAGCCTACAGAAGAGGCTAAGGTTGGAGAACAAATGGTGGTCAGGACTGATTCTGTTGCAGCAGAAGAAGAAGATCTTGCAGTCCCAACTTGTCCTCTAGAGCAGCAGATTGAAGAGTTTGACTTGACAAACTTCATGCTGGAGGAGGAGCTCATTCAAGAGCAAGATTGTCTTCGAACATTGGATGAAGGAGAAGCTGCTCCAGATCCAGCAGCAGAGGAGCACATTCTAGCTGTGGAGGAGAAAGTTGCAGATCCAAGAGCTCTGAGCACAAAGCAGGCTACAGGAGAACCTTCAGTTCTTCTTTCTACTTCACCTCTCTCAAGTTCCAGTGCTGAAGAGGAGTTTGACCTCTCAAAATCAATGTTGGAGGGAGAAAGAAACCATGGTGGTCAAGTTACAGATCAAGAGGACACCATGGAGGAAGTTGAACATTTGCAGCAGGACAGCCATGAGGCAGTTTATCTGTCAGATTTGGAGGACTGTTTTGATGGAGAAGAGCCGGTTGAGTTTCCACCATTCTCTCTTTCATCATCCACATTCCAAACACAAGAGTCTGCTGTCATGAAGGAGAACATTCATTTGCAGCAGCCTGCATCTTATAACAGCTCTTCGGAATCAAGATTGGAAGATTTTAATCTTTCATGTTCTTCATTGGAGGAAGAGAAAGGGCAGAAGGGTTCTACCATTGCTTCCACACCATCCATTCAAGGTCTACAAGAAGACTCCATTCTTGGAGTTGAAAATCAGAGCTATGGGCATATCAAATGGATCAGACCTTGCCCAATCAGGTATTTGGCTTCATTAGAGCCAAAGGAGAAGTCACAACCAGTCATGCTTGCTTCTGAGCATGAGGGTGAGCTACAAAGTATCAAGGATCAGCTGTCATACCTCTTCAACCCAAATGCAGAGCAACTAAAAGAGGTATTGAATTTGCCTTCAGCTGATACCTTGATGATTTGTGTGGAATACCAGCTTTTTGTTGATTTTCCACTCATCCTAACAACCATGATCAGCTCCAAATCAATTGCATGGCTGCCAATTTTGAAGAAAGGAAGCTATTTCTCACAACCAGTTGCAGGGTTTGTTTAGCTTGCCTTTGCTTCCAGTTAGAGTAGAGTAGCTAGGTTTGCTTTCAGTAGAAGAAGTGCTTGTGCACACTCTGCATGTTCCATTTGGAGCATGTATGATTTTTAGTTCTGTACATAGTTTTGGTGTTGCCGGTTCTGCTCTTGCACAGTTCGTTTCAGTGGCATTTTGGTGAGAACAACTCCATGTCCAGTGGGATTCAAGTGGCTCAGAGGGAAGTTTTCAAAGTTCAGATCAGTTTTCAGGCTTGCTTATGACTCCATGCCCAATGGATTGCTTCAGGCTACTGATCATTCACCTAGCAGGCAGGTGACCCCGCTGAGTCGTCAAAACTGTTGTCAAAATTTCACCCCAGGGTAAATTTCGATAACATGTATCAGAGTTTTGCAGTTCCAAGCATGTAGATTGATCCAGGAAAAATCGTGAAAATTGGCTAAGTCCTGCTCAAGGTCGCCTTTGGGACAATTGGAACAGAGGGACGCGAAGGGCGCGAATCGGCCGGTTCGCCCGAAACAGAGAATTTTCGCAAAGGAACAATCGGGGCGCGGGCGCGAAAAGGTGAAGCGGTGAAGCAAGGGAAGCCCATTTCGGGTGGTTCGGAAGAATTTGTCCCAAGCAGCAAAGGGACATCTGGGACAAATGGGACGCGAAAAGATGAACTGGCCGGCGGTTCGGCCGAACGAAACTTTCACACTGGGACATCTGGGCCGCAGGGACGCGAGGGACGCGGATAGCCGAAAAAGCCGAGAGCCAATCAGATTGTGCCACGTGTCATCGGCAGATAAGGGACAAGGAAGCCCATTTCGGGTGGATCGGAGGTTTCTGTCCCAAACAAAGACTGGGACATCGGGACAAAAAGACGCGAAGGGCGCGAAAGAGCCGGCAAGCCCACGGACCAATCAAATCATGACACGTGTCACAAGGGAAAAGGTCAAAAAGTCAAAGGGTGAGTTTTGAAGGGTCAGCCCGAACCAATGGGATAGTGCCACGTGTCCCGGCTAGGGCCCACAAGGAAATTTCAAAGGAAAGCCCACGGAAAGGTGGAGGAGAGAGAATTATTCAGTGAATCAGAGCCTGCCACGTGTCATCCAGGTGGCGAAGCGCGGGAAAATATTTCAAAATCCATTTTGGTCTGTTCCATGCCCTAAATCTTCAGATCGTCATATCTTTTGATCCAGAGCTCGGATTTGCACGTTCTTTATATCAACGGAAAGCTGTTGAAATTCTCTACATGATTCTAGGATCAATCTTGCATTTTCGTGTAGTCTGGAGAGAGAAGGTTAAGAAATGGCTCTGACGCATGGTAATGCTAGAAGTGATGCTTTAACAACCAACTTTAATGTAGCAGACAGCCCACCGTTTTGCCAAGATCCGCCGCTTCTACCATAATGAGATGATTTAAAATGTGACCTGGAAGTGGTTTTGGTAGTTTCGAATTTCCTCTCTTCCCTCTCTCTTTCTTCCTATATATTGTACAGAGGGGCTTCTTTCAAAAGGGGGACATAACAAGTTGTTCATCTTTTCTGCTCTGCCCTCCCTTCTTTTCTTCTCTAGGGTTGAAAATGGAGCTCGAACCTCCTCCCTGCTCTGTAATGGCATTTTTGCCTTTTACTAATGAAATGATGTTCTGTGTAAACTTCTGGAGCAACAAAAAACGTGTTTTGTGATGCATCTATCCATCCTTGCTCGTTCTTCACTTGTTTTCCTCTTGCCTCTCTTCATTGCAGGTATTTGTGCATGTTTGAATGTTCATTGCAGGTCTGGAGCTGTGTTCATGGAGTTTTGGGACATTTTCTGTGTGAAATCTATCCTTGGGCCTGTGATGCATCTGTCCATCCTTCCCATTGCTCACCTCTCTTTGTCCCATGGCAGTTTTGATAGAGGTTCAACATTCTCCTTCTCTGGTGTATCACCGTTTTAGTGTAGGCTTTTGCTGTTTTACCCTTCTCTCTCTCTCTGTCTCCTTGGCATGGTTAGATTAGGATTAGATTAGCTTGCCTGCATTGGAATATCTTGTGGCAGGTAGTTTAGGAGCAGGAACCAGCCTTCTCTGGAGATTCCTTTCTCATTTTACAGGTCCCACACCTGGAGAAAGGATTCAATGTTGTGCAATCACACCTGGATGCCTAAGTGATCAACCTAGAATCCGATCCGCATCTAGGAAGTCTTGTGATTTTGCATCAACACCACCTACTCTAACCACCCCATAAAGTATTAAAATCAACTTTGCAACATTGATGGGATTTATTGCAAGACCCATGCCTTCAAATGTTGTTCCTTGTTTTGGAAAGAAAGGAGTCTATTCTTCATCATGGAAATAGGTAAGGGACTTGACAACCTTGAAAATGGAAGTCCGGATTATTAATGCTAGTAGGTGAGTAGCAGGTGCCAGGATCTCTCGAAAATTCCTTTCCCACTCAATTCCAAGCTCCTGGTTGAAATATATGGCCATCTAAAGGTCGAGGGTCGCGCTTAACCGGGATCACAATATGCAAATGAGTCTCGCCCATACAGGGTCCATGTGGCAGCCCTATGCATGTTAAATATTCAGCCCCCTCTTCTTGCTCTTTTAGTTTCATGGAACCGACACATGGTGGCTTTCGCTAGCTCGCTTGATTTCTTTTGTTATTTTCCTAAGCCCCTGTTGATGGAGACATTGTGCCTAACCCGAGACATGTGGAGAGCTGGCGCATGTTTGGGGACCACTTTTGGATTTTCCTCTTGAAAGATCACTTTGAAGGGATACGTGGCATCATCTACGGGCCACTCTTCCATTTCATCATGTTTGGCTAATCCTTTTCATTTGGCGAGGCCATATGTTTGACTCGGGACACATGGGGGCTTGTGCATGTTTAAGTCCTACCTTTTGGGTTGCGCCCTTGAAGTTGGACCGTTGGGACACGTGGGGGATTTTTCTACGGTCCTTCTCTGTTTATTTTTTTTTTGTCTAAGTCCCCCTCTGTTTGGCAGATCAACTATGTCTGACCCTAGACACATGGAGGCTCCACACTCGTTTGGGACTTGGCCTTTGGGTTTGACCCTTGAAGATGTATCGATGAGACATGTGGCTCCTCCCATAGATCTGTGACTTTTCAATGGCCAGCTATGTCCCCTCTTTAACTCTGACTATGTGGTGGGATGGTGCTCATTTGGGGACTTCTCTTTGGCCCCAGCCTTGGTGTTGTGTCGATGAGGCACATGAAGGCTTCCACTTATTCCTTTATACTTAGCCAATTGAGCCTCTTTGTCCCTTTAGGAACAACTATTGGACCCTAGACACGTGGAGAGCTGGTGCTTGTTTGGGAACCGCTTTGGATTTGACCCTTGAAGGTGCACTGATGAGACATGTGGTATTGTCTGCTGGCCTTAGAATTTTCAACTGCCAATTTAACTTTTTGAGGATCTAACCACATGGGGTGTTGGTGCTCATTTGGGGTCCCTGCTTTTGATTCTTCCCTTGGAATTGTGCCGATGAGGCATGTGGCTCCTTCCTCTGGTACTTTTCTTTTCCCCGAATCGAATCACGTGCAAATTTTGAAAACTTTGAGCCCTTTCTTCAATCTTCTTCTATGCGCCTCTGGCCTCCTTTGACGTTGTTTTCTCCTCCATTGTCGAACCCACCTACCCCTTATATTTGGGATCGATTGTGAGCCTGCTAGACTGAAATGACCCTGCCAATTTTCTTATGCAAGGTCATGATTGAACAATTTTTCCTTGGGGGTAAAATTGGGAGAACGATTACCTATAGATCCACAATTGAAACAAGTTCCACACATAACTCACTCCTTCCTCCACCATGACCACTATGTATAACACCATTGTGAGTTGTTATTTTCCTCCTTTGCATTTCAAGTGTTGACATGTGATTTTCCTATTAAATATATCTTCTTTTGATTGTTGGAGATCATGCTTGATATGGACAAATTTTTTCTGTTCTTAAGATCCTCGACTGAATTGGAATGGCTTCCTTAAATCGATTTTTCACTTTGTGTAGGTGAGTTCAATCTGGTTTAAGAGTTGTAAACTTATCTATTAATCTGACTCATCCTTGGATCAATTTCAGTGATCCAAGGAATGTTTTAAATCTGCTCTGTTGAACGAATGGTAAATTGACATTCCATGAATTAAGAGACATATTGACTGAACTTTGTTGTTACAAGTTCTTTGGTTTTTTTGTGTGAATGTATTTCCATTCAGTTGTATGTTGTGCTTGGGTCCTTGGAGATCGATCATGGTAGGACATTGCATTGACAAACATGAAAATACAACCTGTTCACGGCATAGGAAGGATTCGGGATCCTAAAAAGGACTATCCTACAAAATCCTAAGCTAGGTAAGAATATTTTCTACCTAAGCTATGTCACTTAATAGAATTATTATTCTAACCTAAAGCTTCCTATTCTACTTTTTTGGTTGATTGGCGTCCTAACCTAAGCTCTATACTAAAGGATATATAAAGGTTACTAGACTATTAAAATAAACATAGAACCTAATACTACAAGGTTTTATAATAATCTAACCTAATTCCTAAAACTATTATGTTATGAATTAATCTAAACTATGTGGAAACTACCTAAGGCTATGTGTTAAGACCTATGGTGGAAATTTGTTGTTAGGGTTATATCCTAAGGTATGTATTATAAACTGCCTAAGGTCTAACCTAAGCAATTTGATCTATCCTAAACTAATGGGTATGAAAGGGAATTAGGTGTTCACATGCATTAAGGGTGACGGTTCGTATGGAATTTATGTTATTGATAAGGTTTTGAATACATAGGGTACTACCAGTTTTGGCGGAGGCTTATGTGGAAGTATCACTAAAATGGAATTTCATGTTAATTTTGATTTGGAAATCGCCAGACTTGGAAGGCGATGGAAAGGAAGGATAGGTAGGAAAATTGGAATTAATGAAACTTATTGTTTTCGGTTTTCATGCACAAATCGTCTTGGAAGGCATGCAAGCAGGGTTTGTCTAGGGTTGTTTCACTTTGCATGTTCTTTGATTTTTCTCTGTATGCTCTTTGATTTTTCAAACCAATAGATTGAACTGCACTTAATGGCTATTTTTGAAGTCTTAGACCTATTTTTGGTTCGTGGGATGTATAAGACGCATTGTGGAAAAAGAATATGGTTGTTGGATCTTTCGTGGAGAAGAGGCTTCTATCTGGCAGAAGCACTATCAGGCATGATAGGCTCTAATATTTAAGATCTCTTGCTTTCTTCTAAATGTTTCATTAAAATGTTTATGCTCTTTTGAGATTCTTGGCTTGCATGTTTTATCTGGTTACTTGTTTGCTGGGTTTTATAATCTCTATTATCTTGGATATGAATCCATGGAAAAAATAATGTTGGTTTTGAAACTTTCTTTGTGATAGTTTAATAGTGAAACATGCATGCAAATCTTGTATTAGTAGCTTTGCTTTCCATTTCTAAAATTTTTATTCGAGGTTGTTGTGTTGGAATTGACCTTCGTTGCAATATGTGGATTCTGAACTATATGGGAACCTTGAGTTCCATTTGAGCTTGTATTTGGGCTTCGTGTTTTGATATGAACTTGTGTTGGAGCTTCTTGTTGTTCTGAACCGGTGTTTGGAATCCTGGGTAGCTCTGGATTGTTGTTTGAAGTTCGTATATGGCTCTGTACTCGTATTTTATTGCTTGTGTTTCTCTGAACTGTTATTGGAGGTTTTTTTTTTTACACCACACTCGTATTTTGTTACTTGTATAGTTCTGAACTCTTATTTGAAGCTCGTGTTTCATTTTGAGCTGCTTCTTGTTTAAAATATAAACTGGAATGGGAACTTCATGTTGCCTTGAACCTATGATTAGAGACTCATGTAGCTCTGAACTGTTATTGGAAGATCGTATTTTATACTTCCCTCGTATTCAAATACTTGTGTATTTCTGAACTTTTGTTGAGACTTTATGTTCGACTTTGTTCGTATTTTGAGTTGGGTTTTACTTGTATTAAAAGTTTAAAACTTATAACTCTTTTGTTGAACTATTGTTCAAAGAAAACTCATGAGAATAGTTGTCGAGTTGTTGGGTAAACTCTTCGAGACCTTAACTGAAAAATTTTTTTGTTGATGAATGGATTGGGTAATTCTTTTTTGAGAACTGTTTCATCTTTTCTGAGATGGCAATGGTGTTTTATTGGGGGTATTCTTTTCCCCTCTGTTTTGTGGAAACCCACGTCTTCAGATCTTTTAAAATAAGCTCTGAGTTTCATTTAAAAGAAGAGTTTATTATTTTAGTGCTCGAAATATTATGGTGGGATTACTTTGTCTCGTATGGATTGATTTTTATTATAGTACTTATTGAATCAAGAACTAATTACTCTTTTGTAATGCAATATTGAAACCTGACAATGGGATTTCAGTCTTTGAGTTCGTTGATACTTCTGAACATGTTTAGCTTACTGATCGATTTGTTTTTCTATCTCTTTTTAGATATAGTAAATAAACCTCGCGTCTTTGTAAAAGAAAGGAATGTGATTCCTTTGGAATAAAAAGTTGTTTTTAGATCTCATTATGCGTATTTCATTCGAGATTGGAATTGAAACTCATATTTATTGAAGGTAAAGAATTGTAAGGAAAATGGCAGTGTGCTTTCTTCTTACTGTGAGTCGATTTTGTTCTCTCTCCTGGGAACTAGCTTATGAATTTCTATGTTTGAATTAAAAGTGGAAATTCATTTGTTAGTACAATAAAATGAATTATTGATCGAAACATTTTCTAATTAAGATCTCTTTCTTTCTATTGTCAGGATAAGTTCATTGATTGAACTATTCTGTTTTGATTCTCTTATGAAATGGAGATTTCTTTATGAGTTGTTTGGTCTTCCTTGTTCAAATCATTTGTTGAAATGATGTAGGAAGAGATTAGATGATTCGATTTTGTTGAACAAAAAATGTAAGCTTGTTTGGCAGACTATTTTTTTGACAAGGCTTTGCTTTGTTTGGTTTGAGATGAGTAAGTTTTGTCTCTTGCACTCTATCTTTTATGGATCCTCCTTGGATGGACTTGAGTAGAGATTAACTCCTGTATGAGTCTACTTTGATTTGTGAACGTTGGTTTCAGATCTTTAAATGTTAACTTCTAACATGTGGAAGTATATTTAGACTTATAGGTAGACTTTTTGATTCTCTATTCCTTCTTGGATTGAAATGGGATTTTGTTCTGATGAATATCTTAAATGTTGAATTTTAAGGTAGTTGTCCTTTAAATGAAACCGTTAATTCATGTTATGAATCTGTTTTAGTTTTTTTCGGATGTCTTGTGTTTGGGCATAGTTTGTAATGGTTCTTCTTTTTCTTTTTCTTAGGAGTTAGATGAATCATCCTAATGAGAACCATGCTTTAAACCCTTCTTTTGGTTAAAGCAAAGATAAATGTTGTATTCTATTATGATAGAATTGGGAATAATGAGATGATATGATTTGTTGTTTGCTTAAGGATAATTGATAGGATCAATTAAACTTTAATTTTGTAAGGTAGATATAGTGGATTTTATTTTGTTCTTCTCTTGGAAATGAATTCAATTGGTTAAATGTACTACTTTTCCGTTGCTATTGCTTATATTGATATTTATGATGTAATAATTGTCTCATTAAAGCAGAGTTGTTTTAATGGAATAATTATTGGAATGCACCTTGTTTTAAGGCTTATTGCTTATCATGCTAAGTTCATTGAACTGACCCATGCTAGTAATTTTTGTAGATGGACTTCGTAAGTGATAAAAGAAGGCAAAACTTATATGATGTATTGTTTTATAATGAAGACGGTTGTTATGCATTATACCTAATTGCACAAGTCTTGTAAATGTATAAGTTATAAAGATAAATTGAAAGTTGAGAGTTTACCTGTATTGGTTGTATAAATTATTTTGTAATTGTATGGAAGGGATGGATTCTTTCTTATTGATATTCTTCATATTATTTATATGTTAATTGGTTATCTTTTAATAAGTGGGATAGAGGATTTAGCTCAATCTCCTACTTGTAATGCAACTTGCTAAGTTGCGAGAATATGATATTCGTTATCTAAACTATATAACATAGTAATGTAACGTGTGATGAACATACATTAAGAAATGTGGACATTGGGTAGGATAAACCCTAACACTTAACATGTAGAGAAAGACTCTTTTCTTTTTTAATGGAATATAAACCAAAAGGTTGGGAAATATGACTACAATTTATTAGGCTTCAAATTGTATCAATTTTACTTTAAATTAGATATATATTCGGATGTTGAATATTTCCAAAAAGTTATTGTACTTTTTAAATAAGACATATTATAATGCTGTACATTTATGGTTAATTGGCAGTTTAACTATGTGTTCAAATATTAAAAGTGACCATGAAAATAATGAAGTTCTTAATGGGCTAATTGAGGCAAATTTAGGAAAGAACTTATTGAGTGTTGGATTAGGGTTTGGCAGGGTTGTTGTAATCAGGTTTTAATCTAAACTATCAAAGTATTAACAATCTCCTTGGGGGTATGTACATCTCGATGACGCAATTTCTGTAGGATGTTGGTACATGCCAAGCTGCAAGGATGTACTTTCAAGAAGGATTGGGTCTTCTCAAGAATACAACGCGTTGTAGTCGACATGTCACATCACCCTTCCACATTGATCATCTAGATCTACACACATCTAGAACTTGGACTCGAACCTAATTTCTCTCTAGGTCTGGATATGAGCATATTTAGGATATGAATTAGCTTCCAAAGGCTTAGGGTACATTTGCACATTTAGATGACTTAGGTCAAACGAGTATGCTCATCTACCCTAAGCATTTGTGAACATCTTCCTATAATAGGTTATGTTTCTATCTAGGGCTAGGGTAAAACTTGGAACAAGTGGGTGATGTAGTTAGTAAAGACCAATCATGATAATAGAAGAGTGAGGTGAAGGATGTATTCCAAAATGACGAGTATGCCGTCTAGGAATAGTGACATACACAGTATGTTATAAATCTTTGGCCAAAGTATCGCAAACTACTAGTTACGTTGTCCTATGTCACCAAGTTTAAAACAACGTGATATCAGATGAATATTGGTAACAGATATTCAAATATGTTCTTTAAATAGATCACTCAGTACCTGGTGTAGGGTAGGATGACAAAGTATACAAAGTATACAATATGTATTCAATACATAAGATAACATAAATAGATCGGTAGCTTACCGAGTTATGGAATGAATAGATTGGGAGTCACCGAGTCATTACAGTTGCATATGTTTATCCATTGAATTTGATTGGCATGGAATGTTTTTTCTAAATATTGCTTTATTTAGAACAGTGAACATTATAAAAATAAAAATAAAAATTCTCTTGATTCTAAAGTCTTAAAATGGGAATGTTACATCTTGGTATCAGATGTGAAGGTTGCAGCTCTTGGACCTATTATGTCCACAATCCAATGAAACTTAAATTTTCTTATAATAGAAAATGGTGAGAACAAGAGGAAACGTTGCAAATAACCCTCCACCTGAGGAAGGAGTGGCAACTACGCAGAAAATCGATGAGATCCTTGCTGTCCCTGTTGGACACAAGAGATTGTTTGGCTGTGCTAGAACAACAAGTAATGGGTAATGAGGAGGAAGAGAAGAAGTGATAACAATAATTAACCACCTCCGTGGGATAAATCTAATGTGGGTGTTGATAATAAAAATGTTAACATACCTGTGGAACCCGAGAAAAAAAGGCTAGGCTAGCAGCAGAACTCACTAATGATATAAAAATGATAAGTTCACCTAAGTTTGATGGCACCACATTAGGAGATGGGGCTGAGAACTGGCTCAGTGAAATGGAGAAATACTTTGCAATAAGAAATTTCTCAGAAGAAACAAAGGCGATATGGGGAGCATATCAACTTTCACATGAAGCATCTTCATGGTGGGACAACCACAAGGTTGAGTTGAACATTGATGAATCTAATATCACATGGGACCAATTTAAGGGTTACTTTAGGCAACGATGGCTGCCACAACTTTACTATGATAAGAAAATGACTAAATTTCAGAACTTAGCTCAAGGAAAGCTAATTGTAACTGAGTATTGGGAGTGATTTACAAAACTCCTTAAGTATGTGCCTCAATACCAAAATGATGAGAAGTTCAGGATATAGAAATTCATCATGGGATTAAATCCCGTTATAGGAGGAGAGGTGGATGTTCACAGCCCAACCATGATGGAAGGGGTTGTTGAAAAAGCCATAAGGTAGGAACAAAAATTAAAGGCAATTTCTGCTCACAAGGAGGAAGTAAGGAAGAAGAATCCCAACTCCTCTTCATCCTCTCTTGCACCCAAGAAAGGACCATGGAAGAAATTTAGAATGAAAAGTAAGTTTTCATCTGATACAAATAGGAAAGTAGCAACAAACAAGTTTGCTGGTAATACATGGAACAACTTTGCCAAGAACAATAATAATGGACATAAGTCCTATGGGGGTCAGAACGATAACTCTAAGGCTGGAATTAAACCTGAGCCTAGGAAGGGACCTATAGGAGGCTGTTATAACTATGGCAAAGATCATTACACAAATCAATGTCCTTTGAAGAAGGATGATCATAATCAACAAAGCATAAGATACATGCTGCATTAGGTGACAAGCGGGTGAGAAACATGCCACATCCATACAAGTTGGGTAAGTTATTTAGTTTACCAATAACTATTCTTTTTGATACCGGAGCTACTAAAGTTTTTATTTCTAGTAAATCAACATCAAAATTAAAATGAAAATCTGGAAACATGGATAAAACACTTGAATTTGTATAGTATGGTAATAATTTTGTTCATACGGTTAGTATGTGTCTTTTTGGAGCAAATCCTAGATTTACCTAACTTTTCCATAGAGGTTGATCTTTATGTTGCACATTTAGGGTCTTATGATGTAATCATAGGTGTTAATTGGTTAGTATAACATAAGGCTAAAGTGGATTGTTTTGAAAAACACATTAGTTGTTTAGACGACCTGCAGAAAACAACAGAGATTCAGGGTGTGAAACATGAGATTTTAGAAAAATGTCAGCTATGCAACTTAAAAAGGCCAAAAATAAAGGATGTACCTTATATGTAGTAAAAATTATTGAATCAACAGAAGAAAGCAGCGATATTATGGAATGATATCCATTGTTACGAGACTTCAGTGATGTATTTCTGGAAGAATTGCTAGGTCTACCACCCAAAAGGGAGTTTGAATTCATGATTGAAATCAAACTAGGTAATGAACCTATTTCTAAGGCACCTTATCGAATGAATACTATAGAATTAGTAGAGCTTAAGGCTCAATTGCAAGAAATTTTGTCTAAGGGTTTGATTAGACCAAGTGTTTCACCTTGGGGAGCACCCGTAATTTTTGTGAAAAAGAAAGATGGAACACTTAGATTGTGCATTGATTACAGAATGTTAAACAAGGAAACAATCAAGAATAGATATCCACTCCCTAGGATTGATGATTTATTTGATCAGATGCATGGAGCATCGGTATATTCCAAGATAGATCTTCAATCTGGATATCATCAATTGTGAATTAAGGATGAGGATATTCATAAAATAGCTTTCAGAACAAGGTATGGACATTATGAGTTTACGGTTTTACCTTTTGGATTAACTAATGCACCTACGACATTTATGAATTTAATGAATAATATCTTTCAAGAATACTTGGAAAAATTTGTGCTCGTATTCTTGGATGACATTCTCATATATTCTAAAAGCATTGAAGAGCATCATGAGCATTTAAAAATAGTTTTGGAAATTTTGAGAAAGAGACGGTTGTTTGGTAAGTTGTCCAAATGTTCCTTTTATGACACAAAAGTGCACTATCTGGGACATGTAATTAGTAAAGATGGAATTATGTAGATCCTTCAAAAATTATAGCTATAATGAATGGCTTACACCAAAGAATGTACGTGAAGTTAGAAGCTTCATGGGACTTGCTGGCTACTATAGGAAATTTGTTAAAGACTTTTCTAAGATAGTTGCACCAATAACTTCCTTACAGAAGAAAGATAAAAATTTTGTTTGGAGTGAGAAATGTGAAATTACATTTAAAACCTTGAAGGAACAATTAACTTCAGCACCTATTCTTGCAGTACCAAATCCTAATGGAGATTTTATGGTGGTAACTGATGCATCCGGTGAAGGTCTAGGAGGTATTTTGTTACAAAGTGGTCATGTTATAGCATATGAAAGTATAAAACTTAAGTTACGGGAGTTGAATTATGCTCAACATGAGATTTAGAGCTTTCTTTGTCATTGTTCATGCACTTCATGTTTGGAGGCATTATCTACTTGGTAAACCATTTGAGTTGAAAACTGATCATCTTGGGCTAAAGTACATCTTTACTTAGCCAAATATGAATGCAAGACAACGAAGGTGGTTAGATTTTTTATCTCAATATGATTTTTACATAAGTTACATTAAAGGAAAAGAAAATAGAGTGGTTGATGCTCTAAGTCGTAGGAAGCACATTTATGCTCTTATAACACTTAGAACTCAGTTTAAGGATGAAGTAAAAAGTGTTATGGAATCTAATTCTTACTTTCAACAAGTAAAAGTAGCACTTGTTGCAGATTCTAATGATTCAAGGTATAAAGGTTTTCACTTTGATAAAGAAGGAATCTTACGATTTGAAAAGAGTCTATGTACCTTTGCTTAATAATTTGAGAAAGAAATTATTAACTGAATTTCACAATTCACCTTTTTCTAGACACCCTAGCATTACTAAGATGCTTGCTGATATAAAACAACAATATTTCTGGAAAGGAATGAAAAAGGATGTTATTGATTTTGTGACACATTGCCTTGAATGTCAACATGTTAAAGTGGAACATATGCACCTAGCTGGTTTGTTGTATCCTCATAGCATACCGCAGTACAAATGGCAGGTAATAAGCATGGATTTTGTACAAGGGTTACCTATGTTGAGAAATAAGCATGATGTTATCTTAGTAGTTGTTGATAAACTAACAAAGGTAGCACATTTTATTGTTGGAAATCTGAAGGATGATTCTCCTATTTTGGCAAGAAGATTTGTACACGAAATTTTCAGATTACATGGAGTACCTGAGTTAATCATTTCGGATAGAGATCCTAGAATGACATCAAGATTTTGGCAAACACTTAATGCAGCTCTAGGAACTAAGCTAAATTTCAGTTTTGCATATCATCTGGAAACAGATGGGTAGACTGAAAGAGTAAATCAAGTTTTAGAAGATATGTTATGGATGTATTGTATGGATCAACAATATAAGTGGGAAGAGTATCTTCCATTAGTTGAATTCGCATACAATAATACATATCATGCTTCTCTTAAGATGGCACCTTTTGAGCTATTATATGGAAGAAAACATAGAACCCTTGTTAGTTGGGATAACATATGAGATAAAGAGGTAATTGGACCTGAAATTCTTACTAAAATGGAACAAGTTAAATTGATTCGTGAACACTTGAAAGAAGCAGCAGATAGGAAAAAGAGTTATGCTGACTTAAAGCGGGTTGACAGGAAATTTGAACTTGGTGAGAAGGTTTTTCTTTGGGTTAAATTGAAAAAGAGTTCTATAACTTTTGGCAAGGATGCCAAGTTATCACCTCGTTATGTGGGACCTTTTGAAATAGTTGAAGTAATCAACCCTGTAGCTTATCGTTTAGCATTACCACCTGCTTTATCACGAATGCATGATGTTTTCCATATTTATTTGCTTAAGAAATATGTTTTAGATTTATCACATGTGTTAAATTGGAATTCCTTACAGGTCCAAGACCCAGGAATAATCGTGGTTAAACCCATACGAGTGCTTGAAACTCGCTAGTTGCATTTGAGAAATCGAGAAATAAGTCAATGTAAGGTCCAGTGGGACTAGTTTAACAAAAGAGTGCAACTTGGGAAAATCTAGAGGATATGAAAACTACTTTTCCATATCTATTTGAATAGAATTGATTCTGTTGATTGATAAAAATTTATGATTTTATCTTTATATGATAATAAGTATGCCAGTTTTGGGTAGATATTTATTTGATTTGAATAAACAGCTATTTAATGTTGATTTCTGGAACTATAAGATTTTGATATATTTGACTTAGGATAAGAGAAGTGAATGAATTGATTGTCCTTGGTGTAAATTGTTAAAAGAGGTAATCATCGAGACGATGATTATTTTAGGAGGGAAGCATGTAACACCCTTGACAGTTGTTATTTTCCTCCTTTGCATTTCAAGTGTTGACATGTGATTTTCCTTATAAAGATATGTTCTTTTGATTGTTGGAGATCATGCTTGATATGGAAAAATCATTTATGTTCTTAAGATCCTTTGATTGAATTGGAATGGCTTCCTTGAATCCATTTTTCACTTCTTGTAGGTGAGTTGCAATCTGGTTTAAGAGTTGTAAACTTATCTATTAATCTAGACTCATCCTTGGATCAATTTCAGTGATCAAGGAATGTTTTAAATATGCTCTATTAAACGAATGGTAAATTGACATTCCATGAATTAAGAGACATATTGACTGAACTTTGTTGTTACAAGTTCTTTGATTTTTTTGTGAACGTATTTCCATTCAATTGTATGTTGTGCTTGGGTCCTTGGAGATCGATCATGGCAGGACATTGCTGACGAACATGAAAATACAGCCTGTTCATGGCATAGGAAGGATTCAGGATCCTAAAAAGGACTATCCTACAAAATCCTAAGCTAGGTAAGAATATTTTCTACCTAAGCTATGTCACTTAATAGAATTATTATTCTAACCTAAAGCTTCCTATTCTACTTTGTTGGTTGATTGGCGTCCTAACCTAAGCTCTATGCTAAAGGATATGGAAAGGTTACTAGACTATTAAAATAAACATAGAACCTAATACTACAAGGTTTTATAATAATCTAACCTAATGCCTAAAACTATTATGTTGTGAATTAATCTAACCTATGTGGAAACTACCTAAGGCTATGTGTTAAGACCTATGGTGGAAATTTGTTGTTAGGGTTATATCTTAAGGTATATATTATAAACTACCTAAGGTATAACCTAAGTAATTTGATCTATCCTAAACTAATGGGCATGAAAGGGGAATTAAGTGGTCACATGCATTAAGGGAGATGGTTCCTTTGACATTTATGTTATTGATAAGGTTTTGAATGCATAGGGTAATGCCAGTTTTGGCAGGGGCTAGTGACTTGGTGGAGGCTTATGTGGAAGTATCACTAAAATGGAATTTCATGTTAATTTTGATTTTGTAATCGCTAGAATTGGAAGGCGGTGGCAAGGAAGGATAGGCGGGAAAATTGGAATTAATGAAACTTATTGTTTTCGGTTTTCGTGCACAAACCGTCTTGGAAGGCATGTAAGCGGGTTTGTCTGGGGTTGTTTCACTTTGCATGTTCCACAATTTTTTCTCTGCATGCTCTCTGGTTTTTCGAACCAGCAGATTGAACTGCACTTAATGGCTATTTTTGAAGTCTTAGACCTATTTTCAGTTCATGGGATGTATAAGAGGCATTGTGGAAAAATAATATGGTTGTTTGATCTTTCGTGGAGAAGAGGAGAAGTTGTGAGCTCAGTTGGAGGTCTCCTTTGATTTGGCAAAAGCACTATCAGGCATGATAGGCTCTAATATTTAAGATCTCTTGATTTCTTCTAAATGTTTCATTAAAATGATTATGCTCTTTTGAGATTCTTGGCTTGCATGTTTTATCTGGTTACTTGTTTGTTGGGTTTTATAATCTTTGTTATCTTGGATATGAATCCATGGCAAAAATAATGTTGGTTTTGAAACTTTCTTTGTGATAGTTTAATAGTGAAACATGCATGTGAAGCTTGTATTAGTAGCTCTACTTTCCATTTCTGAAATTTGTATTTGAGGTTGTTGTGTTGGAACTGACCTTCATTGCAATATGTGGATTCTGAACTATATGGGAACCTTGAGTTCCATTTGAGCTTGTATTTGGGCTTCATGTTTTGATATGAACTTGTGTTGGAGCTTCTTGTTGTTTTGAACCGGTGTTTGGAATCCTGGGTAGCTCTGGACTGTTGTTCGAAGTTCGTATATGGCTCTGTACTTGTATTTTATTACTTGTGTTTCTCTAAACTGTTATTGGAGGTTCGTGTTTTACACCGCACTCGTATTTTGTTACTTGTATAGTTTTGAACTCTTGTTTGAAGCTCGTGTTTTGTTTTGAGCTGGTATTAGGGCTTCTTGTTTAAAATATAAACTAGAATGGGAACTTTGTGTTGCCCTAAACCTGTGATTAGAGACTTGTGTAGCTCTAAACTGTTATTGGAAGATTGTATTTTATACTTCCCTCATATTTAAATACTTGTGTAGTTCTGAAATTTTGTTGAGACTTCGTGTTCGACTCTATTCTGGTATTTTGAGTTGGGTTTTACTTGTATTAAAAGTTTAAAAACTTATAACTCTTTTGTTGAACTATTGTTCAAAGAAAACTGGGAGAATAGTTGGTGAGTTGTTGGGTAAACTCTTGAGACCTTAACTAAAAACATTTTTGTTGATGAATGGATTGGGTAATTATTTTTGAGAACTGTTTCGTCTTTTCTGAGATGGCAATGGCATTTTATCGAGGGTATTATTTTCCCCTCTATTTTGTGGAAACCCACATCTTTAGATATTTTAAAATAAGCTCGGGTTTCGTTTAAAAGAAGAGTTTATTAATTTAGTGCTTTGAATTGTTATGGTGGGATTACTTTGTCTCTGTTCAGATTATTTTTGTATTATAGTACTTATTGAATTGAGAACTAATTACTCTTTTGTAATGCAATATTGAAACTTGAAAATGGGATTTCAGTCTTTGAGTTCGTTGATACTTCTGAACATGTTTAGCTTACTGATCGAGTTTGTTTTTCTATCTCTTGTTGGATATAGTAAATAAACCTTGTGTCTTTGTAAAAGAAAGGAATGTGATTCCTTTGGAATAGAAAGTTGTTTTTAGGACTGTTATGCATATTTCATTCTGAGATTGGAATTGAAACTCATGTTTATTGAAGGTAAAGAATTGTAAGGAAAATGGAAGTGTGCTTTCTTCTTACTGTGAGTCAATTTTGTTCTCTCTCCAGGAACTAGCTTATGAATTTATATGTTTGAATTAAAAGTGGAAATTCATTTGTTAGTACAATAAAATGAATTATTGATTGGAACATTTTCTAATTAAGATCCCTTTCTTTCTATTATTGGGATAAGTTCATTGGTTGAACTTTTCTGTTTTGATTCTCTTATGAAATGGATATTTCTTTATGAGTTGTTTGGACTTCCTTGTTCAAATCATTTGTTGAAATGATGTAGGAAGAGATTAGATGATTTAGTTTTATTGAATAAAAAATGTAAGATTGTTTGGCAGATTGTTTGTTTGACAAGGATTTGCTTTGTTTTGTTTGAGATGAGTAAGTTTTGTCTCTTGCACTCTATCTTTTTATGGATCCTCCTTGGATGGAATTGAGTAGAGATTAACTCCTGTATGAGTCTACTTTGATTTGTGAACGTTGGTTTTAGATCTTTAAATGTTAACTTCTAACATGTGGAAGTAGATTTAGACTTATAGGTAGACTGTTTGATTCTCTATTCCTTCTTGGATTGAAATGGGATTTTGTTCTGATGAATATCTTAAATGTTGAATTTTAAGGTAGTTGTCCTTTAAATGAAACTGTTAATTCATGTTATGAATCTGTTTTAGTTTTTTCGGATGTCTTGTGTTTGGGCATAGTTTGTAATGGTTCTTCTTTTTCTTTTGCTTAGGATTTAGATGAATCATCCTAATGAGAACCATGCTTTAAACCCTTCTTTTGGTTAAAGCAAAGATAAATGTTGTATTCTATTATGATAGAATTGGGAATAATGAGATGATATGATTTGTTGTTTTCTTAAGGATAATTGATAGATTCAATTAAACTTTAATTTTGTAAGGGCGATAAAGTGGATTTTATTTTGTTCTCTTGAAATGAATTCAATTGGTTAAATGTACTACTTTTCCGTTTGCTATTGCTCATATTGATATTTATGATGTAGTAATTGTTTCATTATAACAGAGTTGTTTTAATGGAACAATTATTGGAATGCACCTCGTTTTAAGGATTATTTATTATCATGCTCAGTTCATTGAACTAACTCATGCTAGCAATTTTTCCAGATGGACTTCGTAAGTGATAAAAGAAGGAAAAACTTATATGATGCATTGGCTGAATTAAATCTGATTCCTTGTGAAGAATTTTGATTTGTTCTTGAGATTGTATTGAAAAAGCAAAGTAGTATTATTTTATAATGAAGACAATTGTTATGCAGTATACCTAAATTCACAAGTCTTGTAAATGTATAAGTTATAAAGATAAATTGAAAGTTGAGAGTTTACCTGTATTGGTTGTGTAAATTATTTTTACTTGTATAGAAGGAATTGAATCTATCTTATTGATATTCTTCATATTATTTATATGTTAATTGGTTATCTTTTAATAAGTTGGATAGAGGGATTTAGTTCAATCTCCCTACTTGTGATGCAGACTTGTTAAGTTGCAAAATATGATATTCATTATCTAAACTATATAACATAGTAATGTAACGTGTGATGAACATACATTAAGAAATGTGGACATTGGGTAGGATAAACCCTAACACTTAACATGTAGAGAAAGACTCTTTCTCTTTCTTAATGGAATATAAACCAAAAAGGTTTGGAAATATGACTACAATTTATTAGACTTCAAATTGTATGAAGTCTACTTTAAATTGGATATATATTCGGATGTTGAATCTTTCCAAAAAGTTATTGTACTTTTTAAATAAGACATATTATAATACGTTGTACAATTACGGTTAATTGGCAGTTTAACTATGTGTTCAAATATTAAAAGTGACCATGAAAATAATGAAGTTCTTAATGGGATAATTGAGGAAAATTTAGGAAATAAATTATTGAGTGTTGGATTAGGGTTTGGTAGGGTTGTTGTAATCAAGTTTTAATCCAAACTATCAAAGTATTAACAATCTCCTTGGGGGTATGTACATCTCGATGAGGTAGTTTCTGTAGGATGTTGGCACACACCAACTACAGGGTTGTACTTTTGAGAAGGCTTGGGTCTTCTCGAGAATACAATGTTGTAGTTGACATGTGGCATCACCCTTTCATATTGATCATCTAGATCTACACACATCTGGAACTCGGACTTGAACCTAGTTTCTCTCTAGGTCTGGATAGGAGCATATTTAGGATAGGAATTATCTTCCAAAGGCTAGGGTACGTTTGCACATTCGGATGACTTAGGTCAAACAAGTATGCCCATCTACCCTAAGCCTTTATGAGCATCTTCCTATAATAGGTTATGTTTCTATCTAGGGCTAGGGTAAAACTTGGAACAAGTGGACTGACGGTAGTTAGTAAAGACCAATCATGATAATAGAAGAGTGAGGTGAAGGACGTATTCCAAAATGACGAGTATGTCATCTAGGAATAGTGACATACACAGTATGTTATAAATATTTGGCCAAAGTATCACAAACTGCTGGTTGTGTTGTCCTATGTCACCAAGTTTAAAACAATGTGATATCAGATGAATATTGGTAACAGATATTCATATATGTTCTTTAAACAGATCACTCAGTACTTGGTGTAGGGTAGGATGAAAAGTATATGAAGTATACAATATGTATTCAATACATAAGATAACATAAATAGATCGGTAGCTTACTGAGTTATGGAATGAATAGATCAGTGATTCACCGAGTCATTACAGTTGCATATGTTTATCCATTGAATTTGATTGACATGGAATGTTTGTTCTAAATATTTCTTTATTTAGAATAGTGAATATTATAAAAAAATATTCTCTTGATTCTAAAGTCTTAAAATGGGAATGTTACACAATGGCCTCTCGAATCCTCTCGCAAAATTTTCTTCATCTTACTTCACCATCTTGAGTTCCTTCATACTGATTTCCCTCATTTTAGAATTATTTACAATATTGTTCTAGCACACAAAATTATCAATTGCATCATGGATATGATATATCAACATGAAATCCATTGTATCATGAACAATACAGTACAAATCTTACAAAGTGTGCATTGTAACAAAGGGAATCTACTTGGATCATTATCCTAATGAAAATTTAACAATATAATGACATGGAACATGCAAAATTTCAAGGGAAACTATCTTTGGTATGTCCTTCTACCTCACAATCCATACACCAAAGTCCGTTGCAAGTATCATGTGCTGAATTCGTAGATAAATTCTCAAGTTCCAAAGATACTCCTTTAAGTCATAAAATCCTTCTCTTGCCATGGAAGTAATATGTGCCTCCAAAAAGGGACTTACTCCAAAGATCAAAACTTCCCACGACCTCGGCATGAAAATTTACCTCAAGGGCTCACGTAGATCCGTGAAAGTATTATGAGAAAGCACTTGTCGAAAGGTGTTATCAAGCCTCCAACGAAGTATTGAGCATGCTAAGATGGATGGATATCATAAGACATTTTTTACGAAGATTCTTGATATGCACATCATACTCCAACACACTTTCTACAATACCCTATTGAATCTTCTTGAGAATGTTCATGTTATTTTTCTCAATTTTAGGAATATAAAATTCTACCAAGAAATCATCACACAACGTGGTATAATCCATCATTTCTAGATGTGGGTCATACTTTCAATACCTTCTATGTTTGCACTCCTACAACATAGTTGTAAAATGGGTTTATTTCAGCTCCGAGGTAGTGATCCCCTTAACACACCATAGAAATTATCACTTGTGTACATGCTGTAACACCTCAACACCTTTATAATCTAGAAAATGTAGATAGATTTCATAAAATACATGCTCTTTGGGGTTGAGGTTCTTGTCCACCCGATCCATAACCTTGATTCCCTCCTACATTTCCTTCACCACCAAATCCACTAGTTACACTAGCTTCCATTCTACTTTGGATCCTCAAGATCCACCAAATCCTCATCCTATAGTAGGTATAGGGCCTGACGTGGTGCTAATCTATGTTCAAAACATTTTTCTAAACTAACCCCAAACTGTACATGAAGTTGAACTATGTCAAGACGTGATCCCCACACTCTTTGTGCCCAAACTTTATCCAAATGATGTGCCTAACAGAATTACAACAAACACAAGAAATTTCTGTGTGAACATAGATGAATTAAATGAAAAATGATATCTACTTGATATTACTTATTCACTAACACCAACCAGACTAGAAATACTTGTCTTAGAAGTTGACAAAATAAGCACAAAAGCTAGGTCACTAGGTGGGTTTAGATGCACGCCTATGGTCCTCCTTTCTTAATTTCATGAGCTCTGACAAGAAGTTAAGGGAGTTCTTCTCCGCACTTTTCAAGATGGGGTTACATGGACTACTCGGGTTCCACGTCCTCCACATGAACCTCAAATCCTTGTCACAATTTATTCTTCCATACATTTATCACTCCTATAATCCCATGTTGTCTCACCATTCCCTCTCTTGTGCTTCATTGTACTTTAGTTCTCTCTCCTACCTTTCCACTTCTACCATAGGATAAACCATCTTTCACCACACCAACTTCTATGCCCCATGCCTAGTGGGACTTTATCTAGTCTGTAGGAAACACTTCTAAATTCAAAGTGATGATCAAGATCTTAATCACTAGCGGAATAGTATGCAAGAAAGATCCTCTTGGTTCTCATAATAACCCTGAACTCAACAAAGTCTAGGAAAGAATAAGTAGAAATCATGTTTTCCAATATATAGCTAGTCAATAATCCACTCCACCACCGATCAACAACATGATTCTAGGCCAAATCAGTATAATTTAGCCTTTAATACTCTTCTTGGGTCCAAACCGAGGTCTTTAATATCAATTGCTCCTTGATGCATATGCTGACAAGCAATCATATAGTTTTACTTGAAAATAATAAAAGAATGTCTCATAGAACTCATAATACAAATACTCCTCCACCCATGCATGTACATCAAAATGAGGTCTAGTTTTGAATATTTGTGCATACTCATCCTCCATGTTATTAAACCAAGTTTTTATGTTTTCCAAGGTCAAATGTTCTGCCATTATGCACCATTCTTGCAACAACTTCAAAATAGGTCCTAGAAATGGAAACAAGATGTAGTCAATTTTCCCAACCCTTAAACTCCCCGGGCACACCGACATATCACCCGGTCTAAACAGGTGCTCACCTGAGGTGTGCATAGGAATTGAGCCCCTCCTTTATGTGATCTTTGCAATAATTTTCAACATTAATGGAGGAATAGTGCACATACATACCTACAACATTCTAAATGAGAAATAAATAGACTAGATCCAAAGATAAATGTACCATCATATGATTTGAAAACATTGTATCCACATAAAGGAATCAAATTTGAATAATGAGCATTATAAAGATTAATAGGGTTTGAATCCATAAACATAGATATATAGAACAACACCATCATATATTGATTCACAATTGTTTACAGTAGCCAAATACATCAAGAGATCCATAACTAGGCTAGATAGATCCATAGAGTCTCATTATTCTCGTCTAATGGCTTCATTACAGAAGTTATAACAGTGATCACACACATCTCTCCTAGCTCTCTCTACCTTCTTTCTCACACATAATTCATTGATTACATATACCCCCTTGTCTTTCTTCCAAAACAACCAACCCTCTCTTATAAACCAACCAACTCTGTCTTTTGTTTTCATACATATCCATACATAAAATTGAGATTGAACTTCCTTCCAAATGTCATCATGTCTTGCAATACTCAAGTATGCTCAACATGTAAGGGTCATCTAACCGTAACTAACTCCAATTTACAACTCCTAATCCTATCATGATAACCATAATTATACCTCGTAATATTCTTTCCTTGAGCTGCAAGTCTCCATGTCCTAACCTTATCCATAACCAATTCGATGGCATATCTATGTGTTCCTTTATCATTGACTTTAACCGTGATCCAAAATGCGTTAATTCTGACCTAGTTTTACCCGGGCACGAACCTACCCGATTTTTCGAAAGTTACTTCCATGCCACCTGCGCAACCTTTGCACGTGACAAAACCTTTCGCACCTTAGGTGCATAGATTTCTTAGGGGCCCAACATGCATCATTAAAAACTTGGATATACTTGAAATAAGTAATTCATACCACTTGTATATTTAAAATAGAATCATGTTTTTAATATATATTTTATATATATATATATATATATATATATATATAATAATATAATAATACTATAAATATATTTAATGATATATAAATAACATTACATTGTATTTCTTAAGAACAATCTACCTATTTAATTTATTACAAAAAAATCTATTTTAATATAGATTATAATTTTTAATTTGATCAAATATAAACAATTTTATAAATTTAAAACTTTTAAAATTTATAAATATTATGATTCTAAGAAAAACTAGCTCGTCAACACCATTGGGCCTTAAAAAGAAAGGAAAATAGATTTTTTTGAGAAAATATGGGAAGAAAGGTCTTTTCCTAAACTGTAATAAGTTTCATATCTATAACTCATGAATTTTATTTTCTATCACGAAGACACAATTAACTCTTATTCGATGTGCCATTAAGACATGGTTTTCCTATTTTTACTATACATTTTCAACATGTATTTGTCCATGATTTCGAGATGCATTCAAATCCAAAACCCATAGTATTTGCAACCCATTATTTCAAATGAGATAATTGTACAATGTACCTTTTAAATGTAGTGGAATCCTTTCAAAAGAAAAAAACCATCCAAATCATGTACCTCCTACTTGTATTTTTTGCAAGGATTTTTGAACAACCACGTTTTATACATATCTAGTAATGATTGTAGTGCATGAAACTACATCTTTTTGAGAAATTTTGTAGATTTTTTTGTTCCGTTTGCATGCCTCCACATTTTACATACATATATATTAGGAAAATCACAACCATATCACATACAAATTCACTTTAGATTTTTCTTTGATATATTTTCATATCTTATTGCAAAACCCCAAGTTTGGCACATGTTGGGAGGATAGTGGAAAAGGCCGATGAGTATGCATATATACTACCCAATTGCATTTTCTTAGAAATATCTAAAGGATTTTTCAACAAGCCTATTTTAGGCATATTCCACATTCATTGCATTATATGAAATCACATTTCATTCAGGAATATATTTCAAAAGTGTTAAACCCTCGTTAAGAACACCAATTTGAGGATATAATGTAGTTACTACTTTCCATGAGCTGAATATATACCATGCATTTTTTCAAACAATATTAGTGCTTTATGTATGCTTTCAAATTTGGCATACGTCTATCGGGAAGTCATAAATACAAAAACCCCATTTTGTGCATATCTAGATAAGATTGCGGTCCATGAGACTATATCCCATAGACGCATTTTTTCAAACAATTTTTGTGCATTCTATATTCCTCCACATTTTGGATAAATGTCTATCAGTGCAGTGCAAACACCTCATATGGAAATAATCCTCTTTTGAATTTTATGTAATACATATCTACGCCTTGTTTTAAAGTTCCCTTTTGGGTGTATGTTCCGAGAATGTTAGTAAAAGGTGTTGAGTTGTTTTTATACCTATCAATTGTATTTTGTTGAATATATTTGAGGATATTTCCAGAATCCATTTTTATACATCTAGCTATGATCACATGAAACAATACCACGTTTGGTTGAGGCATTTTATCGAACAATTCACTTTCCTTCTCTATGAAGCCACATTTTGCATTCGTGTCTAACATGGCATTCATAACTACATCATGTGATAGAAGTATAGTCCCAAATTTTTTGTCTACAGTCCAAGATACCACATTCCATCGATGCATTTCCTTAAAATCGTTAATGTCTAATTGAGAACACCATTTTTCACATATATTGTGATCTATGATCATCGCAGTCCATGAGATCTCATCTTCATTATAAATTTTTTAAACACTACGCGTGCCTTCTATACACTTGCACATTCTTACATACATGACTATCATGGTATTGGTTATGGTAACATAAGATTGCAATGCACATTTGGTGATTTTCCCATGGATCTGGAAACCATGTTTTAGATATGTCACGCTGACACAGAGAGGGAGAATAGAGGAAAAGGTTAAAATTGAACTCATTGGCTTGGACGGGTGTTACGGCAATGAATATCCCCTACCATTGATGTTAGGGTGGAATTGATTACCAAAGTATTTACAATGTAGGGGAAACTATTTGCGATGGTGATCCTGTTAGCGGCGGGTGTTCATGAGAGTGTTGATTCTATCCCAATATTTTTCGAATCCAGTAGACATTCTTATCTGCATGGATCTGGAGGGAATGGGACAGTTGATGGGTTTCGGGATCCCAGACGAGGTCATTTAATATATATTAAAAATTTAAGTCATAAATATCTATCTCGGAGGTATCCTGTGAACTATTTTTGTATGCACAAATGGATGGTCTGTGATTCTTTGTACTTCAATGCACCCCTTACCTATTTATTCCTTTACCCACGGATTAAACGCTCAACTCAAAAGGGATATTGTAACTCCCACAATTTCTATGCATCAAAACCATGCCAAACCTCGTGAATTACTTAGGAAAATTATGCTTTTTTAAAGTTTCAAGGCCAATAACATTAGCTATGTTTAATTATTTACCGTTTAATAATTTGTACACATTCATAAGGTATAGAAAATTAAATTAATAATTAAATATTATTAATTAATTCCCAAAGATCATTTTGGAATTTAATCCTCTTCTAAGGTTTCCAATAAATTTTATTTTAAATATTGACTAACTTAATCTCATTATTTTACCTTTTTAAAAATCCTCTTAAGTTTATTAAAGGTTATTTCCTAAGTTGATTTAAAATTTACTTCCCATAATAACTTAATAACCATACCCATCATTTAGTTATTTAACCATACATTTTACTTTTAATTAATTTAATCATTTTAGAACATTGTCTAAAATACCCATGCACAATATTTATTAATTAACCCATAGTCAAAGCTATTTATTTATTTATCCAAAAGAAAAGGGTCACAACTTATTCTAACTCACTAATGCACTAGGTGGCCCCATTCACTAAATACCCATACCTTTTTATTTAAAAACACAATTCCCACAAAAATGTCAATAACTTAAAAAGTATAGGGATAACCCTCCACCCATATATTAGATTAATATGAACCATTAGATTTAGGTTTTCCTTAAAAGCCTAAAATGTTGTCTTTTTATTCCTTTCTTTTCCTAATCTCTTCATTTGTTCATTTGTGTTTTTAAGTTGAACGAGGTGGAGGCCATAGAAATTGAGGGAAACCATGGAGGTTTTATTTTATATCTAGATTTGAAAATGGAGGGAATCTCTTTCCCCACTTTATCTTTGTTTTGGTTTAGTTGTTCTTAGGGTTTTTAGTGTGTAATTATCTCTCTTTTCTTTTTGTTGTAAGGACCCCAACAAAATCTGGTTGTGTGTATTTGTTTGCTCACATTTCATTGAGTTCATCATTTGGGTATACGAGTTGGTGATTTAGGGTGTATATACACTCTTATACATATATACATGTATATATTTACGTATTAAATCTAGACCCACATTTTGTTTATATATTATTCATTTAAAGTCTGGTTTTGATTGAAAACATTTTAAAAAAAAAAGTTTCACACATAGGAGATTGGTGTCGGTCGCCTAACAAGTCGCGGTTATCTTTGTTCTACCGTTCAAGATTGGTCAAGATTCCACCAGTTCTTGTGAATCTGATTTTTTTATAAAAGAAGATATATATATATATATATATATATATATATAAATTAAATATATATACATTTATATACGAGTATGAAGATATTTCTTTGTAGTGTCATTTTTTTCTTTGATTTCTAGGAAATGTTTTCAAGTTGAAAATTAATAATTTTCATATTTGTACTCTTTTAAGAGACCAATGCCGATTTATATTCTATCGTCGTTGGTTTGTGGAGTCACTCACTATAAAGGATTAGAGAGCCGAACACATTTGCGGGACAATAATATTTTTTACACTATATTATTTCATCTAATACAATAGCCTAATATATAGGTAGTAGTTTCCCTAGAATATAGGAAACTGACTATCTCGTGAACCATATTCGTAAGGTGAGTAGAAACCACCTCACAAACAATATAATGCTAATATTATATTATTGTTATTAAGTTGTTTATAACAACTCATAATAACAATAATAATAATTACACAAATATACTAATGGAGCACTAATACATAGGATATTCCTAATAATCACTATGGAAAGTAGTTTATTTTAAAAAGGGATATATATAAACATATATATTGAACAATATGTATATCAAAACTGAATTCTATTTTACATTTTTAGAATAGAATACACAAGCACAAAATGAAAAATTCTTTCTTGATTAAAACCACTAAATGTGTAACTTTTCCTTTGTAACATTGTTTAAAATTTGACTACAAGGGTTCATTTTCAACCACAATGCATTTAACTTAAGAAGAGAGGAATAAATTTAACCATCTACTAAGTATAAGTTTCTTTCCTTTTTACTAACAAGAATGACAACATTTCAAAAAGGGAACAAATATATACTTCCATGTATTTTCAATGCAAGAAAACCATTTTCAAAATGAAGGCACAAAGATTTTTTTGATTCATTTCCAAATTTGAAAGGGACTATATTTCCACTAAATACAACTTACAAAATTCCTTCTTTTAACTATTACAATAAAAGGTTTGATAAATAAATTTTATAATAAATCTCTTTAAAATACAAGTACATACAAGCCTTACACTCAAAGATGAGAAAAATGTGATAAAATTTATAAAAATATTATTTTCTCTTTCTTGGTCTTCTACACAACATCTCTATCCAAGGCATAAACTTTGAGCTCCTTATTTTCTTCATATCCAAATCAAAAATACAAGTAAGGGTGCATAGGCAACACTCTCTTCCCAAGATTATTCCAATGAGAAGGAGAAGCCATCCTTCTCATTGTCCCCAGTCCTAACAATGAATAAATAAGGGACACTAAGAAACCATGGAAACTCTTTACAAAGGCTTCAATAATACATACATTCATGCCAAAAAAACTTGCAACACAATAAGCACAATAACAATAATAGCAATAATTTACAATTTTGCCAAACAAAAAGGCTTAAAATCTAAGCCAAGGGAGAAGAGAAATATGGGTAATCCCTTACGTGTCCCAATGGGTTAAGTTTCCACCTTGAAAAACTCTAAAATATTTATCCACACAAAAAAACTCTTATCCCTTCCTAAATCTTTTATCACTCCCTCAATCTCTTATCACTCCCTTAAATGGAATGTAAAAATATAATCAAGAAAGCTCCTTATCATCACAAGGTGGGACACCCAACCCAAACTCCCTCCAAATACACATACAAAAATATTATCCCTCCCTCAAAATATCCCCATTTTCCTTCTCCCCACACCATCCTTAAGGTCATTCTACCCCAAATCCAAAACAACACAAACATTCATTCATTTAAAATAACACACAACAAATAAAATAAAATGCAAGGGTATAGACCCTACCTTGCCATTGTAAGATCTTTCAATCCACAAGAAACAAGCTCTTGCTTCTTTGAAGTCTAAACCAAGTAAAAACCCAGCTCCCAAGCTCCAAAACAAGCCACCAAGAAAAAATATTCAAAATGTGCAAGTGTGCAACCAAAACCAAAGTAACCCTCAAAACTCCAAAATAACTCACATAAATAGAAAATGAGGAGAGGAGGGTGAGGTGGCTCCATGTAGGATGCCACATCACTTCTCCTCCAATCCACCTCACCAAGTCAAACAAAAAGACCAAGACTCATAAATGGGTGGGTGAGGATATGACAATTTTCCTTCAACACACAAACTACTACTCCATACTTCTAAGGACACCATTAAAAGAGTTTGTAAGAAAGTGTAATTAATTTCCTCTTTTTTCTTCCAAAACACATAATGAGGCCTAATTTTGACCCCTTACATCATAGGTATGGTTGGTGGGTGAGTTTAAGAGGTATGGGACAAGCTTAACTTGTCCCACAAGCCTCCAAAAGTGGCTCATAAGCCAAAATTCGAGATTTGAAAAGTGGGGATGAGTACACAACTCCAAAATCAATAAAATCCATCTCAAATCAATAATATAACAAGGAATATCTACCACAATTAATTCCCACATAGTCACATCTCAAATTAACTTAAACACATGATTAATTAACTAAACAAAAGCACATTAATTAAGCAATAATAAAGTGAGCATACATTACAATAAATAAATCACATACATAAAAAAAAAAATGAAAGAGGGAAAAGCAACACATAAACCCATGGTCACATTTGAGGTCACCCCCATGGGGACCTCCTAACAAACTCAATCAAAACATAACAATATACATGAACAAAAGTTGCCAAGGTGACCTTTGTTGCAAATATCCAATATTCCTCCATTGCTAGTCTCCTAGCCCCTTATTGTTGTCATGATATAATTTCTTGTAACCAATCAAACAATACCCCTTTGGCCTCAAGGCCACATCAAATACATCAAGAAATAAAACACACATACATACCATCCAAAATCATCATACATGTATCTATATCATCATATTCATAATTAGGAATTCCTATCAATTGTTTACCATTTCTTATCATTTCCTTTATACCATTTTTACTAAGATCAATGAGATCACTAGAATATCTTGATCGTCTAAACATAATCCATGCAACAAGAATATAAAGTGTCAGTATATAATAACGTAACAACAATAGATCATCATCTATAAATGTCTCCTAGTAGTCCATACCATCTATAATATGATTCTCAACATATCGATAATCAAAATATCCATATTGTCCATCAACATGCTAATCAAAATATAATAATAATGTCCATGTCTCTAATCACAATAATCAAAATCATAGTAAAATAAGTGTCGAAGAGGAGTGGGCATTACAAAATGCCCATACATATATACATCTATGTATGTATTTGAATATATATATGTATGTGGGGTTTGTGTATTTGTACATATGTTATTTAAGATGTGAGTCTTTATATTTTTTTGGTAGAAAATATGTATTGATCCCTTTGTTGCGTAACTTGTATACTAGCTATTGTAAGTGAAATTTATGAAGTGAACACCGAAAGGGATATAGTGAAGAAGTAAAAGTGGATGGAGGGGAGGAATGGTAAATGAAGATGGGTATAGAAAGTGGTGTTTTAGGGTGGAGAAGTTCATGGGTAAGGAAAGAGTAATGAATGAGCCAATGTGAAAATAAATTTTGTACGAATAATCGAAAGAAGGAGAAAAGTTGTTTCACGGGACACGTAAATGAAATTGTATAGGAGGTATCTCAAAATGGAAGTAGAATATAATGTTGTGGAGGTGAATACTTATTTGAATTTTCACCTCTTGAATTTGGTAGGTTGTTATAAAAACAAGTAAATATCGGGGAATTTCAATGCGTGAATCGCAGGACACGTCGGGGCTAAGAAAATGTAGGGTACATTTAGAATTCTTAGCTAGTGATTTCATGAAAAAATTAGATTTGTGTATTTGTCCAAATATTAGTTTAATAGTTAGGGTAGTGTAGTATTCATGTGACTTAAAATTACGTCTAAAGGGGGAAAATAAAAAAGGGAAAATCCAACATGTTCCAACTTTGTAACCGATTTGCAAAGATCACTTTTGAAAAAATGTGTAGCCTATGTATTAATATGTAAGATGAAGTAATTACAGAGACACATATTGATAATTGACACTTTCCAATGATTGTTCATATGAGTCAAATGTAGATGATGGATTTTCATTGCATACCTAGCAGGATTTCCACAAATGATAATGGTCGTACAAAAATAATATCTTCTCGTCCATGCTCCATTTAAGCATTTTAATCTCACAAAGAGGACACAATAAAATTCGGGTAAACTCAAAAAGTTCAAGTGTTTGAAACGAAAGCTAAATGGATGCATCTTGTAGTAATTTTAGCCTTAATTTTAAGTTGTGGTGACGTACGTGTAGGAAAATAGATGGTGCACATAAAAACATAACTAAGCGAGTCCTAGGAGAAATCATATATGTCAATGAATGGTGTCTTTTATTTGTTAATCGGCTTGTTGTTTTTTAATTTAATAGGATCAAGGTTTACGATTGGAAGAAATTCAACTAGATAGGTAAGACGTAGACATGAATGGATTGTTTTAAATTAAAAGGCAAAAAAATATATACCCGAAAGCCCCACACCTATTTTATAAATCATTTTATTCCTTCCCAAAAATATGTACTATATGTGCTCCACTTAATCATCATAATCTCATGTGATATATTCACTTGATTGTAATGTGAGCTCAAAAGGGCCAAAATTAACATGTATGAGACATCACTAAAGTCCCAATTCGACACCGAGTCACATTGGTGCTTCTTGTAGCATTCTACAATGTTTTTGCATTTTTAAGATCAAGAAATTATAGTGAAGCGGGGAGATGCAAGAACAATCATTGATAATTGATTTTGTATGTGGAATAGATGTATGGGGTAGAAAAAGAAGTTATCGGATAAGTGATGTTTAATCTTTTTCATTTTACATATTTTATGGTGGAAATAACTTTTGACTGCACAACATTTAGTGTCCGAGGGATGGGGTTTCATACACAATTGCGATTAGTGTAATGCCCACTAAGACACACACAAAGACAACTATGAAATTCTCATATAATTTTTTTTTGTTGACTTACTTGGAGTTACACGATGACACAGGTGACCTAGAAGGCTACGACCAACTCTCAATAATCTTGACACAACATTGACCACATAGGCAACAAGGAAAGATACAACACCCAACATGAACAAATAAATTTTATTTTTCGACAAGGCACAACGTAAAAGTTCAACCTCAATACACGGTTCTGATTAGGGGCATCCCATGGTGAAAAATATTTTAAGATTATGTATTTACCAGAAAATTCCTTCAAGACCTGACTTTATGATCAAGGAGATTCATGATTTGATTTGGGAAATTCTTCTAACAAAGGTGAACTTATCTCTTTTATAATTTTTGACTAAATATCTTAAGATCAAGTTTTCAGAAAGAGGACTGTTATCCATATTTCACCCCGGGCCAAATATTGGATCAACCACGACCCCACAAAAACTCATTCAAATATGTAAATTGGTCGCAGAGGGACTCAACATTTGAAGTGGCGGGGGGATGAGAAAGACTAAAGGACACTGTGCAAAAGAAATGACTTTGTCGAGCCATTTCCATGTCTTAGATCCATTCTTCAAGTTACAGTGTAGACTCAACTATGGAATATCAGGGTCAGACAAGAAGGGGCAGTGCCGCAGAGGAACCAAGAGAAAGAGAGGGAAGAAACGATGAAGACCCGAAGTCCTTGAGCTCAAAATCATTTATGAAAGAGAGCCCAAAATCGATTAAGTATTGAGGAAGCAGCGGAAAGAACCACATGGCCTAACATCACTTCTCTAAAGGTGAATCCAAAAAGGGAAGCCCAAATGAGCGCCAGGCTTCCACGCATCCAGGGCCGAAAAAATTTGCAGGGCCGTTGAAAAGTCTTCAACTAAGAAAGAAGGCGCCAAGTGTTGGCTCGACATAAATATGAAATGGGAGCCAGTGGCAAAGACCCAAACTTACGACAATCCTCCACGTAGAAATGGTCAAACAGGGTAAAAAAGTGGATAGGGCGGGCCTCAAAATTGGCTAAGTATAAAAGTGTAAGTGGAGGATGCCACGTGTCAGTTTGGCACTTCTCCAAGAGTTAGTCCAAAGGCGAGAGACCCGGATGTGCATGATCTTACCATGTATCCCAAAGTCCAAAAGGGTAAGAAGGACCATTGAAAAGTCCACAAACCAGTGGAGGCCGAAAAGTGTCAACTCAATGCTCCTCCGAAGGAAAAATTTGAACCAAGATTTTAAGCAAGCGTGGTGCCGCCACGTGTCCAGCCTCAAAAGGGGTAGAGTTGGTTGCATAGTTAATGCATAGGAAGGCCAGCAGAGGCTGCCAAGTGTCTAAGTAGAGCTGATTCAAGGATCGAAGAGAGAGAAGGTTTCTAAATGAGTGTCAGGCTTCCATGTGTCCCAGGTCAAGAGATATGCCCTGCCAAGCAAAAGACCTAGCCAAAGAATGCAAAATGGGCTGCAAACCCACCCAAAGGAAAAATTTAGCATTTGGGCCCGAGTGAAGGAAAGTGGGCTATCGGGGGGAAAGTTGGTTTTTTGCTCTTTGTCATCCCAAAAAGGATAAAATTTGGAAAATGGGCCATAACCCCGCCCAAAGGAAAAAGTCAGCATTTGGGCCCAAGTTAAGGAAAGCGGGCCGTTAGGGGGAAAGTTGGTTTTTTTCCCTTTGTCATCCCAAAATGATAAAATTTACAAAATGGGCTGCAACCCCCAAGGAAAAATTTAGCATTTGAGCCTGAGTTAAGACCAAAGCGGGGAGTTGGAGGAAAAGGTGAAAATTTTCCTTTTGAAAAAAAGGCCCAGAGACAAAAGGTGAAGCACATCCCCCAGCCAACCAAAGGGTACCACGTGCCTAGGTGGAGCTTTGGGAGCGCGAGGTTTTCTTAGTTTTGTAAAAAGGGAAAAGATAAATTATGAAAACGCAAACCTGATTTTTTTCTCTAACCGGTGGCCATGTCTACCATTTCTAGAAACTCGATCCAAACTTGAAGGGGCATATTTTTCGACTCAGGGCTCAAAATATTGCAAGTATGACACCGTTGGAAGCGTCTCGATGTCTTCTACGCCATAGAAAGATAAAGAATCATTTTTCTCAATCCCCGATAGGTGAAAAATGGAGAAACATCCTCAAGCCTTAAATACGGGATCCATCTCGCCTCAACAACAAGATCGATTCAACTGTTCCACCGTTTCTTCTTCCTTCAAAGTTTTGAACTAAAAATTGATGCAAGTAAAGATGGATTTGGGGGTAGATTTTGTCGAGGCATTAACGGAAGTGGTTGAGCTTCGACTTGCTCTCTTTCTTCTCTCTCGATTGAATCTATAATTGCGCAGGGCAAGATTCATTGTAAAGGGTTGGACATTCTTTTTTTAGGCTACTTTTTCCTTCTATCAAAGGAATTTGTGGACTTTAGGCCTTCCATTAAAATTGCAATACGTTTCTTACCTCCTTGTTGTTCTGTAATACATTGTATCAATCTGCAGAGCAATAAAACATGTTTGTGATTGATTCTAGATCCTTTCTATGTATTTTACTCACATCTAGTCTTTCATTATAAATATGGTTATCTATGCTTGATTATTGCATGTATTTTGTTGGTTTGTGTCTATCAGCAACAATAGTGTCCATCATTCTGCAGTGCATCACCTTGTAGTTTAGTTATTTCTTATTTCTTATATCTCTTTTATCCCTGTTCCCTTGGGAAATTTTGGATTATGTATAGAAATAGATCCTTTGCAAGTCCTCACGCATGCACCCAAACAGAGGAATAGGAACCAACCTTTAATCTAGAGAGCTTTTCTGATTCTACAAAGTCCCACACTTTGGGAAGAGCTCAATGTTGTGCAATCACACCAAATGACCCTGCCTTAGAAAAGTAGATCTATAGAACTCATTTGGGGGTGCTTTGATTCTACACTAACAGTTTTGGCACACCTGGTGGGACAGAGAAGTCTGCATCTTATTACAGTAAGATTGATGTGCACTTACTATGATTCTAACATTTAAGAAGCTTTAAAATTGCACATCTAGTGACTCCAAAAGAAATAAATTCACTAGTTTTAGCAATCCCGGAAAGTTCATGAGAAGGATAAAATCACGCTCAAGAACTAGAGAAGAGAGATTATTTGTCTATCTAGTCTTATCCCTAGACAGAGGGAGGGAATGAAGAAGAGCCCAAAGGTTTCTATTCCTACCAAAAAGAGCCTTATCGACACCTCCTCCCAGTAGTCCATTCTCTCAATCAAGAGTGGTGCTTAAGATGATCAGGATGTCTCAGCCAAATCCTTATGTCAATTTCAACTGCCGCAACCCACTCTCTCTGAATGCATAAAATATGATTCTGATAATAACATTAAAGATCATCCCATATTTCATTAGGGAAAACCGGACTACTCCTAGTGATCATGTCCAAGATATAACAAATGTCGCACAATCCATGAAATCCATGAGATGTACATTATAGTCAAGTTACTCGTCTCTTCACTCAAAGGTAAATTTTCACAATGGTTCAGGAGCCTTGAGGCAGGCTCTATCAAAAATTGGAACCAGCTGTGTACACCTCTTCACGACTAGTTTGGAGAAAAGGGTGATAACTTATCTTTGTTGGAGCAACTAACAACAATCAAAAGAGCCCCAAACGAGCAGCTGATGGACTTCAACCTCATATTTCAGTAGACCTGGGACAAGATTCCAATAGTACTAAAGCCCACTAATGAAGGTGCATTCTTATACTTTCTTAGGGCTTTAAATTTTGATATTTATTTGATGATTCAATCAATGGGGGGCACAACCTTACCTGCGGTGATAGCCTTTCCATAGGGGTTGAGAATCATTTGAATCAAAGCTAGAAAAATCACTCTTAGGCCATCCATGCCTCTGAACCCCAAGTTAGGAAGCCCATATACTAGCCAAACACCCACATTAGCTCCTATACCCACCCCAGGAGTCAAAGCTCATCTGAAGCCTCCACTTCATCATCTAACACCTCTAAGGAACTCCAGGAAGTCATGAAACAACTTCAAAACCTGGGAAATGAGTTAGTAACCATCAAAAGGCAACAAGCTCAGAGTTCTAGGCCGTATCATCCCCAGACTCAGTATCAAGCTAGACCTCAGTATCAGCAAAATAGACCATCATCTCAGATGTGAATCGAGCAAAACCAACGACAAGCTTTTAGCCTGCTTAGACCTTCGAGGTCATATGATGCAAACAAAGCTTCAACGTCAAGGGAATTTGTTTGTAGCACAAAACAATATGGCACAGGAATATGATTGGTGTTTCCCATGCAATCAGACACATAACCAATCAATGTGCTTTAATGGTGCACTAAATCAGGCCTTGATGGTGCAAACCAGTGTGGTGTCACATGAACCTAGCCAAGAAGGAGATCAGTAGCAAAGAGCTCAACAAGAGGGACCACTAAGTGAGGCTAAGATTGTCAATTGGCAAGCCACCAAGTGAGGCTATGCTTGTCAATTGGCAAGTTGAGGACTTCTATGGAATGAATCTGTTCCCTCCTCAAAGTGTGGCTGCCTATACACAGTCCAAAAAAAGAAATATTAGAGAAGGCCAACCACTGAGCTCAGGTGACCCTCAACCTTCCATCACTCCACAAGGTTCTGGTGCTCCAAATATAGATCCCAACATGCAGAACTAATCCAAGCCACCTTCTAGACCTAATCATGCACCGGTTGTGACAGCCCACGTGTAAGAGAAGAATGTGATAGGGAAGGGGCAACAGAAAGACACTCCATTTAATATCATTGAGCAAATGAAGAGGACAAGTGTGAAAATTTCACTATGGGAGTCACTGGCCATCCCAGGGCAGAAGGATCTATTGCAGATTGCTATACAAAATTGGTCAAGTTTAAATCAAACCCCTAGCCAGCAAGAGAGGGTGCTTACTAATGTGGCTCAACCTGAGAGGAACCATGGAGAACAATGAGGTAAGAATTTGAAGCCTCCTCCATTCTATGTCTCATTGATTATTGGAGACAAATTTGTGCACAATTGCATGATTGATTCTAGGGTAAGTAGTTCTATAATGCCAAAGCAAATAGCTGATCAACTAGGCCTCCAGTATGAAGTCATCTCTAGAGGGGTAGTGTAATTATATGGGATAATAGTGAAAACTGTTGGGATCATTAAAGATCTGAGCCTCACTCTGCATTCCTACCCCAATGTGACCATTTTGCAGAACATATCAATCATAGATTTGCCACCACATTTTGCTTTGTGTTTGTCCAGGGACTTCACTTCCAAAATTGGAGGCTATTTGTCTATTGATTGGTTACATATGCTCTTTAGGACAAGTTATGGGGTAAAGGCCACAATCATATCTAAACCAATTGCTCATTATCATATTGAATCTTATGTGCCTAGCCCCATCAATGCCAACTATTCAGCTTTTGATCAAGAAGACCTCCTAAGCACTTGTGAAGTAGATACCAAGGTGGGATGTATCCCACACTTGAATCTCGATGAGTAGGCCAAAAAAATCATGCTTTAGACCCCTATAAGGAAATGGAAGAGTCTGAGCTAGGTGTCTACCTTCTACATGAAGAGAATCATCCTCTTCCTAACCTAATTAAGCCAAAATATAAGGATGACAATGAGGTATGGAAATTATTCTTTGATGGCTCAAGGAGTAGACAAGGAGTTGGAGGAGGAGCTATGATTGTGTCCCCCAAAGGTATGAAATATTATTCAGCCTTCAGATTTCAGTTTTCCTACTCAAATAACACTGTTGAATATGAGGATTTGGTCCAAGGTATTCATTGGGCAAGGAAGCTAGGAATCAAGAACTTAAAAGTGTTTGGTGATAGTGAAATGGTCGCCAATCAAGTTAGAGGACTTAATGCTATCAAGAATGACCTACTCAAGAACTATAAGAGTAGGGTATGAGATATCATGGAGAATTTCGAGGCCTTCAGTATTGTGTCCATACCCAAGAAGGAGAACGAAGCTGTTGATAGGCTTGCAGTAGTTGGAGCAACATTTGATGTGGTCGAAAACATCAAAAGAGACAAAGAACAACCACATATCCATATAGTTGTGAGACCAGCAGTGCTAGATAACAAAACATGTTGGCAGAGTGTTTGAGAATGATCAGTAGATCATTAATTTTTTGCAAGAATAAGCTGAATTCTCAGCTAGAAATCAAAGCAGATTAGAGCAGCAATATGGTTATCAAGTATTACACCTACATACAAACAAGCTCCCAAAGGATTAATGACATTGAGTTTATCTTCAATCCTAATGATCAGTTTAGAAAAGAAAAGGCTAACATACGAGATCAAAGGAGAATATTCGAGTCAATCCTAGTTGAAGAAGGAAAAACACTTCAAATTGGTAAAGTGGCCATCGAGAAAGAAAGGTATGAATTCATATAACTTTTCCAAGAATTTCCAGATGTATTTGGTTAGAGCTACGAAGACCTAAGAGGGTTCAATCCAAAGCTAGCACAACACATAATTGAACTAGATCCAGGTTCTCAACCCATCGGGAAAAGAAGAGACCAGTCAACCCACACATTGAGATTCTAATGAAGAAAGAGCTGAACAAGCTGATAGAGGCAAATATCATATTCTGAATCAAACACTCAAGTTGGGGTGCAAACCCGGTCCTAGTCAGAAAGAAAAATGGAGGAATTAGGTTGTGTGTAGATTTTTGAGACTTAAATAGAGCCTCCCTCAAATATCACTACCCACTCCCTTAAATGGAGTAGATCTTACAAGTAGTGTTTGGATCAGAGAGATTATCCCTCCTAGATGGATACTCAAGGTATAACTAGATCATGGTGAAAGAAGATGATCAGTTCAAAACAACTTTCACCACCAAATGGGGCACCTATGCCTATAGAAAAATGCCATTTGGATTGTCCAATGCCAGAGCCACTTTTCAAAGGGCAATGGATATGGCATTCAAAGGGCTGATCAACAAAATAGTACTGATCTATCTAGATGACATTATAATGTTTTCCAAAAATGCAGCAGACCACCTTTTCCACCTAAGGCAGGTGTTTTGAAGATGTAGGAGTTTTGGGGTATCATTGAACCCTAAAAAATGCATATTCTTGGCCCATGAGGGCAGGATTCTAGGCCATATTATATCAAAGGAAGGATTGGCAATTGACCCGAGAGAGTGGAAGCAATAAGAGCATTGTCATTTCCAAGCCATAAGAAAGCTCTTCAAAGCTTCTTGGGAAAAATCAATTTTGTCCGTAGGTTTGTGCCAAACTTTGTTGCCTTTGTTAAGCCAATAACGTTGATGTTGAAGAAGAGCTTACCATTTAGATGGACAATTGAAGGGAGGGAAATTTTTGAGGCCATTAAAGAAGCTATATCACAATCCCCAACTCAAGTAAATCTAGATTTCACTAAAGATTTCATATTGTATGCCTTTGGAGGTAGTGACACAATTTCTACGATCTTGCTTCAACACAACAAATAAGGTACAAAACAACCAATTACTTTCTTCAGTCAAAGTCTAGAAGACTATGAAGTGAGATACTCCTTCATCGAAAAGCAAGTCCTGGCAGTAATTAGAGGATTAAAGAAGTTTAGGCATCCGGTTTCAAATAATAAATTCAATTGTTGGTCTCCCATGCGGGAGTTACATAATTCCTTCTCAAAGAAGGACTTGAATGAAAAATGTGTAGGATGGATAACTCATGTCATGAAATATGACATTGAGATCAAGGTCACTAAGTTGGTCCATGGGAAGGGGTTGCGTGAACAACTAGCCTCAGGTCAACAAGATGAAGCAAACAATGGAAAAGAGGTTGTTCTTATTCTACATGATAATCAAGAACAAGGGAGTGATTATGTACCTACTCCTTGTTGGACCCAAGACATGGTGCACTTCCTTCAAACATGCTTGTGTCCTCATGGGATGAATAAAGCAAAAAGGAGGCATTTCAGACTGCAAGCCATTCCATATGTTCTTATTGATGGTGTCTTATTCAAAAGAGACATCAATGACATTCTAGCTGAGATGCATTGAGACAGATTAGGTTGAGAGAGTGCTACAAGAATTCCATGTTGAAGCAGTTGGAGGCCATTTTGCTCCAAGGGTGATAGCACTAAAGATCATGAAGGTGCGTTATTACTGGCCCAAAGTGTTTAGCGATCGCTACGCATGGATCAAAAAGTGCAAGAATTGTGCATTCTTCAAAGGCAAAGAAAAGTTAGCAACACTTCCATTGCACCCAATTTTAGTCAACCAACCTTTCATGCAATGGGGATTGGACTTCATTGGAGTCATCAATCCAAATTCAAGCCAAGGCCACAAATGGATTCTGACAGCAACAAACTATTTCACCAAGTGGACCAAGGCAATGGCACTCAAGGAAGCTAATGAGTCTAGTATACTAGATTTCTATGAAGGGATAGTGACTAGATTTAGAGTGCTAGCCACCATTATATTAGATAATGCATTGGCATTCATAGGTTCCAAGATCATAGGATGGGATGTTAAGAACGGGACTTACTTGAGAACTTCATCAAACTATTACCCTCAAGGTAATGGCCAAGCTGAGTCCACAAACAAGAACCTGCTAAAGATCATCAGAAGAACTCTTGATGAGAATCAAAGAACTATGAACATAGAGCTCAAATCGGCCTTATGGGATGATAGGATAACACCCAAGAGATCTACAAGTAGCTCTCCATTCAAACTTGTCTATGGGAAAGAGGCAAGTGTTGCCTATATCACTTGAGTTGCCAGCATTGGAGCTCATGAAGCAGCTAGAGATGTCTGAATTTGAACCAATGGAGGCCAGGTATGTGAAGCTGATAGAATTAGAAGAAACCAGAGAGCATGCACTCCAAGAAATAGAAAAGAATCAGGCTTCAATCAAGAAATGCTTTGACAAGAAGGAAAAAACAAGGATCTTCCAGGAAGGAGACTTAGTTTTGAAATGGGATGCAGATCGAGAAAAACCAAGAAGGCATTCCAAGTTTGATGCCATCTGGAGTGACCCTTACATGGTCATAAAATGCAAAAGTAGCAATGCTTTCCAATTGTCTACATTGGAGGGTGAAGAGTTGCAGATTCCAGTGAATGGGATCTATCTTAAGCACGCTACTAAAGGGAAGTTCTTGCCATGTATATATTAGTCTAGTTTCCTTTTCCTCTAAGTGCTTGTGCACATTGTCCAGCTATAGTGTAGGTTTATTTTATCCTAAGGGATTTGCACACTCTGCAAGTTCTATTTCGAGCATGTATGATTTTAAATTTTGTATGTAGTTGTGTTGTTGTTTTGTTGCTCTTATGCAGTCCATTCAGAGAGACATATGAGACCCAATTCAAAATAATTTTCTACTCTTAGAAACCTTCATTTCAAGATTTCTTATGAAAATTGAGAGTGTAAAAATGGGCTTGTGAATCGGATGAAGAATCGAAGATCGAGACCATCATTCTCGACTCCATGCCCAATGGATATGACAAGGAAATTGGTCTTCTAATCTAGAAAGAAGATACCCGGTGAGTCACCAAATCGTTATCCATATTTCACCCCTAGGCCAAATATTGGATCAGCCACGACCCCACATAGAAATAACCTGAGAAAACTCATTCGGATCTATAAATTGGTCACAGAGGGACTCAACATTTGAAGTGACAGGGGCTAAGAAATACTAAAGGACCATGTGCAAAACAAATGACTCTGTCAAGTTGTTTCCATGTCTTAGATACATTCTTCAAGTTATAGGTAGACTCAACTATGGAATAACAGTGGTCGACAAGAAGGTTGAGTGCGTAGAGGAACTATGAGTAAGAGAGAAAAGAAATGGTGAAGACATGAAGTCCTTAGGCTCGAAACCATTTAGGGAAGACTCCAAAATTGACTAAGTATGGAGGAAGTAGCGGAAAGAACCACATGTCCTAACGACGCTTCTCCAAAGGTGAATCCAAAGAGGAAGCCCAAATGTGCTTCGAGCATCCACATGTCCAAGGCCCCAAAAAGTTACGGGGCCATTGAAAAGTATTCATATAAGAAAGAAGGTGTAAGGTGTCAGCTTAGCACAAATCTGAAATAGGAGCCCATGGCAGAGACTCAAACTTGCACCAACCCTCCACATAGAAAATGGTCAAACAGGGTCAAAAAGCGGACAGGGAAGGCGTCAAAATTGGCTAAGTATAAAAGTGTAAGTAGAGAATGCCAAGTGTTAGTGTGGCATGTCTCCAAGAGTTAGTCCAAATTCAGAGACCCAGATGAGCGTGAGCTCACCACATAGCCCAAAGTCCAAAAGGGTAAGAAGGACTGTTGAAAATTCCATAGACAAGCGGAGGCCGATAAGTGTCAACTCAAAACTCCTTCAAAGGCAAACTTTGAACTGGGATTTTAAGCAAGTGTGGTTCCGCCACGTGTCTAGCCTCAAAAGGGGTAGAGTCGATTCAATAGTCAATGCATAGGAAGGCCGGCGGAGGTAGCCAAGTGTCTAAGTAGCGCTGATTCAAGGATCGAAGAGAGAGAAGATATCCAAATGAGTGTCAGGCTGCCGTGTGTCCAAGGTCAAGAGATATGCCCCACCAAGCAAAAGACTTAGCCAAAGAATGTAAAATGGGTTACAACCCCACCCAAAGGAAAAAGTTAGCATTTGGGCCCAAGTCAAGGAAAGTGGACCGTCAGGGGGAAATTTGGTTTTATGCCATTTGTCATCCCAAAAGGATAAAAGTTGCAAAATGGGCCACAACCCCGCCCAAAGGAAAAAGTCAACATTTGGGCTACGAGTCAAGGAAAGTGGGCCGTCGGGGAAAGTTTTTTTCCTTTGTCATCCCAAAATGATAAAAGTTACAAAATGGGTGACAACCCCATTCAAAGGAAAAGTCGAATTTGAGCCCGAGTCAAGACTAAAGCGGGAGTCGAGGAAAAGGTTAAAATTTTCCTTTTGACCAAAAAGGCCCAGAGATAAAGGTGAAGTGCATCCCCTAGCCAACCAAAGGGTGCCATGTGCCCTGAGTGGAGCTTCGGGGCCGTGGGGGTTTTCTTATTTTTACGAAAAAGATAAATTATGAACCCGCAAACCCATTTTTTTCTCAAATCTGGTGGCCACGTGTCCCATAATAAAAGGGGGACCCATTTTTCAAATTATTTTCCCACCCATTTGTATGGACTCAATACAAAATTTGAAGGGGCATATCTTTCGACTCAGGGCTCAAAATATTACAAATCTGACACCGTTGGAAGTGTCTCGACGTCTTCTACACCATGGAAAGATAAAGAATCATTTTTCTCAGGCCCTGGTATGTGAAAAATGGAGAAACATCCTTAGGCCTTCAATGCGGGATCCATTTTCCTCAACAATTAGATTGGATTCGATCTGGTCCGTTGTTTCTTCTTGCTTCAAAGTGTCAAACCAAAGATTGATGCAAAGTAAAGATATATTTGGGGGCATATTTAGTCAGAGGTATTAACGATAGTGGTTGAGCTTCGACCTTCTTTCCCACTTCCCTCTCTCTTTCTTCTCTCTAATTGAATCTATAAATGCAGGAGTGGGATTCATTGTAAAGGGTTGTACATTCTTTGTTTTGCAGGCTCCCTTTTCCTTCTAGCAAAGGAATTTGAGGAGTTCAGGCCTTCCATTAAAATTTTCGACGTTTCTCACCTCCTCGTTGTTCTCAGTAATGCATTGTATCAATCTACAGAGAAATAAAACACATTTTTGATCGATTCTAGATCTTTTTGTCTCTTTTTTTTGCATTTGGTCTTTCATTATAAATATGGTTATCTCTGTGCTTAATTATTGCATGTATTTTATTGGTTTGTTTCTATCAGCAACACTAGTGTCCATCATTCTTGTGGTGCATGACCTTGTAGCTTACTTATTTCTTATATCTCTTTTATCCCCTGTCCCCTTGGAAAATTTTAGATTAGGTATAGAAATAGATCATTTACATGTCCTCACATATGATTTTCTGATTTTATAAAGCCCCACACTTTGGAAAGAGGTCAATGTTGTGCAATCACACCAAATGACCCTTCCTTAGAAAAGTAGATCTATAGAACTCATTTGGGGGTGTTGTGATTTTGTACTAACAGGACCCTTGATAATAAGTCAATAACTTGCTGAATTTGTTTGAATAAATAAAATACATTATTTCAATACTCACAAGGTTATTTATTCATACTCAAACTACAAAATATTGTTTCTATCTCCATTACACAAGGTGACAAGCACAAGCTCCAGTTGACGGGAAAGTACCGTTTAGTTTCGTAGCTACAACTCCCTTGTGCAAGCATCGAACATTGAAAAACAATAAGAGAATATTTCAAAGCACTTGGAAGAAGTTAGGGGAAGAAGATCGAATTGGTTTCATCTTTAAGATCTCATTAGGTTTTTAACTAGGATTTGATTGGGGTAGGAATTTTTCCAAAATGATTAAAAATACACATTACGTTTTCAACGGTGGGAGAGAATCGAATGTTTTCTAATCAGTTTCCTCCTACTTATTATAGCCTTATTTTTCTTCCAAAACCTAATCATTGATTCCACCTTAAGATAATTTAAGGACTTACCATAAAATAGATAATGTTCGTTAGATTAGTTAGGGGTAGTAAGGTATATATATTTTTATTACAAAAGATAGTTTCCTCTTTGATCACTTAAGGGCACGATTGTTATCAAGTAGATCACATCTACATTAATTTATTCATATATATATATTTTATTTTAAATTTTATAAGGATTATCCAACCATATTATTATGCTTAAAATTGCATTGTTACTATGTCCTAAAAGGGTTTACAACATAAAAATTTATCTCAAGGGCAAAGTTTATCATTACTTCTTTTGTGAAAACTACACATGGTCACAACAATTCTTTCCAACACGACGCACAAACCAAAGGGACAAATACAACTCTATGGAATTATGACTAGGGAAAGGAGGTAACAAGATTTATCAAGCAACGCTAAATTATTCTTAGAATTTCTATAATACATTAAAATCACTCATAACAATACGGTAATCATTTTTTTATATATTTTCCATGATAGTAAAACAAGTCAAGGTTTCAATAGTTATGACAAAAATGCTCCACAATACATTATACTAAGGCACTGTCCCTTCTTCTAAAATTTCCACGGGACCCCTTTCCATAGTTTTACAACATTAAAATCATTCGTACAAAAGAGATTTATAACCAATATTGATGAAATAATTTACATGTCTCTCCCTCAACTACTCGCAAAATCCGTCTCGCACAAGTATTAACTTGATTCAGGTCCACGATAATCGAGCATGATGAGACTACAAATTGAAATAGTATGCTAACAATTTAACAATCTCATGAAAGGAACTTCTAATTAATGAAATGGTTTAAGTTATAAAACATTAATGATTTTTATTCATGCTAAAATTTTCATAATGCCAACAAGAAGGAAGTCATAAGTATCAGTTTTAAACCTTGTCTCTAAATGACAAGGTTAATACAACAAACAAGTGGGAACCATTGATATAATAAGTCAAACATGGGGTGTCGAGTGCATTATGATTTCAATCATGTAATCATGTAGATTATATGATTGAAATCTAATACTTGAACCATCAATCAAAATTTCATTACCTCACAAATTATATTTCAGTTACTAATAGTAACAAAAAAAAAACTAACCAAGATGTTAATAAGTCAAAACAAAATATTGAGTGTATTGATATTTCAATCATATAATCATCTAGATTATATGATCAAAATCGATAAGCCAAACTAAAACTTAATATGATCATTTTAACATAGTCTAACTTCTTCAATGATCAATATTTTTCTTGCAGATTACTAAAGAGAAACAATTCATTTTGACATTAAACAATCCAAGCATCGCAGGCGAGGTGGCGAAATGACATATTTTCATAGTTATCAATCCAAGATCCTTCTAATCTACTTCTTTTATTGATCAACAAAAATCACATTGAAATCAGGACAGTAACAAATTGTGAGGTCAAAGACCCTTTCGTTGCTGAAGTTGATCCACTTTTCTACTAAATTTAAATGCATAGCCAAGGTAACAAACATCACATGTGCATCTCATATATATATATATATATATTCCACAGCAACCACATAAGCACCCAAAAATCAAAAGAAGGGTAATCAACATAATTCAATGAAGCGAAACAAATCCAAAATGAGAGAAGAAACTCGGTTTATTTTTTATAAGCCACCTATTTCCAGTTATGCATAAGGAGTTCATTAAATCACAAATTCCCTGAATCTACCCATTGGTAAAAGGGTTCATATATATGGGGTTTATTTTAATATCGGAATAAGTAATTAGTATCCAAGGTCAGAAAATTTTAGAGCTTCAATATTCCAGCGTGACCCAATTATTGCTAGCATATAAATATTTAATTAAACAATAATGCATTCGAGGGAAGGAACTGATTCAGCTCCCTCCAAAATTGAGCGAAACATCAAGCTCTTATCAATCTAAAGCAATGACTAGCCAGGGGATAGTATAATAGAATTTCTTCTCTTGGATTACAACCCAATGTTTTATGTTTTTTATTTTATTTTATTTTTAACAACATAGATGTCCGAATATAGAAAACCAAAAATATCATCATGCCCAAGAACGGTTAATTCAGACCCTTTCTTTCAACCTTGAAGTTTAAAAATGTCGACAAACAACAATATAAAGAGGATATACTTCTTACTCCCTTTCTGTCAAGGTTTATATGGTTTTTATAAAACTTCTACCTTATAATTTATAGAGTTCCCAAATTAGCTAAGGCGTGGAATATAAATCATTCCTCCGTATGGAAGGGAAAATCTATAGATTTTTGCAAATAACGAAGTAGAAGGAAACATCAAAATATATTCTACATATTGCACTTCAACAACGTTTATATATATATAAAAAATATACCCTTCCATATTTTAAGCCACTTTAAATATCGATCCCAAATGGATCTAAAAACCCCCAACTTTCATTTGAAAAGCCAACGATTTCAACGAATGCCCATTTCAAGAAATATGCTAAGGAACTGTCAACCAAACATGTTGATAAACAATGTACATCTCAAACATCTACGAACCCAGTGATATTCATTAAATTAGAAGAAGAACAAGAGGAAAGAGAGTCAAAATCCCATGCTTTAGTGTGATCCATTCAAAACCCACATAGGAAGGCAAATTTTCAGAAATGGGTAACATTAATTTACCACAAAATCATTCCATAATATGAAATATACCCAGGAAAATGGTTTTCAGTAATGGGCAACACAAATCACCACTAAATATTTCAATAATTTGAAATACACCCAAGAGAATGATTTTAAGTAATGGGTAACACAAATCATCACATAATATTTCAATAATTAGGTTCACTAACAAGAGAGCAAGTTTTAGTAATAGAACAATTCATTTCATGGGATTGTTAAAAATAGCAAACTATTGCAAGGTTAGGCTTATCATGCATGATTTATACACCTCAAAATGAAACCACATCTACGGGCCCTTGAAAAACAACACTTGAAAACATTACCCTTCATTCTTGTTTACCGAATGCTCATACTCCGATCACGGTTCACGATTTGGTAGAGGAAGGGAGTATGTGGTAAGGTAGGAGGCTCAATACTTATGGATGCATTGCTTTGGAAGTTCAACATTAATTTTTTTAACAGACCCAACCAAACTTTCCTCCACCTCACGCGGTCAATCCCAAATTGGGTATTTGCAAACCACCAACAAGTGCTAGAGCAGATCATAATGTGAGTAATAGAAATGGTGGTTTAACATTTATCGTTCCAAAACTGCAAAGGAAGATATGGCAGATGGACCCAAATAGGTCTGATTTGGAAAGTTTCAGTGATTGAATTAAAAGGGGAAACCATGGCTTCATGAGTAGAAAGTGGGAGTGAAAGTCCCACAATCTATCAAAAATTAAATCTCTATCAGAGGTAATATCAAAGACAACAATGAAAAAACCTCTAGTTAAAGGGTAAATATCCACTTTACCATCCATTAATGGCTTCCAAGAAGAAGATATCTAGTCATGGAGAGTAGGACCCAAGACAAAATTTATTAAATCTGTAAATAATGCCCTTTTCCTTGAAATAAGCCTCTATTTTCAAAATAGCTGGGCCAAAACGCACAAAGGGGGATGATTTGGCATGAGTCATGGCCTTTGGAGGAGGGAATGTTGAGGATTTAGCCACATCAAGCAAATCTTTTGGCTCTGCCTTGAGCCCCCAAACTTATAGCATCCAAAAACCATTAATACTACCTGAAGGAAAGATTTGGGACAAGTGAGGGTGAGCGGCACATCTACATCGAGGAGTTTCCTTCAATGGAGAACCGTAAAAATAACCACTACCATTCTTCAAAAAAAATCCTATCGCAATAGCTAATGTAGGGGAAATAACATCAACTATTAAAACATTCATTTTTGATAGCAAAGGGATTCGGTTGATCCACCCTCAGAGCCTCCAACACCACCGAAATAGCATCTCATAGAACACCCGAGAAAAACCACTACAATTTTTTCGGGACGTTTGGGTCGACTATTATCGCTGCACAAGAATGCCTGACCCATATCTTCCCACACCTCTAGATGCCTTTCCAGTGTGACCACGACCCAAATTTGGAGTAGGGCTGCCATCGCTAGGGTTAGGGAAAACATCGCAGTAGACATCGTAGGCTAACTCAAGCATAATTTTATTAGACACTTTAACACTCCATGATATTGACCAATAAAAATGTTGTTAATGTATACCTCCATCACCGCTTCAGGTAAGACCAATTTACTTTCTCATATCTATATTGTTGGTGCTCAATTTGATCTCGCCCCATTTGTTCTAAACATTTCCCAATCTTCCGGTTCGTCGTATTTTCTATCTCCTCAAATGGATGTGTGAAAGGTTTTCTTCATTTGTATGTTGTTGAAAATCCTTCTCCATGGTCGTGGATCACATTTGGGCCTTGTATCATTTGCAAATTCTTTTTCCTTGAAGAAAGATTCAATTTTGGGCATAAATGGTGAAGTTCCCCTACATCCTGACTGTTCGACGGATGTGTTTTATCGATAAAATTTATCTCTAATGTCTGCAGATACATATTCATTATTGATTGGATGTGTCCGGTGGGTCTTTTTGGTGAAATTTACAACTTTGGTATCATTTGTAATAAATACTAAATTGGCCCCACAACCTCGATAAGCATCTAGTTAGTTAATCAATAAATATGAAGCGGTAGGGAAAAAGTCTTACTTTGACCCCGAAGGAGGATGCGTGGTAGTTTTTAATGTTATAAGTGGGAAGGCAGTTCAGTAGAACATTTTGAATTCTTTTGCCTCTTTGTACGAGGGAGAAAATTTAAGAAATAATCGGCAACTCCACTGGGGCCCACATCAAAATTTAGAAGTGTTAGGGAAAAAGTATTACTTTGAGCCCAAAGAAGTACGCGTGGCATATTTCAAGTTAGAAGTGGAGAGGTGGGTTACTGGGTGTTTTGAAGTGTTTTTCCCTTTTGTGAAAAAGGAGAAAAGATATAAATTGATCCGTAACCCCGTAGGGGACAGAGTGATATCACATGTTTGAGTTATGTTGAAAAGTCAACGTGGGAAGGCGGGATTGTGGAGCACTTTGAAGTTTTTGGCTCAACATTGAAGAGTGAAAGTGGGGAGGTGGGTCATTTGGAGGTTTTTAAAGATTTTTACCTTTTTGTGAAAAGAAACAAAGTATAAAAATGAAGCACGACTCCATTGGGGCCCGCATCAAAAGATAAAAGTAGGAAGCGGGTCGCTGGAGGAAAATTGGAAATTTTTCCTTTTTGTTAAAAAGGTAAATTTTAGAAATGAGGCACGATTCCATCAAAGGCCCAGATTAAGCCATGTGTCGAGCCCGTATTTCAAAGGTGGAGGGGTGGGGAAAAATGTGAAAATTACACATTTTCTCCAAAAGTCATAAAATGAAAAAGGAAACCCCAGGCCCACTTTGAATCAGATTTTTCCACGTGGAAGGCTCTAATTCAAAGTTGAGAAAGGGAAAAATCAACGGGTGTTGTGTATTGCATCTGATTTTGCCACCATTTTTTCTCCAAGACTCCTGGAGATGTGAATACGCATTGTTTTTCATCATTTTGATGAAATTGCTTGTCATTTTTGTCTGCAAAGTGTAATTAAATGGATTTAGAACTTAATTTGTGAGAGTAGGGAATGTATAGGTTGATATTTTGAAGTTTGAATTTCTCGGGCACTTGTAAAAAAAGTGAATTACCAGAGAATGCGGATGCAGAGCATAGTTGTAAGGGAAAGAGTGGGAAAAGATTGAAATGATGGAGGTTGCATGCACGAAGGATGAAAAACGTGTTCCTAGAGGAGATGACTGGATGCCCCGATTAAAACAATGATGGAAATATCTAAAATGGTTCACCTTTTGAACACTGGGAACTTTTTGTTGTAAATCATTAAACATCACTTTCCAGAAATCATGATCAAATATGTAACAAACAAAGGTTACTCGAATATTCTTTTCTTGGGGAAAACTTGGATGTATATTGAGTGTTATAAAAAGCATGCTTTAGTCATGCAAATGGTTGGGCATTGAATTCTTACGAGAAAAATTGAGAAATCCCATCTTCTTGAGAGACCATATGAGAAACATGTTAATCTCTTATGTTTTAGATTTGATCATGTCAAGTTGGTTATAAGTGTACAACCATTGACGAGCTCTTAGATTGTTCAAGAAACCTTCCCCTAATGATGAATCTAATCAACTTTGAATCAATCTGTGTTAATCTTGGAAAAATTTGTGTCTGCTTTATTTTAGAATGTCTGTAAATAGTATTTCTTGTTCCTATTTCAATCTTGTGTTAATATCCCTCTGAATCACACAGGATCTCATCCCTTTGATAGTTTAGTAGCATTTGCAATTTCATTATGAGAAGAGCCTTCATCCTGTAATGAGATAAACAATTTAAAATCACTTTACTATCATTTTTTTAATAAAGATTGTCTGTAAGCCTTTGAGTGTATCTTAGGCGTGAGGAACCAGGGGTGTTTAATGTTTGATTGATTCTTTAGCTCGAGCCTTCATGTTAAATTCTTTGAGATTGTGTGAAACCGTGCAAATCTAGGCCTCCATTCATGCACACCTTTGGGTAGAAGGAATACCCACATTTTTCTTGTATGTCCACATATGAATAAATTCTACTACCAAAATATGCAGAAGCAATCAAGATTCCATAATGTATTTAGTAACCTTAAACTTGTTTAGAAAATATCACCATTCTTTAGAAGTGACAACTCGTGAGAGTTAAATTATGGTGAATTGATCATATTTTCTCAAGGTTTCCTTTCAAGTTTTTGCAAAGAAGGATATATTCATTCTCCTTCACCAACAGAGGTTACAAAACAAGTCCTCTCACCTTGGTCGAAAGGCATGGCCTAAATTAGTGAGGATAGATCAAATCCTTTTATATGGTGTTATCCATTTCTCCAACGCCTGAGTGACAAAGAGCCAAGCTGAATCCCTTCCCGGCTACAAAATGACTTATGATTCATCTGTCTCTGAGTATCTTGTTGAATCTATGATGCTTCTTGGCTTCCAAGGGAGAATCAATTTGGGTACCAACACCTACAAATCGATATTCTTACACAAATATTAAATCTCCCAATTTAAACTTACCAGGATAAAAGTGTAACCTCCTTTGCCATCTTCCTACTTTCAATGACTTGTTACCATATAGGATCAATATTCTCAGTTCTATATAATTAATAATATAAAATGGAATATCTCCTGCAAGGTTGTTCTCATTTAAGTTTATCAGACCTAAAATTCTTATCACATTCATATATCTGAATGGTTAACCCAAAAATGATTTAACATACAAGTTACCCACTCCATATTTTTCTCCTAAAATTTATGATTACGCTCCCATATCTTTGGTTAAGATTTGTTTGGATTTCTATTTTAATGGGTTATTCAAATAGATGGTCAACATGCAAGTGACCTCAAAATAACAAATAAATTAATCTCTATGATAGCTCAAGATTTGGGAATCGTGACATGGTTTCAAAGATTGAGTAGATAGTTAAATGCATGCAAACTATAAAATTTTGACAAGTGGTGAATTATATTTGGTAAAAACCATTTTGCATGTCGTAGAAAGAATAAAAATTACATGATGAAGGTTAAACGTGGGATAAAGTACTAATAAATTAGGTTTTTAAGAAGTATTGATTAAATTTTCAATTTAAACTTATCTACTAGAATCTCTCGGACATGATTTGAATTGTAATTTGTAAAATATTGAAGTTGTTTTTAAAAATATAAATAATTTCAACTATTGGAATTTCACTATATATAAGTTTACCTAAATAATTAAAAAAATACTTCTTCCAAACAAAATTTCAAAAATTGAATTGTTAATTATGAGCCATTTGAATGTGGAGTTTCAATTAATATACTCTATATATATATAGAATGTGAATTTTAAATGACAAAAGGTTATAGATGTGGATTATCTATAGTTTCTTAACATTTATTTTAATTTTGGAACATCCACAATATGCAAAAATGGAAAATTTGAATTATCATAGATATGTCACAAATATTTTACAATTATTTCAAACTATAGAAATTTTATAGAATAATTATATTGTTTAATGTGGAATTTCCACAATATTATAATTTAATATCAATATTCATAAAATATGTCACAAGTATAGGTGTGGTGGGTAATATTTATAATAAATTCTAATATTATTTTGTGAAAAATGTGGAATGTAGCACCGTTAAAAACACCCGCATGAGACCCAAAAACAACCTAGGTTTAGCTGGAAAAATTATGGAATATTTATTTTTGGAAAGCGTGTCTACAAAAGGTTTCAAAAACCATGATAACAACATTAACGTTTCTAGGCAATTATTTTTATGAGATAAAATTCTTCCGATATAATAAATATTAAACTCGCATTAAAAGCTAATGAGCATAATTAGTCCAAGCATGGTTACATTTCCTCTAAGTGTTAATTAATGAAGAATTAAATTTCTACTATAATTAAATATTCCATACTAAATTTTAAAGAGATAAAGGGGCCAAAATAAATAAATACCCAAGGTATTTAATTCCACAAGGTTTAAACAATTAACAAGGTCCATTTACATGGGGTTAGAATAAACATTCCCTTACCCCATAAAGTGACCCCTTAAAAAGTCAACCCATGTTTTTGAGAATAAAACATTTAAATTAATAAGGTAATTTCCTACTCACCCACCTACTTTTGTAGGGATGAATATCATCCCTTGGATGGATTCAATTTGGCCCTTGATTAGGAAAAAGACAATTTAACCCTAAAGCATGCTTATGAAGTCTACTTTAAAAATTCATTTGGTTCATCTTCTTTCTTTGATTTTGCAGGGGTATGAAGGAGGAAGGGAAGCTGTTGGAGGCACTCTTAAGATTTTGGAAGTGATCTACAAGCTCCAATATTTGCCAAGTTTTTTGATACCCTCATTAGGGTTTGAAAATGTATTTATTCATTTTATTTAGTTCATTTTCTTGTATTTTCCCAAATGGGAAAATGGGTTTTTGCCCATTTTATTTAAGTAGCAATATTAGATCATTACTTTCATCTTAATCAAGTATATATACATATATATATGTATATATACTTTCATATACTTGTGTAAATAATCATTCATTTTATATATATTTTTAAATAAGGATGGGTTAAGAAACCTGAATCCCAAAATATATTCCAAAGATATATATGTATATATATATATATATATATATATATATATATATATATATCCAGGTATTTGAACTAAAAATGCGCGAGGCTGCAAGTAATATGAGTAATGCACGGGGTTTAAGTTAGGTATAGGCCTTAAAAATAATGTGGGACAATTTGATTAACAATGGGGAGTGTTGATGTTTGGAGGGGTGGAGAGGGGTCAGAGAACCCTACCCCCACCCCATTTAATATAAATGGGGTTGGGGTTGGGGTTGCCTACCCCTCCCCACCCCAATCTACTTTACAACCACTAAACAATAGTGCATGACCATCGATCCATGCGCATAACAAAAATGTGACCCTATTTTTTTGGTAAGTTTTCATTATTAACTATTTGTGTAACATATATATATATATATATATATATATATATATATATATATATATATATATATATATATATATATATATATATATATATATATAATATCATTTCAATGGTTATATTGAAAAAGAAGAAAACTTCTATTACCACAATAATATTAATAATCCATTAATGTAATACAATTACTAGTATATTAATATAATAATATTAATAGGATATTAATATTACCATATTTCCTTCCAATAATAAGTCTCATTCTATTATATATTTTATTGTTAATAATATTTAAAGCATTACAAATACTACCACTTAATAACGAAATCAGTATGCGTAGTAGTGTTAACAAGTTAAGTTTTAAATATACATATTTTGTGTACACTAAAACTTTCTTTTTTAACAATTTGATAAAGTTTGTATGGAATGTAGAGGAGGACTAAATTTAATCTCCCTTACTATATCATTAAGAATATATATATATATATATATATATATATATATATTTGTTTGGTAGATCAATCAAGTAAAAATTTTGAGATTTAAATACTTTCCATCCACTTGAAATAAAGTTTTAACTTTCCTACATCAATACAAGAAAATGCAAGAAGATAATCTAATTTTCAATGCATGCCTTTCACAAGACACAAAAATGAAACATCTCCTAATACACTTTCCAACTTTCCAAAAGAGAGTTTGTAATAATATTTCCAATAATAGATTTTAAAAAAAGAACAACATATTATTTTTATCCAAACTTGTTTCACTAAAGAGTCTTTCCTTCCCACATACATCACAACTATGATAATAAAAATTGACAAAATTTTCCTTCAAAAGATTAATACATCTTCCAGTTAAAGTGGGAAAATTTTTACAAGAAAGGAGGACTAAAAGAAATGTAAGTTGTCTTCCAACATAGCTCCAAAATCAAGGTCAAGCTCCATCTTCTCAACACCAACAAGAGAGATCCGCCATGATCCATTTAGTCACAAAAAAAAGGGGGGAGAGGCAAAACTATCCACCCAACCAAGAATTCCAATGAGGAGGAGAAGCCATCCTCCTCATTGGCCTCCGAGCCCCAACCACATTACAATAAGAAATGGATTCAACTCATGGCAACAAAAAAGCTTCCACATCACAATGCATGATTTTACAATCATACCAAATTCCAAATATTGAAACTACAATCACAAGAAGGAAAACAACAAAACACACAAGGCTTCAATATGAAAAATCCAAAGGAGTAAGATCTATGGGGAAGATACTTAAACCTCAAAATGGGAAATGGGTGGCCACATAAAATCCCTCCAATAAAAATCTCAAAACCCCTACACACTCTTATGTCTCCCTCAAGTGCCTCTTATACCTCCCACATTCTCTTATGCCTCCCTACAAATCTCTTATGGCTCCCTCATAAAATAGACCAAGTAAGAAATTCAAGTTGTTTCTAGTCCAAGGTGAGACACCCATCCCAACTCCCCCAAACAAGGGAAGAACCCTTATGCCTCACTACATGAAAGATCCCCATAGTCTCCTCCTACACCACACTTAAGAAATCTACCCAAGCAACCAACAAACATACCAAAATACTCAAAAACATGCACATATTCACAATATGGAAAGGAAAACATTTTACAAGAGTATAGCTCCTACCTTTCCATGGTGGATCTTGATCCAAGATTTCCACAACAAGATTCTTCAAGTCAAAACAATCACCAAAAGCTCCAAAAAATCCACAAGCATTCAAAAATCCTATAACTCTTAAAAAATACAAGAGCACAAACAAATGAAGTAACCCCAAACAAGAAAAAGAACTTGAATAAATAGAAAAAGAAAATCCATATAAAATGTCTCTAATAATCCACATGCATCATATATGAATCGAAATCAACAACAGTCCATGATCTCTAACATCTAACATCATGCTAAATCAAAAGCTACAATAATATCCATAAGTATAGTCAATAGTATCATAATCAATAACAAAAAGGTGTCAAAGGGAAGTGGGCACTACATCCCCCTCCCCTTAGACTTGAATTCCTCCTAGAAGTCACTAGAATAGGTGTGAAAATTAAACTCATAGCAATGTAGCATCCTCTCATGTAGCCGCAATCTCATCATATTTGTCCCACTACACTCAAACCTAGTCAATATCTCTACCTCGAAGGCCCAGGGTCCTACGCTCTAAAATGCATATGAGCTCCACCATCACCTACCCCTGATCCTGCACCTGTAATGAGGTCTAATCCAGCACATGAGAAGGATCTGCAATATATCTCCTAAGTACTGAAACATGAAACACATCATGGATGTGAGACAAGCTACTTGGCAATGCTAGACAAGAGGCCAAAGGAGATCTCAAAGGGACCCATGAATCTAGGAGCTAGCTTAAAACCTTTTCCGTAACGTATAGGGATCTTATGTGGCTTGACACAAAGAAACACCTTTATGCCCACATCAAAACTACGATATGTCATATGGTGAATCTGGATACTTCTTCTATCTATCATGTGCCACCTGAAATCATTGCCCTATTATAACCACTTGTTGCTCCATGTCCAATAACAAAGTTGGCCCAAGAAAAATCCTGTCCTCTAAATTTTCCCAACTAAAAGGTGTCCTACTCTCTCGCCATATAGTGCCTGAAAAGGAGCCATGCCTATCAAACTTTGAAAAATATTATTGTAGGCAAACTCTACCAAGGAAAAATACTCCTCCCATTTCAAATGGTGATCTATAATATACATACTAAACATGTCCTCCAAAATTTGATTAACTCGCTCATTCTGTCCATCTATCTTAGAGTGATATGCTATGCTAAAATTGATCTTCGTCCCGAGGGCATGTTGCATGGTAGTCCAGAAGTGGGAAGTGTACAAAGGATCACGGTCAAAAGGATCTTCTACGGAATCTCATGCAACGATAATTTTGTCTAGATACATCGGTGTCACTCCACTAGCTATGTAGGTGGTCTTCACTGGAGAAAAATGAGCCACTTTCATCAATTTATCCACCGTGACCATGATGGCATCATGGTGGTATCTCGACGTCAGTAGCCCAACAATGAAGTCCATGGAAATGGTGTCCCACTTCCACTCTGGGTATAACATGAGGAAAGAGAAGGCCAACTAGGTGCTGATGCTCAGATTTCACCTTCGACACTCTAAACAACATGACACAAATTGAGCCATGTCTCTCCAAATTCCACTCCAATGGTACAACTATCTCAAATTAGCGTGCATCTTCTTCACCCCGGGATGGGCTGAATAGGGTGCACGATGAGCCTCTGTCAAAATGTCCTGTCTCAAGCCTCCATCTCTAGGAACATAAATCCAACCTTTATACTTGAGAAGGCCATCTATATCTAGGGATAATCCATTAAACATCCCCTCAAGGTGTCTCTGAGACTCAATCTCTGCCCTGGCTGTAAGGAAGAAGCTGTCATGAGGAAGTTGCTGTAAAATATGGCTCCGCAAATCCATGCCCATTAAAATGGCCATAACCACATGGATCCGTCTACTAAGGCTATCTGCAACCACATTCTCCTTCCCCTTCACATGCTCTATCTCCATGTCATACTCACAAAGAAACTCCATCCAATGCCACCTAGCGAGTGATGAGATTGGGCTACATGAAGAGGTGGTGAAGAATCAAGTGATCAGTCCTGAGTGTAAATCTCCAGCCAAAAAGGAAGTGTCTCCATCGTACCAAGGCATGACTAACTACTACAAGCTCAAGATCATGATTTGGATAATTGAGCTCGTAATCCTTGAGTTTGCAAGACTCAAAATCCACGACTTTGACCTCCTGCATGAACACACCTCCAAGTCCTTCCAAATAATCATTTGCACATACGAAGAACTCACCCTGATGATTTGGCACTGCAAGAATAGGCACTGTCATGAGGAATTCCTTTAGTTTCCTGAAGGCTTGCTCACATCTGTCTGACCATACAAACTTATTCCCTTTCTACTGAAGGGAAGTGATGGGGTGCGCAACCTGAGAGAAGTCTTGAACAAATCTCTGTAATATCCTACTAAACCCATGAAGTTGCGCACCTCTGTCACACTAGTGGGTGCTGACAATCCATAATAGCTCAAATCTTGGAAGGATCGATTGTGATACCTTCCTCATAAATTATGTGGCCCAAATACTACACCTCTTTTTGAAAGAATGCACACTTCTCCAAGTTCCCATAAAGATGTTTCTCACAAAGACACTGAAGAACCTGGTGAAGGTGCTCCTCGTGCTCCTCACGTGTACATGAGTAAATTAGAATGTCATCAAGGAAGATGAGCACAAAGTGATCCAAGAATGTCTTGAATACCCCATTCATCAAGCTCATGAACACCTTGTGGGGCATTCGTCAAACCAAAAGGCACTATTGTGAACTCGTAGTGGCCATATCTCATATGGAAGGTGGTCTTATGAATATCTACCTCGTGATCCTCAGCTGATGATAACTCGACTTAAGATCTATCTTGAAGAAAATTGTGGCCCCCTTCATTTGATAAAATAAATCATCAATGCATGGAAGGGGGTAACGATTCTTAATCATTACCTTATTCAGCTGGCTATAATCAATAAACGAATGCAGAGATCCATCCTTCTTCTTTACAAAAATCACCGATGCACCCTAAGGGGATACACTAGGATGGATTAGGCCTTTCTCCAGAAGGCCCTCAAGCTACAACTTGAGCTCACAGAGCTCAGGGGTAGTCATTTGATAAGGTGCTCGTGAGATAGGCTCTACTCCCAGAACCAGATCTATGTGAAAATATATCTCACGTGGGGGTGGTAACCCTGGTAGCTCCCCTAGAAAGACATCTCGAAAACTCTCTCAAGATGGGATGATCATCAAGGGATGGTCCACTAGACTCATCCTTTAATCTGTCACTAACCATAACAACATACATCTGACAACCTCGTTGCACACACCGCTTAAGCTGCATAGTGGAGATGGTGCAAATAGAAATGGGTCTCCTAACCCCTACTATCACTGAATCAACTCCTAGATCATCTATACAAGATATAGTCTTATGGTAATAATCCACTCTGGCTCTATGTGTAAACAACTAGTCCATGCCCAAGATGACTCCATACGAACCCAACAAAAGGATACAAAGATCTGAGGTAGTGGTGAAGGGTCCCAAATCCACTACACACTCCTTAACTAAGGACTCTATAGATATTTTTGCTTCGAAGCCATCTCGACGTAGTAACTAAGACCCTGCCTAACTGCCACCAACCTACAATGCTCTCCTAAGGATGGTGTAATAAAAGAATCGGAAGAACTAGAATCAAACAAAATGAAATTAGAAATACCACCATTACTACCTATCATCTCAATCACGGTACTCTCGGTGCTCATCCCGGCGGTTCTCAACCGCTACATAGACCCGATGATTTGTGCCCCATGTCACCAACATTAGGCTCAAAATCTACATCTTATGCTTGTTACTAGGGTTCTGTGGGAACTCCCTCCAATGATGTCTAGTAACACAAAACCATAATGAGATGCCCAGTCCTCTTCCAATCGGATGCAGCTCAACAGCGTACTCTCGAGGTCTCATTTGTGGATCCCGATGATCCGATTTGGACCGTTGAGGTCTTCTTTGTGCAACTCTTGCTAATCATTCTCTCGAACACACCCTATGTCATAATGGGACCCGAGGAGGAGGCCCCATAATCCATCCTCTTTGTGCATTGAACCTTTGAGTAGGCCTAAATGGTGGGCCAGTCTCTGGCTGTCGCCGAGGTGGCTAATGTGGTTTTCATAAAGAAGACTATGCTAGAACCTATCCACCATGAGGAGGAGGAACTGACCCCCTTGATTTTCCATCCTATATCCTGTTGGATGCGGCTCTGAACTCTTTCCCTAGCTTGTTACATCTTTCCGCATGTCTCCTTTGTAATATAAGCCTTCTCCACGACCTCTACTAAGGTCTGTGGGTAGTGAATGTGCACCACACTAGTAAAGTCCAAATTCAGGCCCCTGATGAACCTGTGAATCCATACTTGCTCATCCTGCATATAGTCAACATATTGGAGTAGGTCCAGAAATCGACTCTCATACTCAACTACAGTCATAGATTCTGACTTGAGGTCGTAAAACTCATCTATTCATTATTGAATAAACCTCGGGATAAGTACCTACTCTTGAACCGCTCCTCAAAGAGCTCCTAGGTAACTGTCTCTAAATCAACGTGGAGATTTTTCTCCTCGGTCCTCCACTAGACACCTACTCCATCCCTCAGAAGATGGATCGCAACATGAGCTTTCGTGTTGCTAGTATAAGGGAAGAGCTTGAAGCACCCACTCAAGCTCACCAACTAGGCCTCTGCCTGAAATCCACCTATATCTCCAAAATAGTGAGATGGTTGTAGCTTCAAGATCTCCCTGATATGGTCCACAGCTATCGAATAATGACCCATAGGCCTCTCTGCATGCTCATCTCTAGGTCTAGGGCTCCAAGACCTATCCCTGTGTCTTGAAATCTGTCTCCATGTCCCCTCTGCGGTGACTCTACTTTGGATGACTCCATGCGGGAGTTCTCTACCCTATGCTCCTCACTGTGTCGAGGAGATGCACGAGCCTCAATGGATGGCTCCTATCATGTCTGGCTGATCGTCCTCCTATGGACCCTCCGCGTATAACAACATTGACGTCCTAAAGTGTCTATAAAATCTGGGGTAGAATGGCCACTACGGCTTGCTCGGAGGTGGTATATCTAGGTCTATGTGAAAGGACCCCTCATCTGATCCGTGCCTCCTACACAGACCAAGGTGAGATTTAGTTCATCATTCTAGGTTTTATTCCATTTTTCTATGTTTACTAAAATATACAATCTTTCAGACAAGTTATTTTCTAGGTTTAGTATTGTGCTAGGTTTAATATTGTACTAGGTTCAATGTTCATGTCTCACGTTTTTCTGTGTGCCCAAGGGTCCAAGATTTGAACCCATGAATCTGATACCAAGTGTAATGCAAGCTAAAAATGAATCACGAGACCCAAGAACAACCTAGGTTTAGTTAGAAAAATTATGGAATCATTATTTTTTTAGAAAGCGTTCTACAAAGGTTTCGAAAACCACGATAACAACATTAACATTTCTAGGAAATTATATTTATTAGATAAAATTATTCCGATATAATAAATATTAAACTCGCATTAAAAGCAAATGAGCATAATTAGTCCAAGCATGGTTACATTTCCTCTAAATGTTAATTAATAAAAATTAAATTCCTACTATAGTTAAATATTCCATACTTAATTTTAAATGGTTAAAGGGGCCAAAATAATTAAATACCCAAGGTATTTAATTCCACAAGGTCTAAACAATTAACAAGGTCCATTTACATGGGGTTAGAATAAACATTCCCTTACCCCATAAAGTGACCCCTTAAAAAGTCAACTCATTTTTTTGAGAATAAAACATTTAAATTAAAAAGGTAATTTCCCACTCACCCACCTAATTTTGTAGGGATGAATCTCATCCCTTGGATGGATTCAATTTGGCCCCTTGATTAGGAAAAAGACAATTTAACCCTAAAACATCCTTATGAAGTCTTCTTTCACATTTCATTTGGTTCATTTTCTTTCTTTGGTTTTGCAGGTTATGGAGGAGGAAGGGAGGCCATTGGAGGCACTCTTAAGCTTTTGGAAGTGGCCTACAAGCTCCAATATTTTTCTATTTTGTTGATACCCTCATTAGGGTTTGAAAATGTATTTATTCATTTTATTTAGTTCATTTTCTTATATTTGCCCAAATGGGAAAATGGGTTTTTGCCCATTTTATTTAAATAACAATATTAGATCATTACGTTCATTTTGAGAAAGTATATATACTTTCATATACTTGTGTAAATAAATAGTTATTTTAAATAATCATTCATTATATATATATATATATATATATATATATTATACAAATAGTTAATAATGAAAACTTACCAAAAAAAAGAGCGTCGCATTTTTTGTTATGTGCATGGACTGTGGTATGTGCACTATTGTTTAGTGGTTGTAAAGTAGATTGGGGGGGGGGGGTGAACCGAATCCCCACCCCATTTTATATTAAATGGGGTGGGGGTTGGGGTCGCTGACCCCTCCCCACCCCTCAAACATTGAACACTACCCATTATTAATCAAACAGCCCCACATTATTTTTGCGGCATGTACCTAACTTAAACCTGCGCATTTTTTCTGCTACTTCTGCCTAAGGAAATATATATATACATATATTTTGAATATACTTTGGCAATCAGGTTTTTAACCCATCCTTACTTAAAAATAAATAAATAAATATATATATATATATATATATATATATATATATAATATTTATTTATTTATTTATTTATTTATTTATAAAATATAGATTGGGGAATCAATGAATTAACCCTCCCCACCCCCTCAAACATGAACACTACCCATTATTAATCAATTACATTAGGATTTACCTAACTTAAACCTCGCATTTTTTGTTCGCCCGCCTAAGGAATATATATATATATATATATACACACATATATATACATATATTTTGAATATATGCAATCGTGTTTTTAACCCATCCTTACTTAAAAATAAATAAATAAATAAATAAATAAAATATATATATATATATATATATATATATATATATATATATATATATATATATATATATATATATATATATATATATATCATTTCAATGGTTGTATTAAAGAAAGAAGAAAAATTCTATTACATAATAATATTAATAATCCATTAATATAATAAAATTATAGAAAATATGAAAATATTAAGGATAATAATATTAACATATTTCCTTCCAATAATAAGTCTCATTGTAATATATATTTTATTGTTAGGTTTAGCATTATATACCACTTAATAATGAAATATATATATATATATATATATATATATATATATATATATATATATATTATTGTGTACACTAAAACTTTCTTTTTCAACAATTTGATAGAGTTGTATGGAAAAGTAGAGGAGGACTAAATTTCATTTCCCTTACTAGCATTAAGAAATTCTATATTTTTTGTTTGGTAGATTAATCAAGTAACAATTTTTAGATGTAAATACCTTCCATCCACTTGAAATAAATTTTTAACTTTCCTATATCAATACAAGAAAATGCAAGAAGATAATCTACTTTTCAATGCGTGCCTTTCAAAAGACACAAGAATGCAACATCTCCTAATACACTTTCTAACTTTCCAAAAGAGAGTTTTTAATAATATTTCCAATAATATATTTTAAAACAAGAACAACATACTATTTTTATCCAAACTTGATTCACTAAAGAGTCTTTCATTCCCACATACATCACAACCATGATGATAAAAATGGATACAATTTTCTTTCAAAAGATTAATACATATTCCACTTAAAGTGGGAAAAAATTTACAAGAAAGAAGGACTAAAATAAATGTAAGTTGTCTTTCAAAATAACTCCAAAATCAAGGTCAAGCTCCATCTTCTCAACACCAACAAGAGAGATCCACCATGATCCATTTAGTCACAACAAAAAAAAAGGGGGAGAGGAAACACTCTCTACCCAATCGAGAATTCCAATGAAGAGGATAAGCCATCCTCCTCATTGGCCCCCGAGCCCCAACCACATTAGAATGAGAAATGGATTCAACTCATGGCAATAAAACAAGCTTCCACATCACAATACAAGATTTTACAATCATACCAAAGTCCAAATAATGCAACTACAATCACAAAAAGGAAAACAACAAAATACACAAGGCTTCAACATGCAAAAGCCAAAGGAGTAAGATCTATGGGAAAGCTACTTATACCTCCCAATGGGAAATGGGTGCCCACCTAAAAACCCTCCAATAAAAAATCTCAAAACCCCTACACACTCTTATGCCTCCCTACAAATATCTTATGGCTCCCTCATAAAATAGACCAAGTAAGAAATGTAAGTTATTTCTTGTCCAATGTGGGACACCCATCCCGAATCCATCCAAAACATGGAAATAAATCTTATGCCTCCCTACATGAAATATCCCCATAGTCTCCTCTTACACTGCACATAAGCAATCCACCCAACCAACCAACAAACATACCAAAATACTCAAAAACATGCACATATTCACAATATGAAAAGAAAAATATTTTACAAGAGTATAGCTCATACCTTTCCAGGGTGGATCTTTCCATGGTAAATTATTTTACAAGAGTAAATTCTAATAAATAAATTTTTTTGACCCATTCTTAATTAATTTAGTACACTAATTAACTCACTAATCTAGACACAACTTAAATAAATAATAAAGGGGAAATACATCACTAAATAAACACATACTAAAATTAAATAAAGGAAACTAAATGAAAGAGTAACACATAACCCCTTGGTCACAATTTGGAGGTGATTCCCCCATGAAATTCCCCCATGGAAACCAATTCAAACACACACACACAACACACACACACACACACACACACACACACACACACACACACAACAAAATACATGTTGTCATCGTTACCCTTGTTGAATTCATCAAGGATTTCAATGTGGTTGGTCTCTAATCCCCTCGATGTTTGTTGTGACATGTTTACCTGTAAAACACATAACACCTCCTTCGGCCTTGTGGCCATATCAAAAAATCCAAAATAAAATACCAAATAACTCCAAAACATCTATATATGAATCAAAACATCATCTAGGCAAGTAATGATATCATTTACAATTTCATCAATAACCATATGATCATAAGATTAGTTCAATTGTCTAGGTCTACTCAATATGAAAAATATCAAAATCCATATAAAATGTCTCTAATAATCCAGGAAGTAACAATAATCCATATAAGTAACATAATTGTTATTAATAGTGCCTCATGTCACTTTCTAGACAACATATGCAAGTGTATTAATAAATAGTTCAAGGAAAACATGGAACTTGATACTAACATGGACGTTAATACGCATCGTAACTTAAGCAAAGAAGATTTTGATAGTACATGGATGTTGATACGGATGAGGACATGGACGAAGATGACTAAATTTTTTTCTCAGAGCCACCTGACTTTCTCATTATAAACATGTCTTTTGTTGTAAAGATAGGGATGTAGTTTCTGATTAAATTTTGTGAGGGAAAGATAGATTGAGGCATATAACCAATAAAAGAATTTTGTTTCTTATTAATCCTGATTGAGGCACATAATCGACACATTTTAAATGGGCTTATATAAAAATAAAAGGTTGTGTTTCTATTAATAGAGTAAAAATGCTACTCTCTAGCTTGAGGCTATTAATATTAACGATTCAAATTAAAATCCATCAAATTTAAACAGCCAGGAATGAAATCTATTGTGTTTATTAGTCGAACGAGGTAGAATGATAAAAAATGCAATGAAGAACACTTTTTCCAAACACTATCTTCTCGAGGAAGAGATTGTAGGATCGCTTAATTTCCGTTTGCCAAAATCTTCATACATGGCATATCGTTTATTCTCCATCTCGTGCAGCTGGTTGTTGTAATTCACTCCACTCCATTTATTAAAATTTACCATGTTTAAAGAATTTCCAAATATTTGAATTTGAAAGTTCGGTAGGGCAATTTCACCTACTTCTCCATTTGAAGCATACCGATTGTGATTCTCTTAATGAAAGTCCTGCATTTTGTGTTTTGTGTCTATCTTTAGATTAAAGTTCATGCTTGTTTCACAATCGCATTTCCGGATTTTGTTATTCTCGAGCAGAGCTCTGAAAGAGACATAAATTGATGGGTTTTGCGGGATTTTGAGAGGAGGCAGTATGAAAGGTGTTTACCAAGAGAAATTTCATCTAACTACTAGGTGGATATATTTGAATCCTTACTTAGGCTATGAACTTTTTCCGCGTTGAAATAAATTCATCATATTTTGCATGTCGTTTTACCTTAATAATTTACTAAAATTTTGTAAGATAAACAGATAAAAACACATAATCAGATAATAGAGGGAGAGATGATAATGAACAGCCTTTGTGTACCTATTTCAACTATTTTTGGAAGCGTCCATCCACTGGTTTTGCTATGTGAGTTAGTTCTCAGTTTTACACCCATAAATGTTTCCTATAAAATCATATGGAATACTGACCTGCATGATACTCTGCATAGAGATTGCCTCCGCAATGAGATTGACATTGCAGAATCTGTGCATGGGCATCATTGAATTGTTATAATCCATGACTTTCACAAAAATGAGGATTGCGTGTGGTTGTTGATCAAGACTTGCGCAAGGATGAGGATAGCTTGTGGCTACTAATGGAGTTTATATGCTGGTGGACAGGGGTGTCTTTTACCCTAGGCAACCTAGGCAGTTGCCTAGGGTGCACAAAAGGGAGGGCGCCACAATTTCAAAAAAATTTCAGGTCGGCCACTCGGACTAGGCAGTCGGCTAATGGGCTAAGGGTTGGTTAAAAATTTTACAAAAAATAATTGATATTAAACGCCCAATCCCCACTATAGTTTCAAATAATAAATTCATGAATTTTAATCGCTCAATGTTGTTTACAAATTACAGATAGAAACTACAGTTTCAAATTCATTTTTGTTCTCCAGACTCCTATGGCTCTGGGTGCATCGAGTCTAGCGACCTTCACCTACAGGCTACACTATACAGGCCACATTGGAACTTTCAATTCTCCCCTCGAGCCTCATAATTCATTTCCTCGACCCTCAAGTCAAAAGGTAAAACTGTATACCTCAACCCCTAACCCCAGGCTGTATCTTAATTTCCCACTGTCACAGTGGCGCTCAACAATATCTTTCTCAAGTACAATGATATTATTCTTATTTAGTTAAACAATTACAATATTATTTTGCACAAATGATGTAACTACTGATGCTAGTGACAGATTTTAATGCCCTTCAAACTGTTTGTAGGACCTATCAAAATGTATAGACAATGTAATTTGTCTTTAGCTTGAAGTTGTTCTCGCTATTTTCTTATCATCGGACTCTTCACGCATATACATTCTGATGTGAATAAACAATGTAAACTTCGTTACTTTTGATTTCACTATTTCAGGCAGATTGTTTAGATTACAGACTGCACATAGAAAATCTAGAGCCTCCACATTAACAAAATTAGTCTCCTTCGTATATTATCTTATTTCATTTCATTTATATGGTCTTTGTTACATTTGCTTCTAAGAAAAACTTCAGATTACTCTAGCTGTGTAACGGGCAAGTCTGCAACACAGTCCACTATTTAGGTTCCACATTCATGTTTCTTAATTCTTCCACTGCCATTGGAACTTGGAAATCATTCACCCACTCACACTGGCACTCAAATTTCAATAGTTGTTCCCTGGCACCTGCACAGCACAAGTACAACTTACGGTTACCTTGAAAGTTGAATGAGAATCTAGTTCTTTTCAAATGCACTACATAGGCTGAGGCACTGATCGCGATTGTATGCTTTGCCTTTCTGTATTGGGATTTAGAAAGGAAAATTATATATCTACTTGTAAGTTGTGGACAGTGGAAATTGAGCTTCGTTGTGACGCTGAAATCTTCGCCGGTGGGAGGAAGATTTCAAAATTCAATAGGCACTTGCATCAGATCTTTCTCCAAATTCCAAAGCCTAAAGTTCCTTTTAAATCAAGTTCAACACCAGATCTGGTAGATCATCATTCGTCTTGGGGGAAGAACATAAAGCAATACGAATGTTTCTTTGCATTCCTATTGGAAATTGCAGTTCTGAGAGAGCATTTTCCACTCTAACAAGAGTAAAAAGCAATTTAAGGTCAACAATGGGTGAAACTAGATTGAATAGCCTTTCTATTTTGACAATTGAACGCGACATCGCTACAACAATAAATTATGATGATGTCATTGATAGTTTTGCTATGGAAAAGGCAAGAAAAAAACCTTTATAGCTTTAATAAAATGTGTCAAGAGTTATACTAAGTCTATAATTGTTTAAAAACATTCACATATAGGTGGGTCGTTGGTCCCGGGTGGGAGGGGGGCGCACGCTCCGAGTACTGCCTAGGGCGCTCAAAACCTTAATTCGGCCCTGGAGGTACTGCAAGGTGTCCTCTCACAGCAACTCTGTCACAACATTATTCTGTTTTGATATTGGAGAGGGGAGATTTTCCTTACGGAAATCCCGATGTTAAGGACTCCAGTGGTTATTTCAGGATTTTGTTGAATGCCGATAACTACCCATATGTAGCTCAGAGATTTGTTTTAGAAGATGGAGTTGAGTCGGTAAGGGCCAGAGTTCTAGGTGGGAGAACAACTATCAACGGTGGATTCTACAGCCAGGAGAACCGGGAATATATTAGGAAGATGGAATGGGATGAAAAACTTGTAAATGAGTCGTATGAATCGGTGGAGAAGTTGAATGCCTTCAAACTAGAGAAGGTTTCTCGTTGGAATTCTACTGTCAGGGATGGTCTGCTGGAAGCTTAAGTGATTCCATACAATGGATATACTCTGGATCATTCGGAGGGAACCAAGATTAGTGCTTCAATTTTTTATAACAATGGAAGGAGACATACAGCTGCAGACCTTCTTCAATATGCAGATCCAGATAACATTGTAGTTCTTCTCAATGCTACTGTCGGCAGAATCCTCTTCGAATTCGCTTCAGGTATAGATACATGTTCTACCATTTACAACTTTTCCTTCTTTCCAGACGAAAGCATTATATATATAGCTTGTTTCACTTTCTTCTTTGGTATTAGTTTGGAGGATTAGTGTTCAATAAGGACCAGTTAACCTCTTAAATTTTCAGATTTATCGTGCCAACATAAGCATTAGTTGATACCAACTATTAATATTAGAGATACTTATTTTGTACTTTTGTGTGAAGTCATATGCGATAAAGAAAATTAAAAATGTTAAAAATTAAAAAAAAGGCTCCATGATTTACGCTAGAGATTTCTAATATTTAATATGGAATTTTGCTGTAGGAAAACTACAGGCAAAGGGTGTCTATTTTATAAGTGGTGTTGATGGCCTCTTCTACCGAGTATTACATAATCAATTGTCATATAAAAGTGAGGTAATTTTGTCAGCAGGTGGAATTAGTTCGTCAAAACAACTGAAAGAATTGAATATTATTCTACTTTTAGATTTATCATCAGTAGGAAATGAAATTCAAGATCCACCACTTGCCACCATCACTATCGAATCTTCCAAACCACTTGAATTTAGTAGGGTACAAGTAGTGGGTATTGTAGACAATTCACAAATCTATATTGAGTCTAGCAGCTTTGTCCAACAAAAATTTCTTTGGATTTTCAATATTTAGGAGTTATTGTTACTAAAGTGGCATTCCCTTTATCAAGAGGCATGCTTCGACTCAGAAGCACAAATCCATTAGATACTCTGTCAGTTCAATACAACTACTTTTCTAAACCTTATGATCTACAAGAATGTATACTTGGTGTTAAGGTAATGGCTAATATTATCATGTCACATTCCATTCAAGAATTTGCATTTGTTAGTGCTGGAAATTCTAGCATGTTAAATTTTTTGGGCCGCTCTTGCCACAAGATCAATCACAAGAGGAATCTTTTGCTCAATTTTGTAACGATACTCTAAGAACAATTCGGTATTTCCATGGAGGTTGTCAAATTGATTTAGTTATCAATAAAAGGTATCAAGTAAAAGGCATCAAAAATCTTAGGGTTGTGGACAATCAATTTTTAAAGACAGCTCTGGGACAAATCCACAAGCTACTAGGATGATGCTTGGAAGGTAATTTTTTCTTGCAACAAATTATTTTTTATAATTTTCAGTTGTTCAAGTTAACATTTTAATGATATGATGATGTGTATGCTATATGTTTCATAGTGTGTACGACTTCGTATCCTTCATGTGCGTATGAAAACTAAAAATATAAGTCAATCTCTTTATATCAATAAAATAATTTTCACATGTGTATAATGTATTAAAAGATAAGATTTATTAAAATACATTATACGATATATATTTTCATGTAACGTACTAAAAAAATTGTTGAATATTATTCTATCTTCTTTCCCATACATAAATCTCCATTTACATGTTAAATAGAGTTCCACATAAATAAATTTTAAGTAAAGACAACATTTTGTAACACTATAAATAATATTACCTACAATTTATAATTCATAATACATAAACAATATAATATCTCATATTTAACCAATTAATTATATATATATATATATATATATGAAATGGGGATAAAAACGTGCTTATCTTCCAAGACCATATGACCACTTTAAAAATTTCAACTTTTAATATTTACAAACAAAAACTCTATAAATTCTTGTGAAAGGATGAATGACCCTTTTCTATAAGTATTTAGATAAAATGTAATTGATCCATAGGGATCTAAAATGAATCTACTTCATCAAAACAAACAACACGAAGAAGGAAAAATGATACACGGAGGTTTTGTCTCTTTAATGAAAGGACCACCGCTCTGTGTCGAGCGGCGGTTATAGAACCGTTGCCCAAATAGGGCAGCGGTCTTGGGACCACCGGCCTCGCACGGACAAATGGGTCCCGGCTCTTTCAGCATGTAAAACAAATATATAAAATGACCAACCTAGAATTTGGAAGATTGTTCATGTCTCTTTTCCTCCATGAACTTTCCCATTCTCTAGTGCATGGGAGAATATGGGAAAGGCTATAAATACATGTTTGTAGGAGAGGATAGGATCATCGAAGCATGAAAGTAAGTGAACAAGAAGTTCTTAGTGTTGGAATTGTGTTTTGTAGAAGAAATGAGTGTTGAGATAGAGAAAGCAAGTATTTGGGAGGAAGTGTGAGATATTATCTACTTCTCTTTCATACTTATTATAAATTCTATACTTTTTATTTTGAATTGGCCAATAAAAGTGGGAAGAAAGAGAAATTTCCTTTTCCGATGGTTTTTCCTCCTCTAGAGGTTTACAGGATAAAATAAGTTGGTTTTTATGAGCTTAAATTCTTTCCTTTCCCGCAATTGTGGATTCTAAGTTTAAGCATAATTCATTAACTAGCTATCTCTATCGGTTTCTTGTAGAAAGCGTAAAAAAACGTTTATTTGTGTTTGTGTATAATTCAAAAGTTTAAGAGTTTACAAATCATTTTGGTATAAGAGCTAACAAGTATCCAGGATTGTGGTATTCGTTCTTGGATTTGTATGACAATGATGAGATCTAAAGGTGAAGAGGCTTTACCTTGCAATCCAAAAATTTCTATAAAGAAGTGGAAACAGAGAATTCGGGGATAAATGGAGGAAGAGAACTTGGTCTCGTAGAATCGAGATGCTGGAGACCATGATGGATAAGATGTTTAGAAGGCAAGAAGAGCTTGTTGATTTACAAAAGACAACTTCTGTCAAACAAGACTCCATGGACTCAGTGGTTCGGGGCTTAGCTGAAAAGTTTGGCATAGGAAGGAGCCACCATGAGGAAAGTTATGGGGAAGAGCATGAAGAAGATACTTCAAACACAAGAGAAAAGGTAAAATATGATCATACTCCTTTTAAAGTTGAGACGAAAGTTGATATTAAAAGATTTGAAGGAAAAGTAGATGTGGAGTTGCTTGATAAATGGTTAAAATAGTTAGAAGTCTAGTTTAGTGTCCATAATGTCACTGAGGTACAGAGGATCACCTTTGCATGTCTCAAAATGGAGGGACATGCTCGATTTGGTGGGAAACCCATCTAAACACCTATGAAAAGATGAAGCATCGTATTGTGAAATTTTGGAAAGAATTTAAATAATTACTTAGAGCCAATTTCTATCCTATTGGCCACAAGATGACCAAATGATTAAATTACGAGTATTTTAGACAAGGAAGTGGTCAAAGTGTGTAGGACTATACTACGGAGTTTTTTAGGCGTGGCATATTGCTAAACATGGACTTGGAGGATGAGGATATTTTGACTAAGTACTTGGGAGGACTTCACACTCACCTTCAAAGAAAATTCATCTCCACCAAGCCCAAATATCTCAATGAGGCGTGTGTGTAAAGCATACTACATCGATGATGAAAAGAAGCAATGGGAAGCAGAGCCAAGGGTAAAGAAGTTGACAAATCAATGGAAATAGGAGTATGGGAAAACAAGTAACAATGGTAAGTGGAAAGGGAAAGGTGAAAAAGCTACCACCGCTTTAAATAATTGTAAAGATCCCAAGAATTTTTGCAAGAACTGTGATATTAATGGTCATACTGATGCTACATGTTGGAATTTACATCCAAAGAACCGAACCAAGGACTCGAAGAAGTCCATGACAGCTGTAAGAACAAAAGGGGAGGTGGAAATCGAAGATGAATTTGATGTAGACGAAAGGCTTAGATGCACGGCCACCAACATGGACAGCCAGGAAGAGGAGATGAGTAGACTATTCCAGATCAAAATCCAGATCAAGAGAACTAAGGTAAATGCTTTGGTTGATACCGGTTCTCGCCTAGCTTGATTTAGCAGCGGTTGTAAAGAAGCTTGGTCTTGAGACTTACGAGCATCCACACCCTTATCCTTTGGGTTGGGTGAAGAAGGGTGTTGAAATTCAGGTAACAAGAAGATGTAAGGTCAAGTTTGGGATAAATTCCCAATATATTGATGTTTTGGAAGCTGATGTTATTCCACTTGATGCTTTTGATGTTGTATTCGGGAGTCCTTACTTGTATATTAGGGATGCTATATTTATGAGAAGGGAAAATCGATACATATGGGTCAAGGATGGGATCAACTACAACATCTAGGCACACCAGCGTAAGACACGGGTTACTATGGTGAGTGCTAACCAAGAAAAATGACTTATTCAGAAAATCATAATATTTTTTTCTACTTTCGTTAAAGGACAAACAAGATGAGGTAGAAGTTGCAGATATTTATAACCATGGAAAGTATGATTTTGATAGTATTATTCAAGTCCTTTCGGGAAGTTTTTAGGCTCCCATTGGGTTACAACAAAAACGAGAAGTAGAGCATGAGATTCAGCTATTTCTAGAGTCCCCTCTACTCAACATCAGTGTATAGAAATCCTTACTTGATAGCATCAAGTAAAGAAAAACTCCATGAACTACTAGACCAAGGGGTGATACGTTTGAGCACCTCACCATGTGGTTCACCTACCGTGATGGTGTCAAAGATGGATGGTTCATGGAGAATGTGCATCGAATTCTGCACTTTGAACAAGATCACCATATAGAACAGATATCCACTTCCCCGCATAGATAATCTCTTGGACCAGATTTAACATGCCAAATTCTTCACGAAGTTCGATCTCAAGTCTGGTTACCACCAATTAATAATGAAGGAGGAGGATATATGGAAGACTGCCTTCAAAACAAAACAGGGTTTGTATGAATGGTTAGTACTTCCTTTTGGGTTATGCAATGCACTGCTACATTTATGAGATTGATGAATGATGTATTGTGGGATTTCATAGATTCATGTGTCATTGAATATCTATACAATATTTTGATTTTTAGTGCCACATGGGAAGAACATCTAACGCATTTACAACAAGTCTTACAAGTTCTCGGGAGAAACAAATGCTTTTGTAATATGAAGAAGCGTGAGTTTGCCAAAAATTTACTTAATTATCTTAGGCATGTGGTTAGAGGAGGGGAGCTACGAGTGGATCCAAAGAAGGTGGAAGCCATCACTAATCGGCCAACACCAATAGGAGCCACAAAGACTAGGATTTTTTGGAGCAAGATGCAAAGACATGCGGAAGTTCATTATGGGCTTCTCCATGATTGCAACACCTCTACACACACGGTGGCCATAAAGAGTAAGGGTTTTGACTGGGGTAAGGAAGGAGACAAATCCTTTGAGTTATTGAAATAGAAGGTTAATCTTGCTCCAGTACTTTCTCTTCCTAATTTGCAGCAGCCTTTTGAAGTAGAGACAAATTCCAGTGATTACGCCATGGGTTTAGTGTTTCTTTAAGGAGTTAAACCTGTATGTTATCATTCTTAAACTTTCACTTCAGCACTTAAAGGATATTCAATATATGATCGGGAAATGTATGCACTAGTTCTCGTAATTAAAAATGGAAGCATTATTTGTTGGGTAAAGAAACTATTGTGCACACTAACCACAAACCTCTCCAAAGATTTGCAAGCATAGTGTAAATTGTAGTAGGAAAGGCACTACAAATGGATGGGTTTCCTTCAAAAATTCCATCTCATGATCAAATACAAGAAGGGTAGTACAAACTTGGTTGTAGACATGCTTTGTCTAGGCCTCCCACACATGAAAATTTTTCTTGTTTGGCCACTATCTCTTAGACTGATCCTTCACAATGAAAGCTTACGGAGAGGCATATGCCCTAGGGAAAAGACTTTGGGGTGACATTTTAGTAGGTGGAGTACCAACGGGCTAAAAGGACATGAATTAAAGATTGTTATCTCAAGGATGAGCTACTCTAGCGATGGGGGAATATTTACGTCCCAAATGAAGAAAGAATTCTATTGATGAGGGAAGCACATACCTCGAAGGTAGCAGGACATTTCGGTGTTGGTAAGACCCTAGCCCACTTTTAAAGGTACATGTATTGGCCCTATATGCAAGAAGAAGTATCAAAATTTATACGTGGATGTATAATTTGTTGTACTAGCAAGCCTAAGACTAGGAAGGAGGGTTTGTATATGCCTTTTCCAAGACCTACTCATCCGTGGGAGGAAATTTCTATTAATTTTGTAGGAGGATTACCTATATCTAAATATGGCCATGACTATCTATATGTTGTTGTTAATAGATTAAATAAGATGTGTATTATTATGGCATGAAAAAGATAGTAAAAGCACATGAGGAAGCATATATTTTCTTTGCTAATGTATGGGTGCATGTTGGCTTGCCAAAGTCTATTGTTTCGACATAATTTTCAGATTCTTGGGGAAGTTCTCGACTACTTTGTGGGACAAGATGGATACTAGGTTATAGAGGAGGAAAAATTTCCATCCACGTAAAGAGGCGGTAAATAGGAATTTGGTATAGTTGATCATAGGGTATAACAAAAAATAACCAAGGACTTGGGATGAGTCCTTAGCCTACATTCAACATTCCTATAACTGGGCAGTACACACATCCACTATGAAGTCATTGTTTCAAGCATGCTTGAGATATCTACCTAAAAATACACTAGACATAGCAGTTAGGTAGCAGGATGAGGAGGAGACATGAGAAACAAAGGTGACTAGAGCAAACAAATTCATTGAGAGGATCCGAAAAATCCATCTAAAAGTCAAAGAACAACTAGAGAAATCTCAAGCCAAGTACAAAGCTAGGCACGATCAAGCATAGGATATAACATAAGATACATGTTCGAGATAGAGTGTGGATTTACTTGAGAAAGGAGAGACTACAAGGTCAAGCACGGAGGCTCAAGCCACTACGATATAGAACCTTCACCATTTTGGAGTAGGTTGGAGAAAATGCTTTTTGACTTGATTTGGCGTCATTTATGAGGATGTACTCTATAACAAACTAAGAAAAATTGCACCTATATGAGCCATCCATGCTAGATGAAGATGAATGAATACAATTTCTACCTTTGATTGAGGATTGCATCTGTCACTCATGAGGAAAATTGGAGGAGGATGTAGTGCTACATTAGAAGGTTAGAAGGTTAGAGAGGTCTGGCAGGAGTCTTGGCAGATTGGATCTGAAAGGAAAAACACCAAGGTAGGCTCGGTGGTACTCAAGGAGCAAGTGAGGGAATTATTTCCTCATCTTCGCCCCCACTAATATTTTGTGGGATGAAAATCCTCATAAGCAGGGGAGGTGTGATCCATAGGGATCGAAAATGAATCTACTTCATCAAAACAATCAGCAGGAAGAATGAAAAATGATACACGGAGGTTCTGTCTTTTTAGTAACAGGACCACCATAATGTGTGAGCGACGGTTACAAAAGCGCTGCCCAACCAGTGGTGGCGATCCTGGGACCGCTGGTCTTCATTGGGCAGCGGTCCTGGCTCTTTCAGAAAAAAAAAAAATGAAACGAACAACCCATAATTTGGAAGGTTGTTTGTGTCTCTTCTCCTCCATGACCTTTCCCATTCTCCAGTGCATGGGAGGACATGGGAAAGGCTATAAATACATGTTTGTAGAAGAGAATAGGATCATCGAAGCATGAAAGAATGTGAGAAAGAAGTTCTTAGTGCTGGAAATGTGTTTTGTACAAGAAAGGAGTGTTGAGATAGAGTAGCACGTATTTTGGAGGAAGTGTGAGATATTATCTACTTCTCTTTCATACTTATTATAAATTATGTACTTGTTATTTTCGACACAATAAAAGTGGGAAGAAAGAGCAATTTCCCTTCCCGACTATTTTTTCCTCCTCTAAAGGTTTCGGGGAAAAATTTTGTTGGTGTTTATGAGCTTAAATTCTTTCCTTTCCAGTAATTGTGGATTCTAAGCTTAAGCATAATTCATTCACTAGCTATCTCTGTCATTTTCTAATAGAAAGTAGAACAAATTTTTTTATTTTTCTTTATGTCGATAATTCCAAAGTTGAAAAGTTTATAGATCAGTAATAGAAAAAGGTGATGACTTCAAAAAATATATTTTTTAATGTTTATTTTTTGTTAAGGGTAAACTTTTTTACTAGGATCCCGTTTATGTACAAAATAGCCTAAAGCCAATATTAAGCACTAAAGATAGAATAGAAAACAAACAAAGACAAGTATCTCAGCTACAACAAAGAACAAAACCAAAGTTCAAACAATCATTTCAGTAAAAGTTTCCTCGAAGGATCACTAAAATCCTACCCCGAGCCAAAGGTCATATTTAAATATTCTTAGTAATAAGTTCCTTCCCAAACATTAAGGATATTAAGAGAGTTAAGGTCAAATGGAGTGGGGGAAACACGACTAGAAATAGAGGGTAGTTTGGGAGCATCGTTCAAATCGAAATTTAAAACCACTTCTAATTTACCTCTTGAGAATATCTCTTCCATCAAATTCATACAATTATAAATATGTACATTTATTTTTTAATCGATATAAAATAAAACAAAATAAAAATATTTTTTAATTGATAAAGAGAGAGACTTCGAAAAAATATTAATGTGTACATTTATTCTCTACAAGTATTTTGATTAATTTTTAATTATTATTAAGTAAAGGACATAAATTTTCTAAAAGACTAAGAATTGCATACATAAAAGAAAATAGGACATCTCAATCCTTAACTAAAAACGGTCTTATTATTAATTTTAAAATATGCATTTATAATTTAAACATCACAAAGTATATTTTATAACGAGGAGAAAGTTTCTAGAAGGTAGAAGTTTGAAATCTACGGTTTCATAATCTAGTTAGAAATGGAAATTACATACCCAAAAACTATAATCTATAAAGAAAAAATGTGCACAAATATTGAAATGGCAATAATTATTTTATATATACATAAACACACTCATGCATATATACATGTATGGATGTATACATATATATACATACATGCATGCATATATACAAATACACATATATTATGTATGTGCATATATATGTGTGTATATGATCAAATATTTTTATAGGTTTTATCAAGTAGAGTATTAGTAAGACTATTTTTTATTTTTGAAAGGTAATATTACAAAATTATCATCACCTAAATGTTGTTGTATATGAAAATGCTTCCATAGTATTTATCTCCTAATAAAAAAAAGCCTCTTGTCTCGGGTTTCCATATAGCCATATAGGTATGGGATGGTGGGGGGATGGGCATGGCGGAGGGGTGGGGGTGCGCAGTAAGGCTGTGCTCCATATAGCCATATAGCCATATAGAGTTCAGGGGGGGCGGGGTGGGGTGCCATATAGATATAGGGGTGCCATATAGCCATATAGATATAGGGGCGGGTAGCATGGTGTTTATGCCCTTCATTCTACAAGTAAAATTTCTTCTTCAATTGGGTCATTAGAATTCTTGGATGTTCATCTCTTTGGAATTATATATATATGACGGATCATAGGAATTAGTTATATGAATTTGAAGTATAGGTATTGGGGTGGGCTCCATATAGATATAAGGGGACAGGGTGGGGTGCTATATATATATATATATATAGGGGGTTGGTGGGGTGGTTCTTATGCCCTTCATTTGGAGTATACATTCCTCTTTAATTGGGGCTTTAAAATTCTTGGATCTCTCTCTCTCTCTCTCTCTCTCTCTCTCTCTATATATATATATATATATATATATATATATATATATATATATATATAATATGTATGTCGGATCCTAAGAATTAGGTATATGAAATTGATGTATCTTAAATTTATCAAAATTTTCCACTTACATTTGAGTTTGGAATTTTTTTTGTCAAATATCTCTTTGTTGTATTGTACTTTTTTTTTGTACAAAAATATAAAAATATTAAATGTAAAAAGATTAGATGCTAAAAAACATGTTGAAATAGTCATGGATGCCTTATCTTATATATGTGGAATAGACACAATCCAATTTTTCATATAAATACATATGTTCCCATTCTATGTCGAACTTGATGGTGTGACAATCATGATGGTCTCGACTCAAACACGTCATCCTCCTTTAAATTATTTGCATAAATTTTGGTTGAATTTTAGTCAATCATGAACTATATTTACTCATCAATATTATATTAATATTTATATTTATTGATTTCAATACCAATTTTTGTAATTAGTGGTGTTAATTTCAATATTTTTTTAGCTTTGAATTTTTTGCAAGTTGTTTATTACTCAATAAATGGATTTTTTTATGTACCTTTGAGAAACACTTTGCCACCACTATAACCTTAAAAATCTACTCTATTAGTAATTCTATCTTACAATGAAAAATCCTACATATACCAAAAAAGAAAAGAATTTTGATAAATGGAAATAGGAAAATATGCATGTACTTGATAATAGAAGTGAGTAGGAGAAGGTTTGAAAATGGAACATTAAGTGGGAGGATGTTTGAAAATGGTGATGGGAGAGAAAGAGACCCAATGTTGAATCCCCATCCTCTTTGGTTCTTGAGTTGTGCAAGCTAGTTGGCCATGTCTCGTGGGCGGACCATGTTGCAAGAAAATAAGAGGATCCGTCTTTGCTCAATCCCATTTGGGATGGTAAGGGTCCCTCTTTGGTTGACTCGACACTATTTTGTAAATATCTATGAAGAAATTTGAAAACACTTTGCATGGGGAAGTTCATGGGAGCTTGGCCAACTATTAAATCACTTAAGAACCTGGGCCAAATAAAAATGGTGACCGAGAGAAGGCATTAAAATTGTTTCATTCGTTAATGACTAATTGTGTAGACACCAAATTTGTGTCCTACGACCCCCCGTGACCCGCATCTCATTTCGCAACCTAACCTCAACACCTAAACCTTACACAATTATTTATTAATTACCTTATAATTAATAAATCCACATCGCCATACTTGCCACCTTATTTTGCCACCTCATCATGACTTAGTCCTAACCCTAAACTAACCTAATTAAGACCTATAACTTGGTCTACATCCACACCCATGACTAATGACTCCTCACCCGCACCTAAAACAAACCTCATAATGACTTGACCAAGCCCGCAACTAATCCCTCGGGAGAAAAGGAGGGAAAGATGGCTATTTTACTAAAAATAGCCCGCTTTGACTCGATCGACATCGGTTCCTACTCGACCGGTGTCGATTACATAACCACCATCAGTTCCTCGTAAATGACCACTCCCAACCAAAAACAAGTGGTTGGATTTTCGTGATCCGAATCGAATTCATTGGAAGGATGCGGAATTTACTTGGTTAAACAGAGACAAGTGAAAGAAACAAGAAGAGTTTGCAGAGAAGGACATCAAGCCCAAAATCAGAATCGAGTGACCGAGCCTTGTGACACTCATCTGTTCGTCGGGAGGGAAGATAGCTCATCTCCTGATTGTCGGGTCATCCTACCTAAGTTCTGCCGTCGTCATCACAGTTCTTGGACTTGCATCCTTATCAATAATCAGTAAGTAATATCTTGTATGTCCTTTTAATAACATTTCTTGAACTTCTGAATCACAACCATCATAAGTCTATTCCTAGATCTACTACCCAGCAACACACTACATCTAATTGTCATTCCTCCACCCTTACGTTACCCCAAGAACACCCCCCGTATTCTCTGAGTCCTTCTCATCACCCCATTACCTAACCCCACCCATTTATCAGCCTTATAAAACAACACAACCACCTTACAACCAACCTTCACCAAAAGCCCCTAAAACATTGCCCTACCGATATCGGTTACCAACAACCAAGTATTGAGCATGATGACCGCATCGGTCACCGTGATTCTAAACCAAGACCAACCCTTTCTCTATTGTTCTAACAAGGTAAACAAATTGTAATTGGACAATAGCTTATTTGTTAGAATTTGTGTTAATTCATATTAGCAGGGGAACTGACCACCTTCGAAAGGAAGTTTTATATTTCCTGGGCCCAAGGCAGTTCCCTCATTTATTGTCTAATTAAAATCTGGTGGTCTTGTATTCTTACTTGCAGGTAGTCCTTCCAAGACAAAAAGGAGTTCTTCGCAGTCGACCTGATCTCTCTCTCTACGGTACGCGCACACCCTCTCGACATTCAACAGGTATTCCTCCTAGCCCTAACCCTTATCTGTTTCTCAAAGGAATGAAAGGATAGAAGCAACTCTATTCCCAAAAGCTGAAACATTCCATGTGAAACATTTTGGCACGCCCGGTGGGACCCATTTCGGGTTTCTTTCTTTCTTGCTTGCTTTCACATAGGGAGCATACTTGCTGTTTTCTTCTTCTAAAAATTTCACACGATATTTTGTTATATTTGGTAAAAGAATTTGTCTTGCTTTTCCCAGTTTTGCATTAGTAAAAGTCATCTTCCTTGCTTCATCGAATAAAATTTTCAATTTGGGTTTAAAACACGTGCATTACATTCTTGCTTGCTGTTTTCAATTCTAGTGAACGTAGATTAAGTAACAGGTCATACACGTGGGGGTGATTTCCACGGTATTGACAAGAAATTAATCTTACTTTCACTGCACAACACATACCGAATCACTTCACAATTAACACAACAGCTCAAAACATCCCCCCTTTTCCGCGGTATTCCTCCGCCCGATTGAGGTAACCTTATAAGCCAAAACAAACTTGACATTTCCCCTAAGTCTTTTGTTTAGGATTGACATCATTCTGCGTCTAAAGGCATAAGCCCAAATTGATTAAAATTAACCCTAGGGTTAGTCTGTTAATTTGTTTGTGCATTCTTGCTTGTTTTCAGTTCTGTTTCTCTGTCATACACTATTTTCTGTGATCACTACAGAACAGTTTGGTAGGCATACTAAGCACTGTTAACACCAAATCAACAACTTCCTACTACTTCTTACACCAGTTCTATTCTACCGACATCGGTTAGCTTACCGACGCCGGCTATAGCCTGACCGACATCGGTTACCTGACCGATATCGCCATCGTCTTTCACAGCTTTCAAACCAACAACCTACCAATTTCACCATTCTGGAGTTTGTTTCATTGCTCGATAGATGAAACCCTACTATGTACTCTTGTCCATGGTTGTTATCACTCGGAAGCAAGCCGCCACCATGGTTTCACATGCTTGCTCTGTGCCTTTGCCTGAATCACCCCCTTCACATTCTATAGGGAATCCTATGGATACCAGTGAGGTTCCTAAAATTCCTGTAGGAGATAAGGAATTTGCCAAATTTTTGGATGCTAATCCTAGCGCTGTACAATACTATTTGTCTCATGCCCCTGACCGTACACCCGATGGTCAACTCCTTGTTGGCATGCCTATTAGTATAGCTGCTCATTTAGCTCCTTCTCCGCCTGATAACTCCGCTTTGCCTTCTGCATCCTTAGCCCCGTCTCCCAATCCAGCGGCTCCAGGAGTTCATACAGCACAGATTGGCTTTCCTTTGGTTAATCTTGGGCCCCACATATCATTACCGCCGACTGCTCCTACCTCGTCCCTCTTGCAGACTATTCCGTTCATGGCTTGCTCTCTACCACCTATCCACACGAGCTTTCCTTCTCAAGCTCCGCCCACCTTTTCATTTCCACACACGTATCCGGTGACCTCAACGTCTTATATAGGACATCCCTATTTGGTCACCTCAACACATTCGTCCTCCATACCTTATCAACACTTAACGCCACCATTGTCTAGTGGAGGTCCTTGGCCCAATTTTCCTCCGTTTACCACAACCGCACCATCATCTCATCCAACCATGGATTTCATCAAACAAATGATGGACAAAATGCAAAATCTGGAGGCTTCTGTTTCGGGAAGTCGTAGTGCCTTGACATACGAGCAAGTTTGTCAGAGCCTATCCCTCCTTTTGTCCCCTTCATTCATATCCTCCTCAATGGGAACTACCGAAATTTACTCGTTTTAATAGTAAGGAGGATCCTCAACAACACTTGCGCTCATTTAGACATGCCTACTATCTAATTGCTCACGACGATGCCTTACTACTCCGCACCTTTCCCATGTCCTTATCAGGACCCGCTTGAGTGGTACAAGTGCTTTAACCAAAGCACTCAATCTTCTTTTTTAACCAACTAGCCCAATCTTTCTTGGATCATTTCTCCATTAACATTTCCAAGAAAGTATCTATCACCGACCTCTATGCTATCTGACAATTTGAAGACGAATCTATCGCAGATTTCGTTGGACGATGGCGGGGCCTTATCAACCAACTTACGTATGCCTTGCCTCAAGCCGAACTTATCGAACTTTTTATGTGGGCCTGCGCTAAACACATCTCCCCTACCCTCCAAATTCAAACTTTCCGCACATTTGACGAAGCCTTTACTATGGCTCGAAAACTAGAGATTCGAGCCTTAGAGGAAGAGAAATTGCGGTTGCGCAACAAAAACCCCAATTTCGAACCCAAGATTCCACCAACAAACCTAACACCACCAATCCTCACCCATCGACTGCTTCAAAATCAAAAGGAGCTGTGCACGCGGTGATGGTCAAATCCCAACCACCGTCTAATACCCCGCCAAAAACCACCTATAAGTATAAAGCTGAGCCCATCAATTACACCCCCTTGGGAGAAACTTATGGTGTGATATTGGAAAAATTGCTTAAAGTAGGAGCCATTACCTTACCTCCTGTTAAACCTCACTCCGGGTTTGATTCCACTCGCGCCATACCTTCTTGGTACAAAGAAAATGACTTCTGTAACTTCCACCGCGTGAAGGGACATAGTCATGAAAACTGCAAGATGTTGAAAAACATAGTGCAGGAAATGGTTGATGCAGGAGATATAGCCCTCGATAATCCTAATGCTCCTGCTAACCGAAATTTGAAAATTTTCAACAAACCATTCCCGAATCACTCTCCTAACAGTAACATAAACCAAGATATCTTAGCCGAAGAGAGTGTTCATGAGATCCATGCAGTCTTCGACTCCCAGCCAAAAGCCTCTATCGAAAAAATTCTGAATCAAGCCTCTTCACTAACGCAGGAACCTGAACCCCCTTCATCACCATCAAGACAAGAAGAAATCCTTGCCGTTCCTTTACCCATCAAAGAATTAACCGCCAGAGTTCCCTTCTCACAAATGAGCCTTCTTACACCACATCCTTGCAAGACTGTGAGCGGATGTTATCTAACTTATCTATTTCCCAAACGTCTCCTTCTACCATACTTGCTGTACAAGAGGAAGGTTCACCACTTCTTTTGTCATCCTTAGATGAGAGACCTCTTGCACCGACATCACCACATTCTTTAAACATGACGGATCCTCTCAAACACGCCCTCCTACCTATTAGTTCTTCATCGCCTAAATCTTTTCAGCGACCGGTTGACCTCTTAATGCCCATTGATACAGTGCCTCATCTTCCCTTTGTATCACACCCACAGTGGACCGGAATCACAACCCACCTTTCTTCCATACAAAAGTTCCTATTCACACGTGAGGATTGTCATCCCTCAGAAGATAGATGAGTCCTATGGGAACGTTTGAGTACGCCATATTCTACTCAAATGCAGATGACCGATCCAGACGCCTCTACCATATACCCGAAGTGTTTACAAAAGCTTAAAATGCCTATGTCCTCATCTTCACCCCCCTCATCTCTACCAAATACCTCATCCACCTCTATTAGCCTAACCAAATCTTCCCCTACGCTTGGGACCTCACCAATACCCAGTCTAACACACCCACCTAAGCGGCTTGACTTATCCAAAAATAAAGCCGTCCATCCATTTAGGAGACCGACTCAATCTCCTCAACCTATGTCACTATCACAACTAAAACCATCGTCGTCACACCTACCTTCCATACTGGGACCTCATCCCTCCACCTTGCATCAATATATCATACCTCCTGCATTTTCTTTAAAATGACCTATGCCTTCTGCACCCATACAGAGATCCAAGGGTATATCAACACCATCACCCCGCGTATCCTGTCCACCTATCAACCCTAAACAAATCCCATCATCAAAATATTTGTTTGTTGTCACTCCTATTTCTCCGTGGTTGTTTTCTGATACCACATCGTCTGTGGCCCCATCATCTAACCAGCTAAACATAGCTTCTACGCCAAAGAAGCCACATTTAGTTAAAACCCATTATCAAAACCCCTTGGATAAACTACCACCCATACAAATCAACCATACCCCGTCATTACCAGAAACTACCTAGTCAATAGCCTCATCTTCCTCTGACTCTGACCCACTCAAAGGGTCTTACGCCAAAATCCTTGCTATGTTGGTGGAGAATGCGACCATTTCCCTACCCCCACTTAGACCTTATGACCCATCTAAACCTCGACCAATAGGTTATGATGAGTCTAAAATCTGCACTTACCACCGCACACTAGGACATGATGTAGAGGGATGCAAAGCGTTGAAAGCCATACTTCGTCAGTCACCTCTCTCAGATAGAAAAGTTAAGAAAGACAACTTACGAAGGGAGAAACCTTTAGCTTCAATTCCCTCTCCTATACTACCTGTCCCCGCCTCACCAAAATCTATCATTATTACAACTCCACCTCTCGAAGACCAGGACTTATCCATACCGTCTTCCTCCTCTCGTATTCACGAGATCAATATGATTAGTGTTGCTACTCGAGGGCAGAAAAACAATGGGAAAGTGAAAGAAAGCACACCTGCGGCCTCCCTTTCTCCATCCACCATCCCGATCGCACCACCACCTAAAGTGGTTATTCGTGGACCCGCCTACCCCATCTCTAATGGAGTTGCCCACCGAACCATGATCAAACAACTTCACCAATCACCTGTAAAAATGACACTGTATGATCTCATTCAGACTTCTGAATCTCATCGACAAGCTCTCGTTGAAATCCTTCAAGGGATAGAGGTCTTACCTAATGAAAAATTTCTTGTTACCTCCATTCTCACACCCAATCACGTTGCTTCACTCACCAAACAACCCATCTCCCCAACCACTTCCTCTCTCATGCAATGCAAAGCTTTGTCGTTTCTCGAAGACGAAATTATTGACTTTGGTGTTTGAAGATCCCGAAACTGCTCTTTTCATCTCAGCTTACATCGGGACATTCAGGTACATCGTGTTATGATTTACGGGGGCGCTAGCCTAAACATCATCTCTTCAAAATCCTTCCAACAAATGAATATCCCTTCTAGCTACATGTGTGCCAACCCCATCATGTTGCGGTCATTCAATGATGCTATTACTTCTACCTTAGGCACCGTGATCCTTAACATTCATGTAGGATCACGTACTTTACCCAAACTCTTCTATGTCCTTGAGGGAGAGTTACAATACAATATGTTGTTAGGCCGCCCTTGGATCCGGGCTATGGGATGCGTTCCCTCCACCTTACATAGATGCATAAAATTTGAGTACGAGGGGAAGTCCTACACTGTAAAAGCTGATCCTCCCCCCTTCAAAACCTGCAATATGTTATATCACCCTAATGATGTGCTTGTACCAGTCAAGACACCCATTCATCCAACCCAACCATCCACTTCAACCACACCTCTACCATTCACTTCAACCGCACCTACACCTTCAACTAATGAAACCGCCGTTGTAAATACCACTTCCTTTCCCGCAGATAACATCCCAACCTCCAACCCCTTAGTAGATGTTTTTCAACACCTTACGCTGGGGGAGTACCGCCTATATAACGTTAGTTCTTTCCATACCCCACAGGAGTATGGACAGTTACATGTGCATCCTACCTATGACTGTCGCGTGGGGGAGGTAATCTCTTACGGACCACCTAATTGCCGCACCAACCTAACGTATGGGGGTGTCGACACATCCTCCATTACCCCTGAACCTCCTCTTGGGGTGGTTCCCTTCCAATCCAATTTTCAATACCTGACAAATCGTCGTTTCGCCCTCACCTTCTTGACTCGTTGTGCTTGGAAAGGCTTTGGTTTTGGTCTTTATGAACAAGGCCGACATACAATCATTCCCGTGACTACACGCAAACACAATGATCGTAGTGGTCTCAGATTTCCTGAAACACTTACACCAGAGAACCCTTGTGTCAGTTGTACGGGAAGATGATGACATCACCCCTACCAAACCATCATCACCCATTTTGCCATCGTCACCCACAGAGTCGATAGACCCTGAATCTATCCCTCCTAACTTTTTTTTTTCATAAATGCTATCTTCCTAGGTCCTCTCACTTATCAACGCGATAATGAGGACCCATCTTCTCTTCCCCTGCTATATCCAGACATGATCAAAGAGGATTCACCTTCAATTAATATTGTTGAGTGCCAGGATGACGACTCCATCCTCACTTACCTTGGTGCGGACGACTCCTATATTCAACGCGCCTTACCGTCTGAAACTCAAACCATGCTGAATGAGTCGACTATAGAAATCAACATCCACACAGAGGAGGATCCTCACATTGTGAAGATCAGACAATCCCTTAACACATCAGAACAAGCCGCCTTTACTACCTTTCTCCGTACCCACAACCAAGCTTTCGCTTGGTCCTACGCTGACATGCTAGGAATTGATCCTGACATTGCTGTCCATAACATTACCCTAAAACCCGATTCCAAACCAGTCAAACAGAAACTGAGAAAAATGCATCCACACATTGCCCTCTTGGTCAAAGAAGAGCTTCAACGACTCCTTTCTGTTTCCTTCATCTTGCCTATTGACTATCCTCAATGGATTTCTAACATCGTACCTATCACTAAAGTGATGGGGGACTTCGGATATGCACGGATTTCCGAGACCTTAACCTCGCTTGCCCCAAGGATGACTTCCCCCTCCCAAGTATTGATCAACTTGTTGATCTCACTGCGGGCCATGAAATGCTTTCTCTCATGGATGGCTTTTCGGGATACAATCAAATTTTGGTAGCCCCGGCCGATCAACATAAAACTGCCTTCATCACTCCTTGGGGAACCTTTTGTTATCGTGTCATGCCGTTTGGCCTTAAAAATGCTGGTGCAACCTATCAGTGGGCTATGACTTACATTTTTCATGACATTATGCACACTATTCTTGAAGATTATGTCGATGATCTTCTTGGAAAATCTAAACATCACAGTGAACATCTCGATGTTTTAACCATTATTTTCGATCACCTGTTACAATATTCTGTCCGTCTTCAACCAAAGAAATGTGTCTTTGGTGTCCTTTTGGGAAAACTTCTTGGCTTCATCATCTCTTTGCGTGGCATTGAGGTCGATCCATCTAAAGTCAAAGCTATCCTAGAAATGCCCCCACCCAAAAACCTCAAACAATTGCGTAGTTTGCAAGGTAAACTTCAATCTATCCGGCGTTTCATTTCCCAACTTTCGGATCGATGTCAACCTTTCCATCACCTTCTTAAAAAGGACATTGCCTTTCAATGGAGCGAAGAGTGTCACCAAGCCTTTGAAGCTCTCAAAGCATATCTCTTGCAGCCACCCGTGCTTATCCCACCTCAGGACGATCGCCCTTTCTACCTTTACCTTTCCACCACCGACCACGCTGTAGGGGCCATGCTCGCACATCGTGACTCCGAGTATCGAGAACAAGCCGTTTATTATATCAGTCGTACTCTGGTAGATTATGAGACTAGGTATACACATGTAGAAAAGTTGTGCCTAGCCCTATCATTTGTGGCCACCAAACTCCGACACTACCTCCTGAATCACAAAACTTTCATCATCACCAACACGGACCCCATCCATTATATGTATGCCAAACCTCATCTAAACCAACGCATCACCCGATGGCTTATGCTCCTTGCTGACCTCGACCTTGAATTTATACACCAGAAGTCAATCAAAGGACAAACCATTGCCGACCAACTCGCGGAAGCCCCTTTACCTGGGGCGTAATTTACCAATTTTAATTTCCCCGACGAACTCATCACCACTCTTTCACTCAGGGAGGAGTCATATCCAATGACCCTCTTCTTCGATGGATCCAAATGCCAGCGTGGAAGAGGAGCCGGTGTTGTTCTCTTCAAGCATGATACCCTCCCTTAGAATATCTCTTCAGGATATTCTCACCAACGATGATTTCCGCCAAGAGCGGTTAGCCCAATTAGAGCTTCTTGACGAGCGTCATCTTATAGCTCTTGACCACCTTCAAATCTATCAAAAACGCATCAAGCGTGCTTATGATAAGCGACTTCATGAGCGTACCTTTAAGATTGGTGATCTTGTCCTCAAAGAGAATCAACATGTAACCAAACTAGAAAAGAGAAAACGTGGCAAATTTGCTCCCAATTGGATTGGGCCTTACATTATCACTCACACTTATGGAACATGCACTTATCATTTAGCTTCACTTAATGGTAAACCTGAGCCTGAGCCCCTTAATGCCTTGCATCTTTGATCATTCTACTGTTGAATTTAGTGTTATATCACTTATTATCTACCTTGCGCTCGTCCCTTGAGTTCATTTACCACCTCATACACTTTGTTTCATGCATCTCAAAATAGAATCAAGCTCACGTGGTTTGGTCATCACCTCTTCTTACAGATGCCTTCCCCTTTTAAGTCTGGTCCATGACTTAAAAGTATTCAAATGACACATTCTTAATTAAACACTTATGGGATTTTCTTGAGTCAAACTTCCTCCAAAACTAGATGCTTTATGCCAAACGGACATCTAGATCTCTAAATTATACATAGATTACTCCCTCGAAGGATAGCTATATGCCAAACTATTGCTGTTATTATATATATAGACTGCTCCCCCGAAGGACAGCTATACACAAACGCCGCATCTGCTACTATAAATAGACTGCTCCCTTGAAGGACAGATATACACAGTCAACCTTTATCAGAAGCTTCTCGCCTTGATCGGCTTCGTGAATACCTCAAGAGTAATAAAATACATACATATCCCTTGTAGACTTCCCACATCGATCAGTCTATATCCAGAAAAATAAAAGCAGTATTCATAAGAACTTTTGAGTCATGGACTTGTCTATTTCGGTTAGGTTCTCTTTCATCAGAATACTCACTTTATAACACGTTCTCGGTGCCTCAGCTACACCATCCACCTCACCTCACCATTTGTTTACACAACAAAACTCAAGGGACATGACGTATACCCGATATATTGTGATTATACAACTCTTTTCACCTATCGACTTCTCGTTTATGCACGGTACCTAGGGGTTCAAGCTCATTCTACGTTATTATGTGGTTTGTTTAGCTCTTTTCACCTACGGAGCACTTTTTCCTCTTTGACTCGAATCTAGGATTATGTGTTGATCGTAATCAGGACATGGTTCCCTACCACTTGGGTAGGCTAACTTTCGCTTCACCTATACCTATACCAACATCACAATTCCTTACCAACACCAACAACATTACCCTACCAATATCAATATTTTTACCAACCCACAAATTGCCTAAACATACCTAAAATTGCCTGAATTCACCTCTCCCTGGCCCTAAGGGAGAACTACATCGGTCTGAGGCCCCTCCTTGCTTTGTGCAATGGGCTATGTAGGCAGCACTTAGGAGATATGATGTCTCCCAAGGTTAGCTCGACCATCCCCTACCATACCCTATCATGTGTTGTAAATATAAATATTTTTGTGTATTTCTTTTGACAACATTCATCTTTTTTTTATTTTTCAAAACAAACAAAAACAACATCCAAAACACAACCATTCTTAGTACTATCATCACTCAAAACAACATACATATTTAGTTTTTAGATGTTAAACAAATACATCTTCTCTATCATCAAATCACAGGTTGGCATCCTTATTTATTCTTATACTCCTATGAAATTCACTTAGATCCTTGTGCCTCCTCCCGAATCAGGTGGTGATCGTGATCATCGACGCCACTCACTTGGCCTCTCCATCCTCAAAGGTGCCACTGCTATTGGTTCCTCCCACTGATCCGCCAACATCTCCTGTAACATACGAATACATCCTCTAGCGTGGAGGAATCTTGCCTCCAGTCTCTCCACTCATAACTGTGAAACCTCTAACAATCTCGTTGTCTCATTCACTTGTGTTTGAAGTTGGTGAACCAAATCCTGCAGACGATCTCTCTCCGCTGTAATCACAACTATGTCAGGGCACTCACGTGCACCTCGCAGCTCTGCTACCCACCATACTCTATAGGCCTCTGTCGTTCCCGCATCCATTACCCTACGATCGGCTGCTATCTCTTCTGGCCCTTCTGGAGGTGTCGGCCGGGGAGGTGAGAATGCTGCCTCGGCGTCGATCCTCATGTATGGTCTATATGTCATAGGTATATCCTGAATGAACCCAAATTGTCACCACACACGATCTAGAGGAATCCTCTCGTACTCACCGCCTGTGCCCTGCGATCCACCTCAATCGCTCCACACCCCTTAACTCCTCAGCTATGTTCTCTGTCACCATATAGTTCCCATAAGGCCTCCAACAAATATCCGCAATCGTCACCATCTCCCATACCTACCTATAATACTCAGTGTCACCTGTCACGGCCTGGGATCTTGCCTCTTGTTCTGTCTGGACCCATCGTCTGAATCCCAACCTCTGCACTCCTGTCTCTCCCGACTCAATGGGTCGGCCTATTGGGCGCACACAAACAATGTGCTCATAGGCCCAACAATGTAATAAGTATGAACAATCCAGTGTCATCCTGTGATTTCACCTACAAGCCCATAAACCCCTGTATAACTCTGCCAGGTATGCGGGTGCCCATGCAAAAGTCACGTTCCTTTCTATCATTTCCCAAATAACACTCATCAATGCTTTTGGAAATCTTCCACCATCCACTCTCGGTAATGCATAATACCCCACCGCTATCATTAATACTACTGCCAACCTTGTTGCCTCAGGGTGTGCTGCATACATTATACCATAAGTGAATGTCAAACCTCGCTGTGTCAAATCTCGTGCGTATGGACCAAATACTACTGTTATCGCTCCCCGCGCCGCGCTAGGCAATGCCTGATATACTGGTCTTCCTGTAATTGGGAGTCTCAAAATATGGAACACATCTTCCAATGTCACTGTCATCTCCCCTGTTGGTAGATAGAAGGTATTCCTCTCTGGATTCCATCTCTCAATCAACGCCTGTAACATAGCATGGTTACGTGTGATTCATGAATAATAGCGGATTCCACTTAACCCCAAATGATTTATCAATGCCCATTCAGCTGGTGTTACATCCGCTCGGATTCGTGACAACAACGCTGGCACAGTATCGTTCATCCTTAACCCTACCTCCGCCTGCACACATCAAAATGACACACCGCCATTCAATAAATCAAATCCCCAAGGGTTTTTTCTCACATTCTGGAAATTCCTACAGTCACCGGTATCGGTTATAGATAACCGGTACCGGTTCAATAACCGATACCGGTTATCTCTAATCGATATCGGTCACTGTCAAATTTATGCACCCTGCCTTAAAATACCACCTACGACAATAATTTGATCATTTACCCCTCTCTCGTACATACAAACATACCCGAAACCCCTGATTACCTACCCCATCACACTCAAACCACCCCGAACCCTTGCCTATCACCTTCTTTTACTCATCTTTATCTACTTAATCTCCCTCATCCTATTCACAAAACATGCAAGAATCAAATTACAACCAAAATGTTTACCTCTTGGGCTGCAGCAGCTTGAGGTGGAACTTGCCTTCCCTCTCATCCTTGCCTGCTGGATGCTTCTCCTTGTTCAGCCATGTTCACCACCCTCTTCAAATATAACTTGTCTTTCTGCCTTCTGAATCTCAGCCCACACTCACTTCACCTGTCTCTTTCCTCCTTATCACTCAATTCTTTCATGCAATTACCTGTATCAGTCGTCAAACAGCGTCGCATTCGCGTATTTAACTTGTTGCATGACTCTAAAAATAAGAACGCTAAAAATAAGAACTTAAGTTGCCAACCAAGCAGTTCTATTTTTAGGAAATATAATTTTGGCATAACCGATATCGGTTGCATAACCGCTATCGGTCACATAGCCACCGACATCGGTTACATAACCGATATCGGTCAAGAGCCTACTTTTTCTTAAACATAGGCCTTTTCTTTATTTTCTACCCAGTTTTTGTAGCGCCCGCCTCTTTTTCCTGCATAACAACACCATTTACCAATATTTGTCATCAAAATCACATCAATATATTATCGCTATTTCATCAACATCATCTATCTACAATAAGACAAACCATCGACAACATACATACGACATCATATATATATACATCAAAATCAGCATACACAACATGTGAATTAAACTCATCATCTATATATACATACATTCCATTTCAAAAAGCCATCAACAAAAGACATCAACACCATCAATATATAAACCATGTGGATCAAACTCATCATACATTAAATTTCACAAACCATCAACAAAATACTTAAAACATTTTAAACACAGCATATGGATCAAAATCATCATATATATCTATATATCAAAGGTTTCAAATATACAACTTACCCTACATAGGGGCCTCTGTGATCTCATAATAATACAAAGCCGACACGCAGGCCGCAATAACTGTCAAACATCTCAGCTAACCTCGGCTCGGCAGCAGCAGTATATACAATAAATGAATAAATGAATGAATACATCATATGTGGGCACGCAGGCCTCTATAAACATAACCGGTTCGCAGACCAGTGCCTATATCCAATGTACAAACAAAAACATCTAACTCTGACCCAGGGATGTCTCAACTCTCCCCACCGCCCTCAGCACCTCTCCCTGCGGGTCCTGGCCCTGGCTCCCGCCTCCTCCCTGTCACCGACCCACCGGTTGTAGCTACACCACCCCCGGGATCTCGACTCGCGAGGTCTCGCCGTGCGCCGCATACGGCTGATAGTCAGCCCCGGTACCATCAAGGACATCCTGATAGTACCGGGCCTCCGCTCTCGCCTCCATATAACGGGCCCGTGCCACCATAGCTGCTGGGGCTGGTCCCCCGACTCCTAATAACAATGGCCCCTGTCCTACCAATACACCCCTGTGCCTATGGCTGTGATGGTGCCGGTGGCAAGTACTTATGCCTGGTGGCCGTGGTGGCGCTACTGCACTGTGGTGTGTGTGGTGCCGCTGGTGGTGCCTATGGTGGTGCTGTGGTGGTGCATGTGCTCGTGCCTATACTCGCGCTCGGGCTAAGCACCGCCGTAGGACACCTATTCGTACTGGCAGCAGCAGCAAGCTGCCCCTGTAATAACTGTACCTGGCCCCTGAGCTGGTCCCTCTCTGCTATCACCGCCGCTTAAGTCTGGGCCGTGCGGGCTGTGCTCTCCTCACGGCTCTCTCCTACCCACCATACCAAAAATGCTCTGTGCACGGCGGCGCCGTCTACAGATTATCCATCGGCTCTCTCGCTACCCAATCTGGGTCCACGGGCTGTGGTGCAGGCAGTGGGGCCTCTACATCATCCCTCCGGTACTGAGGGAAGGGCGGTGGCTCATCCTGTCGTAACCCCAATCGCCGTCGTTCTCTCCTGGGTATCTGCTCATGCTCTCCCGGCCTCCGTCCCGCTATCCAGAATGTATACTGGATCCAACGCAACTGTGATCGGGCTCCTCCACGGGGCTGATGACCTCTGTAAGGCCTCCATACAATATCCAAGGTAGTCACGCCCTCTAATACATGACGGTAATATGCTACATCCCGTCTGGCGAGAATTGCTCGTGGCTGGCCCACGACCCCCAACCACCTCTGAAAGCCATATCTATAAATCACCTGTGGCCCTGGCTGCTGGGGCAGCCCTACTGGTCGAATGCATATGATATGCTCATATGCCCAGCAATGTAACAAGAATGTAGAACAAATCCCGAATCGCCTCATCCGGCGGTAGCCCCACAGCTCTCTGTATAACTGCACCAGGTATACTGGTGCCCAAGCATAACATGTATGCTCCTCCACCATCTCGTGTAGTACCCCCATCAGTGCCCATGGAAAGCGGCCTCCCTCTGAGTCCGGGAGGGTGAAGCATGTGATGCCGATCATCATCAACATGGCAAGCCGTGTCTCATGTCTATGGGCACGATACATGTCCCCATAGGCAATGCTCACGCTGTGATAAGTCAATAGCACGGCTGCATCCCCGAATACCTGTAAAATGCTATCCATGGCTGTCTCTGCATCCACCTGGAAGACTGCCTCTCCATCGATCGGTAGTCTAAGGATGCGATACACATCCTCCAGTGTAATCGTCATCTCTCCCGTCGGGAGATGGAACACATTGGTCACCGGATCCCATCTCTCGATGAGGGCAACCATCAGACTGTGATCCCTATCTATCGCCCTATAACGCTGGACTCCGCCGAGTCCCACCTCGCGCATGATGGCCCACTGCGCTGCGGACACGTGTGGCCACATCCATCTCAACAACGGGGGCATCCTATCCCGCATCGTCAGCTGCTGACGTGCCTGCAAAACCAACTCACTGCATTAGCCCTACTCTTTATCACAACAACTACTTTAACCCTCTATACCCCTTTTTATCCACCCGACCACACCCCGACTCTATAACACACATCTACACCCACCTATCTTCTACAATATCCCCCTCCCTCTTCACACCCAAAACACAAAACCCAATAATAAACAACAACAAACAACACAAAACAACAACCCCAACAAGAACCTAATACCCAAAACCACAACAACAACCAAACCAAACCAACACTAAACAATCCTAAGGACCGGTACCGGTCAACCATGACCGCCACCGGTCCTCCCTCAGCATCTCTCCACCGACGCCGGTCGCCATACGACCGACGCCGGTCAATTAGCAAATCACCTCCAACAAAGAAAATCGTGACCGATGCGCCGCCAGCGACCGACATCGGTCACTGTAAAATCCCGGAGCCGAACCCGACGTGCCCCCACATCCATTTTGCCTATTTCTCTCTATTTACCCACCCAAACATCCTAAAAACCTACCCACCCTGCCACCTTGACCTATTTAACCCATCTATCCTCTTCATTTTTCAAATAACTTCAATTTATTCATTATTTTATCAAAACATGGATTCCTACCCAAACCCCCAAATATAGCTTAACAACATCAAATTCACACAATGAAGGGTTTCAAACCTACCGGTATGACGACACGTCGTCGTGGTGGGATGGGTGGTGGTGGTCTAGCTGGTCTAGCACCTCCTGCTCCTCCTGGCTGTGTCATGGCTCTAACTCTCCTCTGCTGGGTCCTCCACCAATCAACTGCTGCCTCCTACTCACTAGGGCCTACCAACCACTCACTTCTCCACTCAAATAGTGCCACCTCAGCCGACAAATGCACCAATCTCAACAATACACCTCAGACAACTCAAATTGGTTTTCAAATTGACAATTTGACAATGACAGGCCGTATTTTTCTTTTTATAGGTTTTTGACCTATAACCGATATCGGTTATATTGTGCCCTAAGGAACCGGTATCGGTCACCTAACCGATACCGGTCATATATAGCCGATATCGGTTTAATACCTAACTTCACCCAACTTCTGCCCTTATTCACCAATCTCCCTTTCTCACCACGTTGCCTATTCACCACATCGCCTATACACTCAATTGCTATTTAGCCATTTTTGACCTCATTGGCCCGACCCAAGGCCGCAACCAACCATTTGGCCCAACCCAAGGCCACAACCAACCATTTGGCCCGACCCAAGGCCGCAACCAACCATTTGGCCCAACCCAAGGCCGCAACCAACCATTTGGCCCGACCCAAGGCCCCAACCAACACATCCGGCCCGACCCACGGCCGCAACCAACCATTTGGCCCGACCCAAGGCTGCAACCAACCATTTGGCCCAACCCAAGGCCGCAACCAACCAATTTGGCCCGACCCAAGGCCACAACCAACCATTTGGCCCAACCCAAGGCCGCAACCAACCATTTGGCCCAACTGAAGGCCGCAACCAACTATCCGGCCCGACCCAAGGCCGCCACCAACCATTTGGCCCGACCCAAGGCTGCACTCAACCTATTTGGCCCGACCCAAGGCCGTAACCAACTAATTTGGCCTGACCCAAGGCCGCAACTAACTATTTGGCCCGACCCAAGGCCGCAACCAACCATTTGGCCCGACCCAAGGCCGCCACCAACAAATCAGGCCCAACCCAAGGCCGCACCACTCAAATACCTCACCCAACACCAACAAATTACAATTTTACCCACCCATCCTGTGGCTTTTTGTTCAATCAAGCTCACCTGTTCGTGTTTTAGCATGATTAGGGTACTTGACTTGATCAGTCGACCAACTTTGCCTAGACCTAGACCGTGACGTTTATCTCAACCAAACCAACCATTTGGTACTGCCGAACATGCCTAAACGTTCATGTACCTTACCCGTTATATCCCCTGGAGCTACTTCCTATGCCTTGGATACCAGGATTATATCACCCTTGTTTGGATAAATTATCGACCTTTGCCTATGAATTGCTGGTTTGCTCTTCAAATCATGTACCCTGGTCGCACTACTGCATTTCAACGTGCGTCGGCTTCTTTGGACCTACCCCACCATCTCACCATCATCTCAACACCATTTACCCTTTATCAACCCTATCCCTGATTTCACGCTATCTCAATCTGTGATAGCTTTGAGGGGGATTACCTATACCCTTAACAGGGGAAACCACTTCATATTATTGTCCGTGTAGCTTTACAAAACAAGCTACACGACAATAAGGGGCAAATGTAGACACCAAATTTGTGTCTTACGACCCCCTGTGACCCGCATCTCATTTCGCAACCTAACCTCATCACCTAAACCTTACACAATTATTTATTAATTACCTTATAATTAATAAATCCACATCGCCATACCTGCCACCTCATTTTGCCACCTCATCATGACTTAGTCCTAACCCTAAACTAACCTAATTAAGACCTATAACTTGGTCTACATCCACACCCATGACTAATGACTCCTCACCCGCACCTAAAACCAACCTCATAATGACTTGACCAAGCCCGCAACTAATCCCTCGGGAGAAAAGGAGGGAAAGCTGGCTATTTTACTAAAAATAGCCCGCTTTGACCTGACCGATACCGGTTCCTACTCGACCGCCGTCGGTTACGTAACCGCCATCGGTTCCCTGTAAATGACCACTCCCAACCAAAAACAAGTGGTTGGATTTTCGTGGATCCGAATAAGAAGTCATTGGAAGGATCCGGAATTTACTTGGCTGAACAGAGACAAGTGAAAGAAACAAGAAGAGTTTGCAGAGAAGGACATCAAGCCCAAAAACTGCAACTGAGTAACCAGAGCCTTGTGACACTCATCTATTCGTCGGGAGGGAAGATAGCTCATCTCCTGATTGTCAGGTCATCCTACCTAAGTTCTGCCATCGTCATCACAGTTCTTGGACCTGCATCCTTATCAATAATCAGTAAGTAATATCTTGTATGTCCTTTTAATAACATTTCTTGAACTTCTGAATCACAGCCATCATAAGTCTATTCCTAGATCTACTACCCAGCAACACACTACATCTAACTGTCATTCCTCCACCCTTACATTACCCCAAGAACACCCCCCATATTCTCTGAGTCCTTCTCATCACCCCATTACCTAACCCCACCCATTTATCAGCCTTATAAAACAACACAACCACCTTACAACCAACCTTCACCAAAAGCCCCTAAAACATTGCCCCTACCGATATCGGTTACCAACAACCGGTACCGGTTACAGTGACCGGCATCGGTCACCGTGATTCTAAACCAAGACCAGCCCTTTCTCTATTGTTCTAACAAGGTAAACAAATTGTAATTGGACAATAGCTTATTTGTTAGAATTTGTGTTAATTCATATTAGCAGGGGAACTGACCACCTTCGAAAGGAAGTTTTATATTTCCTGGGCCCAAGGCAGTTCCCTCATTTATTGTCTAATTAAAATCTGGTGGTCTTGTATTCTTACTTGCAGGTAGTCCTTCCAAGACAAAAAGGAGTTCTTCGCAATCGACCTGATCTCTCTCTGTGCACGCGCAAAACCCTCTCGACATTCACATGTATTCCTCCTAGCCCTAACCCTTATCTCTTTCTCAAAGGAATAAAAGGATAGAAGCAACTCTATTCCCAAAAGTTGAAACATTCCATGCGAAAAAAATTGCTTTTCGATTTTGTTATTAAATATGATATTATAGGGTTTGTAGGAGGGATTGTGGTTTTTGGGTAAGACTATCTTGAATCTTATTAAATGGACTCTTGGAAATTTTCATGGTAATCCCCTACCTAGTACTTTCCCATTCTAGTTGAGACTTCCAACTTTGGATTTAGAGTTTTGGGCTATTGATGTGATATTGGGTATTGATAAGCCCCTAGTTGTTTTCCTCGCAGCTGACCCCATAACCAAATCATGTTTTATAATGTTGCATGCCCACTTCTATGTGAGTATTTATTCTCATAAACCCATCCCTTCTTCTCACGGTCTCATTTCGAGCATGAGATTTTGGTAAAGAAGTTAATCTATGAGGGATCCATTTTTTTGTAATAACTACTTGGAATTAGGACATCCGAAGATACATGTTCTAATCTACAACAAGATTGGGTGAAGAAATCCACCCTGGATTCTTCTAGCCCTTTTTTGGGTGGTGCCAGATCTATCTTGAATTAGACGTTTTTACCTCCTATTGAGGAGAAAGAGTGTCATGTTTTAGTGGCATTTGACTCCTATTCACCTCAATTCTCCTTGGTTGAGGATTTGAGGACTGAATTTGTTTGTTTTAGAGGGTTTTAGTGTCACCTGTGTCCCCATCTATGATTTGGTTTATGCTTAGGTCGGAAGGGTCTCCTTCGTCACCACATTGCCTTGCTTGTAGCATATGGATCCCATCCATGACGTTGTCTTTAGAAAAACCATACAACAACCACTCAAGACTGGTATAGGTCCTTCATGAAGGTGGTAAGGATGGCATATACCAGAGATTACATTATTTAGTAGCACATTGAGTTGTTGATTTTATAGAATTTGGATTAAATAAGTGTTGACCAAAATAAACTCACACTTATTTTTGGGTTAACTAACACCATTTTCCCCCTTTTTGTGCTTCAATATGATTTTTCATACATTCCAATTACTTAAGGATTCCTAAAAGCATCTTCATTAGATAGGAAATTTCTTCCCCTTTTTGAAAATATAATGAAGTCCTTCTAACTCCTCATATTTTACAAATGGCAGGCCAACGGGCTTGGGAAGGATATTTTGCCAAATGTGGGCCGGCGGGCTTGGGAAGACTTTACACCAAATGGGAAGATTATGGATCAAGTGGATAGTGGGAAATATTTTGGCATTTTGCAATTTTTTCAAGAGGCACAAGTTATAATTGCAGGCCTGTGAGCTCGGGAAGGATTTCTTTTGCTAAGTGGAAATGCGGGCGGTAGGCCCGAGGATGAAAATGGAAAATGAGAAGTTGCGGAGCCACATGAGTTTTTATGCATGTTTTGCAACTTTCATAAAAACACAATTTGCAAGTGCGGGCCTACAAGCCCGAGGAGGTTTGTTCGCCAAATGGAAAATGAGAAGATTTAAGGCTTGCAAGCTTGAGGAAGACTTTCACACTTTTGCATTTTTGCACAAAAGGCATAGTGTACAATTGCTGGCCCATAGGCCTAGCAAGGTCTTCTCACCAATCAGAAATTTGCAAAGTTGTGGGCTTTCAGGCTTGAGGGAAAAATTTTCACTTTTGCAATTTTTGTCCAAAAAGCACAATTTCAATTTTGGGCCCATAGAGGCTTTTGGACAAAAGTGAATTTCAGGCCTGCGGGAGGTTTTTATAATTTTGCGTTTTGTCATAAAAGGCACAAAGTGAATTTTGGGCAGCGGATCTATTTTTCTAAACTTTTTTTTTGCCATTTTTGTACGGATTCGATTCAAATATTCAAATGAGGATAAATTTTGATCCAGTGCTCAAAATTCAACAAATTTGGTACCGTTGGAAAGGTCTCGACCTCCTCTACGCCATGAAAGCATAAATTATTATTTTTAGCAGGCTTTGATGGGTGAAAATCTGGAAAAAGTCTTTCAAGCCATTAATACAAGATCCGATTGCTTCAACTACCCAGATCTGATCTGATTTTCCATCTTTCCTTCTCCAACATGCCAAATAGACATGGGGAACCAGAATTGACATATTGTAGGAAAATTTGCAGGGCATTGATTGTTCTTTGGTTGAGCTTTCGAGTAAGATCCTATCTTTTCTTCTTTCTCTCTCACCTCAACCTTCTATATATTGAAAACACTTCTCATTTGAAAAGGAGAGACATTATGGGATGTGGGGAAACTCTGTAAAATTTATTTCTCGACTCCATTTGAGTTGTAAGCCTTCTCCTATGCCTAGAAAGTGAATTTTATGCTTCTAAACATCCGTGTAATGGTCTGTGCACCTCATAGAGCAATAAAATCATGTTTTTGTGGTGTTCTTCAACCCTTTCTCATATTTTGTTGTTTCTATGTGCCTCTCCATTTTTGTGTTTTCTTCTTGTGCATGTATTTCATGTTTACAGATGCAAGATGTCGTGTTTCATGGATTTTTATGGTGGATTAGGATCGGGTTTGTGTTACATCTTTTGACCTCCCTCATCTCCTTTTTCTTGTTCTATCCTCCTCGGCAAAGTATCTCACCTCTTTCCTTTTCGTTGTATCAACGCTTTAGTGTAGGCTCTTTTTCTTACATTCTCTCTCTCCCTATCTCCTTAGAAGGTTAGATTAAGATTAAATAGTTTTACTTGTCTTGGAGTAGCTTATGGCAGGTAGTTTAGGAAGAAGAATCTGACTTTCTCCGGATGTCCATATCAAGTTCACAAGTCCCACATCTTGAGATATGGTCCAATGTTATGCAGATAACACTGAATGCCCCATTCAGATCTGAGGCCATTCGGGGGATGTTGTGATTTCACATCAATAGTTTTGGCACACCCAGTGGGACACTGAGGTTAGCTTTTTCTCATCTTTCCAAGGTGTCTCATTATCAAATAGTAAATCTTAAGCCACCGTGCGACCATATCAATAGTTTTGCCACACCCGGTTGGACAGGTTTGAAGCACCTTACCACTTCATTTTTAGCAGGTTGGTGTGTTCCTGTTAAAATTTCATCCTTTAGAGGCACATGCAAAGCACATCTGGTGACTCCATCTAGTCAACAACCCATCCTCTAAGTTGCAGACTTTCCTTCCATCCATTTCCACCCATCTTCATTCATCTTCCTTTCCACATCTCCCATTTTCTTCCATCCCATGAAGTTGTGCAATCATGACTTCATTTCCATCTTGGAATTCACACTTACAGCAGCAACAGTGCAATCCACCTCCAATGTATTTCTCAACTCCTCCAGATCAGCATTATGATCAGATTCACAACCATCATGCTTACCCATATGAGCAATGTCAAAACTAGTTTGGCTATGGAGCTTATCAGGAACAAGGGTATGCATACAGTGACAACAATCAAATGGAGAATGTTGATCTTCTAGAGGAGATTCAAAGGATGGAGGATGTCATGGTCTAGTCAAGGGCTACAATACAAATGAAGGCATTCAAAATTGGTTACAAGGAACCTTGTCCATGGGAAGGCCCTTTTCCAAGACACTACAACCCTCAGGAGAAGCTTGAATTCATGGTTTAAATGTTGCCCAACTTGCACAAATGGATCGAGGATATTGAGGCATATGAGAAAAGTGTGAGACAACCTTGTCAATGGGTAAGTCAATCACCAGCTCCTTGTCCTTCATTTTCTCCCTCTCAAGCTTTATCATTTCAATATGGTCAAGATTCAAGCCCATTGTATGCTGCCCCAAATGTTGTTTTCCTTCTCCATCTCCTAATCTTCCATCTCATCTCAATTCTTCTGCCCTTTTCCCTTCCAAGCAGTCATCCCCTCCAAAGAAATAATAAATTCCACTTCCCTCGCCACCACAAACAATTGCAAAACTAGTTGAAACCCCATCCACTCCTCCTCTTGCCTTCCCAATTCCATGTGGGGAAGAAATCCCAAAAACTAGTCAAGGAGAGCAACAAGAAGGAGAGCCAAATAGAGAAGAAATGACCAAAATCTTGGTAAGCTGGGCTCTAAAATTTGGGATTACAAAGATCCCCTTGATGGTTAAGCCTACTGAGGAGGTCAGATTTGAAGAGCTAGTGGTGGCTAAGGCTTTGAGTTTGCAAGCGAGATGAAGAACAAGAAAAAGAAGATCGGTAGTCTATATGTTCGAATGTAGTGTCTATGATGGCACTTTGTTCGAAAAGATTGATGATCATATTCTAGTTGCACAATCAGTCAAAGAGGAGGAGCACATTCCAGCTATGGAGGAGAACCATACAATTTCAGAGGATTCAAACACAAAGAAGGCCTCAGAATAACCTTGAGTTCTTCCTCCAAGTTCATTCCCTTCAAGGTCTAATGTCTAAGAAGAGTTTGAGCTTTCAAACTTCATGTTTGAGGATGAGGGGAACCATGGTGATCAAGTTACAGATCAGGAGGATGCCATGAAGGAGGTCGAGAACATGCAATAAGACAATAAGGAGGTAGATTATCTGTCTGACTTAGAGGATTGCTTTGATGGAGAGGAGCCCATGGAGATCACATCATTTCCTCCTCCATCATCCACCTTCCATGCACATGAGCCTTCTGCCATGAAGGAGAGAATTCAAGGAAAACAACTTGTACTTCATGAAAACCCTTTGAAACCAAGTTGGAAGATATGAATCTTCCATGTTCTTTATAGGAGAAGGAAGGGAAAGAGCAAGAGGATGTCATCATCTCTTCCACGCCATTCACCCAGAAACTCCTTAGGAAGACTCCATTCTTGGAGTTGAATTTCAGAACAATGGGCACATTCATCGGATCAGACCTTTCCCAATTAGGTACTTGGCTTCATTGGAGCCAAGGGAGAATCCAACACTAGTCATGCTTACTCCAGGCATGAGGATGAGTATCAAAGTACCAAGGATCAGCTGCAATGCCTCTTCAATCCAAATACAAAGCAACTAAAAGAGGTATTTGTCTTGTTTCTAGTTGACACCTTGATGATTTGGGTGGAGGATCAGCTTATAGTTAGTTTTTCACTCATACAAGCAGCCATATTTAGTGTCAAATCATTTGCATGGCTATTTTTTTAGAAACGGAAGCTACTTCACTCTATCAGTTGCGGGATTTGTTTGAGTTCCCTTTTGCTCCTAGTTAGCGTAGAATAGGTAGGTTTGCTTTCAGCAGAAGAAGTGCTTGTGCACACTCTGCATAGCCCACATGGGGTGTGTATGATTTCCAATTTTGTACATAATGTGTTGTGGTGTTTTTTTGGTCATTCACAATACATTGGAAGTAGCATTTGGTGAGATTAGCTCTAGTTCCAATGGTGTTCCAAGTGGCTCAGGGATTAGATTTAGAGATTATGATTAGATTTGTGTTTATCAGACTATCATTCATGACCCCATGCCTAATGGATGCTTCAAAGAAACTGATCATTTCACCTAGCAGGAGGTGATCCCCGTGAGTCATCAAATTGTTGACCAAAATAAGCTCACACTTATTTTTGGGTCAACTAACACCATTTCCCCCTTTTTGTGCTTCAATATGATTTTTCACACATTCCAAATACTTAAGGATTCCTAAAATCATGTTCATCAGATAGGAAATTTCTTCCCCCTTCCGAAAATATAAAGAAGTCCTTCTAACTCATATTTGACAAACGGCGGGCTGGCGGGCTTGGGAAGGATATTTTGTCAAATGCAGGCCGATAGGCCTGGGGAAGAATTTTCACCAAAAGGGAAGATTGCAAGCCGGTAGGGCGGTAGGAGATATTTTGGCATTTTGCACTTTTCAATGAGAGACAAGTTATAATTGTAGTCCCGCGAGCCTGGGAAGGATTTCTTTTGCTAAGTGGAAAATGCGGGCGGTGGGCCCGGGGATGACAAATGGAAAATGAGAAGTTGGGGAGCCGCGGGAGGTTTTTTTACATTTTTTGCAACTTTCATAAAAGCAGAGTTTGCAAGTGCGGGCCTGCGAGCGAGGAGGTTTGTTTTCCAAATGGAAAATGAGAAGGTTGTGGGCTTGCGGAAGACTTTCACACTTTTACATTTTTGCGCAAAAGGCTCAGTTTAAAATTACCAGCCCACTGGCCCGGTGAGGTTTTTTCACCAATCAGAAAAATGTGAAGTATCGGGCTTTCGAGCTAGAGGGAGACTTTTTCACTTTTGTAATTTTGTGCAAAAAGTGCAATTTCAATTTTGGGCCCGTAGAGGCTTTTGGAAAAAGTGAATTTCACGCTCATAGGGGCTACGAGTGGTTTTTATAATTTTATGTTTTTTCACAAAAGGCACAAAGTGAATTTTGGGCCTGCAGATCCATTTTGCAAAACTTTTTTTTTGTCATTTTTGTATGGATTCAATTCAAATATTCAAATGAGCATAACTTTCGATCCAAAGGCTTGAAATTCAACAGATTTGGTAATGTTGGTTAGTTCTCGACCTCCTCTACACCATGAAAGCATAAATTATTATTTTCAACAGGAGAGGTGTGAAAATATAGAAAAAGTCTTTCGAGCCATTAATACGGGATTCGATTGCTTCAACTACCCAAATTTGATCTAGATTTTCCATCTTTCCTTCTCCAACATGCCAAATAGACATGGGAACCAAAATTGATGATTGTAGGCGAGTTGCGGGGCATTGATGGTTGTTGGTTGAGCTTTCAGAGAATGATCCGATTTTTTTTTCTTCTTTCTCTCTTGCCTTGACCTTATATATATTGAAAAAAATTCTGATTTGAAAAAGAAGAGACATTCTAGGATGTGGGGAAACTCTGTAAAATTTGTTTCTCAACTCCATTTGAGTTGTAAGCCTTCTCCTACGCCTGGAAAGCATATTTTATGCTTTTGAGCATCCATGTAATGGTCCGTGCACCTCATAGAGCAATAAAATCATGTTTTTGTGGTGTTCTTCAACCCTTTCTCATGTTTTGTTGTTTCTCTATGCCTCTCCATTTCGTGTTTGTTTCCTATGCATGTATTTCATGTTTGTAGGTGTAATATGTCGTGTTTCATGGAGTTTTGATGGTGGATTAGGATTTGGGTCTGTGTCACTTTTGTCTGACCTCCCTCATCTCTTTTTCCCTTGTTTCATCCTCCCTCAGCAGAGTATCTCACCTCTTTCCTTTTCTGGTGTATCACCACTTTAGTGTAGGCTCTATTTTCTTGCATTCTCTCTCTCCCTGTCTCCTTGGAAGGTTAGATTAGGATTAGATAGTTTTCCTACACTAGAGTAGCTTTTGGTAGGTAGTTTAGGAAGAAGAAGTCGGCTTTCTCGGAGGTCCATTTCAAGATCGCAAGTCCCACATCTTGAGAGATGGTCTAATGTTGTGTAGATCACACTGGATGCCCCAGTCAGAACTGAGGCCATTAGGGAGGTGCTATGATTTCACATCAACAATAAGTTCTTGTGTTCAAAAAGATCAACCAAAAGTACAAATAAATCATGTTATTCCTATATTATTAAGTTAAATTTCATTAGTGGTTGAGTTTTTTAGGTTCATACCACATTATGTTACAGAAAATAAATTTAAAAAACATACACAACTCATTACACAAAGGAAATTTTCATTTATTCATAAGGAATAATTGTAAATTTTCTCACACAAGCCGTGAGAAATAACTGGAAAGAAAAGAATGCATATAGATGAAAAACTTAAAATGAAAACGAGAGAAGATACCTATCATTTCTCGATGACTGGATCCCCTCTCGTTAAGTTGTTATTTCATCTTCATCCGCTGCTATACTGCACCTAAAAAGAAGACACCAGTAAGATATTAGAGCTCTGAGTTCCTGCATTCTGCTGTATTTGCAACTTCTAATTTTTATGCATTAAGAAATTTAAAAAGGCTAGAAAGAGACATATCATTCTCAAGCAATCAAATACTATAGATATTAAAAGATGAATAGTAATGGTCCGAATGCTAAAACTAAATGCCTTTTCCATCTTGCAAAGAATTGCAGATTTTCATAGAAGTAACGGGATGATTGAAGCTACAGTGGTACAATTTTCAAATAAGGCATACTTTTTTTGAAGTGATTCATAAGTAGAAAGCAATGAAAAATGACACATTTGTATTTCAATGATACAAATGTTTTCAACATATAAGAAAAAATTTCATAATGAAGAAGTTAGGATAATAAGAAATAAATTTCAGAATCATCAAAGTGCCATGTTTTATCAAATTCCAAAAGGAAAATTTACAAAAGATACAGGGTGGCCATTAAATCGCCATGAAATGCATTATAGTATGTGCAATAAAAAATAAGTTGTAATCATTGCTTTTAAAATCCGGATCTGTGAAATATTTTCATCAATTTTTAGGATGCAAGGCTTGATACAACATGTACAATTCCCTTCAATTTCTGAGCATAGAGATTCTGTTAATTTTCTTGTCAACTTTTAAAGAAAATATTGCTTAGAAGACAAATTTTAAAATGCATAAAATAAGATTAAGTGAAGGAATTGCAAATAAGGGTGATTCAATTATAGTTTTGCAAGTAAAGGAAAGGCTTAATTTACCTTTTATATGGCTCATCCATGACAAGAGAACGCGTTTTTGGTGAGACAGTATGGCCGAGCCCTTGGAGTTACTAACCTTGTAATGCAAAAGCATTATGCCAAGCTCAAGTGGAATAGGTCAGAACAGGGACACTCAAAACGAAAACAAAGAAGTAAGGGTCAAAGCACTAGCTCGCTGGAGATACATCAAGCTAAAAGGAACAAGGATAAGTTACTTCTTAAATAAACTCGGGAATAGGAGATATGGTAAACCATGAATGGTGGTGAAAATAAAAATAAGCTCAACCCATATCGAGGGACAGAGTCATTAATAAGCAACAGGTCGAGTTCAACTTCAAAATGGGCTCCGAATAGAGATCTGTGACCCATGAGTTACATATGTGGAGATTGCCAAGGGTAAAGTTAGATAGAAAAATAACCCAAATCTAAAATAAAAATGGAAGGGTTAGAGAAAAAGGATCACCCAGTTTCCAAACAAAGGAACAGCGAGAAAATCTATGTGCGAACTCATACAAAGAACCAAGTTTTGAAAAAAACAAATACAATACGAATTGCAAAATAAAAATTGTATCCCAGGTTCAGATATCACCACAAAAATCTTACCAGTAAGTTTGATGGAAAATTTCTCCATAGCGAACTCCTGGGGTAAAAATCAATGCAAAAAGCTAAGGATTAGATACTAACAGTAGTGCTAAATAAGTGAGGAAACTCAAAGAACAAAACCGGGCCATGAGAAGGCCCTTCTAAAACCATAACAATAGTGGCTGAATACGTAGAGAATACCCCAAAACAAAGAAAGAGATGAAAAATAAAACTTTGAAGGAGTGACACCAAGAATCAGAGAAGTAATAAAGCCACAACCACAACCACGAAGAATTACAAAAACTGTGCTCATTATTTTCATATCATAGGAGAAAAATGGGCTCAAAAACACAATCAACAAGCCATTTGCAAGCATCATACAAATTTGGGGAGGAAACACGAGTTGGTTCTTAATTAAAATAACAAAGACGCATTCCCGTAGTTTCACAAAGGAGGAAAAATCCTTCTCCATGGCCGGCACTGTTTTCAACAAAGTGTAAAATGTGTAAAAGTGAGATAATTTTTAAGTTTGAGCCCTAAACAAGTGCTTAACCGAAGTAATAGTTTACCATATTGAGTTGGCCTAGGTTAGTTAATGTTTGGTAATTGTCTATGCCCACGTAGATGGTAGGTATTCGAGTTTTTGAAAAATATACTATTGCATGTAAATAGAAAGTTGTAGGTTAAGGAAATTCAAATTGTATTTGACTTACTAGTCAATCAAATCAAAATTAACCAATTTCATGCACAGAGGAAGAGACAAAGATGTCTTCCCCAAGTTTAATTATGTATATTGCAATGTCAGACATGCCAAAATTAATTTTTATAATGCATGTGCTAGAAGTTAAAATAGATTTTTGGGATGAGTTAAAGTGGAACTTCGTCTTGTATTCCCAAAACTACCTTGACCTATGCAAATGGTTCGAACACTTCCAAAGACATGATTAGGGGGTCAACAATAGTTTGATGAAGGAGGTGTTCGAGTTCCATGACAACTATTTTTGGTCTTGTATTTATTGAAACTTCAATCTTGCAAGTGGAGTTGAGTTTGTACATGTAAAGTTAACTTGGGGTTTTTCTCCAAGTTAATTGGGTCTTAGGAGGAGCTAATTTGGGAATCAAAGGGTTGTAAATTTTCCTATTTATTCAATTGTAATTGCAAGCATTAAAGAGGATTCTTGATGTAGCAAATATTCTACAAAGCAAGTACCCATTAACGAGAAGATGTATTTTTCCTTTTTAGTTTTTTTGCAATGTTGTTCTTTCATGATAGTTGTTCTTGTGACATATCTTGCACATTAGCCATGATGTGTGAGGGGTAAACTGAAAAAAATTTGTTTCTTAAATTGCAAGGGTGTAAGTGTTGATCATTTTGGCGAGTCATTAGAAATGGGCACAAAAATTTCATTGTTTCTCGTTTTGCATTGTTTTGGGAATGACATGAAAAAAAATCATAAACTTGATGTGTTGTTCTAGATGTAATACCTCGCATATGCATGTCCTCCAAGACATTGTATTCAGCCAAACCATACAAAATCCACTCAAGACTTCTATAGGGACTCGATGAAGGCATTAAGGATGGCATATACTAGATTGAGTTTTTGATTTTGTAGAATTGGGATTAAATAGTTTGCATCAAATGGTGTACTTGTGTTCAAAATGATCAAGAAAAGGTACAATTACATCATTTTATTCATTTATGATTAAGTGAAATTGCATTAGTGGTTGATTTTTTGAGGTTCATACCATATTATGTTACTCAAACAAAATGCAAAAAGAACATGCATGACTCATTACATAAAGTAAATTTTCATATATTCTTAAGGAATAATTGTACATTTCCTCACACAAGCCATTTGAAATAACTGGAAAGAAAATAATGCATATATATGAAAAATTGAAAATAAAAAGAAGAGAAAGAACCCATTTCTTTATGACTAGATCCCCTCTCGTTCAATTGTTTTTCCATCTTCATCATGCTGCAACCTGACCTTTGTACTGAAAAGAAGACAACAATAAGATATTAGAGCTCTGTCTTTGTGTATTCTTCTTTATTGCAATCTTGTAATTTGTATGCATTCATAAATTGATAAAGGATAGAAAGATACATCTCATTATAAGTACTGAAAAGTACAAGGTTTTTAAGAGGTAAGCATGATAAACCAAAACAATTTTTTAGATCTCAATAATCATGTTCTATATGAATGTATATGTTTTAGTTTCAAAATAAAGATTGCAGCCAATGAAACAAATAGAATGTATATAGTAGAAAAGATAGAAAATATCACGAGAATGATCAAGCTAGTAATTGAGTTTTCAAAAAGAGTAGTACAACATAAGTTACAAGTTACAACAATTGATTAAAGTTGGAAGTAATTTTTCCTGGAGTCCGAATAAAGAAACACAAAAACACCTTTTTCAGGTTCAAAATCCATTTTTGTAACACACATAAGCAAGGAAAATTAAGTACTTGATCAGCAATGTAAGCCACCAAGCATAATATGATGACATTTTTGAAAGGGGTGCCCAATGCACATCATTCTAAAGCCATCAAATATTCTATATTTTCAAAATTGAATAGAAATGTTAGGATGCTAAACATAAATGCCTTTTCCATCTTGCAAAGAAGTACAAATTTTCAAAGATGTAATGGGATGATCGAGCTAGAGTTATACAATTTTCAAGCAAGGTATAATTTTCTAGAAGTGTTTCATAAGTAGAAAGCATCGACAAATGACACATTTGTATTTCAAAGATACAATTATTTTCATCATACAAGAATTTCAAAATCAAAAAGTAAGGATTACAAGAAATACATTTCAGTTCATCGGGGTGCCATGTTTTATCAAATTCACAAATGACAACTTACAAAAGATACACAATGGCTATTAAATAATTGTTTTTAAAATTTTTATTTGCAAAATATTTTTGTCTATTTCTAGGATGCAAGGATTGATACAACATGTACAATTCCCTTCAATTTCCATGCAAAGAGAATTTATCCTAGGTTTAGAAAATATATAGAGCCCTTAGGCTTAGATACTAACGACCAATCTAAATAAGTGATGCAACTCATACAAATTTTTTTGCCATGAGATGGCCAAAAAAATGCGAAGCTAAAACCAGAATAGTGCCGTGAAAATGTAGAGAATACCCCAAAACATATAAAGGAAAATAAACTCAAATATAGAAGAAATGACACCTTGAGAATCGAGATGCAATAAATCCATTGCCACAATAGTGAAGAATGACACAAAACAAATCTCAATAATGGAAGATCATAGAAGAAAAATGGGATTAAAAAAACAATCAGCGAGCCATTTACAAGCATGATACATATCTGTGGAGGAAACATGAGATGGTTATTGATTAAAATAGTAGAGATGCATTCACGTAGGTTCAAAAATGATGAAAACCCTTCTCTATGGCTGTAATAGTTTTTAAAAAGTATAAAATTTGAAAAGAGAGATAATTTTTAGGGTTTGAGCCCTAAACAAGTGCTTAGCCTAGGTAATAGTTGACCACAATTATTTTTCCTAGGTTAGTTAATGTTGGGCAATTATGTCATGCCCACAGATGGTGGGTTTTTGAATTTTTTAAATGTTTAACTATTGCATATAAATAGAAATTTATAGGTCAAGGAAAATCAAATTGTATTTTCCTTCAAATTCGAACAAATCAAAATTAACTAGTTTCATGCATGGAGGAAGAGATAAAAATGGCTTCCCCAAGTTTAATTATGCATATGGAAAAGTTAGAAAGGCCAAAAATAGCTTTTATAGGGCATTTTCTAGAAGATAAAATAGCTTTTTAGGATGAGATAAAAGTGGAACTTTACCTTGCATTCCCTAAAACTACTTTAACCTATGAAAAATCTCCGTATACTTTAAAAGGCATGATTAGGAGTCAAGAGAAGTTTGACCAAGGAGATTGTGATGCCACGATTTCACCACGTCAACCCACACCAAAACTACAACACTTAATAAGAAAATTACGACAATTATTTTTTTGATTGAAAATGAATATGTAAATTAAATCTTAAATGCATTAACTATGATTATTAAAATTACTTACTCAATAAATTAATTAAATACATTAATACCTTAAGTAAATCATGAATATTAAAATACTTGTTCACTTGTTTATTACATCCCCTTCCTTAAATAATGTTATTTTATTATCCAAAAGTATTATGACTTAATTAATCCCTAATTTAATTAATTAATTAATCCTTAAATTAATTTCATTTATTTTCCCTCCTTAAGTTTATAACAATTTTAATCAAATTTTATTTAAAATATTCTCTAACTTTAACTAGTTAGTTTCACCCATTTAAGGTTCACATTAAATTATTAATATTATTTGCTAAGTTAACTTTAATTTATTTCCTAAGCATATAATACCCATGACACCCCTTTAATTAATTAGCTACACATTTACTTTATTCAATTTAATTCCCCTTAAGCAAATCAATAAACACACCCATGCACATCTTTTATTTATTTAACTTTAATTAAAAATATCCTAAGCTCTCTATGTCCCATGAGTAAATTTCTAGGGCTCCCATTAATTAAATTTACCCTTACATTATTAAAATTATTCACCCCATCACTTAAAGAGGTGAGGATTAAATATGGGCCTTAGGATTGATTTAATCCTCACCCTAGATCTTAGGGTTCCCTAAAAAGCCCTAAATTTTCTTATAATTTCTTTTTATTCCCTAGTTTTCCTAATGCGCCTCTTTTTGCACATGTTCGATTGCGAGAGAAGGAAAGAAGGGAACCATGGAAGCATGTAAAGAAAATGTGGTGCTTTTGAAGGTTCAGGGTCTGCAATGGGGATAATTTCATTCCCCTTCTCTTCCATTATTGAAGTTTTATTCAATCCTAGAGTTTGATAATCTGCAATTTGTCTCTGGTTCTTCTACCAGGATCTCTAGCTATTCATATACCCTAATGTACCCCCATTTTTTCATTACAGAGATCTAGTTTCAGGTATATATGTATATATATATATACATACATGAAATTGGATATCTATAATGAAAAAGGGGTTTGAACAATGGACTCGCCGCATAATGAAGGAGGCATGAGGGGGGGGCTTCGGTAGGCCTTGCCCATCTCAAAGTGTAGAGATTGGGGGTGGGTGACCATGTCCAACTCACCCCTTCTTTATTACAATGGGAGTGGGTCATCCATGGCTGCCCACCCAAATACCATAACAATGCCAAAGAGGATGAGCAAGCGGTACTGTTGCAAACTCCCCCAAATTATATATATTTTTATTTAGAATATTTATATTAAATGCATATGTTGATCCATTTTATTTAATAATAATATTTTTCTATCTCATATACATGATTAAGGATAAATGTATATATATATATATATATATATATATATATATATATATTCATACCGATCTTATTTTCATAATAGTTTCAGTGTACAAGAGGTTGTCATATATGAACATACATAAATATATATACCTTATAATATATACACTTATAAATAGCCATATGTGCACACTTGGTTTAAAATTTTTAGAAGAAGGCTCTATATTCTAGTTTGGTTTTCATAACATATCTTATAGGAAGAACCTATTTTGATATGAAAAAGTAATGTTAGGGTTTATATTTTCACAAGGGTTTTCAAGAAATAATTTTTTTATAATATAAGTATATACATACATAAAAGTTGGTTAATTTTTTTTTTTCAGAAAAAAGATATAGGAAGCAAAGAGATAAATTTCATTTGGATTAAGCTAGAAGTATCTCATCGCATTCTAATTCAGAAATATGTTATAAAACTCAAAGGTAGAACAATGTTACAAATACAATAATCATTCCCGACAATAAACTGATTTTGAAGTTTTCATATTAAAATAAGAGAGTTTACACCACAAACATACTTTTGTTTCCTTTAAATAATATTCCAAACAAGAAATAATCAAATATAAACTTTATAATATTTATATTACGGGAAGAAGAGTTTCTAATTTTCCTAGAATAATGTAGATTCACAATAATTTACAGAGTTTTCAAACAAGTTATAGACTTTATTTACAAATCATATTTTAAATAACATAAAAACAATCTTTTCAATATTAAGAATTCAAAGTACATACAGACTTATTTTAAGTCCCATTAGAAGACAAATTTAAAAGAAGTAAAATGCAAGTTATTTTACAAGTCCTCTACCCAAAAGGGTGGAGACAACATGAAAAAATTCCAAAAAATATTACTTCTTCTATTTAAACTAACAATTCATCCTACAAATCCAACACCAAGTTGAGTACATTATTCATATTTCCCCACCATCTTCAAAACATAACAAGGGTAGGTAGCTAGCAAAAATATCCTCCTACCCTTAATCCAATGAGGAGGTGAAGCCTAACCCCATCATTGGCCTTTGAGGCCCAACTAATCAGTGATGAAGTATGTTCACAAGCAATGAATCTTTAAAAATGGCTTCATCATTACAAACACACATAAAATAAATTTGAAACACATATAGACTCAAGCAATAGAAAATTTGCAACAAACACAACACATAGGCTCAAATCTAGAGCCAAAGGAGAAGGGAAAACATGGTGGCCACCTCCTTATACCTCCAAAGTGGGATATGGATCCACCCAAACCCTCCAAGTGCACTATACACACATATAAAAAAACTCATTATCTCTCCATATTGCAAGATACACAAAATTTAGCATATTTATCCTTTTATCTCGAAATAGGTGGATTAATCTTCCCACACTCCCACAAAAAAACCTCACATACTACCTTTTAACTCCACAATCGCTGCATTTTCCATCTCCCCACACCTTCGTTAAGGCCAATTCTAGCCAAACTTAACAAAAATACATGCATTCTACATTTTACAACTCCATACACAAACATGAACAAGAAAAAATCAAGTTTAGATCCTACCTTTCCATTGATGGCTCCTTCTTCCTTCAAGAAAACCAAGCTTCAACTCCTTTCCACAAAATGCAAGCAATTCCAAGCCAACTCTCCCAAAAATCCCCAAAACCAAGTAACCCCCTAAACATCAAAAGGACTCACATAAATAGAATTTGGTGGAGGGAAGGGTGATGTGGCTCCATGTAGGATGCCATCTCATCTCCCTTCAATCCACCTCACAACCCAACACACATATCAAAGTTCCATAAAGAGGTAGGTGAGGGTATGACATTTCCATTCCTACACATAAACTCACTTTACACATTTCAAAATTTCAAATTAGAGAATCAAGAATGGGATGGCAATAATTGCCTCTTTTCCTTCAAAATATCATAATTAGGGGCTAAATTTGACCCCTCAAGTCATAGGCTAGGTTAGTGGAGGAGATTTATGGGTGTGTGATGAGTAAAACTTGTCCCACAAACCTCCAAAAATGGGCTCAAACCCAAATCCGAGTTTGGGGATTGGGGAATGGGCACACAACCCATTGGAAGCATAAAATTCAATAAAACGATAAAGAAAATAAAGTATATCTCATGGAATATTTGCCCCCCATAAGCCACATCATCACATTAACATAAACCAACACAATTTACTTAATTTAATCAAGGCACATTAATAAACATAAGAACATAAGGGAACATTAGAACTTAATAAAATCACAACATCCACAAGATAAATAAAAGGCAAGAAAAACACACCCCCACCCATGGAGACCTCCTAACAAACGACAAACAACAAGACACCACACACGCATAAACAATGGCTGCCAAGGTGACCATGTTGTGAACACACCACATTCCTCCATGGTTGGTCTTTCTAGTCCTTGCTTGTTTATTTTTGATTTCATTTCTTGCAAAGAATAATACAATACCACCTTTGGCTTCAAGGCCACATCAATACGTGGAGGAATCAAAACACATATATAATGTATCATATAACATCATCATAAAATCTAGATAAATCGTTATCATATTTAAAAAATTCTATTATAAATCAATCATTTATAATTATCAATGATCACAATTCATATTTTATGAAAACCATGCAATTCACATACTACAATATATGCTTACTTACATGCATTCGACCACATACTACTGATCACTAATATCATCACATGCTTAATAAACCATAACATCAATACACACACACAAGGTTAGTCCAATCATCTAACATAATCACCACTATCAAGAATCCAAGATGTCAACATATAACAAAATATCACCAAATCATCATCATGTATAGCAATATCTATGAAAGTCTATCAGGAATCCATACAATCCATAATATGAGCCAAAACACAATAATAATCACAATGTCCATACAATATAACAATAGGTTGACCAAAATATCAAATAATATCCATGTCACTAAGCAACTAAAAATCATGATCATAGAAAAATAGGTTTCGAAGAGGAGTGAAACCGCACCCCCTCCCCTTAGACTTGAATTCCTCCTAGAATTCACTAGAACAAATGTAGAAATTGGGCTTGTAGAAGTGTGGCATCCTTTGAAGTCCTAGGCTCCTACACTCTATAATGCGCATGGGCTCCACAATCACTGTACCTACTCATGTACCTTGAAACCGATCCAATCCAAGACATGAGATGTTTATGGTATTTATCTTCAAAGAACAGAAACATGGAAAACATCACGGATGTGAGACAAACTGGGTGGTAAGGCTAAGTGGTAGGTTACAAGACTGATCCACTCCAAGATCTCAAATGGACCCACAAATCTTGGATCTATCTTAGAGCCTTTTTTATAATGGATGGGGCTCTTATAAGGTCTGACTCTTAGGAACACCTTCAAGACCGCCTTATAACTACAAAGTCTACCCTCCTCCAATCCACATTTTTCCTTTGTCTATCTCATGCCTCCCGTAATCTCCGATTGATCAAGGTGACCTATTGCTCCATATCCCGTAACGTAGCTTTCCCAATAAAAACCCTATCCTCTAATCTATCCCATCTCAAAGGAGTCTTCCACTATCTATCGTACAACACCGGAATTGTGGCATGCCGATGGAACTCGATAACTATTATTGTATGCAAAATCTACGAGGTACATATACTCCTCCCATTGTGATCGATGATCCATAAAATATATTCGAAGCATATCCTCTAGTATCTTATTCAACCACTCATTGTGACCATCTATGTCAAGGCAATAAGCTATACTTAAATTGACCTTCATCCTAAGAGAAAGTTGCATGGTGGTCCAAAAGTGTGTAGTGTATAAGGGATCACGGTCACAAATGATCTTAGATGGAATCCCATGTAGTCTAACTATCTCATCCAAATAAACTCATGCAACTACACCGATTGTATAGGTGGTGTTAATCAGACAAAAATGAGCCACTTCTATTAGTTTATCCACTATGACTATGATCGTGTCGTGGTGACATCTCAACATAGGAATCCCAAAAATGAATTCCATGGAAATGGTTTCCCATTTCCACTTTGATATAGCATGAGGATAAATAAGGCTAAATGGATATGGATGCTCGACCTTCACCTTCCGACACTCCAAACATTGAGGCACGTAATGAGTTATATCCCTCCGTAGCCCACTTTAATAAAATAACCGCCTTAGTGTAGTGTACATCTTCTTAACCCTGGATGTGCTTTGGATAAGGTGCATGATATGAGCCTATCCTAAAAGGTATTTTCATAACCCTCCACCTCTAGGGACATAATATGACCCTTGTGTATAGTAATCCTATTTGAGTTGAATGATGGCCCCTCAAACTTTTCCTTAAGGGGTATATGTGACTCAATATCTGATCTTACCAAAAGACATAATTTATCATCTAGAAGCTACTACAAGATCTTGGTCCTTAAATCTATATCCAATGATGTTTCCATGACATGGTGTCTTTGTCAACCTGAAGGCATTTTCTACCACATTCTCCTTCCCCTTGGATGCTCAATCTCCATATCATACCAACATAAAATATTTATACAACGTCATTGATGGGCATTGAGATTTGCCTAAGTGAAGAGGTTTATTAGGCTCAAATTATCTATCCTCACTATAAACCTCTTACCCAATAGAAAATAATGCCCTTGAACTAAAACATGAACCACTACCGCAAGTTCAAGGCCATAAGTCGTAATTGAGCTCATAATGCTTTTGTTTGTGAGACTCAAATGCGATAACTTGGATATCTTGAATAAATACTCCTCATATCCTTTCCAAGTGAATCATATGTACTTACAAAGAATTCCCTCTGTGGATCTAGCACTTCTAGGATAGGTTTTGTGTAAGGCATTCCTTTCAAGTTCTAAAGTCCTTCTCACATCCATTTGACCATATAAACTTCTTCGATTTGTATTATAGGGAAGTGATGGTATAAGAAATGTGGGAGAAATCATGTATAAACCTCTTGTAATATCCATCCAATCCCATGAAATTACATACCTCGGTCACATTGGTCGGCACCGGCCAATAAATGATAGCTCAAATATTGGAAGGATCGACTACAATACCTTCCCCTAAAATGATGTGACCCATATAGTGAACCTCTAATTGGAATAACACACACTTCTCTAGGTTCCCATATAGTTGCTACTTTTGAAAACACTAGAGAACCTGTTGAAAGTGCTCCTCATGCTCCTCACGCATTGGTGAGTATATCAATACGTCTTCAGGAATACAAACAAAAATGGTCTAAGAATGTCCTTAATACCACATTCATCAAGCTCATGAATACCGCAAGGAATTCGTCACCAATGGCACAACTGTGAACTCATAGTGGCCGTATTTTATGTGAAAGGATATCTTATGAATATATTCCTCCACAATCCTCAACATGGATTTCTAACTTCTTGGTTATAGCTAAGGCTTTGTCAAAAGTTTTGAATGTATGAATATGAAGAGTGGATGAAATGTGATGAGAACATGATCGAGAAAAAAATCGATTAGTTTTTAGTGTGGCAATGGGAAGGACACATGATTGACAATGTTTTTCCATCTAGCAACATAGTCTAAAAGGGATTAATTTTGAGATTATTTGATGGTAGCAATATCAAAGATGGTGATTTTGCAAGTGATATTAAAAGTGAATAAATTGAGGAATAACATATCCGGTTGTATGAAAGAGACAAGAGAGTGTTGAGGAAGGGAGTTGTGCCAATCCAAGCCAAGTCCTACTAGTGACATAGGAAAGTTTCTAAGAAGAAGATATTGATCATGGATGATAGGATAAAACAAGTATCATAAAGATAATATGTTTTGTTGAGGATCATCCTCACAATAAAATAAGGTGAACTCAGGAAATTTCCAATATGGAGGGTATGATTTACATGATACTGATGGATGGATGGGTTCATTACAAAACTCATCATAAGTGAGGACATGTTTGGGCTTTATAGAAGTAAATTATAAATGGTCTAATCTATTAGACATGGCTTGTAAAAGTATCATTCGTGGGATTAGACGTGGAATAATTAACGTGTGAGTATGAAGGATAATGCTATTGATTTGAATGTGGATTAGAATAATTCTACCTGCAAAATATTTTAATGTTAGAGTTGATAAGGAGTGGCCTGAGAAGATATTGATTGTGAAGCAGGTTGCGTAATGAATGAATAAGGGAAGACATGTAAAAATATTGAATTGCTTGTTGTTTTTGGATGAGAGGGGCTGATTGTTCCGATAAGAAATGTGTGTGTATGTTTGAGATGTCTAAGGTATTGAGGGAGATATTGAAGTTAAGATAGGTTGATTGGATAACGGATGAGAGATATTAGGATTTTGGTAAGATTGAGTGAGAGGAAAGGATGTAGAAAATACCATTTAATGTGATACACTTGGCATGGGGAAGAGGGATGTGACAAATTCCTAGAAGGTTATTGAATGGTATTTGATTGTTGGATTGGTTGATATATATGTTTTCCATAAGGGACCTAAGATTGTGTAGATGGTTTTCAAAATATACTAGTGCTAAATGAGGTTAAACAAGATGTGATAGGTTGATAAGTTTGATAAGGACTAGATCTTATATAAGAGATATTTTGGAATTGATTGGGATGAAGATATGTTGGAGTAGTTGAGGTTGATTGTAAATATGTTGCATAGTGATTTGGGGGATATAATGATGTAGAAATTTGAGCCATGATAATTAATTGTTAATAATACAAACAAATCCCTAAGGAATCTATAAATTTAACAGACAAGTCAAATAGAAGAATGTTTTAATTATCTTAAATTAATTAAGAAAATGTGAAATGTGTAAGATGGATAACAAAGGTCCTAGAATGATCCATAGGGATCCAAAATAACTCTACTTCATCAAACAATCAAAGACAAAGAAGAAAAACAATGAAACATAGGTTTTGTCTTTTAAGTAACAGGACCACCACCATGTTCAAGGCGGTGGTTACTGAAGTAATCTGCTACCCAGCTAGGCGGCAGTCCCTGTGGCCATCGGTCTGCGCACAGGGTGGCGGTCTTGGCCATTACAGATAGAAAACTAAATTCGAAATGAAAAACCTTTGAATTTGAAAGGATGCTCATTTCTCTTCTCCTTCATGATCTTTCCCATTCTCCAGTGCATGGGAGGACATGAGAAAGGATATAAATACATGATTGTAGAATTTTAAAAGATCATCGAAGTATGGGAGCAAGTGAGCAAGAAATCTTAGTGTTGGAAATTGTATTTTTGTAGAAGAAAGGAACGTTGAGATAGAGCAAGCAAGTAACTGAAAGGAAGTGTTGAGATATTATCTACTTCTCTTTCTTAATTATTGTAAATTCTGTACCTATCGATTTAAATTGGCTAATAGAAGTGGTAAGAAAGATAAATTTCCCTTCCGACTAGTTTTCCTCCATTGGAGGTTTTCCAGGATAAAATTGTTGGTGTTATGAGCTTATATTCTTTCCTTTACTACAATTGTTGATTCTAAGCACAATAGTAATTCATTCACTAGCTATCTCTATTATTTTCTAATAGAAAGTAAACAACAACGATTAATTTGTGATTTGTGAATAATTCCAAAGTTGAAGAGTTTACAGATCATTTTGGTATCAGAGCTAACAAGTATCCAGGACTGTGGTATTTCATTCTTGAATTGTATGATAGTGACAAGATCTAAAGGAAAAGAAAATTTACCTTGTGTTACGGATTTTTACAAAGAAGTGGAAACAGAGAATTCGGGGAGAAATGGAGGAAGAGAACTTGGTCCATAGAATCGAGATGCTGGAGACCATGATGGATAGGATGTTTAGAAGGCAAGAGGAACTTGCAGATTTGTAGAGGATAGATTTCGGCAAGCAAGACTCCATGGATTGAGTGGTTCGAGGCTTAGCTGAAAATTTTGGTATAGGCAAGAGCCACCATGACAAAGATTATGGGGAAGAGAAAAAGAAGAGACTTCTAACACAAGAGAAAAGGTAAAATCTGAACATACTCCTTTTAAAGTTGAGACTAAAGTCGAAATCAAAAGCTTTGAAGGACAAGTAGATGCAGAGTTACTTGATAAATGGTTGAAACAATTAGAAGTCTATTTTAGCATCCATAATGTCACTAAGGCACAAAGGATCACCTTTGCACGTCTCAAAATGGAGGGACATGCTCTAGTTTGGTGGGAAACTCATCTAACTACTTGTGAAAAGAAGAAACGTCCTATTGTGAAATCTTGGCAAGAATTTAAGGAATTACTTAGAGCTAACTTCTATCCTATTGGCCATAAAATTGACCAAATGATTAAATGGCAGTATTTTAGACAAGGCAGTGGTCAAAGTGTGTAGGACTATACTACAGAGTTTCGAGAGGCAAGCCATGTTGCTAAACATGGATTTGGAGGATGAGGATATTCTGACCAAATACTTGGGAGGACTTCACACTCACCTTCGAAGAAAAGTCATCTCCACAAAGCCCAAGGATCTTAACGAAACATGTGCTGGCATACTAAATAGAAGATGAAAAAGAAAGGAGAAGCAGAGCCGAGGGTAAAGCAAGAACAAATTAGAAGAAAAAGGATTATGGGCAAACAAGTAACAAGAGTAAGTGGAAAGGAAAAGGTAAACAAGCTGCCACTACTTTAAATACTTGTAAAGATCCCAAGAATTTTTGCAAGAATTATGATATTAATAGTCATACTGATGCTACATTTTGGAAGTTACATCCGGAGTTACATTCGAAGAATCGAAACCAAGGACTCCAAGAAGTCCATGACAGCTGTAAAGACAGAAGGGGAGGTGGAAATCGAAGATGACTCTGACATAGATGAAAGGATTGGATGCACGGCCACCAACATGGACAGCAAAGAGGAGATGAGTAGACTATTCCATTTCAAAATCCAGATCAATAGGACTAAGGTAAATCCTTTGGTTGATACCAGTTCTCAATCTAATTTTATTTTTGAGGCAGTTGTAAAGAAGCTTGGTCTTGAGACTTATGAGCATCTACACCCTTATCCTTTGGATTGGGTGAAAAGGGTGTTGAAATTCAAGTAACAAGAAGATGTAAGGTCAAGTTTGGGATAAATTCCCAATATATAGATGTGTTTGAAGCTGACGTTATTCCACTTGATGATTTTGATGTTGTATTTGGGAGTCCTTACTTGTATGTTAGGGATGATATATTTATGAGAAGGGAAAACCGGTACAGATGGGTCAAGGATGGGATCAACTACAACATCTGGGCACACCAATGTAAGACACAAGTTACTATGGTAAGTGCTAACCAAGTAAAATGGCTTATTCAGTCAAATCATAATCAGTTTTGTTTGCTTTTATTAAAGGATAAAAAATATGGGGTAGAAGTTTTAGAGATTTCTAACAAAGGAAAACAAGATTTGGATAGTATTATTCAGTCTTTTCAGGAAGTATTTTAAGCTCCTATTGGATTACCACTAAAAAGGGAAGTAGATCATGAGATTCAACTATTGCGAGTCACCTCTACCAAACATTGGGTTGTATATCAATCCTTGCTTGAGATCACCTGAAGTGAAGAAACAACTCTAGGAACTAATAGACCAAGGGGTGATACATCCAAGCATGTCACCATGCAGTTCACCTATTGTGATGGTGCCAAAAAGGATGGTTCTTGGAGAATGCGCATTGAATACCACGCTTTGAACAAGATTACCATAAAGAACAAATATCTACTTCCCGCATAGATGATCTCTTGGATCAGCTTCAACATGCTAAATTTTTCATGAAGTTGGATCTCAAATCAGGTTATCACGAAGTCGGGATGAAGGAGGAGGATCCATGGAAGACCGCCTTCAAAACAAAATAGGGTTTGTATGAATGGTTAGTACTTCCTTTTGGATTATGCAATGCACCTGCTACATTTATGAGATTGATGAATGATGTATTGTGGGATTTCATATATTCATGTGTCATTGTATATCTAGCTGATATCCTAATTTTTAGTGCCACATGAGAAGAAAATCTAACACATTTGTAGTTCTTCGAGAGAAACAATCGCTTTGTAATATGAAGAAATTTGAATTTTCCAAATAGTCACTTGTCTATCTTGGGCACGTGGTTGGAGGAGTAGAGATATGAGTTGATCCAAAGAAGGTGGAAGCCATCACAAATTGGAAAACACCAATAGAAGCCTACAGAGACTAGAATTTTTGTGGGAGCAAGACAATACATGCAAAAATTCATTTCGGTGTTTCTCAACGATTACAACACCTCTACACATAGTGGCTGCAAATAGTAAGGGTTTCAACTAGGGTAAGGAATAAGATGAATCCTTTGAGTTATTGTAATACAAGATTAGTCATGCTCCAAGTGATTGCTCTTCCTAGTTTGCAGTAACCTTTTGAAGTAGAGACATATGCTAGTGATTACACTATGGGTGCAATATTTCTTTAAGGAGGTAAACCCATATGTTATCATTCTAAAACCTTCACTTCAGTAGTTAAAGGATATTCAATATATGATAAAGAAATGTATGCACTAGTTTAGGAATTTTAAAAATGGAAACATTATTTGTTGGGTAAATAAAATATTGTGCACACTAACCGCAAACCTCTCCAAAGATTTGCAAGAATAGTCTAAATTAAAGTAGGCAAGGAACTACAAATGGATGGGATTTCTTCAAAGTAGTTCCATCTGGTGATTAAATACAAGAAGGGAAATAAAAATTTGGTGGCGAGACATGTTGTCTAGGCCACCCACATAGAAAATTTTTCTGTTTGGCCACTACCTCTCAGATCGAGCCCTTCACAAAGGAAGCTTACGAAGAGGCATATGCCCAAGATAAATACTTTGGGGTAACATTTCAAAAGTTATAGTCCCAAGGGGATGAAAAAATGGGGATTGAAGACTGTTATCTCAAGGACATGATGCTCTACTGATGGGGGAAACTTTGTGTGCCTAAAGAAGAAAAAATTCTATTGATGAGGGAAGCACATACCTCGAAAGTAGCAGGACATTTCGGTGTTGGTAAGACCCTAGCCCACTTGTAAATGTATGCATATTGGCCCAACATGCAAGAAGAAGTATCAAAATTTATTCGTGGATGTAAACTTTGTTGTACTAGCAAGCTTAAAACTAGGAAGGAAGGTTTGTACATGCCTTTACCAGTACCTACTCATCCATGGAAGGACATTTCTATCAATTTTGTAGGAGGATTACCTATGTCTAAACATGGCCATAACTATATCTATGTTGTTGCGGATAGATTTAGTAAAATATGTATTCTTATGGCATGTAAAAAGACAATAAAAGCACATGAAGCGGAATACCTTTTCTTTGCTAATGTATGGGTGCATTTTGGTTTGCCAAAGTCTATTGTCTTTGTGGGGATTCCAGGTTCTTGGGGAAGTTTTGGACTACTTTGTGGGACAAGATGGATACCATGTTACAGAGGAGCACAACTTTCCATCCATAGACAAATGGACAAATAGAGGTGGTAAACATGAATTTTGTATAATTGGTCGAGGCTATAAAAATAAGTACCCAAGGACTTGGTATGATTCCTTAGCCTACATTCAACATTGCTATAACTGGGAAGTACACACATCCACTATGAAGTCACCATTTGAAGCATGCTTGGGATATCTACCTATAAATCTGCTGGACATAGCAGTTGGTCAGCAGGATGAGGAGGATACACGAGACACAGAAGTGACTAGAGCCAACAAGTTCATTGAGAGGATCCAGGAAAATCCATCTCAAGGTCAAAAGAATAGCTAGAGAAATCTCAAGCAAAGTACAAAGCTAAGCATGATCAACATAGGAGGGAAAAAAGATTCATGTTGGAGACAAAGTTTGGCTTTACTTGAGTAAGGAGAGACTACAAGGTCAAACATGAAGCTCAAGCTGCTACGATATGGACCCTTCACCATATTGGAGCAAGTTGGGGAAATTTTTTTCGACTTTATTTTCAATCATTCATGATGATGTACTCTTTAGTAAACTATGAGAAATTACACCTATATGAGCCATCCATGCTTTGGATTGAAGATGAATAACTACGGTTGCTACTTTACATTGAGGATTGCATCTTGGAATCACGAGGCGGGTGGAGGAGGATGTAGTGCTACAACAAAAATTCAGAGAGACTAGAAGAGGTCCATAGGAGTCTTAGTAGATTGGACTGAAAGGAAAGACACCAAGGCAGGCCCGGTGGTATTCGAAGGAGAAAGGGAGAAAGGAGAAAGTGAGGGATCCAAATAACTCTACTTCATCGAAATAATCAGCACATAGAAGAAAAGACAAAAATGGAGGTTCTATCTTTTAAGTAATAGAACCACTACCTTGTGCAGGCGGAAGTTACAAAACCACCGCTCTCGCTAGGATGGTGGTCCTAGGACCCTCCGGTCCGCACAGGTGGCGGTCCCGGCTATTATGGATAAAAAACTAAACTCGAAACAAACAACCTTTGAATTTGAAAGGATGTTTGTTTCTCTTCTCCTTCATGACCTTTCCCATTCTCCAGTGCATGGGAGGACATGAGAAAGACTATAAATACATGATTGTAGAAGTGTAAAAGATCATCAAAGCATGGGAGAAAGTGAGAAAGAAATCTTAGTGCTGGAAATTGTAATTTTTGTAGAAGAAAGGAGTGTTGAGACAGAGAAAACAAGTAACTGAAAGGAAGTGTTGAGATATTATCTACTTCTCTTTCTTACTTATTGTAAATTCTGTACCTATTGATTTAAATTGGCCAATAGAAGTGGGAAGAAAGAGCAATTTCCCTTCCCGACTGGTTTTTCCTCCATTAGAGGTTTTCCAGGATAAAATTGTTGGTGTTATGAGCTTATATTCTTTCCTTTACTACAATTGTTGATTCTAAGCACAATAGTAATTCATTCACTAGCTATCTCTGTTATTTTCTAATAGAAAGTAAACAACAACAATTAATTTGTGATTTGTGAATAATTCCAAAGTTGAAGAGTTTACAGATCATAGAAAATGGCTGCCTAAGACTAGTTTTAGGATTTTTGTTTTATGGTTTCCTCGATATACCCAAAGGTACATGAGGCCCAAATATGTACCATTTTTGGGATGGGCGTGGTATTAGGGCATACCCACTCACTTCATAGTCCCACAATGATAAAGTTGAGTGTTGATCCAGTATATATAAACAGACAAGAGATTATACTCGATCATAACCCCGATTCGGCTTCCCTATTGGGTGATGAAATCCTAATCAATTTCACTTTGGTCAGAATTGTTTTAAATATTTTTTGATATTTGTGTGGTTTGGATGTGTGTGGGGGAATAAAAAGTTAATGCAACGAATTATCCTCCTAATTAATTCTACATGCAACAGGAAGGGAGAAAAGATTGTTTGAAAGTCAAATTGAAATGTTGTTTTCGATGAAAACAATAAACATGATGCAAAACTGAAATCAAAAGAGAAAATTTTAAAACTCAACATTAAAAACTACTTTTTTAACAATGTTTAAAGTAAGCAATTCAAGCAATCCACTAGATGAGTTATTCGAAATAGCACCTGCAAGCGGGTTAGGAGAAATAGAGAACAAAAGGAAGAAACAAGAAACAAAATACAAACTATTAGGAAGATGGAAAAGCACAAAGAGAAATCGCTAGTGATTTGTCGAATCATAGGTTATTTTTACAAAGAGATTTAGAAAAATAAAAAAAATGTTATTTTAATAAAATGAAACTAAGAAACAAGGAAAAGGTCCCACAGAAATGCCAATATGTTTAGAATAATTTTTATCTCCTCAATTTAAGTTAATAAAAATGAGACTAAAACTTACCAAACCTTGAGATGGTGGGGTTTAGAGCTATCTCTGTGGATGATGTGTGATGTTGTGATCCCTAAAATGAATGATATTTTCTCCTTTCTTGTCCACGAAAACATGTGGTCATAGACACTACAAAAGATGAGATTAAATAAATATAAGGTGGATTTCTGGTAAATTCTAGTCCCTCGAAGTCAATGGACTTCCTTGTAAGGATGTCAATCTACATTTAATAAGTTAATATGATAATGATATGATAGATCGATAATCAGATGGTAAAATAAAAGTAGATGATATGTAGTGCCCACTTCCCTTAGACACCTTTTGATACTAATCATGATACTACTAATTATATTATGGACACGATTATGGAATTTATTATAGTATGGTGTTAGATGTTAGATCATGGATTATTGTTGACTTTGATTCTTATATGATGCATGATGATTCTTAGAGACATTTTATATGTTGATGATGATAAACTATTTGACATAGTTATATTATGGATGTTGTTCGGACATGTGATATTTGGATATTGTGAGTAGACCTAGAAATGAAAATTATTGGCTAATGATTTAGTTGTTGAGTAAAATTACAAATGCTCTTGTTAGATTTCTTTGATGTTTTTGTGATTCATATATCTAGATGATCTTGGAATTTTACTTATATTATTTTGATGTTCTGATATGGCCATGAGGTCAAAGGAGGTATTTGTATTTTTCAAGTTTAAAAATATCACAACAAACATCGGGGGATTGGAGACCAACCACATTGGAATTCTAGATGAATTCAACAAGGTCACCATGACAACTTGTATTTGTTTGTGCATGTTTGTTTGTGTTAGGGATTCCCATGGGGGGGATCACCTTTAAATGTGACCAAGGGGGTTATGTGTATTTATTTATTTGGACCCTTTGTTATGTGTGCATGTGTTTATTTTGTGATGCATTTGACCCTTTCATTATTTATTAAATGGTGTGTAATATTATGAGTAATCATGTTGTTAAGTTAATTAATTATAATAAGTCATAAGAAAGTAATTAATATGGTTGTTGGCTGTGATTTAAAGTGTTGTAAGAATGAGTTAATAATGTGTAAGTAATATGTAAGTGATGTGTAACTTAACTTTTGAGTGTGAAACACTCCACCTTTTTGGAAATTCGAATTTGTCCTTGGAGGCTGATCTTGGAGGCTTATGGGACAAGTTAAACTTGTCCCATACCTCTTAAATTTATTTACCAACCATACCTATGGTTGGAGATTTGAATTTAGACTTTTATAATGTTTTTTGAGAAGAAAAATTGTAAGTTTTAATTGCACTTTTCTTAAATGATTCAATTTCAATCCTTTTGGTGTGGGTTGGTTTGAGTATGTAAGTAAACTGTCATATTATTCACCCACGTAATTATTATGCTTTGGAGAATGAAGTTGATTTTGGGGTTGGGGTTGAGGATGTGTGATGTGGCATCCTACATGGATCCACCTCATCCTCTTCCCTTCCCTCTTCTATTAAATTTGAATTCCTTGCCTTGTTTTGGGTTGCTTCACTTTTATCACTTGATTTTTGGGAGACTTCTTTTGGTTTTGAGATCTCTTTCTTTTGGAGAAGATTGGATATTGTTGCATGTTTGTGGATTGTTGATCTTGGAATCTTTTGCATTGGAAAGCTTTCTGTTGAACTTGGAACAAACTCCATTATGGAGAGGTAGGATCTTGGCTCTTGAAATACTCTTCTTTTATTCTATGCATATGTAAATGGTTGAATGTTTGAATGTGCTATTTTATTTGTTGGTTGGTTGGGTAGATGGCTTAGGGATGGTGTAGGAGAAGACTATGGGGTACTCTTGAGGGAGGCATAAGAGTGTTTTAGGAGGTATAAGTGTGGAGGGAGTTGGGATTTGGGTTCCACCTTACAAAGAAATAGCTTGCATTTCTTTACTTGTTATGGGGTGCCATAAGAGGTTGGGAGGCATAAGGAAATGTGAGGAATAAGGGGTACTTGGGGGAGGCATAAGGGTATGTCAAGGATTTGAAATGATATGTATTTTGGCGGTTTGTTCTCAGGTGGTGATACCCATTTCCCTTTGGGAGGCATAAGTAGCATCCCCCATAGTTTCTTTCTCCTTTGGCTTGCAATGAAGAAGCTTGAGTTTTGTTTGTTGTCTTTCTTGTGGTTGTAAAACTTTTTATTTTAGACTATGTTTTTAAATGGAAAAGTGCATGTTGAAAGATTGCCTTTGTGATGTGGAAGCCTGTTGTTGCCATGAGTTGAATCACATCTCCTATTGTTTTGTGGTTGGGGCTCGGGGGCCAATGAAGAGGGATGGCTTCTCCTCTTCATTGGATGTCTTGGTTGGGAGGAGAATGTTTCCTTTCCCCTACTCTTGTTGTGATCAAATTGGAAGAAAGAGAACTCTGCATATTGCTGTTCTGGAGCAAGGAAAAGAGACAGTTTGACAGTCCCTTGTTGAGATCAATTTTATTGTAACCTTTCCCAGTTGAAGTGGAAGAATTTGTAAATGTTTTGCAATAGAAAGATGTTGTGTTGATCATGAAGGTTGTATAGTGAATGAAAAAGAGATAGACTCTGTTTTTCCTTGCAAGAATGTGAAGGAATGATACATATTTTGTATGTTGTATTTGAAATCAAATGGAAAAGAATTTGTAAGAGTTTCATTTGTAATGTGAATTTGGAAAGAATAGAAATTGCATCCTTTTGTAATGTTTTCTTGTAGAAAAGGAAACAAATTAAGACTAACATAGAATGGATTCAATGTTGTATTTTAAAGAAAGAAAGATAGTTAAATGTTCTGAAGGAAAGAAATGTATAAACTAGGAATTGAATTAATTCATATTGAAAAAATGATTAATGGACTCTTTTAGATTTGATCTCTGTTCTTTTCATTTTACTAGAAAAACGTTACAAAAATGTACATTTCAAACCTGAGGAAATGAGATAATAAATTTGGTTTGATGAGATCAAGGTGACTCCCAAAAAAACCAAAACACTTAAGAAACTTTTAAATAATATCCCTAATCGGAAAAAGCCTTTTCGTGAAGACCTTTTTATTTGTAGAACTTGAAATTTTGAAATTGATCTTCATTAAAAAAATTCACCCTTGAAAACCTTCTAAAATCCATCTAAGAACAATTCTCCATGTCTATTTGACATGTTGAGAGAGGAAGAAGATCAAATTGAATAAAATTTTATAAGTTAAAATTTACCACGTTACTTTTAAAAAGCCTGCAGATCATTATTTTCATTAAATTGAAATTTATCAAAATTAAAATTAATTATTTATGTGCAAAAGGATGTTGAGAGCTTTCCAAAAGTCCTCATTTTCCCAAAACTAAGCTTTCTATCAAAAGTTATGGCCTTAAATTTTTTCTTCACTTGGTGTCAAAAATTTTTTTTTTTGGGAAAAATATCCCTGACGGGTGCGCTTGGGCCCAAATTTTTCCCTTAGGAGCTTGGGAAAAATTTTGGGAAATTTTTTAAAATTTTCCCCAGCCCCACTAGCTTCAGCCAATCATGAGGCTACCAAGTGGCACCATGAAGTACCAGCAGGGGGGACGGATTTTCCTTATAAACTTAACGCTCTCGAGAAAATTTTGGGAAAATTTTCCAAATTTTCTCAGGCTCATGCAGTCAATCAGAGGCCGCCACATGGCACAACGAGGCATCGGTGGAGGAGTGGGTCCCTTTTTCCCTTCCAATTTTGGAAAATTTTCCAAATTTTCCCCCAGGACCTACTTTACCGCCATGACCCGATCATATCTTGCCGCCACATAACATCACGAGGTGTCGGCGGAGGCGTGGGTGAATTTATTTCTTTTGCCTTCGGGCGTTAAATATTATTTTTCCCCACTACATTTCTTTCCCCACGTTGGCTTAAGAGACACCACATGTCCCTTGTGGACTTGCGGGGACGAGTGAAAAATTGAAGTTTTGCCCAATGCGGGAATTTTTCTAAAATATTTCCCACCTTTGCTCCGTTTTACCCATGTTTGCTTGGAAGGCGCCACGTGTCCCTGGTGGACTCGCGGGGGCGTGTGCAAAGTTGGTTTTTTCCCTACGTGGGAAAAAATTCCAAAAGTCCCCCGCTGCCCCGCACACCCGCCCTTGGGGAAAATTTTCTTCCATGGGCCCTTGAGAGCTGCTCTTGGGAAAAATTTCACCCCAAGGCCCACCGGCCCATAACTTGAAAAATATGAGGAGTTAGGAGGACTTATTTATATCATTGGAAAGGTGAGGAAATTTCCTATCCAATGGGAATGTTTTATGGAAAATTTGAATGCATTAATTTTGAGAAAAATCTAGTTAAATCTATAAGTCTATCAGTGAGTGGGTATGGTGAGGTTTTACCCTCTGAACCTTTTGGAATCTTTTGACCCTAAGTTTTGGACCTTATGACCTCTAATAATTGTTAATAAAAGAAAAGTATGTTCTAGTGGATCAGAATGGTTCTGGAACTAGTTCGTGGCAGTTGTTGCCTTATAACCTGGTTGTAAACTTCTTTAAACAAAAGAAAATTATTCCATAATTTTCTTGACTAAACCTAGGTTGTTATTGGGTCTCAAGTGGGTTGTTTTTAGCGGGAATTACACTTGGTATCGAGAAGTGGTTCAAAATATTGGGCCATTGGGAACACTAGAAAACTTGAGACATGAACCTTAAACCTAGCACACTTTTAAATCTAGAAGACAACTTAGTTTAGAAATTACATATTTTAGTAAACATGGAAACTAAGTAAAACCTAGAATAAGGAACTAACTCTTGTCTTGTTCTGTGCAGGAGGCACAAACAAGATGAGGAGCCTTTTCACATAGACCTAGGCATACCACCACCAGATCATGTTGTAGTAGCCATCCTACCACATATTTTGTAGACTCTTTAGGATGTTAATGCCATTTTACACGGAGGATCAGTAGGAGGGCATGCAGCTAGACATGATAGAGTCACTTCCATTAAGGGGCATGTATCTCCTAGACCCAATGAGGAGCAGAGGAGAGAACTTCCATGTAGAGTCAGCTAGAGAAGAGTCACCATAGAGGGGACATGGTGACCGAGTTTCAGGACATAGAGAGAGGTCTTGGAGCCCTAGGCTTAGGGATGAGCATACAAAGAGGCCTAGAGGCCGTCAGACCACAGCTAGATCACATCAGGGAGATCCTAAAGCTTCGGCCATCACATTATTTTGGTGACACAGGTGGATTTCAAGTAGAGGCCTGGTTGGTGAGCTTGAGCGGATGCTTCAAGCTTTGTCCTTGTTCTAGCAACACGAAAGCTCGTGTTGTGATCCATCTTCTTAGGGATGGAGCTGGTGTTCGGTGGTGAAAAAGGAGTAGAAGCTCCATGTTGATTCTGAGATAGTTACCTGGGAGCTCTTTGAAGAGCATTTCCGGAGTAGATATTTATCGTGGAGGTTATATAGTGAATAGATGAGTTCCATGACCTTTTATAGGCATCTTTATAGTGGAAAAGTAGGAGAGTAGATATCTAGATCTACTCTAGTATGTGGATTACATGCAAGATGAGGAGGTGCAGATCCGTAAGTTCATCAGGGGCTGGAATTTAGACATTGGAGGTGCAGTGCATATCCATTGTCCACAGACATTAGCTGAGGCCATCGAGAAGGCCTATATAGTAGAGGAGACTTGGGGAAAGACCTAGCAGGCTAGAGACCAAGTCCAGAGTCGCATATAATAGATGCAGGACAACAGATCAAGGGGGTCAATACCTCTTCCTCATGGTGGACATGGTTTAGCACAGTCATCTTTTAGACCACATCAACAGCAACAATCCTGCCCACCTTATAGACCTCCATAGAGATTTGATGCACAAAGAAGTTGGAGTATGGGGCCTCCTCCTAGGGGTCCCATCAAGAACACAGAGTACCTAGAGAGCTCACTTAGCAGGAGCTCACCAATAAAGACCTCAACACGAGATGCAGCCGGGTCATTGGGATCCACACCTGAGACTCTCAGGCACCATTTGGACTAGACTAGCTTACACAGGGGGGAGAGGATCAGGTGGTTGTTTTGGTATTGGTGTTACTAGACATTTTTGGAGAGACTACCCATAAAACCCTAATAACAAGGGTAAGACATAAATCTCAGAGCCTACTATCGGTGATATGGGGCATAGTCATAGGATGTACGTAGCGGTCAAAATGTTAGGAAGAGCATCAGAGTATAGTTATTGAGACTGCAAGTAACATTGGTGGTATTCCTACCTCCATTTTGTTTGATTCTAGCTCTTCTGATTATTTTATTGCACCATCTTTAGTAGAATGATGCAGGATGGTGGTAATTAGGCAAGGTCATAGTTGGGATGTGGAGATGGATTCTGGAGCCAAGATCTCTATAGAATCCTTAGTTAAGGAGTGTGTGGTAGATTTGGGACCTTTCACCACTATCTCGGATCTCTCGTATCCTTCCTTTGGGCTCATATGGAGTCATCTTGGGTATGGATTGGTTGTCTGCACACAGGGCGAGAGTGGACTGTTACCACAAGATTATATCTTATGTAGATGATTTGGGAGTTGAGTCGGTGATTTAGGGGTTGAGAGACCCGTTTCTATTCACACCATCTCCACTATACAACTTAAGTGGTGTGTGCGACGGGGTTGTCAGATGTTTGTTGTTATAGTTAGTGATAGGTCAGAGGATGAGTCTAGTGGACCATCACTAGATGATCACCCCATTTTGAGAGAGTTTGTAGATGTCTTTCCAGGGAGCTACCGGGGTTACCACCCCCATGTGAGATTTATTTTCACATAGATCTGGTTCCGAGGAGCAGAGCCTATCTCACAAACACCTTATCGGATGAACACACCAGAGCTTTGTGAGCTCAAGTTGCAACTTGAGGGCCTTTTGGAGAAAGGCCTTATCGCATCCTAGTGTATCCCCTTGGGGTGCACGGTGATCTTTGTAAAGAAGAAGGACGGATCCTTGCGGTTGTGTATTGATTACCACCATGAATAAGGTAATGATCAAGAATCGTTATCCCCTTCCGCGCATTGATGATTTGTTTGATTAGATGAAGGGAGCCACAATTTTCTCTAAGATAGGCCTTAAGTTAGCCTACCATAGCTGAGGATTTACAAGGTGGAACATTCATAAGACCACCTTTCCGTATGAGATATGGCCATTATGAGTTCACAGTGGTACCTTTTGGTTTAACTAATGCCCCGTAGTGTTTAAGAGTTTGATGAATGGGGTATTTAGGACCTTCTTAGATCACTTCGTGCTCATATTCCTTGATGAATTTTTATTTACTCATGTACGCATGAGGAACACGAGGGGCACCTTCGCTAGGTTCTTCAGTGTCTTTGGGAGTAGCAACTTTATGGGAACTTGGAGAAGTGTGCATTCTTTTAGATGGAGGTATAGTATTTGGGTCATATCATTTCTTGGGAAGGTATCACCATCGATCCTTCCAAGATTAGAGCTATTATGGATTGGCGGCACCCACTACTATGAATGAGGTGCGTAGCTTCATGGGATTAGCAGGTCACTATAGGAGATTTGTTTAGGACATCTCTCGGATTATGCACCCCATCACTTCCCTTTAGAGGAAAGGGAAGAAATTTGTTTGTTCAGACAGGTGTGAGAAGGCCTTCATTATACTGAAGGAATGTCTCACTGCAACACCTATTCTTATAGTGCCGGATCCACAGGGTGAGTTTTTCATTTGCATAAATGCTTCCTTAGTAGGGCTAGGAGGTTGTGTTGATGTAGGAGGGCAGAGTAGTGGCTTTTGAGTCTGCAAACTCAAAGATTATGAGCTCAATTATCCGACTCATGATCTTGAGCTTGTAGTAGTTATGCATGCTTTGGTTCGATGGAGGCATTTTCTTCTTGGTCAGAGATTCACACTCAGGACAGATCACTTGAGTCTTCGCCACCTCTTCACACAGCCCAATCTCAACGCTCGTCAGCGGCATTGGATGGAGTTGATTTGTGAGTATGATATGGAGATTAAACATGTGAAAGGAAAGGAGAATGTGATGGCAGATGCTCTTAGTAGATGGAGACATGTGGCTATGGCCACCTCAGTGAGCACATATTTGCGGAGTAAGATTCTTTAGCAGCTTCCTCTTGACAGCTTCTACATTGCAGTTTGAGTAGAGATCAAGTCTCAGAGACCCCTCGAGGGGAAGTTTGATGGTTTTCCTTAGAGGAAGATGGCCTCCTTAGGCACAGAGGCCAGATTTATGTTCCCAGAGATGGAGGCTTGAGGCAAGACATTTTGACATAGAGGCACATCGTGCACCCTATTCAGCCCATCCGAGGGTGAAGAAGATGCACGCCACCTTGAGATAGTTGTATCATTGGAGAGGACTTTGTAGAGACGTGGCCCAATTCATGTCATGATGTTTAGAGTGCCAGAAAGTGAAGGCCGAGCATCAACATTCAGGTGGCCTTCTCTTTCCTCATGTTATACTAGAGTGGAAATGGGACACCATCTCCATGGATTTCATTATTGGGTTACCGATGTCAAGATATCACCATGATGCCATCATGGTCATGGTTGATAAATTGATAAAAGTGGCTCACTTTTCTCGGTGAAGACCACTTATACATATAGTGCAATGGAATGGGTGTATCTTGATGAGATTGTTAGGTTGAATGGGATTCCAAGGAAGATCATTAGTGGCGTGTAAACTTCCCATTTTTGAACTATGCATGCCCTGGGACAAGAATTAACTTAGCACAACATATCGCCCCGAGACAGATCGAGTGGGTGAATCAAATTTTAGAGGGAGGATGTATGTGATGGATCAGTAGTCTAGATGGAGGAGTACATGTACTTCATGGATTTTCCTACAATAATAGTTTTAGAGTTCTATAGGCATGGCTCCTTTTCAGGCCTTGTATGGTAGAGAGTGTAGGACACCTCTTAGTTGGGACAGGTTAGAGGACATGGTTTCTCTTGGGCCAGCTTTGTTGTAGGACATGGAGCAGCAAGTGGTTTTGATCAAATATTGCAGGAGGCACAGGATAGGTAGAAGAAGTATGCATATCAACATAGGACGGACCGTAGTTTTGATGTGGGCATGAAGGTTTTCCTTCGTGTCAGGCCACACAAAGATCCCTATCCATTATGGAAAAGGTTCTAAGTTAGCTCCTAGATTCGTGGGTCATTTTGAGATCTTGGAGTGTATCGACCCTTTGGCCTACCGTCTAGCATTGCCACCCATCTTGTCTCGTGTACATGATGTGTTTCATGTTTCATTTCTTAGGAGATATGTTGTAGATCCTTCTCATGTGTTAGATTGGACATCATTATAGGTGTAGGATCAGGGGCAAGTGATGGTGGACCCCATTTATATCCTAGATCGCAGGACCCTGGGCCTTCGAGGTAGAGAGGTTGATCAGGTCGGGTGTAGTGGGATAGATATGATGAGAATGCAACTACATGGGAGGATGCTACTTTACTACGAGTTTAGTTTCCACATTTGTTCAGTGACTTCCAGGAGGAAGTCAAGTCTAACGGGAGGGGGATGTAGTGCCCACTTTCCTTGGACACCTTTTTGATACTAATCATGATACTGCTGATTATAGTATGGATAGGATTATGGACTTTATCATAGTATGATATTAGATGTTAGATCATGGATTATTGTTTACTTTGATTCTTATATGGATACATGATGATTATTAGAGACATTTTAGATATTGATGTTGATATTGTTTAACATGGTTATATTATGGATGTTGTTCGGACATGTGATATTTGGATATTGTGAGTAGACCTAGAAATGGAAATTATTGGATGATGATATAGTTGTTGATAAAACTGTAAATGATATGGTTAGATTTCTTTGATGTTGTTGTGATTCATATATCTAGATGATTTTGGGAATTATATTTATATTATTTTGGATGTTCTAATATGGCCACGAGGCCGAAGGAGGTATTTTATTTTTAGGTTTAAAAATATCACAACAAACATCGAGGGGATTAGAGACCAACCACATTGGAATTCTAGATGAATTCAACAAGGTCACCATGGCAACTTGTATGTTTGTTTGTGCATTTGTTTGTGTTAGGGATTCCCATGGGGGATCACCTTTAAATGTGACCAAGGGGGTTATGTGTATTTATTTATTTGGACCCTTTGTTATGTGTGGATGTGTTTATTTTGTGATGCGTTTGACAATTTTCATTATTTATTAATTGGTGTGTAATATTATGAGTAATCATGTTGTTAAGTTAATTAATTATAATAAGTCATAAGAAAATAATTAATATGGTTATTGGCTGTGATTTAAAGTGTTGTAAAAATGAGTTAATAATGTGTAAGTAATATGAATGTGATGTGTAAGTTAACTTTTGAGTGTGAAACACTCCACCTTAGAAATTTGAATTTGTCCTTAGAGGCTGATCTTGGAGGCTTATGAGACAAGTTAAACTTGTCCCATACCTCTTACATTTATTTACCAACCATACCTATGGTTGGAGAGTTGAATTTAGACTTTTATAATGTTTTTTGAGAAAACAAATTGTAAGTTTTAATTGCTCTTTTCTTAAATAATTCAATTTCAGTCCTTTGGGGTGTGGGATGGCTTTGAGTATGTAAGTAAACTGTCATATTATTCACCCACCCAATTATTATGCTTTGGAGAATGAAGTTGAACTTTGGGGTTGGGGTTGAGAATGTGTGATGTGGCATCCTACATGGATCCACCTCATCCTCTTCCCTTCCCTCTTCTATAAAATTTGAATCCTTGCCTTGTTTTGGGTTGCTTCACTTTTATCACTTGATTTTTGGGAGACTTCTTTTGGTTTTGAGAGCTCTTGATTTTGGAGAAGATTGAAGATTGTTGCATGTTTGTGGATTGTTGATCTTGGACTCTTTTGCATTGGAAAGCTTGTTGTTGAACTTGGAACAAACTCCATTATGGAGAGGTAGGATCTTGGCTCTTGAAATACTCTTCTTTATTCTATGCATATGTAAATGGTTGAATATTTGAATGTGTTGTTTTATTTGTGGGTTGTTGGGTAGATGGCTTAGGGATGGTGTAGGAGAAGACTATGGGGTACTCTTGAGGGAGGCATAAGTGTGTTTTGGGAGGTATAAGTGTGGAGGGAGTTGGGATTTGGGTTCCACCTTACAAAGAAATAACTTGCATTTATTTACTTGTTATGGGGTGCCATAAGAGGTTGGGGAGGCATAAGAAAATGTGAGGAATAAGGGGTACTTGGGGGAGGCATAAGTGTATGTCAGGGATTTGAAATGATATGTATTTTGGTGGTTTGTTCTCAGGTGGTGATACCCATTTCCAATTTTGGGAGGCATAAGTAGCATCCCCCATAGTTTCTTTCTCCATTGGCTTACAATGAAGAAGCCTGAGTTTTGTTTGTTGTCTTTTGTGGTTGTAAAACTGTTGTTTTATTTTGGACTGTGTTTTTAATATGAAAAGTGCATGTTGAAAGATTGCCTTTGTGATGTGGAAGCTGTTGTTTTGATGAGTTGAAACTCATCTTCTATTGTTTGTGGTTGGGGCTTGGGGGCCGATGAAGAAGGATGGATTCTCCCTTCATTGGATGTATTGGTTGGTTTGAGAGACGTTGCCTTTCCTCTACTCTTTGTTGTCATCAAATTGAAAGTGGAGGATCTTCATGTTGTTGTTCTAGAGCAAAGGAAAATGGATAGTTTGATAGTCCCTTGTTGAGATAAATTTTATTGTAACCTTTCCCACTTGAAGTGGATGAACTTGTAAATGTTTTGTAATGGAAAGATGTGTTTATTTTTAAAGTTGAAATTTGAAATGTAAAAGAGTTATGCTCTGTATTCCTTTTTTAATGAAAAGAAAGATATATCTATTCTATATGTTGTATTTGAAAAATATGGAAAGGAAATTATAAAAGATTCATTGAATTAATGGAAGTGTTTTTTTGTTCAAAATGGCATAGTTATATTTAAATTATATATTTGAAACCCCTCTATTTTGAAAAGCTAAAAAAATGAAACACGTGAGAAGAGAATGTATTATTCTGCCTTGTTTAAAATATATGATTTTGGAAAGAATAGAAATTGCATTCTAGTTTTAATGTTGATTGAAGGAAAGAAAATTTAAGACTAGGAATTGGAATGAAATTTCATACTTGGAGAATGAAAAAATTGATTAATGGACTCTTTCAAATTTGATCCTGTTCTTTTCCTTTTCAAAAAATACGTTACTTAAAATGCATAGTTGGAAAGAGTAGTAATGAAATAATAAATTAAATGATTGAGTTTAAGTAGATGTTCAAAGTGACCCCAAACAAAATGTGTAAAACACTTAAGAAACTTTTAAATAATCTGGCAAATGGGCTCAAACCTTTTCTGACCTTTCTTTTCTTTGTAGAACATATTGTGAAAATTTGAATTGATCTTCAATAAAACAAATTAACCCCTGAAATCCATCCTAAATCCTCTAAGAACAACCCTCCATTTCTATTTGGCATTTCGAGAAAGGAAGGAGGTCAAATTGAATAAAATTTTATAAGTTAAAATTTACCATTTTCTTTAAAAAAACTATGAGATCATTTTCATGAAATAGACCCTTGGAACTTTATCAAAATTAAAAATTAATGAATTGTTTGTAAAGAGGAAATTGAGAGATTTCTAGAAAGTCCTTGTTTTCCCAAAATTGAGCTTTCTATCAAAAGTTTTGGCCTTCTGAATTTTTTTCTTAACTTGGCGTTAAAAGAAATGTTTTTGGTAAAAATTTCCCTAATGAGCTCGCGGGCTTGAATTTTTCCCTTAGGAGCTTGAGAAATTTTTGGGAAAATTTTCCTAATTTTCCCTACCACCCTGCCATCCATAGCCAATCGGAGGCTGCCACGTGGCACCATGAGGTGCTAGCAGTGGGGACGGATCTCCTTTTAAACTTAGCGCTCTCGGAAAAATTTGGGAAAATTTTCCAAATTTTCTCCGTTGGCCCGCAGCCAATCAGAGGCCGCCACATGACACAATGAGATGTCGGCAGAGGAGTGGGTCCATTTTTCCCTTTGAGTTTCAGAAATTTTTTGTTAAAAGTTTCCAAATTTTCCCCGCCGACCCACCTACCTGCAGCCAATCATATGCTTTGCCACGTAGCATCATGAGGTGTCGGCGGAGGCACGGGTGAATTTATTTTGTTTTCCTTCGGGGCATGAAATCTTATTTCTCCCCACCACCACAATTTCCACGTGTTGGCTTAGGAGATGCCATGTGTCCCTTGTGGACTTACAGGGGTGCGGGTGCAAAAGTGAATTTTCAGCCCGGCCACGGGAATTTTTCCAAAATATTCCCGTCGCTCTATTTTACCCGCGTTGGCTTGAAAGTTGCCACGTGTCCTGTCAGACTCATGGGGGCACGAGTGTAAAGTTTTTTTTTCCCATGTAGGAATTTTTTTCCAAAAGCCCCCACCACTCTAGAGACCTACTCTTGGGAAAATTTTCTTCTCTAGCCCTGCAGGGCTGCTCTTGGGAAAAATTTTCACCCCAAGGCCCGCCGGCCCATAACTTGGAAAATATGAGGAGTTAGGAAGACTTCTTTATATCATTGAAAAGGTGAAGAAATTTCCTATCTAATGGGAATGATTTAGGGAAATTTTGAATGTGTTATGTCTAATAAAAATTAAGTTGAATCTTTAAGCTTTGTTAGTGAGTGGGTGTGGTAAGGAATTACCGTCTAAACCTATTTGAACCTTACAACCCTAAAATTTGCACCTTATGACCTCTAATGATATTTAATAAAAGAAAAAGTATGTTCTAGTGGATTAGAATTGTATTGGAACTTGTTAGTGACAGTTGTTTCCTTGTAATATGATTGTAGACTCTTTTAAAACAAAATAAAATAAAAATTATTCCATAATTTTCGACTAACCCTAGGTTGTTTTATGGGTCTCAAGTGGGTTGTTTTAGTTGGCATCACATGATATAACCATTCAATTTGAAGGTAAATAGATGGATGCGGTCTTGGGTTATATGTTGCTCTTATAGTGATTCCTAATCCAAAGGGATTTTGAGAATCACACTATGGCTTAAAGAAGTAATGGCGTAGACGGATATGTGCTCACAAAGGCAAGTGAGATGATGTTTTTGATTGAGATAATCTAAAGGATGTCTCAAAGGAGCGTAATTGAACCGAAAGAGACTCATAGATTCAAAGTGTTAATCAGATTTGAAGGATAAATTTAAGAAACACATAGTGCAATAGAAAGTGGGTATGAAAGAATGGAATCATTGGCGTTTTGAGTGAAACACAGGTGTTTGATTAAAACACAGTGTTTCTAGGTTAATATTCACAGTATGTAAATACAATGTGTTTACTATAAATTAATAATTAGATTTAGTTTTGATATGAATTATATATATTCAATAAGTTATGTTTCATATGTATGAATAGAAGATGTAAAAATGAATGAACTTCATTTGATGAAGATTGAAAATTGACAAAACCTACAATATGATGAAGATTTGTTGATTGTGAAGCTCTGGATCGATGAAAAACCAACTCTCGATGTTTCGATGATAACTTGAGAACCGTAGATCAAGATTACAATCCAAAACATGCATCGGAAAAATGAATTCAATATCTTTCTAGTGATGCCTAAAATCAGAGGATATTATCTATGAATTATTGGTGTTTCAATGAATATTTGGAAATTTTTGAGAAATGTTGGTGTTTCACTAAAACATTGGCATTTCTGAGTTAAATAAAATAATATGAAAAATATTATTTTTCACAATCCATCAATGATCTGGTTTTGATTATAAAATGAAGTGGAGGGCTTATAATAGATAATAATTTCAGACACATTCATAAAGATACAAAATGGAATGAAAAAATTTGATTGAATGGAGATAGAGGCTTGATGAAACCCATGAGTTGGTGAATACTTGTTGGTTCTCGGGAAATATTACGGATGTGTTTGATGATTATGTATGTAGAAACTAGATGTGGGGCTAATTTTTATGTCACACTACAAAGGAAAACTCTTAATGAACTATTTTGGTTGAATATTCAAATGGATGCAAAAGAATACAAGAAGATGGTCTTGAAATGAGACTTGAAATTGGGCATAAATAATCATTGGCATTTTACCAAAACACAAACGTTTTTGGCCTTTTAGAGTTTATTTAGCAATTAGTTCGGACAATTTTCTATTTCAAGTTTGTTCATGTACTCGAGGGATATGATATGGGTATGTTTTTGAATGTGTTGAGCTCTCTATGAGGTGTCGATTTGTTTAGAAAATAGCTATATTATGTTCTAGTTTGGTCTAGGTCTTTTTAGGATATATTTTAGATAGTTTAGTTAGATATATTAAATGTACAAATATATGATTATTTGTGATAGTATAATATTTTGTAACATAATAGGATATTAAGAAGTTAGGGATATATTTGAAATGGATTTTGGAGATTTGGATAATTTATAAATGAATTTTTTTGGATTGATAAACAATTTTTACCATAACTATGAACCGAAGGGTTTCTGGGACCCCACCCATTACAGCCAATGTCTAGAGACAAGATATTACAATTAATCCAACCAAGAACATGACCAGTGAGCCCGCACCGACGATGTAATTTCTGCCACCACTGTTTTTAGAGCTACCACCACTTTGCAAATGCCTTTCTTTGACAATGTAAAGTCTGCCATCGCCAAGAATAACCACTAACTATAACCACCGGTGATACAACCTCTGTTACCACCGATAACCACCTTGAAGTGATTGCACCTGGGGATTTGAACCTGGGTGGATTTGAACACAATTTTCTGTCTTAATTGATCCACCCAAACCCCATTGGCATTTATAAATGAAATATTAATCTTAGAATAAAACGTAATTAAACTAAATGGAATTAAATGGTGTATATTGAAATATTCCTATATTTAATTAATTAAATAAATAAGAATTAATGGTGTAAGTTTGGACGTTAATTTATTTAATTAATGTGAAAACGGTGAGAGATGTAATATATGTGTTAGGATATAAAATATTGATATGTTTAATTAATGATTTAGAAAAATATGAGGGGTGTAGATTCTATATGATTGAGGTAATAATGAGCTTAATACAAATGATTTAAATGATGCGATAAATGTATGATTACGTTTGGTAATAATGAAGAAATAAGTTGACGAATTTTGAGTGTCTACATTTTGCCCCTTTTTGTTGAGTGGTTTTAGACAAACCGGGAGACAAAAATGAGATGTGATTAGAGTGAATGATGTAGAATCATGTGATGAGGTGTTCCCCCTAAAACTAAGGATTGATGAACTAGAAGGGAATCAATCACGAGTTTGGAATAGAAAGATGAAAAGGTACAAAGATGATGAGTAATTAGCAATGATGTAATAATTCTCCTAGATGAGGTAAAGAAATAAGATAAATGTATTCATAAAAACAAATGATAAGGGAACCAAAGGGTTCATGTTCTATAGCCATAGGATTGAATAACAAAAAGGATGTGTTACCAAGGTCAAAGGACCAAAATATAGATGTTGCCACAAAGGTGGGCTTATGAGGCCATGAATTGAAGCGATAGGGGAACCAAAGGGTTTGTGTCCTATAGACATATGAATTACCGATGATGAGGGATAAAATGATAATTTTATGAGGTCAAAGGACCATAGTTTGATGAGATCAAAGGATTATAATTTTATAATTCAAAAAATGTAGACTTATGAGGGCTAGATGGGGGTCACGATGATGACCAAAAGCGTAGTACCCAAAGAGGCATCAGTTTTAGAAGTATCAAATTGATCGAATAAATGTGACATTATAGATAGAGTAATGTCATGTTTAGATGTATTGAGGATTGTGTTGATCGTTAATGATGTTTTAAATGTTGTTGGTATTTGTTTAGGTGATGATATTTATGTTAATGTTTAGATTCATTTATTAGATCTAAATATTTTTCATAAGAATAAAATGTGGATTAATTGGTTTATCTTGGATTTGATACATATGTGATGGGAGGAAAAGAAATGAAAGCACTTGGATTTTTTTCCTCTACAATAGTTTTTAACAAATGACTAATGGGTAGTTGTTGTCCACTCAAAATTCCCCGCTCTGATAAGAGTAAAAATTTCGAAATTTTGAGTTCAAGTGTTTTTCTCTGAAGTGCCTAAGTTGTGAAATTGAAAAATCTGTGTTTTGGGTCATTTTGTGTGATTTTTCGGGCCTGTCGGAACTTTTTGTCCCAACTATCCCAAGTACGAAAGTGCACTCTGTTCCCCGATCGGCCGAAATCCCCGAAGTTGTCCCATTTTCGGGCCCGTCGGAAAGTTTTGTCCCAAGTGTCCCAAAATTTATTGTGCGAGTTGTTCCAATTTCGGCCGAAACACCCGAACCGCGTACTACGCACTTTCATGTCTCAAATGTCCCAAAGTTAAAAAGTGTGAGCTTTCCAATTTTCGGCCGAAACTCCCGTGTCGCGTACTTCAGAGCTCCTTGTCCCAAATCGAAAAATGCAAGCTGTTTCAATTTCACCCGAACCGGCCGAACCGCGTACTCCGGAACTTTTTGTCCCGAATGTCCCAAGTCCAAACGGGCCCACTGTTCCATTTTCGGCTGAATCACCCGAACCGCGTACTCCGCGCATTTTCGTCCCAATCGTTCCAAAAAGCATTTGTGCATCCTCTCCCTGTTTCACCCGAATCGGCCGAGCCGCGTGTTTCGCGCATTCGTGTCTCACATGTCCCAAGCGTACCAAGTGTCATTCACACTTAGTTTTTCCCGCTCACTCCGAGTATGATGCTATTCAAATTGGTGGTTGTGTATTCAATGCGCATTAAATTCATTCCTCTCTCCAAGTGGCTATATAACGAGCATTTCCCCTTTGCATTTTTCGCATTGCTTCCATGCTATCTTTGCTCGAACCCTTGCAATTCGAAAACTGCGCACGAATATCCCCTCCCTTTCCAAATTCCTTCCCGAGTCTAGGTTGCAGCTCCGAGACTATCAATATGAAGATCAAGTTTCAGGGACAGGAGCAAATTTCTCCGCTTGAGTCTGATGTTAGCAATATTGGGGACAGTGAAGCTCGTCATCTCGACTTTGGTGATTTTTGGGCAAGAATGGCAAATGCAAACCCTACACCAATAGCACAAACAATTCATGATAGCGGTTTGGCTTTTGCTGGTGGTTTCCCAATCTCGATGACAGGTGTCTGATATCTTTGTGCTTTCATGCGGAGCTCACTTCGACCCCGCTTCGATTGAATTGACAAATGTACATGGGGAACTCATTGCCAAGCTGGACGGTGCCGCCATTGGCGCTGCTCTGAGAATTTCGGAGTTGGACAATGCCATAGTCATCTCCGGGATCAAGCACGAGACCTATTCGATCAAGACAGTGACAAATATAAGGCGCGAGTGGTGAAGTCTTGGTTGAAGAACCCTAAGAAAGGTGCTTCTCGCCTAACCAAAACCCTCTTCCGAGTAGATTTCAATGAGGAATTGTCGGACTTCATAATCCGCTTAGCTCGGGTTATGGGTTTCCCTCCACCAATGAGTTTCATTTCGGATGTGCCCGCTCATCAAAGCATGGTGTGCGAGGAACACAAAACATCAGCTGGCAGAGATCATCGGTATGAATTTGGCAGAGCGGCTATCAATGTTCAAACAAAGAAGTTCTATATGACTTCATACCTGATGTATACCCTAGCAGCATCAAGGCAGTGGTTTGGTTTCTCCTATATAGATGCACACAAAGATGATCCAGTGTATGCCTATTGCCCGCAGTTCACCCTAGAGACCAGCAATCGGAATTTCAGAAGGGTCAATGATGCTTTCACCATGTACGTGGTCAGATTGCTCGAAGGTGATACTGCTAGAAGGTTTTTAGATGAAGCCATGAACCTGATATCGCAGTATGGAGCCTATTTCATCCAATTCAGGAAATTTTCCTATATCAGGCTTGCTGGCTATGAAAGCACTCCTCTACGGCTTCCCATGTTCTGCAATGATAAAATGGCCTTGATAGAAATATGCAGGCAACTAGACAAGTTGCACAGAACTTGCAGAGACAAGAAGATTTCTAGCTTGCACTTTCCCATCTCTCTGGGAAACTACACATGCAAAACAACTCTGGATGCTCAGAACATAGAAAGAGCCCTGGTCCCTATCACTGTTCATTTCTTCAAGCCAAGAACCTGCTTTGACTTGAAGAAGTTTATTGAACAGAACATCAAGATAATCTATCATCATAGGAAGATACGAGAAGACTACTGCTATTTATTTATTTAGATGATTTTGAAGCCAGGAGAAGGCATTGTGGCAGGTTCTCCCTGCAATTGATTCAAGAACTCGGTCTGTACCAAGTTCCTGAAGGTCTCTAGGATGACAATTCTGACCTATACTCGTATGAGTATGAAAATGTGATTAAGCACACCCCTCTGGAGGACACGGATTGGAACAAGAAAGAGAGGGATGATCTGGTGAGATTCTCGCTCCAGTCCTAGTCGGGACTAAGGTGCAGTTCGATAAGAAGATCCAAGAATTCAAGAGGCACTCAAGAGAATCCAACTCCAAGGATGATTCGACACCAATAAGAGAGGCATCGGTTCAAGTGCGAAACACCAATGCAAACCCCTCCTGCCTCATCAACACAAGGACCTGCTGAATCTACTCCCTCTTCATCTACCCAGGTATATAAGAAGAAACTCAAAGAGGTAAAGAAGGAGCCTGCAGAGAATGACCCTCAAGAAAGCAGACGAGTTGCCTATAGGGCCGAGAGAACATCATTGTTCTCGGTGAAAGTGAAGAAAGTGAGATGCCAACTCCTGCAAATGTTCACGAAGATCCAGCGAGATAAGGACAAGGAGGTCAGAGCACTTTGAACTTCCAGTGCTGCGATTCTTCTACCGCTATTGCCCAAAGGTGCTCTACTCACATCTCGGCTTGAGTCAGCAATGCTTGGACACGAGTGTCATGAGCTCCCTGTCTCTTGGTCCCCTTGCTTCTCCTGTAGATTCTTCTTCCTCTTTTGCTTGGGTGCAACCTTTGGTTGACAAAAGGAAGAAAATCCTCCTCTCAAAGCTTGGGACCAAATTTCGATGCTGTTGCAGCCTTGTTGGGCACCACTCCTTCTCATGCCAAGAAAGCCAGAACTACTTCCAGAATAGTGTCTGATGCCCAAGGTAAGCAATTCTTGGAGATTGCTAAGCCTACAGTAGACAAATCAGAATCAGACTTGCTGGCATCTAACTTGGAGCTTTCAAGAATCCCTATGGGAGAGTCTACTCCTGAAGGTGAAATTCACAACCTCCAGGAAAGCTTGATCCACAAGATTCATTGGAAGGGTAGAGAAAGGCGAAAAACTATTGAACAGTTGGAAGAACAAGCCCGGATTCTCACAGGTTTCATCAAGTCTCTTTTATCTAAGGATAAAGTCTTGGACCCTACCCCATTGACTACTCTTCCACCTCCTATAATTCTAAGCCAAGATGAAGTGCAAAGTATCAAAGATATGCACAAGTATTCTATCTATGGCAGAGCTATTGAAGCCATGGTGGATGACATGCTTGTTGCTGGATTAAACTTCATCGATGAAGCTTTCAAGCTCTACGAAAAGGTGAGTAATATGCAACTGAAGCTCTCCTCCACTATCAGTACCATGGATAAAGAACTCAAAATCTGGAGCAGTTGTATAGTAGACCTCCGCCTCATGGGACAAACAGATGAGAACATCCTTATGGCGAACAAGATTTTTGATGATGCCAAAGACAATTTATCAAAGTCTTGGGTCTACAGTGTGGAGTGGAAGATCAGAGTATTAGAAGAAGCTGTGGTAGAGATGAAGAACAGTTGGCAGAAGGGAGAAGCTTTCAAGACTCGGGTATTCTTTGCTTTGAGGATATACATTGTCATCTTGGGATGAAATTTCTGGTGTTTCCCTATCCTTGCAAGAAATCAAAGCTCAGTTCAGAGCTTTTGTCAAAGATAATCTATTCAAGGAAAGCTCCATCTCTAAGGAAAAGATGAAGGAAATTTTTTCTCTTCAATCTGCCATTGAAGAAGCAAATAAAGATTATCATACTCACGTCGAGTTTGATAAAGAGATGGAGAAGTGTCTGGGATTTTGGACTCAGTCTGCGGCCAACACGTCAGTTCCACGTGGCAGAGACATAGCCGAGGCATTGAAGAAATTCATGCGGCGGATTCGAAGCAGTGGGTCCCTCCCGATGGTGGCCACTTGTCTCCTTCTCCTTTCTTTTCTCTTCTTCCCTTTCTTTTCGTATTCTTTGTAATTAGTTAAGGTATTGCAATCGGCGATCCTTAACTATTCTTTAGTTAAAAGAAATGGTTACGAAGAGTAACTGACTTGTAAGCTATATAATGGCCTTTCCACGCCATTTTGCAAGGAGGAAGAACTTGGATATTTGCTGAAAGTGTAAATAGATCTTAAAGAAATCAATACAAAAGGGCTTTTCATTCTTTGTCTATCTAATTCTTGTTATCTCTGTGTTTTCCTTTAATATTGTGAAGATCATTTTGTTCCTAACTCGTTAGTCTCTCTGATTGCATACTGTTCAGTTTTGCAAATACAGTGATCTTGTATAACCAAGAAGGAACTTTGTGTCCTTGATTAATAAATCTGAAGAAGGTTATTTATGGAACTTTGTGTCTTTAAATTTAATCTCATTCAGCCAACACAAATGATCTTGTCTTAAATTCTTTGAAGCTTCGCATACACGAAGAATTATTCTGCTATCTATAATTCTGAATGTTGCTATTCTGCTCATCTTCTTATTCCCTTTCCTCAGTCCTTGTGTAACTGATGATCCTTGTGGAAAACACTTTCGTAATATCCAAGTTTGACCATAAAACAATGTTCTGTACATTTGTAAATAAGTTCGTTTCAGAATAAGGGAACCTCTCCCATTAAAGAGGAGGGACTTTTTTCCCCTGACTGTTGCTCTTCTAAAAAGTCCTATTTGATGACCAACAGTTTTTGGCGACTCCGCTGGGGAAAATCACATTCCAGTACTGCAATTTTTCGATCATCCTTTGATCTGGCGACTCCACATTTCACTCGAGGGAGAAGGACCCTTGGTATCAAAGATTCTCAGTTTCAGCTTTTGGAGCAACAGGGTTTTCCTTTCCCTTCAAATAGAAGAACTCGTTCGACGAGCACTCCACCTGTTCAAGATAGAAGTCCTACGGGTGGTATTCCTTCAGAACCTGCTAGTCCCAATCTACGAGCTTTGATCCTAGCTGGTGTTACAGTTCCCCTCCAAGCCGTATTTCCAAGAATGGCGGCACAATTGCCATGGGGTCAACGTGTCGGGCCCCTGGCCCTTACTCAGCCTTTGCATGAGTTACCTAGAGGTAACCGAAAGAACTTCCCCAAATTTAAAGGAGATGGCAAAGTACACCCTGATGAACACATTGCAGCCTTCATAGTTGCATGTGGAGTCTTGGGAGTTGAACATGAAGACGTCTCAGTAAGGCTGTTCGTTGAGACGTTACAAGATAATGCTGCTGACTGGTTCTATCACCTTCCGGCTGGTGCCATCACCGACTGGAATACAATGAGAACTCAGTTCGAAAGCCGTTTCAAGCCGGCAGAAGATGTGCATGCCCTGCTTGCCCAAATTTCTCAGATAAAGAAAGATCCATCAGAACCCATGAGAGAATTTGTGGCTCGATTCAACAGACTGATCAACAAAATTCCTGTAAATACTCGACCGGTTGATCAAATTCAAAAATGTTTCTTTCTAAATGCTCAAACGCCCAAAGTCAGTTATGCTCTAAGAAGGGCTAATCTCGGAACGTTAATTCTGGATCAAGAACTGGCTGTTAGTGTCGAGGATGACTTGATCATGTCAGGGAAGTTGAAAAGAGATCCTCCCAAATCTAAATCTGCTGCTTCTTCCTCTTCCACCTCTGGACCCAATACTGATCCATTAGTCCAGAAACTTGCAAATGATCTAGTAGCTATAAAGAAACAATTGGCTCAGCATGCCCCGTATGCAGATGTTCCAAGAAGAAATTTTCAGCCCAGAAATCATTTTGCCTGCTCCTCACACAAGACTAGCACTTGAAGGACCTCCTGTTAAAGTTCCTGTGAATGCAACCTGTGAAGTTGAAGAGCCAGATGATGATGTGGACAATGAAGCTTGTGAGGAGTTCCTGGAGGAATTTGATGATGAGGCGGAAGAACTTGAGGGATCTCGGGTTAATTTCTTTACCACCGAAGGCACTGATGATGGAGATGACTATGATGAAGTGGTAGCAGATATGAACAGTGAATCGTTTGCTGTCATGACTCGAGAACAGACAAGGCAGAAGGAGAAAGTAACACAGCCCATGAAGAAATCTAAGGAGCAGCCGGCAACTATTCCTGTAATTGCCAAAAGAGGATCTCCTATCCCTACCTCATCTGCACCAAAGGTAAGTCCTGTCAATCCTACTAGCAAAGTTCCTTCTTTTTCTCCTAAAGTTGATAAGCCTAGAATTCCAAATGATGATGGTCCATCCACCTCTGGATCCTTTGATATTGTTGATCACCTAAAAAGGACCAAGGTTCAAATTTCAGAAGCTGAATACTATCAAACCCATCCCAAAGCTTTTGCCAAGATGATCCAATTTGTTAATTCCCATTCCAAGACCACCTCTAAAGGCCTTTTGCCCACTCCTCCTTCTGCACCACAGCCTAGTCTGGTAGCTGCTGTCACCTCGCCTGGTGACAAAATCAAGCCTTTTTATGTAACACTTCTTATAGCTGGCCATAGGCTCAGTAACTGTGTCATAGATTCCGGAGCCTCAGATAATGTGATGCCTGCTAAAGTAGCTCATGCTTTAGGCTTGACCCTCACTCGTACTTATGGATCTTGCTACTCCATGGAAAGTAAGGAAGTGCCTTTGGTTGGAAGGATTAAAGATGCACAAGTGGCTTTTGCTGCTTTACCTGAAAAGAAAGTCTTGGCTACCATCCTAGTAGCAGACATTCCTCCTTCTTATGGAATGTTGCTAAGTAGGAACTTCTGTAAAGATGTGGGTGGAGAGATTCAAATGGATTGGTCACATGCACTCATACCTGTCAATGGACACATGAAGAAGCTGCTTGCCTGAGAAACAATCTGAGTATATTGTGCAGAAAACGGATGATCCTAAGGCACAAATACTCTATGAGGACATGGGCCATGGTAATTACATGATTTTGTCCCCTGATGAAATCCAACCCTCCAAAGTATCACCCAAAGATCCCAATGGTGTTTGGATTTTAGAATTTGATGGAAGTTGTTCCTCGGCTGGTTCTGGAGCTGGTGTCCTGCTAGTGTCACCTGAAGGCTGCCTACACCCTTTTTCATTTAAGTTGCAGTTCGAAAACACTAACAATACAGCAGAGTATGAGGCTCTCATTCTTGGACTGCAAGTGGCCAAAGAACGAGGTGTAAAAAATCTTCTGGCTCGTGGTGATGCAGAGCTGATTGTGAAGCAAGTCAGAAGCCTTTTTCAGGTAAAAATGGGAGGCTGAAGCATTATCGGAATCAGGTTTGGGATTCAATTGAATTCCTTGATGCTTTCTCCATTGAGGCAATACCTAGAGAAAAGAACAAAGCAGGGCTGATTCACTGGCTGTCTCAGGATCACTACTGATTCCCCATCCTGAATTCTCTCAGGATAAGTTCACTATTGAAATGGTCCACCGGCCTAGTGTTCCTGACAATACCAATAACTGGCAAGTGTTCAACGATGACCAGCATTTGCTTTCCTTCCTGGAACTCAAAGGTAATTTCGAACAACTGTATTTTGAGGGAAGTGACAACCTGCCTCGTGAGAGTGTGTCCTCTGACCATCCTGTCACCCAAGGAGAAGAAACAGATCAGGAAGGGTGCATTAAACTCAAAGGAAACAAGATTCCCAAAGGTTTGGTGAGTTTGGAGGAGTTGTTTGATAAACATGACAGATATGTGAAATCTAAAGCTTCTACTGGACCTCAGCAATCAGCTGAGTATGATAAGATTGATATAGGGAGTTCTACTGACCCCAAGCTAGTAAATATTGGAAAATGTTGCACCACCGACGAGAGGAGAAAAGCAATTGATCTTCTAAGGAAGTATAAGGATGTTCTTGCTTATTCTTATGAAGATCTAAAAGCCTTCAAGCCAAAAGATATGCAGCATTCTATTCCTCTCAAACCAGGAATTAAGCCTTTCAAGCAGAAGCAGAGGCAGTACAATCCAAAAATAGCTGACACCATCTTTCAGGAGATCCAGAAGTTGTTGAAGGCTAAAATTATTTTTCCCATTCACCATTCGACATGGATCGCAAATATAGTGCCTGTTAGGAAGAAAAATGGTGAGATCCGCATCTGTGTTGATTTCAGGAACCTGAATCAGGCTTCTCTGAAAGATAACTACCCTTTGCCTATGATGGATCAAATATTGCAAGCAGTAACAGGATCTGAAATGTTATCTATGCTTGATGGATTCTCGGGATACAATCAGGTAGAGGTTGATACTGCAGATCAACATAAGACAGCCTTCACCACTCCTTGGGGTACCTTTGCCTACAAGAGAATGCCTTTTGGACTGATTAATGCTGGTGCCACTTTCCAGAGAGCTATGGATCTGGCTTTTGGAAGCTTGAAAGGGAAATGTATTGTCATATACCTTGATGACCTGACAGTGTTTTCAAAGACAAGAGCAGATCACTTCGACCACCTGGAAACGGTTCTGCTGAGATGCCGAGAGCATGGGATTTCTTTAAATCCTAAAAAATCTGTCTTCTGTGTTACAGAAGGAAAACTATTAGGGCACATTGTCTCCAAGGATGGTATTAAGATTGATCCTGAACGAGTTCAAGCCATCCAGCAAATTCCTCTCCCAACCAGTAAAAAAGGCGTGCATTCCTTCTTCGGTAAGATCAATTTTTTAAGAAGATTCATCCCTGATTTTGCTGAATTAACTTTGAATATTTCTCAGATGATGAAAGGGAAGCAAACATTTGGTTGGTCTTCTGAAGGAAAGGAATCCTTTGAGGGTATCAAGAAAGCTATTGCTAAAACTCCAGTTTTGGCCTGTCCTGATTTCAGCAAAGATTTCATCATCTATTGCTATGCTACAGATAATACCCTGGCTGCTGTCTTAACCCAAGAAGACTCTGATAAACATGAGCTACCAATTGCCTTCATGAGCTATATCCTAAAGAATCATGAGCTAAAATACACCATGATGGAGAAGCATGCTTTTGCAGTAGTCAAAGCTGTCAAGCAGTTCCGTTTCTATATCCTCAACTCTCACTCTATGGTGCTTTGGTTCCGCATTCAATCGTTAAGTCAATTCTTACACAGCAAGAATTTGGGTCCAAGAGAGGAAACTGGGTGGCTAAAGTCCAGGAGTATGACATTGATATCAAACCGACCAAGCTGGTTCGTGGAAAAGGTCTTTGTGAGCTCATTGCTGAAGGAGCCAAACATGAGTTGCTGGAGGAGAAAGCTGACATTCCTACTGTTCTATTCCTTAGTTCAGTTGATGAATGGTATTCTGACATCACCCATTTTCTCACCTATGGGGAATGCCCCTCTCATTTAACTACCAAGGAAAAGAGGACTGTTAAATTGAGATCAGCGCAATATGTATTATGGGAAAATGCCTTGTTCAAGCGTGGTTTAGATGGGAGATTTCTGAAGTGTGTGGACAAGGAACAACAGAGAAAGTTTCTCTCAGCTTTTCATGATCAGGCATGTGGAGGGCACTATTCATCAACAGTCACAGCTCACAAGATACTCCGGGGAGGATATTACTGGCCTTCCTTGTTCAGAGATGCATCCAAGTGGGTGGATAAATGCGAGGCTTGTCAGACCTTTGTGGGAAGACCTAAATTGGCCTCTTTGCCTCTCAAGCCAGTTGTGATTGAGGAACCATTTCAACAGTGGGGTCTGGACTTCATTGGTGCACTCAACCCTGTTTCTAGTGCTGGTCACACTCATGTGCTAACTGCCACTGACTACTTCACCAAATGGGTGGAAGCTATTCCAGTCAAGAGCACTACTTCTGAAGTGGTATGCAACTTCATCAAAGAGAACATCTTGGTAAGGTATGGTGTACCTAACAAGATTGTAACAGATAATGCTTCAAACTTCTCCTCAACTGAGATAATGGATTTCTGCTATGGGTATGGCATCTCTCTGGCTCATTCTTCAGATTATTATCCCCAGGGAAATGGACAAGCAGAATCCACCAACAAAAATCTGGTGACTATCATAAGGAAGTTGGTCAATGAGTCTCAGCGAAACTGGCATAAGAAGCTTTATGATGCTCTTTGGGCAGACAGGATCACACCTAAAAGAGCCATTGGAATGTCTCCTTTTCAAGTGGTGTATGGAGTAGAAGCTCAATTGCAGTGACAGTGGAACTGCCAGCCTTGCACCTGATGAAGGCCATTGAGGATACTAGTTTCAGTGATGCTCTGGATAAAAGAATCATGTACCTGCACAAACTGAACGAGGACAGATTGGAGGTTGCTGATAGGATATCTGCTCACCAGCAGAAGGTAAAGGTTCTGTTTGACAAGAAAGCTAGGTTCAGAGAGTTCCAAGTTGGAGATACCGTGCTGTTATGGGACAAAAGACATGAACCTCGTGGCAGCCATGGAAAATTTGATTCCCTGTGGCTCGGACCTTTCAAGATAAGACACTTTGCTGGTAAGAACTCTTTCTATCTTGATTACATGGATGGTTCTCCCCTCCCACTTCCTTATAGTGGGCAGTATTTGAAGTTGTTCAAGTCATAGGTGACTAGGGAGTCCCTTTGTATATTCTGTACAGTGTTTTTGCTTTTCTGCTTTTGGTGTGTTTTCCTTCTGTTGTTGTGTGTGTTGCCCTCTGTATTGGTTTGTTTTTGACTCCTTTGCCCAATGGATAAGGCACTGGTCTGCTTCACCGAGTTTGTCTAAGTTCTTGCCTTGTCTCATTCCGAGAATTTATGCCAAGTCATCCCCAGAAGGAGCCAGCTGTTGTCCACTCAAAATTCCCCGCTCTGATAAGAGTAAAAATTTCAAAATTTTGAGTTCAAGTGTTTTTCTCTGAAGTGCCTAAGTTGTGAAATTAAAAAAAATCTGTGTTTTGGGTCATTTTGTGTGATTTTTCGGCCTGTCGGAACTTTTTGTCCCAACTGTCCCAAGTACGAAAGTGCACTCTGTTCCCCGATCGGCCAAAATCCCGAAGTTGTCCGTTTTCAGGCCCATAGGAAATTTTTGTCCCAAGTGTCCCAAAATTTATTGTGTGAGTTGTTCCATTTCGGCCGAAACACCCGAACCGCGTACTACGCGCTTTCATGTCTCAAATGTCCCAAAGTTAAAAAGTGCGAGCTTTCCAATTTTCGGCCGAAACTCCCATGTCGCGTACTTCAGAGCTCCTTGTCCCAAATCGAAAAATGCAAGTTGTTTCAATTTCACCCAAACCGGCCGAACCGCGTACTCCGAAACTTTTTGTCCCGAATGTCCCAAGTCCAAATGGGCCCACTGTTCCGTTTTCAGCCGAATCACCCGAACCGCGTACTCCGCGCATTTTCGTCCCAATCGTTCCAAAAGCATTTGTGCATCCTCTCCCTGTTTCACCCGAATCGGCCGAGCCGCGTGTTTCGCGCATTCGCGTCTCACATGTCCCAAGCGTACCAAGTGTCATTCACACTTAGTTTTTCCCGCTCACTCCGAGTATGATGCTATTCAAATTGGTGGTTGTGTATTCAATGCGCATTAAATTCATTCCTCTCTCCAAGCGGCTATATAATGAGCATTTCCCCTTTGCATTTTTCGCATTGCTTCCATGCTATCTTTGCTCGAGCCCTTGCAATTCGAAAACCTGCGCGAATATCCCCTCCCTTTGCAAATTCCTTCCCGAGTCTAGGTTGCAGCTCTGAGACTATCAATATGAAGATCAAGTTTCAGGGACAGGAGCAAATTTCTCCGCTTGAGTCTGCTGTTAGCAATATTGGGGACAGCGAAGCTCGTCATCTCGACTTCGGTGATTTTTGGGCAAGAATGGCAGATGCAAACCCTACACCAATAGCACAAACGATTCATGATAGCGGTTTGGCTTTTGCCGGTGGTTTCCCAATCTCAGTACAGTGTGCTGATACTGTGCTTTCATGCGGAGCTCACTTCGACCCCGCTTCGAGCGAATTGACAAATGTACATGGGGAACTCATTGCCAAGCTGGACGCTGCCGCCATTGGCGCTGCTCTGAGGATTCCGGAGTTGGACAATGCTATAGTCGTCTCCCGGGATCAAGCACAGACCCTATTCGATCAAGACAGTGACAAATATAAGGCGCGAGTGGCGAAGTCTTGGTTGAAGAACCCTAAGAAAGGTGCTTCTCGCCTAACCAAAACCCTCTTCCGAGCAGATTTCAATGAGGAATTGTCAGACTTCATAATCCTGCTGGCTCGAGTTATGGGTTTTCCCTCCACCAATGAGTTTCATTTCTGGATGTGCCCGCTCATCAGCATGGTGTGCGAGGGAACACAAAACATCAACTGGGCAGAGATCATCAGTATGAATTTGGCGGAGCAGCTATCCAACGTTCAGCAAACAAAGAAGTTCTATATGACTTCATACCTGATGTATACCCTAGCAGCATCAAGGCAGTGGTTTGGTTTCTCCTATATAGATGCACACAAAGATGATCCAGTGTATGCCTATTGCCCGCAGTTCACCCTGGAGACCAGCAATCGGAATTTCAGAAGGGTCAATGATGCTTTCACCATGTACGTGGTCAGATTGCTCGAAGGTGATACTGCTAGAAGGTTTTCAGATGAAGCCATGAACCTGATATCGCAGTATGGAGCCTATTTCATCCAATTCAGGAAATTTTCCTATATCAGGCTTGCTGGCTATGAAAGCACTCCTCTACGGCTTCCCATGTTCTGCAATGATAAAATGGCCTTGATAGAAATATGCAGGAAACTAGACAAGTTGCACAGAACTTGCAGAGATAAGAAGATTTCTGGCTTGCACTTTCCCATCTCTCTGGGAAACTACACATGCAAAACAGCTCTGGATGCTCAGAACATAGAAAGAGCCCTGGTCCCTATCACTGTTCATTTCTTCAAGCCAAGAACCTGCTTTGACTTGAAGAAGTTTATTGAACAGAACATCAAGATAATCTACCATCATAGGGCAGATACAGAAGACTACTGGGCTGACTGTGCAGATGATTTTGAAGCCAGGAGAAGGCATTGTGGCAGGTTCTCCCTGCAATTGATTCAAGAACTCGGTCTGTACCAAGTTCCTGAAGGTCTCCAGGATGACAATTCTGACCTATACTCGTATGAGTATGAAAATGTGATTAAGCACACCCCTCTGGAGGACCTGGATTGGAACAGGAAAGAGAGGGATGATCTGGCTGAGATTCTTGCTCCAGTCCTAGTCAGGACTAAGGTCTGGTTCAGTAAGAAGATCCGAGAATTCAAGAGGCACTCAGGAGAATCCAGCTCCAAGGATGATTCGACACCAATAAGAGAGGCATCAGTTCCAAGGTCTGAAACACCAATGCAAACCCCTCCTGCCTCATCAACACAAGGACCTGCTGAATCTACTCCCTCTTCATCTACCCAGGTATATAAGAAGAAACTCAAAGAGGTAAAGAAGGAGCCTGCAGAGAATGACCCTCCAAGAAAACAGGCAGAGTTGCCTATAGGGCCAGAGAACATCATTGTTCTCAGTGAAAGTGAAGAAAGTGAGATGCCAACTCCTGCAAATGTTCCTGAAGATCCAGCAGATAAGGACAAGGAGGTCCAGAGCACTGAACTTCCAGGTGCTACTGATTCTTCTACCGCTATTGCCTCCAGTGCTCTACTCACATCTCAGCTTGAGTCAACAGCTGCGCAGACCCTGAGTGTCATGAGCTCCCTGTCTCTTGGTCCCCTTGCTTCTCCCTGTGCATTCTTCTTCCTCTTGCTTGGGTGCAACCTTTGGTTGACAAAAGGAAGAGAAAATCCTCCTCCCAAAGCTTGGGACCAAATTTCGATGTTGTTGCAGCCTTGTTGGGCACCACTCCTTCTCGTGCCAAGAAAGCCAGAACTACTTCCAGAATAGTGTCTGATGCCCAAGGTCAGCAATTCTTGGAGATTGCTAAGCCTACAGTAGACAAATCAGAATCAGACTTGCTGGCATCTGACTTGGAGCTTTCAAGAATCCCTATGGGAGAGTCTACTCCTGAAGGTGAAATTCACAACCTCCAGGAAACAGTCACAAGAGTCATTGGAAGGGTAGAGAAAGGGCAGAAAACTATTGAACAGTTGGAAGAACAAGCCCGGATTCTCACAGGTTTCATCAAGTCTCTTTTATCTAAGGATAAAGTCTTGGACCCTACCCCATTGACTACTCTTCCACCTCCTGTAATTCTAAGCCAAGATGAAGTGCAAAGTATCAAAGATATGCACAAGTATTCTATCTATGGCAGAGCTATTGAAGCCATGGTGGATGACATGCTTGTTGCTGGATTAAACTTCATCGATGAAGCTTTCAAGCTCTATGAAAAGGTGAGTAATATGCAACTAAATCTCTCCTCCACTATCAGTACCATGGATAAAGAACTCAAAATCTGGAGCAGTTGCATAGTAGACCTCCGCCTCATGGGACAAACAGATGAGAACATCCTAATGGCGAACAAGATTTTTGATGATGCCAAGGACAATCTATCAAAATCTTGGGTCTACAGCGTGGAGTGGAAGATCAGAGTTTTGGAGGAAGTTGTGGGAGAAATGAAGAACAGCTGGCAGAAGGGAGAAGCTTTCAAGACACTGGCTGTTGCTGCTTTCAAGGATATACATTGTCATCTTCAGGATGAAAATTCTGGTGTTTCCCTATCCTTGCAAGAAATCAAAGCTCAGTTCAGAGCTTTTGTCAAAGATAATCTATTCAAGGAAAGCTCCATCTCTAAGGAAAAGATGAAGGAAATTTTTTCTCTTCAATCGCCATCAAGAAGCAAATAAAGATTATCATACTCACGTCGAGTTTGATAAAGAGATGGAGAAGTGTCTGGGATTTTGGACTCAGTCTGCAGCCAACACGTCAGTTCCACGTGGCAGAGACATAGCTGAGGCATTGAAGAAATTCAGGCAGTGGATTCTGAAGACAGTGGGTCCCTCCCAGTAGCTGGCCACCTGTCTCCTTCTCCTTTCTTTTCTCTTCTTCCCATTCTTTTCGTATTCTTTGTAATTAGTTAAGGTATTGCAATCGGCGATCCTTAACTATTCTTTAGTTAAAAGAAATGGTTACGAAGAGTAACTGACTTGTAAGCTATATAATGGCCTTTCCACGCCATTTTGCAAGGAGGAAGAACTTGGATATTTGCTGAAAGTGTAAATAGATCTTAAAGAAATCAATACAAAAGGGCTTTTCATTCTTTGTCTATCTAATTCTTGTTATCTCTGTGTTTTCCTTTAATATTGTGAAGATCATTTTGTTCCTAACTCGTTAGTCTCTGATCGATTGCATCTTTTGTTCTCAGTTTTGCAAATACAGTGATCTTGTATAACCAAGAAGGAACTTTGTGTCCTTGATTAATAAATCTGAAGAAGGTTATTTATGGAACTTTGTGTCTTTAAATTTAATCTCATTCAGCCAACGCAAATGATCTTGTCTTAAATTCTTTGAAGCTTTGCATACACATGAAGAATTATTCTGCTATCTATAATTCTGAATGTTGCTATTCTGCTCATCTTCTTATTCCCTTTCCTCAGTCCTTGTGTAATTGATGATCCTTGTGGAAAACACTTTCGTAATATCCAAGTTTGACCATAAAACAATGTTCTGTACATTTGTAAATAAGTTCATTTCTGAATAAGGGAACCTCTCCCATTAAAGAGGAGGGACTTTTTGTCCCCTGACTGTTGCTCTTCTAAAAAGTCCTATTTGACGACCAACAAAGTAGTAACACATAGGATTTTGAATACAAAGATAAAGTGAAAAAGTGTACCTTCCTAGAACATGAGAAGGGATGACATATGTAGGTTGTACGGGAAAAGAGGCTTCTCCTTTCAATGGGTTCATAGGGAAATTCCCCACTTTACATTATTTGATTTTTGAAGAAAACTGATCAATGCGGGAAGTTTTCTATAATGGGAAAGTTGATCAATACGGGGAGCCTTTTTACATAGGTATCCATCCTTCGAGGGTATGGTCTACATTTTTGACTTTGAGAATGGTCATGATTTGAGGGATTCATACATTGTTTGATAGTTTGATACTAATTTTGACTTTGAATAGTTGTCCTTCAAGGGACTAGACTATTATATTTTTGAATTTTGAGAAATTTATCCAAATAATGATGTTTGACTATATATTGAGTTGAGAGAAACACCCTAATAAATAGTTTCATGGAGGCGAAGGAAGATATGTGCATGACCTAAACATGTGAGTGTCAAGACATGTTTTTAGTTGGTATACATGGTAGATGAAATTAATGATTGTGGGGTCCCTACTAAGGAGGGAATTATCCATGTGACATATGTGATGAGCATATTCATTTTTCTATTCTTAAAGGTTTATGAGGATAGTGACGGAAGACCACATGCTTTTTAAATCATTACAATGATCAAATGGCTGGTGGATAGTGAAATAAGACCTTTAATATAATTGGATGGTGACAAGAACACAAATTTGATGGATTTATTGAGAATTTATTGAAGATGGACCCCTAATTCTAGAGACATAGATGAAAATTGTGCCACCGTATTGGGTGTAGGTGTTGATAGTGTTGATAGAACTTCAAGAGGAGTACTGATTTCATGAGTGAACCTTTAAGGGAAGGTAATAACATGATTTAGGGACCTTCAAAGGAAGGTGCTAAGGAGATTAATCGACCTTTAATGGAAGGTGTTGATTAGGTAAATGGACCTTCAATGGAAGGTGGTAAGGTAGATGCCCCTTCAATGGAAGGTGCTTGAAAGGGTAGATGGACCTTCAATGTAAGATGTTGAGAGGATTAGAGGACCCTCAAGGAGGGTCCTAACATAATTAACTAACCTTCAATGGAAGGTGCTAACAAAATTGATTGACCATTTAATGGAAGGTGCAAACGTGGTTTCCGACAAAGGTCCATTGATGGTTCTAAGAAGGATATCCCTTGCCCTAGAGATATCGGTAAGGATATTGATGAGGGTAGAGGTATTCATGATGGATTAGAATGATATTATTCCGGGAGAAGATCATCGAAGAGGAATTTTTTTGGATTATGGCTTTTAGCACTATATAACTTTTCTATCATGACCTCGGATTCGAGGATAAGACAAGTTTTCTTTTTTGTTGTACCATGTGTTTTTTTAGTATGTGGAATAGGTGTTTTGATAGGTTGTAATGTGATAAGATAAGATTATATGAACCTCTCAAGGATATCATTATAATTCCCTTTTAGAGGGATGGACGAGGAGTGATGCATAAGGTATGAGTATATGTAGTATTGAGATAAAGAATGGGGTACCAAAATAGATGGAAATTTTGATGATGTGCACTTTGGCTTTGTAATTTTGATTTGAAGAAAAGGAGGAGTTTTTGTGATAGAAAAAGAGGATGAGGTGTTGATGTGAGAAGTTTTTATTCTATAATGTTTGTGTTAGATAGAGAATAGGGATTCACATCAAATGACGAGGGTGTGGTTTTGATATGATGGTATTTGATTGTATAGTGTTGTTATCCCGTAAAATTGACAAGGGCAATTTTACCGATAACCATACCAAAAATTTTGTTTCGATCCCTCGTTAGGGATCCCTTGCATTCGGAACGTTGCAAAATCCCTTTCCGGGAAATCTGGTTTTCGAACTTAGTCTTTTTGGTCTTTTTTGGCTGGGCGCATGGAATTACTATGTAACACCAACTTTTGGTGCGCCCCCTTTAAAGCCTTTGGCGCATATTTCGTGTCAACACACCTTTCAGTGCGCCTTGTCTGTTGAGTCTTCCCTGGGTGCGCCAAGGTGCATGCGCCTTCGTGTTAGCACAACTTTTGTTGCGCCACCTTTTGGTGCGCCATAAGGCGCACATAATCTCATGACGACACAACTTTTGGTGCGCCAAAGGCGCGCTTAGTTCCATGCTGGCAAATGCTTTGGTGTGCCAAAGGGCGCATGATTTCCTATGTCGACAGTAATTCTCATGCGCCCTTTACAAATTTGGTGGTGCATTTATGACTAGCTTACCTATATATATGCATTTGCGTGCCCATAAATGTCATTATCACCAGACGCAAAACACGTGATTTCTATTCTCTGAGCCTGTCAGCCCCTGCCTCGTCATTTTCAACGCGTTGTGGACCCGTTGCACGTTTCTCACTATTTATCCGGGTAAGAGGTTCTTATCTCTCTCGTGCGTTTTACGTTTTTGGTTCTTGGTGTGCTTGGTGGTCTGGTTTTAGTTTGGAGATATTGAAATATTGATCTAGCCCCCCCCTTTCTTTTTGTTGTCTTTCCATTTTCCTCCCCCTCTTTCCAGAACTGCTGGTAGGGGAAGTTGTTCTAAAAAGCATGGTCTGAATCCCTTTGGATTGAACCATTATATTTCCCAAACAATCTTGGAAATGAAAGGATAAAAGAGAGGTTGAAACCATGTAAAAACTCTATTTTTCCCTTTGGCGCATCTGTCCACCTCGCAACATGAATAAAACCCGCGCCAATGGCGCACCCATCATGCTTGTTGCATCAAGAAGCTTTGCGCCCTCAATGGCGCGCCTCCTTCACATGATGCAGTGCGCTCACCTTGCACCCCTTTGGTGCACCAACCTTCTTCTTGCTGCATCGCATAAACATGCGCACCTTAAGGCGCACCCCGCATCTGCGCAACACCGGAAAAATCTGCGCCAAGTATGAAGTTATAAAGGAGCAGCACTTCCCCGTAACACTAGCATTCATGTTGTGCAAACCCTCCGGGCACCGCGCCATGTTCCCTTTGGCACACGAAAAGTTCTTGTTGCACAAACCATACATGCGCCAAAGGGCGCACCAAATCCCAATGCAACATGAAAAATCCATGCGCCTTTGGCGCATCCTGTCTCTATGTAACACAATGTTTTCATGCACCCTTTACAAAGTGCACCCTGCAGTATCCATGCGCCATGCGCCTTTGGCACCAGTTTAACCCTTGCAACATCTCTTTTCTGTGCGCCTTACCTATTCAGCCCTGTAAGCTACAACCTTCATGCGCCCTGTGCCCTGAGCCTCAAAATCACTAACTCTTTCTTCTGTTAACGTTTCAATGGAAAATCAAATGGCTAACGCAACCTTTTCGCGTTGGGTCTCGCTTCTTCTTCATGCAGATCAGCAGATAAACTTGGAAGAACATATGTCAACATCCAGCAAGAGACCTACCAAATCTAAAGGAAAGGCCAAACTTACAGAAGCAGAAATGAAATACAAATATCAGAGGGTCAGAATGCCCGAGTCCCAGGCCGAGTGTAGCATGGATGTCAGAGACTAAGAATTGGGGCATATTGATATGGATGAATTCTGGGCTAGAACTCAAAAAGTCACAAGGAGTCCATGGATGGACAAGCGATGACAGCAAAGGTGCCCCGCACTTCACCGGAGGAATCCGATCGCCGACTGGCGTCAACAATGAATTCTTGATGGTGGTTGCCCAATGTTATAACAAAGACACAAGGTGTGTCGAAAACAGCAAGGGCGAGGTAGTCATTAACCTCACTGCCCGTCACTTTGAGATGATACTCGGCATACCTCACCACCGGCACTTTGTGGCCGTCAGTCAAGCAGAGTGCATTAAGGCCTGGGATGACAATGAAGATCAATGTATGCAACTGATGAATGAGGTTTACTTGAAAAACAAAAAGGTAATAACCCGGTGGCCCCAAATCATCCACCGTAGTGACTTCTCGGAAGGAGCTCAGCGACACCATTACATTCTTGAGCAGGGTCTTCGGGCTTTCTGACACCCATTATTTCCATAAATGGATGCTGCGGTACTTAGAGACCATGAACAAGAATATGCCTGATCAACACTTTTGCTGGGGAGAAATTATAAGTAGCACAATCTCCGAGCAGCTACAACAATTTAGCACAACAGGGATATTCCATATGAACTCCTACGTGGTCTATGCTGCAGCATCAGAGAGGGACTATCCAGGCCTGACACGGAGTGGAGTTTGGCCTCAGGTCAAGATATACGAGTACTACCCAGAATTGAGGCTGGAGAATAGCATCTCCCAATTCACAAAAATAATGATGTGTTTTTCTATCACATCATCTGCCTATTAAGGCCGAACATGACTTATGGTCGCACGATCAAAAGCATAGTAGCAGCCACTGAGAAATGGGGGGCCCTGTTCACCCATTTTCCCACATTCACCTAAGGGCTGCCAACTTTTTAGGAGAGCCAACCAGGCTACCGAGGTATGTTGGACCCAAAATGATTTTGCTGGAGCTATCAAGGCAGCTGATCACATACCACGAGAAATGCCTTAAAAGAAAGAAGGGTGGAACTCCTTTCCCCCTCACAGTAGGCCGATATACATGCTCTACCCACCACAAGGTGAAGGACATGTTCGCAGAGCTGGAGTTACTTAATTTGAAACATGATTTCCCAGCTAGGCATACCTTCGACCCAAGGAGCTGTCTGCCAAGGGCGAAACTTGATCCAATCCACATCCCTCAGATCGAGGACATTTACATTGACGTCATCCATAAGGTGGAGCTCAGGAGAAAGGATCATTCTCACCTAGCCTTGGCAGAAATCATCCAATACGGGATAGCCATTATCCCCAAAGGCTTCCAAACTACGGAAGATGAAATAGACCAAGTATATACTTACACAGATGGAGACAATTGGCCCTTTCCCGCCATTGATAGAAACAAGGCCCCTCAGACAATCGAGGAGAGGGTCAAGGAGACTCTGCGTAGGACAGAGCATTGGTGCGAATGAACGGGTTGATCTACCTTGGGGTTGATTTCACAACCTCCCCATTGGGCAACGCACCTCCTCGATCCAAGCAGTAGCCCAAAGGCAAAGGCATTGAAGGTGAATCCAGCACCATTCAGGAAGAAGCCCCTGAGAGTCCTCCTTCCGCCACACCCGAGCAGGTAATAACTCTGGCTACACCAGAGAAAGAAGCAGAAGAGGATATTCCCATAGGCCCATCCACTCAGGATGTCGGCATTGCTACAGCAACTGAGGTCCCTTCTATCCCTCCTTCTTCTCTTCCTCGAGCGACTCAAGCGACCATCCCTTTGGTCGTGTCCTCTCCCCTTCTTCTTCTACTGTTCCCCCTGCCTCTTCGTCTATCTTCTCTTCCCTCACTGATCTGTCCTCCTCCATTTCTTCCCTCATCGACTGAGCTCCCTTCCCTTCCTATGTCTTCCGCCATTGCAGTTTCCCTTCCTCCCGTGGGCACTTCTTCGGCTATTCTCTCAATGCTGGCGCCACGTGTCTCCACGTTTTTCCCCTCTACTACTGCAGCTGCCCCCTCCTCTATTTCTGGTCCTTCTACCATAGGTCCAACCTGGATCTCTCAGCAGCTAAGTCAGCAAAAGAGGAAAGTTCCCATCGCTCCGATGGACTTTTCCGTAATCCCATCTAAGGGGGCAAAGAAGTAGAAGCCTGTCACACGCTTCTCTCAAAGTGTTGCAGGAGAGAGAGTTATGGAAATCGCATACCCCAATCCCCTCAAAGAGAAAAAGGATCTGTCTTCGACAGATTTTACTGTGACCCAAGTCACCATGGGGACATCTTCCGAAAGTCTTCAGGGGGAGGCTCTTTCTACAGTGGATGCCCTCTGCAAGAAGCTTAAAGAGATAAAGGAAGAGAAAAGGCAACTGAAGGAGCAAAACAAATATTTGCTCCAGGCCTTACAGAAGATGGGTAGTGCACCTCCCACAACTGCCGCCGAAACTTCTGAGCTTCTCATCCAGGAGAAAATCAATGAGTATGCCAAGATCGGCGAGCAGGGTATGGCTGTTACCGCTTGGAGGAGCCAAATCCTCAAAGACAGTGAAAGAGTGATGGCCGAGTTCTCCGACTTATACCTAAACATCAGTAAGGCGAATAAAGAGCTCCAAGCATTAGCAGGGCCTATATCAGAAGAGTTGGAACATGCTAGACTGCAGCATGAGACCTTTTAGCAAATGTTCGATTGTTCAGTCGAAGATCTGGTCAAGTTCGGCATCTTCGGCCATCCAAGGGCCCTCAACAAAATCATGTCCACTCTGGACTATCGGGTGGATTAGCTAGAATTTGTTCTAGAAAAGATTGACAAAGTCAAGGAAGAAGCCTGGATGCGATGCACCAAATGGAACGAATTGTTCTTAATATGTCGCCAGTGGTTACTTACTCCTTCCTTCACTTTAAGGAAAGCGATGAACCATCCGGATCTTCAAGGAGATCACTTCTCAAGGAACGGGGCCGAGGTCACATTTGACACGAATCTATCAACAACCCTCATTGGCTGTAGGGACTTACCGGGTTCCTCATTGAGGCGGAAAAGGACTATTCCAAACTCCCCAAGAAACTCATAGATGAGCGGGAAACTTGTGAGGCGATCAGCGAGTCGCACAAAGATCCTCCCCAGGATCAACTAGGGCCCATAATCAACAAGTTTTTGGAATACCGCTCTCAGTTCCATATCTCGTCACGTGAGCAGCAACAAAAGTAGTCCACCCCCTTTCGGCCGCAGGATGACGATGATGAATAGCTACTTCTTCTTCTTCTTCTTCTTCTTCTCTTTCTCTTCTTCGGCTTTCTTTTGAAATATCTGAAGTGTGTTGACACAAATGATGACATCATCCATGTTGCACCATGGGATGATGTCATCCATCAAGTTGTCAGAAGTCAACATGACTTTTAGATATTTTGTAAATATCTTTGTAAATAGTTGTTGGCTCCTTTTGGCTTTCTTTTTCTCCTTCTTCTATAAATACCCCATATACTTGTTGTATTTGAGGATGAATGGATGGATTGATGAGTGAATATCTTTTAGATGAAAAATAGAAGCAAGTAGAAAAGACTTTGAGCTTTTTGTAATAGAAGAATTATTAATACAATATTTAGACTTTGTGCTGAATACTTGTGTTATTTGCATTGGATCTTTCTTATGTCAGATCTGTGTATCTATTCTGTTGAATCTACTTCTGTTTTATTGTCATTTATTCATCAGTATTGCTTTGTTTGTTTATGCAAGTAGGTTTGGCTCTGTTTACTACCAATCCAAAAACATAAATCTTCTGACCTTTCTGCTTTGGAATTCATTTCTTTTCTCCCTTCGGATCTAACTTTTCTTCATTTCCTCTTTAATTCCTTTCTCTTCACAGCCGGAAATAAACCTACTGGGATGAGATCCCAACCCCCGAAGGCAGAATACTGTGAGATTTGCACAAGATTCCTGCTGGTAGAATAGCAATAAACCAGTTTCGCTTTGCTGACTCAAAGAGGGGCTATGCCCTACACACTGTTGGCTCGTCTATCCATAGATCTGTCCAGGCGACAGATTTTTGGACCAATAGTTTTTGGCGACTCCACTGGGGATCGAATAGATCTATCAGATCTATGATGGTGGTAGGATAGAAAATCAGAAGAAATCAGAAAAATCACCGCTAGTTTGCAAACTTAAACTTTTTGTTAAAAATCCAAAATTTTGCAAAAGTGCTCCAAATTGAAAAATTTTCTTCTAAGATCCATAGATCTGGCCTAGTTGAGATCTTTAGTTCGCTGAGTTTTTATAAAAATCAGTATTTTGCCGTAGATCTGAATTTTTGACTGTTTACCAAAAGTTTGAAACTCTTTGAAAAAGTCAAAACCAGATCCGAAAATCAGCTTACTAATCTTCTCTATCATTTTATCCTCGTTGTTATTTGTCATTAACCGCAATCGGTTTTCTGAAGAGGATAGTTTTTAAATATTTAGAAAAGTACATGCTGCTGGTTTTTGACAGAAAAACCAGAAAATCAGCAAGTACAGCCAAAAAGAAATTTTAAAATCTGCACCATAACGTTGCAGATCTGGAAGGTACACTGGCGGGTGAACCTTTTACGCGTAGCAGAGAGCTCGTGGAGAAACTGATCCTACTTTCGATCTGCTTCAAAGGCATAATTTCAGTGTAACACTGACACGTTTTTCAACGCTAAGCTCAGTTGACCGGTCATCCAGGAGTGTCTCACCTCCACGAAGGAAGAATTTTTCACAAGGAGCCTCCTCATCCCTTTGTAGTGCTTTTGCTCAGTGGAACCGCACTTCCAGCTCGTGTTCTTTTTCCAGCCTTTCAAATGGCGGTACCATGGGGAAATGCTATGGGTCCTCTCGCATTACCACATCCAGTTCACGCGCTCCCTCACGGAAATCGAAAGAATTTTCCCAAATTCGACGGGAGCGGAAATCAAAGCACATGGATTCCCACATATCTGCATTCATCATGTCATGCAGTATCCTGGATGTAACTCATGAGGATGTATCGGTTCACCTTTTTCTGGAAACTCTACAAGGACCTGCAGCTGAATGGTTTCAGCATTTGCCGGCCGGATCTATCACCAGTTGGGCCACCTTGCGGGATGCTTTTGAAGACAGGTACAAGCCTTCAGAGGATGCGTTTGCATTGTTATCACGAATCACTCACCTGAAGAAGGAGGCAATGAAACCATGCGTGATTTTATCGCCAGGTTCAACGCGCTAATCAACCGTGTCCCTGTTGCCATGCTTCCAACACCAGAAAATCAGAAATGTTTCTTCGTGAACGCTATGAGCTCAAAAGTTAGTTTCTTACTCCTTCAAGAGTGAGTGGCTACCTTGATTCTCGCCAGGCCGCTGCCATTCGAATTGAAGATAATTTGATAATATCCAGTGAATTGAAAAAGAATCATCCAAGCCTAAAGTTTCGGGCCCTTCTCCCGCTACTTCGTCCGATCCCGCATTTCAAAAGATGGCGAACGACTTGCTTGCATTAAAAAGTAGTTGGCCCAAACTTCCCCCAGTTCCTCGTACCGGGATATTCCACGAAGGAGTTTCATTCCCAACAGCGTCCCACACAGGCCGCGATTACCTACAACTGCTCCATGTATGGCGCTTGAGGCCCCTCCGGTCAATGCTTTGGCCGAAATTGAAGAAGAAGAGAAATATTATGAAGAACCTTCGTCCCAAGGCGAAGATGATCAGGATGTCGGTGAACCGACTGGTGACTCTACTATTAGATATATGGAATTTGATGAGGAAGAATCTGACGAAGAGGAGGGTACTCAAGGATATGCAAGCGGACAATCATATGCTATTTTTACCCGCTCTCAAGGAAAAGAAGCAGAGGTAGCTGCCCATGTATAGAAGGAGAGGACCACGTTAAACGCGCCTCCGACCATTGCTAAAAGAGGTAATCCTCTTCCTACTCAACTCCCTGTTAAATCCTTTATAAAGAAGTCTTTTCCCCCCATCTCTCCTCCAAATCAGCCCTCTCAGGTTCCTATCAAGACCAGCAATCCTATTCCACCATCACGAAGTGAGGGACTCATTCCTTCACTAATGCAACCCTTGGCCGCGTTTGATATCATAGATCATGCTAAAAAGACCAAGATCCAGATGTCTGAAGCTGAGTATCTTAGTTGAACCCCGAACAACTTGAAAGGTTAACCAAGTATATTCAAAATCAAGCTGTTATATCTAATCAGGTTTCCCCAAAAGGAATCCTTTCCACTCCTCCTGAATCTCGCATAAATGTTGCTTCAACATCTGCATCAGGCAAGATAGAGCCTTTCTATCTCTCCCTCCTAATCAATGGCCATAAGTTGAGTAACTGCATAATTGATTCTGGAGCTTCGGATAACGTCATGCCGGCAAAAGTCGCCCATGCTTTGGGTCTCACCCTTACCAAGCCTTTTGGTAGATGTTATTCCTTGGAAACCAAGAAGTGCCGTTGATTGGTCAAATCAAAGACGCGCAATTTGCATTTGCGGCATTCCCTAATAAAAGGGTAAAGATGACCGTCCTTGTTGCCGACATTCCAGCGGCATACGGAATTTTGCTGGGAAGAAGTTTTTGCAGCGAAGTTGGTGGGGAAATTCATATGGACTGGTCTAAGGCTAGAATTCCTGTCAAAGGTGTAATGCAGACATTAGAGCCAGAATCACAAAAGAAGTACTTGGTTACTAGCTCTGAGGACCCCAAAGCTCAAATCCTTTTTGAATCATCAGGGATGGGGAACTATTTCTTGTCTACCGAGATACAAAACGGGTGTTCTCATTCAGGAGGAAGATCTTAATAAGATCTGGACCTTACAGTTTGATGGCAGTTGTGCAACTAGTGGATGTGGCGCCGAGCTGTGCTGATATCTCCCGAAGATAAGGTAATTCCTCTCTCTTTCAAATTGTAGTTTTTCAACACTAATAATACTGCTGAGTATGAATCTCTACTACTCGGTATGCAAGCCGCAAGGGAAAGAGGGATTAAAAATCTAAAAGTACAAGGTGATGCAGAGTTGGTTGTAAACCAAGTCAAGAGGATTTATCAAGTAAAAAATGAGAGGCTCAGGCACTACCATAATGCAGTATGGGACAGCATCGAGGAATTCGATGCTTTTTCAATAGAATCCATTCCAAGGGCTCAAAATGACATGGCCGATTCATTGGCCGTTTCAGCATCCCTCATGCTCCCACACCCAGGTTTGAAAACAGACAAATACACTATTGAGGTGGTTTTCGCCCGAGCGTGCTGTGAAAATTCTCAGCATTGGCAAGTTTTCAACGATGACAATCAACTCATTGCCTTTCTGGAAAAATTGGAGAATTTTAAGGAGTTACATTTCGAAGGATCCACTTCTAAGTGCCGCGAATCAATCACCGATCAGAACGATGAGTCCGAAGGGAACGACGGCATATGTCAACTCAAAGGAAATAAAATTCCAAAGGGCTTGGTTTCTCTGGAGCACCTGTTTGACAGGCATGACCATTTTGTGAAAAAGAAGAGGCGAGATGATCCTGACTCGTCCCCAGAAACCGAACCGGTCAATATAGGTTCGGTAAAACACCCGCAATTTGTGAACATTGGAAAATGTTGCATGCCAGAGGAGAAGCGGAAATTTGTCAAGTTGCTGAAGAAATATATGGATGTATTGGCATGGTCCTATGCCGATTTAAAGTCTTTCAAGCCAAAAGACGTCTAGCATAACATCCCACTGAAAGAAGATGTCAAAGCCTTTCGCCAAAAGCAGAGGCACTATAATCCTAAGATCTCGGGCACTATCCAGGCTGAAATTCAGAAAATGCTGGATGCGAGAATCATCTTTCCTATCCATCATAGTACTTGGGTAGCGAATATTGTGCCAGTACGCAAGAAGAATGGTGAAATACGCATATGCGTAGATTTTCGAAATTTGAATCAGGCTTCCTTAAAAGACAACTACCCACTTCCTATAATGGATCAAGTTCTGCAAGCAGTAACTGGATCAGAGATGTTGTCCATGCTTGATGGTTTTTCAGGCTACAATCAGATTGAAGTTTCACCTGAAGATCAATTTAAAACAACATTCACTACTCCCTGGGGTACATTTGCCTACAGCAGAATGCCTTTTGGCCTAACCAATGCTGGCGCCACTTTTCAGTGGGCCATGGATCTGGCATTCAAAGGTATGATGGGGAAGGTCATTGTGGTTTATCTAGATGACTTGACCGTGTTCTCTAAACAACGAAGTGATCATTGTGATCATTTGGAGCAAGTATTGGCTAGATGTCGAGAACATGGGATTTCCCTGAACCCAAAAAAGTCTATTTTTGGAGTCACTGAAGGAAAGTTACTAGGGCACGTTGTTAGCAAAGAGGGAACGAGGATAGACTCCGAAAGAGTTAAGGCTATTCAGAGCCTTACTTTGCCCACGAGCAAACTGGCGTTCATTCTTTCTTTGGAAAGGTGAACTTTCTTAGGTGTTTTGTGCCCGACTTTGCCGAGAAGACTCGTCACATATTGAACATGATGAAGGGGTCACCAACTTTCAAATGGAGCGAGGAGGGGAAAAGGTCGTTTGAAGAAATAAAAGCTTCTGTTGCTCATGCACCAGTCTGGTATGTCCCGATTTCTCCAAAGATTTTATCATGTATAGTTATGCATCTGAGCATACTGTGTCTGCAATATTAATGCAAAAGAATTCGGAGGACGTCGAATCCCGATTGCGTTCATGAGTTCTCCTCTCAAGCCTCACGAACTAAAAATGACTCAACTGGAAAAGCATGCCTTTGCCGTTGTCAAAGCAGTTAAGAGTTTCAGGTACTATATTTTAAATTCTCATACAATAGTACTGGTTCCTGACACAGCAGTGAAGTCAATCCTAACTCAACAGGAGTTAGGAAGCTTGCGAGGAAATTGGATTGCAAAGGTTCAGGAATACGACTTAGATATAAAACCAACCAAGCTGGTGAGAGGCAAGGGCTTGTGTCAGCTTATGGCTGAAAACAAAAATTTAGAAAGCCCCAAGGAAAAGGATGATTGTACCAATGAAGCAGCAAGGCCACCTGGAAACTACCCATTCTCTGCCTCTGGTCCTATTTGTTGCAACCAGCGATGAGTGGTATTCTGATATTGCTTTCTTCCTCACCTATGGCGAGTGTCCAGCTCATCTAACTGCTAAAGAGAAGTGTACTATAAATCTCAGGGCAGCGAAGTATGTCATCTGGGATGACGGTTTATACAAGCGCGGGATGGATGGTGTCTTCTTGTGATGCGTCGACAAACCACAGCAGGTAAAACTACTGGAAAGTTTTCACAATTCAGCCTGCGGGGGGCATTTCTCTTCCTTTCGTGACCACACACAAGATCATCCGAGCTAGGTACTATTGGCCGACGCTCTTCCAAGATATAGCTACCTGGGTAGCAAAGTGTGAACCTTGCCAGCAGTTCGTCGGCAAGCCCAAATTGGCTGCCTTTCCCCTAAGGCCGGTTATTGTCAATGAACCATTCAAGCAGTGGGGAATTGATTTTATTGGTGCACTCAATCCCCAATCGAGTGCCGGGCATAGTTATGTCCTTAAAACAACGGATTACTTCACCAAGTGGGTGGAGGCCATACCTGTCAAACATGCCACTTCTGAGGTTGTTTGCAATTTCATTAAAGAAAATATTATTGTCAGGTTCGGCGTCCCCAACAAGATCGTTGCTGATAATGCTTCTAACTTCTCCTCGCGAGAAGTTATTAGTTTTTTCTATGAATATGGGATAACTTTGGCTCATGCCTCAGATTATTACCCTCAGGGAAATGGTCAGGCAGAATCCAGCAATAAGAACTTGGTGACCATCATACGAAAACTGGTGGAAGCAAATCAACGAATGTGGCACAAGTCCTTATATGATGCTTTGTGGGCAGACCGCATTACTCCTAAGAGGTCTCTCGGTATGTCACCTTTTCAAGTGTTATATGGCACTGATGCCGAGCTTCCCATTTCTGCTGAACTTCCTGCTCTATGCTTGGCACGAGCTATTAAAGATGAAACTTTCCAGAATTCTCTAGAAAAGAGAATCATGTATCTAACGGAACTTGAAGAAAAGAGAGTAAGGGTGGTCGACAGGATCACCGAACATCAGAATCAAGTTAAGAGACTGTTCGATAAGAAGGCCAAGCAGAGAGATTTCCAGGTGGGAGATCTCGTCCTTTTGTGGGACAAGCGAAGAGAGCCAAAGGGCATGCATGGAAAGTTTGATTCCCTGTGGAGAGGGCCCTTCAAAATCAAGTAGCTCAATGGAGAGAATAGTTTCTATCTCTCATATCTGGATGGAACCGAGCTCCCGCTTCCTTATAGCGGGCAACATCTGAAAATTTTCAAGAAGTAGAGCTCTCTTCTTTGTACAGTTTGCTTTGGTTGTGTGTTTTTTTTCGTCGTGTGTTTGCTTTCGGTTTGTTGTGTGTTCCCTTTGTCCTCCCTCCGGTCACCCTTGTTTTTGACTCTGTTACCCAATGGATAGGCACATGAGATCTGGGATTCTCTACCCCCGAGTTTGCTCAGGGATAGTCCCCAGAAAGAGCCAGCTGTTATCCCGTAAAATTGACAAGGGCAATTTTACTGATAACCATACCGAAAATTTTGTTTCGATCCCTCGTTAGGGACCCCTTGCATTCGGAACGTTGCAAAAATCCCTTTCGGGAAATCTGGTTTTCGAACTTAGTCTTTTTGGTCTTTTTTGGCTAGGCGCATGGAATTACTATGTAACACCAACTTCAAGTGTGCCCCCTTTAAAGCCTTTGGCGCACATTTTCTTGTGTAAACACACCTTTCGGTGTGCCTTGTCTGTTGAGTCTTCCCTGCGTGCGCCAAGGTGCATGCGCCTTCGTGTTAGCACAAATTTTGTTGCGCCACCTTTTGGTGCGCCAAAGGCGCACATAATCTCATGACGACACAACTTTTGGTGCGCCAAAGGCGCGCTTAGCTTCATCTTTGGCAAATGCTTTGGTGCGCCAAAGGGCGCATGATTTCTATGTCGACAAGAATTCTCATGCACCCTTTACAAAGTTGGTGGCACATTTATGACTAGTTCACCTATATATATGCATTTATACCCACAAATGTCATTATCATGCTCTTGGCGTAAAACACGTGATTTCTATTCTCTCGAGCAATCAATTTTTCTATTCTCGCCTGCCGTCGTTTTCAACGCGTTGTGGACCCGTTGCTAGACGTTTCTCACTATTTATCCGGGTAAGAGGTTCTTATCTCTCTCCATGTTTTACGTTTTGGTTCTTGGTGTGCTTGGTGGTCTGGTTTTAGTTTGGAATATTGCAAATATTGATCTAGCCCACCCCCTTTCTTTTTTTGTCTTTCCATTTTCCTCCCCTCTTTCCACATCTGCTTTGGTGGGGAAGTTGTTCTAAAAGCATGGTTTGAATCCCTTTCGATTCAACCATTTATTTCCCAAACAATCTTGGAAATGAAAGGATAAAAGAAAGGATTGAAACCATGTAAAAACTTTGTTTTTCCTTCGCGCATCTGTTTGCCTCGCAACATGAATAAAACCCACGCCAATGGCGCACCCATCATGCTTGTTGCATCAAGAACCTTTGCACCCTCAAGGCGCGCCTCCTTCACATGATGCAATGCACCACCTTACGCCCCTTTGGCACACCAACCTTCCTTGCTTGCATCGCATAACATGCACCCATGTTTAAGGCGCACCCGCATCTCGCGTAACACCGGAAAAATCTACGCCAAGTATGAAGTTATAAAGGCGCAAGTACTTCCCCCGTAACACTTGCATTCATGTTGTGTAAGCCCTCCGTGCCGCGCCATGTTCCCTTCGGTGCACGAAAATTTCTTGTTGCACAAACCATACATGCGCCAAAGGGCGCACCAAATCCCAATGCAACATGAAAAATCTATGCGCCTTAAGGCGCATCCTACCTCTATGTAACACAATGTTTTCATGCGCCCTTTACAAAGTGCACCCTGCAGTATCCATGCGCCATGCGCTTTGTGCCGTTTAACCCTGCAACACCTCTTTTTCCTGTGCGCCTTACCTATTTAGTCCTGTAAGCTGCAGCTTTCATGCGCCATATGCCCTAAGCCTCAAAATCACTAACTCTTTCTTCGTTACGCATTTCAATGAAAAATCAAATGACTGATGCAACCTTTTGCGTTGGGTCTCACTTCTTCTTCATGCAGATCAGCAAATAAACTTGGAAGAACATATGTCAACATCCAGCAAGAGACCTACCAAATCTAAAGGAAAAGCCAAACTTACAAGCATAGATGAAATACAAATATCGAGGGTCGAATGCCCGAGTCCCGTGCCGAGTGTAGCATGGATGTCGAGACTAAGTGGGGCACATTGATATGGATGAATTCTCGGGTCGAACTCAGAAAGTCACAAGGAGTCCATGGATGGACAAACTGATAGGAAGTGCCCTGCACTTCGCCAGAGGAATCCCAGTCAGCGCTTGTCAACAATGAATTCTTGATGGTAATTGCCCAATGTTATAACAAAGACACAAGGTGTGTCGTAAAAAAGCAGTAAGGGCGAGGTAGTCATTAACCTCACTGCCCATCACTTTGAGATGATACTCGCATACCTCACCACCGGCACTTTGTGGCCGTCCAAGCAGAGAGCATTAAGGCCTGGGATGATAATGAAGATCAATGTATACAGCTGATGAATGAGGTTTACTTGAAAAACAAAAAGGTAATAACCCGGTGGCCCTAAATCATCCACCGCATGAACTTTCGGAAGAACTCAATGACACCATTACATTCTTGAGCGGGGGTCTTTGGGCCGACACCCATTATTTCCATAAATGGATGCTGCGGTATTTAGAGACCATGAACAAGAATATGCCTGATCAGCGTTTTTGCTGGGGAGAAATTATAAGTAGCTCAATCTCCGAGCAGCTACAACAATTTAGCACAATGGGGATATTCCATATGAACTCCTACGTGGTCTACGTTGTAGCATCAGAGAGGGACTATCCAGGCCTGACGTGGAGTGGAGTTTGGCCTCAGGTCAAGATATACGAGTACTACCCGGAATTGAGGCTGGAGAATAGCATCTCCCAATTCACAAAAATTAATGATGTGTTTTTCTATCACATCATCTGCCTATTGAGGCCGAACATGACTTATGGTCGCATGACCAAAAGCATAGTAGCAGCCACTGAGAAATGGGGGGCCCTGTTCACCCAGTTTCCCACATTCACCTATCTAAGGGCTGCCAACTTTTTGGGAGAGCCAACCAGGCTACCGAGGTATGCTGGACCTAAACTGATTCTGCTGGAGCTGTCAAGGCAGCTGATCACATACCACGAGAAATGCCTTAAAAGAAAGAAGGGTGGAACTCCTTTCCCCCTCACAGTGGGCCGATATACATGCTCTACCCACCACAAGGCGAAGGAAATGTTCGCAGAGCTAGAGTTACTCAATTTGAAACATGATTTCCCAGCCAGGCCTACCTTCGACCCAAGGAGCTATGCTACCAAGGGCGAAACTTGATCCAATCCACGTCCCTCAGATCGAGGACATTTACATTGACGTCATCCATGAGGTGGAGCTCAGAAGAAAGGATCATTCTCGCCTAGCCTTGGCAGAAATCATCCAATATGGGATAGCCATTGTCCCCAAAGGCTTCCAAACTACGGAAGATGAAACAGACAAAGTATATACTGATACAGATGGAGACAATTGGCCCTTCCCGCCCATTGATAGAAACAAGGCCCCTCAGACAATCGAGGAGAGGGTCAAGGAGACTCTGTGTAGATGAGCATTGGTGCCGAATGAACGAGTTGATCTACCTAGGGGTTGATTTCACGACCTCCCCATTGGGCAACACACCTCCTCGATCCAAGTGGCAGCCCAAAGGCAAAGGCATTGAAGGTGAATCCAGCACCATTCAGGAAGAAGCCCCTGAAAGTCCTCCTTCCGCGGCACCCGAGCAGGTAATAACTCTGGATACACCAGAGAAAGAAGCAGAAGAGGATGTTCCCATAGGCCCATCCACTCAGGATGTCGGCATTGCAACAAAGAATCGAGGTCCCTTCTATCCCTCCTTCTTCTCTTCCTCGAGCGACTCAAGCGACCATCCCTTTGGTCGTGTCTCTCTCCCCCTTCTTCTACTGTTCCCCCGCCTCTTCATCTATCTTCTCTTCCCTCACTGATCTGTCCTCCTCCATTTCTTCCCTCATCGCCGAGCTCCCTTCCCTTCCTATGTCTTCCGCAGCTGCAGTTTCCCTTCCTCCCGTGGGCACTTCTTCGGCTATTCTCTCAATGCCGCCGCCACGTGTCTCCACGTTTTTCCCCTCTACTACTGCAGCTGCCCCCCTCTGCTATTTCTCGGTCCTTCTACCGTAGGTCCAGCTGGATCTCTCAGCAGCTAAGTCAGCAAAAGAGGAAAGTTCCCATCGCTCCGATGGACTTTTCCGTAATCCCATCTAAGGGGACAAAGAAGCAGAAGCCTGTCACACGCTTCTCTCAAAGTGCTGCGGGAGAGAGAGTTATGGAAATCGCATACCCCAATCCCCTCAAAGAGAAAAAGGATCTGTCTCCGATAGATTTTACTGTGACCCAAGTCACCATGGGGACATCTTTCAAAGTCTTCAGGGGAGGCTCTTTCACAGGTGGGACGCCCTCACAAGAAGCTTAAAGAGATAAAGGAAGAGAAAAGGCAATCTGAAGGAGCAAAACAAATATCTGCTCCAAGCCTTACGAGAAGATGGGTAGTGCGCCTCCCACAATCGCGCCGAAACTTTCGAGCTTCTCACCGGGAGAAAATCAATGAGTATGCCAAGATCGGCGAGCGGTATGGGCGTTACGCTTGGAGGAGCCAAATCCTCAAAGATAGTGAAAAAGTGATCGCCGAGTTCTCCGACTTGTACCTGAACATCAATAAGGTGAATAAAGAGCTCCAAGCGTTAGCAAGGCCCATATCAGAAGAGCTGGAACATGCTAGACTGCAGCACGAGACCTTTCAGCAAATGTTTGACTGTTCAGTCGAAGATCTGGTCAAGTTCGGCGTCTTCGGCCATCCAAGGGCCCTCAACAAAATCATGTCCACTCTGGACTATCGGGTGGATCAGCTAGAATTTGTTCTAGAAAAGATTGACAAAGTCAAGGAAGAAGCCCTGGATGCGATGCACCAAATGGAACGGATTGTTCTTAATATGTCACCAGGGTTACTTACTCCTTCCTTCACTTTAAGGAAAGCTGACGAAACCATCCGGATCTTCAAGGAGATCGCTTCTCAAGGAACGGGGCTAGAGGTCACATTTGACACAGAATCTATCAACAACCTGCTGGCCTGTAGGGACTTCATCGGGTTCCTCATTGAGGCGGAAAAGGACTATTCCAAACTCCCCGAGAAACTCATAGATGAGCGGGAAACTTGTGAGGTGATCAGCGAGTCGCACAAGGATCCTCCCCAGGATCAACTAGGGCCCATAATCAACAAGTTTTTGGAATACCGCTCTCGGTTCCATATCTCATCACGAAAGCAAAGAACAAAAGTAGTCCACCCCTTTCGGCCGTAGGATGACGATGATGAATAGCTTCTTCTTCTTCTTCTTCTTCTTCTTCTTCTCTTTCTTCTTCGGCTTTCTTTTTGAAATATCTGAAGTGTGTTGACACAAATGATGACATCATCCATGTTGCACCATGGGATGATGTCATCCATCAAGTTGTCAGAAGTCAACATGACTTTTAGATATTTTGTAAATATCTTTGTAAATAGTTGTTGGCTCCTTTTGGCTTTCTTTTTCTCCTTCTTCTATAAATACCCCATATACTTGTTGTATTTGGAGGATGAATGGATGGATTGATGAGTGAATATCTTTAGATGAAAAATAGAAGCAAGTAGAAAAGACTTTGAGCTTTTTGTAACAGAAGAATTATTAATACAATATTTAGACTTTGTGCTGAATACTTGTGTTATTTGCATTGGATCTTTCTTATGTCGATCTCGTGTATTTACCTCTATTACATTGAATCTATTGCATTTTATTGTCATTTATTCATCAGTATTGCTTTGTTTGTTTATGCAAGTAGGTTTGGCTCTGTTTACTACCAACCCAAAAACATAAATCTTCTGACCTTTCTGCTTTGGAATTCATTTCTTTTCTCCCTTCGGATCTAACTTTTCTTCATTTCCTCTTTAAATTCCTTTCTCTTCACAGCCGGAAATAAACCTACTAGGATGAGATCCCAACCCCGAAGGTAGAATCGTGAGATTTGCACAAGATTCCCGCTGGTAGAATAGCAATAAACCAGTTTCACTTTGCTGACTCAAAGAGGGGCTATGCCCTGCACACTGTTGGCTCGCCTATCCATAGATCCGTCCAAGCGATGATTTTCGGACCAACGAGTGTCTAATTGAAAATAAGATTTTGTGTTGGATGGTAAGTTATGAGGTGTAGATAATGTAATAGGTCTTTGAAGCAGGGGATAAAAGTAATGTCAATGTATGAGTATCATTGGACGGAGGATTTAGGGGTGTTGAATCTTTGAGAGGAAGTTATGATGATGAAGGGGTCTCCTCACAGAAACAATTGTGTAATATCATTGATGGTATAACTAGAAGGATGTATAATATCCATATGAACTAATTAAATTGATGGTTTCAAATGATAAGGATATATAACAATATCATGCGTGGTATCTTCATCATTGGAAGATCCAGGGAGTCATATGCGAGTTTGATATAAATAGTAGGAAGTCCTAGGGATTCAAGTGGAACATGTATAAATTGAGGATCAAGATGGGCCTCTTCAAGGGCTTGGATTTCTAACTTCGCCATAGAGAAGGCTTCATAAAAAGTATGGAATGTATGGATCTGAAGAGTGGATGAAATGTGATGAGAACATGATCGAGAAAATAGCTCGATTAGTTTTGATTGTGGTAATGGAAAGGAAAGTTGATTGATAATGTTACTTCATCTAGAAACAAAGTCTGCGTAAGGGATTCATTTTCAGATTATTTGATGGTGGAAAGATTAGAGATTATGATTTTGTGAGTGACATTGATGGTGAAGTGATTGAGGAATAACGTAGCTAGCTATGTGAATGACACTAGAGATTATTAAGGAAGGGAGTTGTACCAATCTAAAGAAATTCTTGTCGGTGACATACGAAAGGTTCTAAGAATAAGATATTGATCATGCATGATAGGATAAAATAAGTTTCTGAAAAATAGTATGTGTTGTTTGGGATTTGCACCCGGTCATAGAACAAGGTGAACTCAGAAATTCTGAATGTGGAGGGTATGATTTACATGATATTGATGGATGGATGGGTTGATTGAAAACCTTATCATAAGTGAGGAAATGTTTGGGCTTTCTAAAAGTAAATTCTAAATTATCTAATCTATTATACATGGATTGCAAAGTATCATTTGTGGGATTAGACATGGAATAATTAGCATGTGAGTACAGAGAAAATGTGATTGTTTTGATAGTGGATTAAAGCAATTCTATTGCATAATAGTTTGATGTGGAAGTTGATAAGGAATGACCCGAGATGATACTAATTGTGAAGTAGGTTCAGAATGAAGGAATATGGGAAGATGTGTAAAAATATTGAATTGGTTGTTGTTGTTGGATGAGAGGGACCAATTGGGCCTGAGAAGAAATGTGTGTGTAGGTTTGAGATGTCTAAGGTATCGAGGTAGATATTGAAATTAAGATATGTTGATTGAATTAGGGATGAGGGATATTAGGATTTTGGTAAGATCTAGATGAAGTACATGATGTAGAAAAGACCAATTGATGTGGTACACTTGGCATGGGAAAAGAGGGATAGGAAGGATCCCTAGAGGGTTGTTGAATGGAATTATTGTATGATTGTCTTATTGGTTGATATGTAGGTTGTCTATAAGGATAATAAGATGGTGTAGATTTTTGTGGGAATATATAAGAGCTAAATGAGGTTGAACAAGATGTGATAGGTTGATAAGTTTTATAAGGACTAGATTATGTATAAGAGATATTTTGGAATTGATTGGGATGAAGATATGTTGGCACAACTAAGGCTGATTGTAAACATTTTGCATAGTGATTTGGGGGATATAATTATGTAGACAATTGAGCCATGATAATTCATTTTCAAGAATACAAAAAAATCCCTAAGAAATCTATAAATTTAGAGAGAATTCAAATAAAAGAATTTATTAATTATCCTAAATTAATTAAGAAAAGGTGAAATGCGTAAGATGGATAGAAAATGTCCTCTTAAATGGCTATCTAAGACTTGTTTCAGGAATTTTTTAGATGGAGTCCTTGATATACCCAAAGGTACGTGAGGCTCAACTCTATATTGTTGCCAATATGGGCATCATATTGAGGCCTACCCCCTCACTTCATGGTATCACAATGATAAGGGTGTAAGGTGTTGAGCGGTATATACCGACAGAAATGAGATTATACTCGAGTAGAACACCGAGTTGACTTCCCTGTTGGGTGATGAAATTCCAATCATTTTCACCTGGTTGTGAATTTTTTTAAATGCATATTGATATTTGTGTGGTTTGGTTGTGTGTGTGGGAATGAAAAGGAAATGTAAAAATTATCCTCCTAACTAATTCTATGTGAAACAAGAAGGATGAAAAGTTTGATTTAAAGTCAAATTGAAATAATGTTTTCAATGAAAATAATAAAATAGGATGAAAAACTGAAAGAAAGAAAGGGAAAGTTTTAAAACTAGTGGTTAAACGCTCCGTTTTTTTAGAAATGTTTAATGTAATCAATTCAAGGAAAAAGTAGATGAGTTATCTAGAAACAACACCTTCTGCAAGCGGGTTAGGAGAAGAAGAGAATAGAAGGTAGAAACAAGAAACAAAATGCAAACTATTAGGAAGATGGAAAAGCACACGGAGAAATCACTAGTGATTTTCCCAATCGCACCGTTTAGCTAAATCACAAGTGGATTTTACAAAGAGATGAAGGAAAATAAAAAGATGTTATTTTAATGAAATGAAACAAAGAAACAAGGGACAAGGTCCCACAAGGCATGCCAAGATGTTTAGAATAAATTTTGTCTACAATTTAATTTAATAAATAACATATTAAAACTTACTAAACCTTAATATGGAGGGGTTTAGAGATACCCGTAGATGATATGTGATGTTGCACTTTGTGATGATATTTTCTCCTTCCCTACCATGAAAACTTGTGATCATAGACACTACACAAGATGAGAGTAAAAAAATATATTACTGATTGCCTAGAAAAGGCCAATCCTTGGAAGTCAATGGAAATCCTTACAAGGATGTCAATCCATGTTCAAAAATTTAATCTAATAATGATATGATAGATCGATAATCGATGGTAAAATAAAAGAAGATGATATAAATGTTGATGCGTAATCACAAAGCACCCTAAATTCTTACAATGGATGGGTTAAAACTCTCAGTGTGATTGCATAACATGGATATTTTCCCAAAGTGTGGGACTTTGCGATCAAGAAATTTCTCCGGATGAAGTCCGGTTCCTATTCCTCTGTTCAGATGCACACATTAAAATTGTAGAGGATATGGTCTAAGATCTACTCTAACTTACCAAGGATATAGGGTTGAGAAGATGTAAGAAAATAAACCTAAACTACTAGAGGTGATGCACCAAAGGAATATCAAACACTTGTTTTTCAGTTAAACAAAAACCATTAAAAATGTAACACAACCACCATGCACAAAAACCATGATTGCAATGAGAGATCAAATGAAGACAATGAACAAAAGAGAGGGTTGAGATCATCCACAAACTTATTCCTATTGCTACATAAATTTGATACATTCCTTTACAGCAACCTGCAGAGCCACAAACTTGCATTACAACTTCAATGGGAGGTTTGAACTCCAAAAATCAACTTACAGACAAGAGAAGAAGGGAGGGTGAAAAATAAAATTATCAAAACTTTAGAAAAATGCTCCTCCTTACAATATATAGGAAGAATAAGAGAGAAAGGGGAGAGAAGAATTTGAATTCTTCCTTCAACCACCCAAAAATTAATTGAATTATCCGCAACAATGATGGGTTCCATGAATAAATCCATGCCTCCACGTACTATTCCTTATGTGGAAAGAAAGGAAGCCCATACCTTCATTATTGGGGTAGGTGGAAAGCTTGACACCCTAAGAAATGGTAGAATGTATTTCTTAATTTTGAATGCTTTCTTATGCAAATATGAGCTCCCAGTCAAAACTTATGGCCATCTAAAAATCGAGGTGTCATTCTATAAAAATGGCGAACTTAGAGTTCGAAAATCTGAAACCTAAAAGTCTCGAAAGTCTGAAATTTTGGAGTTTCAGGTTTCAAAGTTTTAGACTTTTAATTAAGATTTTTATTTTTAGGGTTCCAAACTTCAAAACTCGAACACCAAAATTACGAAAGTCCAAAGTCTGAAAATCTAAAATTTTAGAGTATTAGACTTTGGGTTTTTGGACATTGTTGGTAGTTTTTCTACTTTTCCCTTCAAAGAATATGATGTCCAAAACCCCGAACCTCCAAATTCTAAAAATGTCACCCCATCGACTTCGAAACCCGCATTGACTTTTGAAATTGAACCATTTCGACTCACTTCCCGAGATCTCCAAAACCACGAAACGTGAAAGTTTGAAATTTTGGACTTTTAGAGTTTTAGGTTTTGGAATTTTCCCCCATTTTTCCAACTTCACGCTCACATGAGACTTCAAAACCCCGAAACCCGAAAGTCCAAAATTTCAGACTTTACAACTTCAGGATTTCATACTTTTCCTCCATTTTTCAACTTCGCACTCACCGAGATTTCTAAACTCCGAAAACCTAAAAGTCAAATTTTAGACTTTCATACTTTTGGACATTTTGACTTTAAGGTTTTGGGACTGTTCACCTACCTTTTCTCTAAAATGCCAAATGTAAAGTTTGAAACTTTGACCTTTTCTCCATCCTTCCACTTAAGCTCTGATCTCTTTTGACATTCTCTTAGCCTTTTCATTTTCCAACCTTGCATCTCCATTGTCGAGCCCACCTGCAACTTGATTTTTGGGATCAAATATGAGCTCGCATGACTAAAATGTTGGTATCTAAATTGATTCTCCCTTAGAAGCCAAGAAGTATCACAGATTTAACAAGACACTCTAGAGAAAAACAAATCATAATCTATTTTGTAGCTAGGGAAGGGATTCAACTGGCTCTTTGTCACTCGGGCGTTGGAGAAATGGATAGCACCATATAAAAGGATTTGATCTATCCTCACTACTTTAGGTCGTGCCTTTCGACCAGGGTGAGAGGACCCATTTTGTAACCTTTGTTGGTGAAGGACATGAAGAGATCCTTCTTTACACAATTTTTAAGGGAACCTTGAGAAAATATGATCAATGCACCACAATTTAACTCTCATGAGTTGTCACATCTAAAGAGTGGAGATATTTTTTGAACACGGTTCAAGTTACTAAAGACACTTAAAACCTGCTTTCTTCTATATATTTTTGTAGTAGAATTTGTTCATTTGTGGATATTTAGCACAAATGGGGGTACTTCAGGTAGGATTGATGGTTATTTGAAAATTTTGGTGGGAGATTAAACAAGATGAAGTTGATTTCACAGATCTTTGAGAACCTTTACAAAAATTGGAAGACTAATGACATGAATGCTTGATTAGCAAAAAAATTCTTCAACTGAAGGTGTGCATCAATGAAACCCCGTGATCTGCGGTTTCACACAATCTTTGAGAATTCAACATGAAGGCTCAAGATAAAGAGTCACTTAAACATTAAAGACCCCGGTTCTTAACACCTAAGATACACTCAAAGGCTTAGAGACAATCTTTGTCAACAAAATGTGAGAAAGTGATTTTAAACTATTTATCTCATTCTTGGATAAAGGCTTGTCTCATAATGAAATTATAAATGCCACTAAACTATAAAAAGGATGAGATCTGTGTGATTTGGATGGATTTTAACATAAGATTGCAATGGGAACATGAAAACCGTTTGAAAGATATTCAAATAAAAGGCAGACACAACTTTTCCCAAGATCAACCTAGATTAATTTGAAATCTATTAGATTTATCAACAGGGAAAATTTTCTTAAACACTCTCGTGAGCTTGTCAATGGCTATACACTCGTAACCATCTGGATGCTATCAAATCTAAAACACAAGATATTAACAAGTTTCTCAGATGGTCTCTTAGGAAGATGGGCTTTCTCAATTTTTCTCATAAGAATTAAACCCCGACCATTTGCAAAAGTATTCTCATTGCATTTATACAATTCACTCGCTCACTCATCCCAAATTTCCCCAAACAAAGAATATTTGAGGAACCTTTGTTTGTTACATATTTGATCATGATTTCTAGAAAGTGATGTTTAACAGATTTACAACAAAAAGTTGTTAGGTGTTCAAAAGGTGAATCATTTCATATATTTCCATCATTGTTTTAACTGGGAATCCATTCATCTCGCGTCTAGTAACGCATTTTTCATCCTTTGCGCCTATAGATTCCTTATCCTCATTCTTTCCTCTACAATTTACTCTACTGGATCTGGAAATTCATTTTCTACAGGTGCCTAAGTAACTCTATTTCAAAATATCAACTCTTGCACTTCCTCATATTCACAAATTCAAGCTCCACAACACTTCAATTACACTTTACTGATAGAAACAACAAGAAATAATTCAGATTCACCATGAAAAATGATGTGTATTTTCATCCCCTGAAGTCATGGAATGTTAATGGTGGAAAAACCAGATGCATCGCGCCATAATTGTTGATTTTTCCCTTTCACAACTTTAAATTAGAGTCATCCATGTGGAATATTAGAGCCGAAATGGGCCTGGGGTGCCTTTTGCATTTTATGACTTTTGGAGAAAATGTGTAATTTTCACATTTTTCCCCACCCCTCCACCTTTGAAATACAAGGCTCGACACATGGCTTAATCTGGGTCTTTGATGGAGTCGTGGCTCATTTATGCAATTTTACCCTTTTTAAAAAAAAGGAAAAATTTCCAATTTTCCTCCTGCAACCTCGCTTCTCAAGCTAAATAACTTTTCAATACAGACTTCAATTATTTCTGGTGGGTCCGTGCTTCACTTTTATACTTTATCCCTTTTTCATAATAAAGAACAAATTTCCAAATTTCTCCCAGAACTCCGCCCTCTCGATTTGAATTTTCAAATGTTGACTCAAACATGTGACATCACTCTATCCCTGTGGGGTTGCGAGATCAATTTATAACTTTGCTCCTTTTTCACAAAAAGGCAAAAATCTTCAAAATGTTCCGATGATCTACCTCTCTACCTTTTTCTTGAAAAATGGCCACGTGTCCATCTTCAAGGTCAAAGTAATAATTTTTCCCTATCGCTTCATGTTTGTTGAATAACTAATTAGATACTATCGGGGCCGCGGGGCCAATTTTGTATTTTTTACAAATGTGACAAAAGTGAAAAGTTTCACCAAAAAGACCCGTTAGGATGCAACCAATTAAGAATGAACACATATTTGTAGAATTTAGAGATAAATTTTGACTGGGAAAACATGCCCATAAAACAGTAAGATGAAGGGGAGCTTCACCATTTGTGCCCAGAATTGAATCTTTCTTCAAGGAAAAAGAATTTTTAAATAATTCATGGCTCGACAGAATCCACGACCATAGAGAAGGATTTACAATAACACCCTAGTAAAGATAAAACTTGTACGCATCCATTCGGGGAGATAGAAAATACGATGAACCAGGTAGATTGGGAAATTTTTAGAACAAATGGGGCAAGTTCAAATCGAGCACCAACATTGGCTCCGAATAAGGGATGGACGCTCCCAACCAGTACCACAAGAACAAAAGACTAGACCAAGTGCCAAAAAACCATTGGGTAACAGATTCAAGAGCCAAACCTCCAAGAAAAACTGAGAAACCAACAAAAATTGGCTGCCAAGGACCGGGACAAACCAAAGTAGAAAAATATGAAAGAAGAAAGAAACCAAAAGACTATACACTGTAAAATGATGCATACCTTTATTATGAGAAATCAGTCAAGGAAATGTTTCAAGTGCCCGGCATTAACAGTAACTCAAGAAATTCCCCATCTACGTATTTTGAGAAAAAGGTGTGCTCACCAATCCTAATGTCAATATAATAAGGGCCCATCCATAATGCATCAAATTTTCCATGTTTTCCCTTATCCTCATGTCTGCTATCCCACAATAGCGCAAGATCACACACCGAAATATCTTGGAGTTACCTTCTTGTCAAATAATTTCTTCAATTTCTCCTTGAACTTCACATGTCTTTGTTGGGGTTCTCTTCTCTTCTCATCCATTTACACAATTTGATTTATATGAGCATCATAGGAATTGACCTCTTGGTTCTCTAATTGCTGGAAAATTGGTAAGAAGGTAATTGCATATGCAGGGGAAGTAGGGCTTAAGCTCCATATACCAATTCAAATGGGATTTTTCTAGTAGCTCTTTTAACAGTGATTCTATCAGCCCAAACAAAAATTTCAACTGCTCACCCCACTTTCGTTTGTTTATTTCAAGGTTCTTCTGATTATTTTCAATAAATTTTTGTTGCTCGATTCTTCCTGTCCATTACCTTGGGGATTATAATTTGATGCATACGTTAAATTGATCCCATATTCTTGACACATAGCCACCAAAGGTTTAGCTTGAAATCTCATGGCATTATCAAAGCAACTATTTTGGCAGGTACTCCAAATCTACAAATGATATAATTCAAAATGAAATCCATGACAATTTGGTGGGTTGCCTTCTTGGTGGGGATTTCCTCCACCCACTTGGTGAAGTAATCTATGGCCACTAATATCCACTTATGGCCTGCACTTGAAGGATCATAAATCTCCCCAATGAAGTCAATCCCCCACTACTTAAAAGGGGCTTCAATTGATATAGGTTGCAACAAGAGGGATCTTGAAGCTTTTAATCTCCCTGAAAATGCCGATGTGACTCTCACACTTCCTAACCAACAAAGTTGTATCTTTGAAAAGAGTTGGCCACTAGTAACCAGCCCTTAAGATCTTATGGGTTATTACTCTCCCTACAAAATGCCCCCACAAACTCCTCCATGGAAATCATCAATTATTTTTGGGGCTTCATCTTCAGTGATACATCTCAAAAGAACTCCCTCAGGGTTCTTCCAAGCCAACCCATAATCAGTGATGATGTATTTATGGGAGGCTAACTTAAGTGTTCTTTTTTTATTCTTACTTAAATACTCAAGGCACTGTACATGTTTGAGATAAATGATAATATCCTTGTACCATTAAGAATTTGTCAATTTTTCAAGGATATTCAACCTTTCTTCTTCAACTTCATTTACCTCAACTGTTTTTGTAGATTGCTCTCTATCATAAGCTTTGGTAGGCCCAAACCTCTAACCAATTTTGTGGTTTGGATATCCATGTCATATTCTTATAACTTATTTAGCCATCGACATCTTTTTCTTGAAATTTCCATCTCTAATAATATATCCTTAACCATGGTATGGGGAACATAAGAAATGACTTTAGAACTCAAAATATAACACCGAAGATTTTTGCGGCTCGACCAAAGAAAAACCTATTTCTCCATAATAGTATACTTGGCAGTTCTCCCCTTGTAGTTCTTTCACTAAAAAAGTAATTGGCCTTTCAGCTCCTTCATCATCCTTTTGTGTAATGGACAAATGTAATGGAAGTGTCAAGAAAAGGAAAACATTTGGAAAGCCTTCTTATAACCGGAGCTGCCAAAACAAGGGCATTCTTCTATGATTCCTTAATCCCATTAAAGGCTTCAATAGTTACTTCTTCCCATTTGATACTCGATCCTTCTTCAACGTATTAGTGATTAGGATAGTCAATTCAGAAAAGTTTGAAATAAACCTCCTAATAAAATTTATCTTCCCAAAAAGGATTGAATTCCTTTTTATTCTTGGAAGAGGAATTTTTCTAATGACTACCACTCTCTCAGGATCAATCATGACTCCTTCTTTTGACACAATGTGTCCAAGTAGCTTTGCCTCTTGAACCCAAAAATGCTATTTCTTAGGGTTTAGTGAGATATCATACTTATGCATCTTATCAACATTTTTTCTAAATGTTTTAGGTGATCACTTCTCTTCTTGAAAAAAATGTCACATCATATCGATACACAACAATGAATTCGTTTATATATCCCGAGAATGCTACATTCATTTCTCTTTGAAAATTATCCCCAACATTCATTATACCAAATGGCATCCTTACATACACATAAGTAACCCATGGGGTAGTGAAAGCATTTTTATTCTTTCGATTGCTTCAAAACAATCTGGTTATACCGGAAAAACCATCCAAAGTGTTGGTTACCGCATTTAACCTTCTTCGAGAGATTGAGTAACATCATGAATTAAACAGACACTCAGAGGTAGATAGACAATCATGTATGTCATTTTGTATCTGAGGAAGAAATATATCTAACTTGTTGGCACTCTGGATCTTAAGGGGATGGGAGAACATGCAAAAGGATGTGATATGATCCCTATTATTTTAGGTTGTGACTTTCAACCAAGGTAATAGAACCTATTTTGTAACCTCTGTTATTTGAAAGGAGATGCAGGTACCTTTCTTTTGCATAAATTTTATGGAGAAGGCCTTGGGGAAAATATGATCAACACACCAAATATGACTCTCACGAGTTGTCACTTCCAGATTATGGAGATATTCTCACAAAGAAGGCAAAGGTTACTAAAGACATTTGAGACCCTGCTTGCTTCTGCATGTTTAGGTGATGAGGATTGTGCATTGGCATACACACATGACAAACATGGGTAGGATGGGTAGGATTAGTTGTTGTTAAATGAATTTTTGGTGGGAGAGGAGATAGGATGGACTTGACTCACCAGATCCTTGAGAGCTTATGCAAAATGGAAAGATTCAATCAACAAAATGCCATAAAAATTTAAATTTTTCCTCAACTAGAATATGTGCTTCAATGGAGGCCCAGATTAGCACTCTTTCATACAACCCGTGGGATTTTATCACGAAGGTTTGAGTTAGAGCACCCAATATAGCACCAAGATTTAAACCAAGTCACGCATGAGGTACACCCAAAGTCTTACAGAGAATCTCTATCAACAAAATGAAAGAAAAGTGATTTTAATCCGTTTATCCCATTCCCAGATGAAGGATCTTCTGAGAAATGAAATAGCAGATGCCATTAAACTATAACAAGGACTGATACTTGTGTGATTGGACCATATTTTGGTACAATATTGCAATAGAAACATAAAAAACTACTTGCATGCATTTAGAAATGAAGTAAATACACTTTACTCAAGATTAACACAGAATAGCTCAAAGATTGATCAAATTTATCAGCAAGGAAAGTTTCTAGAAAAATATCAAAGCTTGTCAATGGCTCTACACTTGCAACCACCTTGACTTGATCAATTTTTATATAAAGAGAGATATATAGGATTCTTAGATGGCTACTCAAAATGGATGGGCTATGTGAAGCTTTTTCTACTAGAAAAATCAGTCCTGACCTCTCCAAAAACTCCCAACCCTTTTTACATGAAAAATTTGTGCCATTTATAACCTTTACAATAGAGCCCCTTCCTTCCAAAAGACAAAAACCTTAAATGCACTAGTGCTCGCGATGATTCTTTCATGATTCAAAGAATCAAATCTCTGAAATTATCTAAGTGCTCAAGGTAAAATCTCTTCAATTTCTTCCCGCATTCAATTCCTTGCTCACGGTAGATTACTCATCCTTCAATTTTCCAACCACTTCTACCTGCAAATATGTCAAATCCGGCTCTTTGCATGCTCAAGAGAAGAAAAATGGAAAATCAGATCAATCCTAAATTTAGACCATTTTAATGGTGAAAGACATCTCTAGATCTCTCCCACCAAACTGTAGATATCAAAAATTTCATTGCTCCTCTGTTTGGCATGTAGAAAATAACAAGAAATCATGAAGACTTGTACTCCCAGGTAAGTTTTACAAAAAAATGAGGGGAAAATAATATTCTGACACTCAGTAGCCGTTAATCTTTGATTTGAATGTGGGCCATCCATGTGGAAGATTCAAAAATGGGCGCAGGGGCTTCCTTTGACCTTTTCTGACCCTTTTGAAAAAAGGAAAAATTTCACATTTTTCTCCACACCTCCACTTCTAAAAATGGGCCTGACATGTGTCCTAAGGTGGGTCCCAAAGGAACCATGGAAAAATTCTTCCATTTGACTCTCTTTTGGAAAAAGGAAAATTTTCCATGTTTCCCGCAGCTTCGCCCTTCCACTTCAATTTTCTAATGTGGGTCCCAACGGAACCCCGGTCCTTTTAACTCCTTTTCCCTCAAAGGGAAAATTTTTCACTTTTCCTCCGAAAGCCCGCACCTCCACCGTTGACCAGGGAAAAACATTGACTATTTCCATCGGGCTTGTGGGCCATTTTTGATATTTTAACCTTTATGAGGAAAAGAGGCTAAAAGTTTATCTTGCCTCCGACTTCTGCTTCCCCACCCTTGTGACTTTTCAAATTTCCACGTGTCACCACGGTGCTCCTTGAGGTGGTCCTAAAAATTGATATCTTGAACGAGCGTGGGCTCACCACGTGTCCCGCTTTAGCAAGATTTTTTTGAATGATTGAAGCTCAACAAAAGGCACCACTTGTCAAGCTCTGAGGTAGTCTTCCTTGGTCATTGAAAAGTCCAAGAAAATATGCAATGTGAGCGGAGTGCCCCACATGTCCTCATGGCGCTTCTCTAAGATGGTGCCCAAGTTGAAGACCCTGAATGAGCGCGGGCTCGCCACATGTCCTTGTTCCACCAAACCGCTTTCAACCGCATAAAAATAGTCTAAGTATGGGCCAAATAATGAAGCCTCCACATGTCCTCCGACGCTACTCCAAGGAAAACTCAAAAGTAGATCTTTAAAAGAGCGTCATTCCTCCACGTGTCCTAGACTTTCCAAAACCTTTTGAAATTTTTCTAAGTATGGGAAACCTAGCGGAAGCTTCCATGTGTCTCTATCTTTCCAATCCTCCACGTGTCCTCTCGGTGCTACTTCAAAGCCAAACCAAAATGATGATTCACAAATGAGCATCGTTCCTCCAGATGGACACATTTTAAAGTTGAGGCCTTTTATAGAATTTTTGAAGTGGCCGATCGATCCACGTTTAACCAAAGGATGCCATGTTTCCTCACAACTAAATGATGTAAATTTGACTAGGAGAAATACCAGTCAAACCGTAAAAATAGAGAAATGTCTATTCGAGCGCGAGAAAATGAAATTTTCATCAAGGACAGATATTTTAGAATGTTAGAAGTCTCAAATACAATCCTTAGGGACACATCAACTTATTTCTCTTTGATTGTTTAGGGAAAAGTAGATCATGACTATGGAAAATGGAGAAAAGGGGAAAACATGAGTTTTGAAGGAACAAAGCATGGGAGAGTCGAAATACAGAGCTCTTCCAGAGGAACAAAGGAACAAGGAGATAAATATGACCCATATATGATCTTCGACCCAGGAGCAAATTAAAATGGCAACAAAGACTAGCCAAACACAATACGGGAAGGATAAAATGACAAAGGCCGTGAATCAATAAACTTTTCAAAGGCACAGATGGGGCGAGACTATTTTGAGCACCAACATTGGCTATGACTCGGGGATGGGTACTCCCTACGAGTGCCATAAGAACAAAATTAGACCAAGTGCCAAAATATCTATTAGGTAGTGGAGTCATCTTTGTAGGGTAGAGAAACAAGGCCATCTCCAAAAACAAACAAAGAAGCCAACAAAAATAGGTCACCACGGACCAGGATGAGCAAAAACACAAAAACAAGACACAAACAACAAACTATACACTGTATAAGAGGTGTTTACCTTGATTCAAAGGAATCAATCCAAGAAATGCTTCAGATGCCTGCCATTAATAGGAAACTCAAGCAATTCACCATCTAGATCTTTCAAGAAGAAGGTGTGTTCACCAATTCTGATGTCAATGGAGTAAGGGCCCATCCACAATGAGTCAAACTTTCCATGCTTGCCCTTATCCTCATGCCTGCTATCCCATAGTAGCACAAGATCTTCAATATTGAAGGCTTTGGGAGTGACCTTCCTGTCAAAAAATTTCTTTAGTTTTTCTCGAACCTTATATGCCTCTGGTGGGATGCCCTCCCCTCTTCATCAAGCTCAATAATCTGGTTGATGTGGGCATCATAAGGACTCACTTCTTGATCTTCTAGTTGTTGAATGAACTGATATGAAGATAATTGCATATGCAGGGGCAGTAGGGCATGAGTCCCATATACCAATTCAAATCAAGTCTTTCTAGTGGCTCTTTTAAGAGTGATCCTATCATCCTAAACAACAAACTTTAGTTGTTCACCCCATTTTATCTTGTTTAGCTCCAAGGTTCTTCTGATAATCTTTAGAAAATTCTTATTGCTAGACTCAACTTTTCCATTTCCTTGGGGATTATAATTAGAGGCATATGTCAGATTGATCCCATATCCTTTACACATTGCCACCAGAGGTCTAGCCCTAAAACTCATGGCATTATCAGCTATGATTTTGACTAGTACTCCAAACCTGCAAATAATATTGTTTAACACAAAATCCATGACAACTTGGTGTGTAGCCTTCTTGGTGGGGATTGATTCCACCCACTTGGTAAAGTAATCAGTGGCTACAAGAATCTATTTATGTCCGTAACTTGAAGGTTCTAAAATCTAACCAATGAAGTCCATTCCCCATTTCTTTAATGGGGCTTCAATTGACACAGGATGCAAAGGAAAGGAGCTTGAATCTTTCATCCTTCTAGAGAAACCCGGAAACTTTTACATCTTCTGACCAACATGGTTACATCCTTCAAAAGATTTGGCCACCAATAACCAGCCCTTAGGATCTTATGTGTTGTGACTCTTACAACAAATTCCCCCCACAAACTCCTCCATGGAGATCAACAATTATTTTGGGGGCTTCATATTCAGTGATGCATCTTAAGAGGACTCCCTTTGGGTTCTTCCATGCCAACCCAAAATCAGTAATGACATATTTTTTGGGAAGCCAACTTAAGATCTATTTTGTGGTTCTTATTCAAATTCCCAGGGTAGTTTAAATGTCTAAGATAGAACATGACATCCTTGTACCACTTAGAACTCATTAACTTTTCAAAAACAACTACCCTTTCTTCTTCAATCTCATTTACCTCAGTGGTTTGCAAGTTTCTCTCACCATGAGCTTAGCTAACCCCAAACCTATCACCAACTTTGTTGTTTGGATTTCCATATCATACTCTGCAACTTGTTCACCCATCTACATCTTTTGCCTAATACTTCCATATCTAAAAATATGTCTTTAACCATGGTATGGGCAACATAATAAACAACTTTTTAACTTAGAATATCAGCCCGAAAACCATTTTTTTCTTTGACCAAGGAAAATTACTTCATTTCCATAATGGTATATTTTAATTCTGCCCCTTGCAGTGCCTTACTGAAAAAGGAAATTGGCCTCTCAGCCCCTTCATTATCCTTCTGCAATAGGACATAAGCAATAGTGTTTTCTGAAGCAAAAGAAAATAACTGGAAAGGTTTCTTATAATCTGGGGCTGCCAAAATAGGGGCATGCTTCAATGCCTCTTTGATTCCATTGAAATCTTAGATGGCAGCCTCCTCCCATTTGATGACTTGATCCTTCTTCAACATGGAAGTGATTGGGATGGTCAACTCAGCAAAGTTTGATATAAACCTTCTAATGAAGTTTATCTGCCCAAAGAAGGACTGAATTCCTTTCTTGGTTCTTGGAATTGGGACTTTGTTGATGGCCTCCACTCTTTTTGGATCAATCATCACTCCTTCTTGTGACACAATGTGACCAATAAATTTTTCCTTCTACACCCTAAAATGGAATTTCTTTGGATTGAGTGAGATGCCATATTCCCTACATCTGATCAACATCTTCTCTAAGTGCAAAAATGGTCACCTCTCTTTCTTGAAAATACTGTCACATCATCTTGGTAAACAACAATAAATTCATTGATGTAACCAGCAAAAGCAACATCCATGGCTCTCTACAAAGTGGCTCTAGCATTCATCAGACCAAAGGGCATCCTGACATATACATATATTCCCATGGAGTAGTGAAGGCTTTCTTGATCATTTATGATTCCTTTACCATGACTTGGTTATAACCAAAGAAGACATATAAAGTGGAAAGCAACCGAGAACCAATCACCAACCTGCAGTATGTGTTCCATTTTAGGTAGAGGATAGTTGTCCTTCATTGAGGCCTTGTTTAGATACCTAAAGCCCACACGTAACCTGATGTCACCATTCTTCTTCCTTACCGGCACTAGGTTGGCAACCCAAGAGGAATAACTTGTGGGCTAGATAATTCCTCCATCTCTTAGATTCTTAGATCCTCTTGCATTTTGAGAGATAATAGAGGATTAATTGGAATCTTCTTCTTCCTGAATGGTTTTGCACTGGGCTCCAAGGGAATCTCATGCTGGAATAGGTCTTCTTTTATGCTTTGAGCTCATAATAAGTCCAATATGCAATATTAGTATTTTTTCAGCACTAGATGTAAGAATGATTTTCCTCTTTGCTGAGATTGCTACCTAACAAAATATTCTTTGGTTTTTCCTTCATGCCAAGGTCATGCTCCTTAACATCCCTTGAGGACACCATATTCTTGTTAATAATGTAGTCAACATTATTAAAATCCAATTTAAGAGCAACCGGCCCTATAGGAATGGTATTGGTCTTCAGCTGGATGATGCCTTTGCCAAACAAGGTTTGCTTTCCCTTTGTTACACAAGACCATTGGCTCCCAATCAATGTTTTGATCAAAAACTCTTCTCTGTTCTATAGAAATCTCCGGATCTGAGCATCATCATCAAAAACCTGCTAGTGTTTTATATTGTCAGGGACAGAGGGTCTTGTCAATACCTCCACCTCATATTCACAATAAGGGGACATTTGTACAGTTGTCAAAGTGAGAACCCAACACTGCAAGCCTATCTGCCAAGTCATTGAACCTTCTGTCATGATGCACAATGTTGAAGGAGTCAAACATCTCAATGAAGTCCCAAACTGCATGCTTGTACTATTTTAGTCACTGATTCTTTGTGGCATACATTTTTCTGACTTGCTTAACAACTAGATATGAGTCTCCTTTGACAATGATTTCCCTGACACCATACTTCCAAGTAATTCTTAAACTTAACAACAATGCCTCATACTCAACAATATTGTTAGTACACTCAAAGTTAAGCTTAAATGAAAAAACAAACCTTTCCTTGCTTGGAGAAATTAAGACAACACCAACACCATTTCCAAATTTGGAATAGGATCCATCAAACAATAGAGTCCAAGGAGAGCCTGCTTGCTCGATACACTTGGAATCCTCAATCCTGTGCTATTTTCCCACAAAGAAATCCCACAAAGTTGTCAAAGCATCAACATTTGTATACAATACTTAATAGGACGCATTGTTGGGATCCTTAATAAGGTGTAACATTTTCTTCTCCCCATATAACCTGACAAGGCTTCCTTCAATTGGGATGGTGGCGTAAGACATGTCCATTTGGACACTACCACCAACACTTGCAGCCCATTTTCTGGACAACAACATACCCCACTTGGCTGGACAATCAACTATGAAAACATCAAGCTTTAAATTTTTACCTGGGTAGGCTATAAGATGCACCATCAAACCCTTCACACATCCCACTACTGGTACATCTCTGGATTCCATGGTAGTGCATTTCCCATATGTTGCTGTTACTTTAATATTCAGCTCATTCATGACCTCCAAAGGCATGACATTGCATGATGCCCCTAAGTCAAACATACAGTTGTGGAGAAGCCTATCCTTGATGATCAGAGTGGTGAAGAATGGATCCACATTCAGCTGAGAGTCTACCAAAGATGTCCCTAGATAAACCTCAGGTGGTTCAACTAGATCTTCTGATGCTAATGGTGTCTCAAATTCTTCAATAACTAGAGGATTCTCCATAATGTTCACATTTATTCCTAAGGCGTCTTCTCTTCATTCAATCCCAAGTATTCAAATGCTCTCCTTTTGTGCTCAGGAATCCTAAGCAACTCAACAATTGGAATAGAGAATTTGATTTGACTTAAAACTTGGGCAATGTCATATGGGACATTCTTGGGCAAGGAAATATTGGAAGAAAGGCTAACACACTCATTAGGTGGTACATGACTCTTGATAGCTTGAGCATGAGGAGGGGTGTGATTTTTTCTTGGAACTGCAGGGCCTTTGGTAGGTGCATCTTTCTTAGGAGCCTCTTTAGGAATGTTTGAAAGTAGGGGAGCTTTTGGCTTGGCTTGAGGCCCTGCACCTTTGACAGCCTTACTTCTTGTGTTATATTCCTTCTCTTGAGCCACAACAACATTCATTAGTAACTACCTATCCTCCTCAGATGGGATTCCTCCATCATATTTCTTTATCATTAAAGCCCTTAAATATTCAAAATAATTATTGGGAAATTTAAAAGCCTGTACATTATCTACTTTTAAAGTATGAGAGAGAGAAATAATAGGTACCCTATGAATGTAGTCCCAAAAAGTGGCAACAGTTCTAGCACTTATCACCTTAGTTGAGGTTTCCCCTTGTTGTGAGCTGGTGGAGCAACCCATCATGCAAACATCATCATCATTGTTATCATCAGCTTCATTTTCTTCTTGCTGATCTTCTTCACAAGGAGCATGGGGTATGAAACATCTGTCACACTAATCAATGACTTTGTCTCTTCCACAATAGTAATTCTGGCAGCCAAAAGATCATGTACCATTCTATTTTCTCTACTTTGAGGCTTCCTATTTCCAAATCCAACAGGTCCTTTTCCTCTGTCATTAGTTCTTTGATGATTTGTAAATCTATCCTAGGCCTGTTGCTTGTGCTGTCCTTGTGAACTCTGTCCAACTCCTTTCTCAGCTCGGGGTAGTTTTTAGGAGATCTCCTTGACAACCCCTGCCAAATTTTTCACCACTTCTTCCAAATCAACAACCTTTCTTGTCTAAGGTTTTTCTGGGTTAACCAGCTTCACACCTTCCCTCTTAGGAGGTTTTCCTATTGCCTTGATATTATTCTCTATTTTTAGGGCCATAGTGAATGCTTTCCTCAAGTTGGTAGGGTTCTTGTCCCTCAAGTAGTAAGCAACATTTTTATCAAATGCATCAGTATATTTGATCAAACATGACTCATCACATGGCCTTATCCTAACAGGAAATCTCCTCAAGGTCTTATTGAACCTTGTATTGAAGTCATGTACTGACTCATTGGGATTCTTCTTGATGTTTTCAAATTTTGATAGAAGAAACCTAGGGTCATTCCTATCACCATATTGCAATCTAAATGCATTGCTCATCTCAGCCCAAGAATCAATAGAGTTATTTGGCAATGCTTTGTACCATTCCTTGCATCCTCCTCTAGAGTGTGAATAAACAATTTGATGTACACATCTTCATGTTCAATCTCAAAATATTCCATCATATTGAGGAAGAGCTTTATATGTTGATCGCCAATTATAGCATTGTTTCCCTAGAACTTTGGAAATCTATTCCTTACATCTTGAGGTACTACATTTGCATAACCATCCATCCCCAGAAAATTTATAGGTCCAAAGGTGTTTATAACAAATGGGGGCTGGACTGAGCCATATTGATTTGAGGAGGTGACCTGGAGGGGTGATAAATTGATGAGGGGCAGAGGGTCCTTAGAACAAAGGATTATAATTTTAAAAATGGAGATCCCTTAAAGGCCTTGCTTCTTAGAAATCCCTATCTACTTCACCAAAGATAGGTGCAGAATGTGAAGAAAATCTCCCAAAATAAAATGAAGTCCCTTCTCCAGCTAGATAATTCAATTCCATAAAGAGGCTACGTGATTCAGAGTCACTTGAATGGCAGTATTAAATGATAGGCCGATCAGTTTCATCAATGGAGATCCCCCTTCTTGTCTGCTGATCTCCCACAACTCTCCAAGATTTTCTTCCTTCTGATTTTTCTTTTCCTAACTCAGAAACAATGTCCTAGCAGGATCCCTAGCAAAGAAATATCTTCTTCCTTCCAGCTTTGCAAATATTAGTAAAAAATCTTACTTGACAAAGGTTTAAGACACTGGTCCTTATTAAGATCAAATCAACAAGGAGTCACCACTAAGGATTTCCACCTTAGTTGTGCAAATGCACTAAATACGATCTGTCAAGTGTCTATCAATGCAAGAAACTGGAAATGAAAAAAACTGACATTTCTTCACCAAAATTTATCAATGAATACCGTGCAAAACTTGTAGAGACTGGAAAAGTTGCATACATCACTGGGCACATGAAAATTCATACAAGTTCGAACACATGATGATAATTTAAAATAGATTTCTGGCACTTTTAGAGCATACAATAAATGTTTACTCGGGTCCGATCGTAAACCGTAGTCCTTGGAAACAAGACCATTTATGGTGTTGTTGACGATTCAAATAGATATGAACTAGAAGTGGATCAAAAAATTAGTCTTGATATTGCATTCTTCCTCCCCGATAGTGGTGGTGCCATTTATGTTGGTACCTGCATTCAACCTCCTTCAAAGACCAAGAAACATCATGGATTAAATAGGACATTCGTGAGGCGGATAGACAATCATGTATGACGTTTTGTATCCGTGGAAGTAATCTCATTGACTTGTTTACACTCTCAGCTCAAGGGAGCGGGTAGCACATGCAAAAGGATGTGATCTGATCCTCACTATTTTAGGTTGTGCCTTTCAACCAAGGTAAGAGAACCTATTTTGTAACCTCTGTTATTTGAAAGGAGATGCAGGTACCTTTCTTTTGCATAAATTTTATGGAGAAGGCCTTGGGGAAAATATGATCAACACACCAAAAATGACTCTCATGAGTTGTCACTTCCAGATTATGGAGATATTATCATAAAGAAGGGAAAAGGTTACTAAAGACATTGAATACCCGCTTGCTTTCTACATGTTTAGGTGATGAGGATTGTGCATTGGCATACACACATGATAAACATGGGTAGGATGGGTAGGATTGGTTGTTGTTAAATGAATTTTGTGTGGGAGGGGAGATAAGATGAACTTGACTCACCAGATCCTTGAGATCTTATGCAAAATGGAAATATTCAATCAATAGAATGCCACAAAAAGTTAATTTGTTTCTTCAACTAGAATATGTGCCTCAATGGAGGCCTAAATTAGCAGTCTTTCACATAACCCGTGGGATTCTATCACGAAGGATTGAGTTAGATCACCAAATAAAGCACCAAGATTTAAACCAAGTCACACCTAAGGTACACCTAAAGGATTATAGAGAATCTCTATCAACAAAATGAAAGAAAAGTGATTGTAAACCATTTATCCCATTCCCAGATGAAGGATCTTCTAAGAAATGAAATTGTAGATGCCACTAAACTATCACAAGGACTGAGACCTATGTGATTGGATCATATTTTGGTACAAGATTGTAATAGAAACAAGAAAAACAACTTGCACAGGCATTCGAAATGAAATAAATACACTTTACTCAAGATTAACATAGAATAGCTAAAAGTTTGATCAAATTTGTCAAGAGGAAAGTTTCCAGAATAATCTCAAAGCTTGTCAATGGTTGTACACTTGTAACCACCTTGACTTGATCAATTTTGATACAAAGCGAGATATGCAGGCTTCTCTAGACGGCTTCTCAAAATGGATGGGCTCTGTCAAGCTTTTTCTGCTATAAAAATAAGTATTGACCTCTCCAAAAACTCCTAACCCTTTTGCACAAAAATTTGTGCTATTTATAACCTTTACAATAGATCCCCTTCCTCCCAAAAGACAAAACTTTAAATGCACCAGTGCTCACCATGATTCTTTCAGTAATTCACGTAATCAGATCTGTAAAAGTCTCTAAGTTCTTGAGGGAAAATCTCTTCAATTTATTCCCACATTCAATTCCTTTCTTTGGTAGATTACTCATCCTTTAATTTGCCAACCACTTTCACCCCAAATATGTCAAATCCGGCTCTTTGCGTACTCAAGAGAAGAAAAATAGAAAATCAGATCGAGCCCGAAAGTCAGACCATTTTAATGGCGAAAGACATCTTTAGATCTCTCCCACCAAAATCTAGATATCAAAATTAACTCGCTCCTCTATTTGGTGTGTAGAAAATAACAAGAAATCATGAAGACTCACACTCCCAGAAGTTTTACAGAAAAAATGGGGGAAAATCAGATTCAGACACTCAGCAGACCATTGATCTTTGATTTGAATGTGGGCCGTCCATGTGGAAGATTCAAAAATGGGCTCGGGGGCTTCCTTTTACCTTTTCTGACCCTTTTGAAAAAATGGAAAAAATTCACATTTTTCCCCACACCTCTGCACTTCTGAAAAATGGGCTTGACACGTGTCCTAAGGTGGGTCCCAAAGGAACCACAAAAAAATTCTGCCATTTGACTCTCTTTTGGAAAAAGGAAAATTTTCCAAGTTTCCCTGCAGCTCTGCCCTTCCGCTTCAAGTTTCTAATGTGGGTCCTAGCGGAACCCCGAGTCCTTTATGCCTTTAACTCCTTTTCCCTCAAAGGGAAAATTTTTCACTTTTCCTCCGAAAGCCCGCACCTCCGCTATTGACTAGGAAAATTATTGACTATTTTCATCAAGGCTTGTGGGCCATTTACGATATTTTAACCTTTATAAGGAAAAGAGGTGAAAAGTTTATGTTGCCTCTAATGGTCTATTTCCCCAACCCTTATGAATTTTCAAATTTCCATGTGTCACCACTGTGCTCCTTGAGGTGGTCCCAAAAATTTGATATCTTGAATGAGTGTAGGCTCGCCACATGTCCTACTTCAGCAAGATTTTTTTGAAGGATTGAATCTCAGTGGAAGGCGCCACTTGTCAAGCTTTGAGGTAGTGTCTCTTGGCTGTTGAAACATCCAAGAAAATATGCAAAGTGAGTGGAGTGCCCCACATGTCCTCATTGCGCTTCTCCAAGATGGTGCCTAAGTTGAAGACCTTGAACGAGCGCGGGCTCACCATGTGTCCCTGTTCCACCAAACTTCTCCAACTACATAAAAATTTGTCTAAGTCTAGGCCAAGGTGGAAGCCTCCATGTGTCCTCCCGATGCTACTCCAAGGCAAAACCCAAAAGCATATCTTCAAATGAGCGTTGTTCCTCCATGTGTCCTGGACTTCCCAAAAACCTTTTGAAATTTGTCTAAGTATGGGAAACCCAGTGGAAGCTTCCACGTGTCTCTATCCTGCCAAGCCTCCACGTGTCCTCCTGGTGCTACTTCAAAGCCAAAAAAAAAGTTGATTCACAAATGAGTGTCGTTCCTCCACGTGGACACATTTTAAAGTTGAGGCCTTTATAGAATTTTTGAAGTGTTCGGTGAGCCGCGTCCAACCAAAGGATGCCACATTTCCTCGCTTTGACTAAATGATGAAAAATTGACTAGGAGAAACACCTGCCAAACCGTAAAACATGGAGAAATGTCCATTCAAGCCAGAAAATGAAATTTTCATCAAGGACAAATATTTTAGAATGTTAGAAGGCTCAAATATGATCCTTAGGGACACACCAACTTATTTCTCTTTGATTGTTTAGGGAAAAAATGACAAGGACAACATATCTTGACTGTGGAAAATGGATAAAATGGGAAAACGTGAGTTTTGAAGGAACAGAGCACGGGAGATTCAAAATACAGCTCTTTCAGAGGAACAAAGGAACAAGGAGAAAAATACGGACCCATATATGATTTTCGACCTAGAAGTAGATTAAAATGGCAACAAAAATTGGCCAAACACAATACGAGAGAAGGATAAAATGACTTAGGTCATGAATCAATAACAATTTCAAAGGCATAGATGGGGCAAGACTATTTTGAGCACCAACACAAAGTAGATAACAATTCTAAACCTGTAACTAACTACAACATGATATTTGGCAAGGGATAGTTATCCTTGATTGATGCCTTATCTAAGTTTTCTAAATTCCACACACAACCTTATGTCCCCATTCTTTATTCTAACAGTACTAGGTTTCTTTGCCCATGAGTAATACCTTGTAGGATGTATAATTCCTCCATCCCTTAAATTTTTCAACTCTTCTTGCATTTTTGAGGAAAGGAGAGGATTAATTGGTCTCTGTCTTTTCCTGAATTGCTTGACACTAGCTTTGTGGTTATTTCATGTTGAAAAAATTCTTCCCTGTATGCTTTCAGTTCTAAATATGACCAAGCCAAGTAGTCCTGGTAATTTCTTAGGAATTGGACATACTAATACTTTTCTTCTCTATTAAAGTTGTTGCCTAGCCTAGCCATATTCCCCTAGGTTTATCCTTTGTGCCGAGTCATATTCTTCAACATCTCTCGAGGATGACATGTGTCTTTTGAAAATGCAATCACCATTATCAAAATTTGATTCTAGTGCGATCAAACCTCTGGGAATAGTATTAGTCTTCAACTAAATAATGTCCTTACCAAATAAAGTATCCTTTCCTTCAACTACACAAACCATTGGTTCTAAGTCTACACTTTGATTTCCAAATTCTCCTTTATTTTGCAAAAAACATTAGACTTGAGCATCATCTTCAAATACCGCGGTGTTTGATATTATCGGGAAAGATGGCACGGTCAATATTTCAACATGATATTCACAATAGGGAGATATTGTATAATTTTCAAACTTTGATCCCAATACGCCAATTTGTTTGCTGCAGTATTAAAGATCCTATCATGATGTATTATCTTGAAAGAGTCAAATTTTTTGATGAAATCCCAAACTACATGCCTATACTATCTCAATATTTTATTCTTTGTAGCATACAACCTCCTTATTTGTTTTATTATCAACTCCGAATCTCCTTTAACAAAAATGTCCCTAATACCATATTTCCATGCAATACTTAGACCTAAGAGCATTGTTTCATATTGAACAAAATTTTTGTACACTCAAAATTGAGTTTAAAAGAAAAATTAAACTCCTCTTGGCTTGGAGATATCAAGACAATACCAACACCATTACTATTTCTAGAACAAGCCCCATGAAACATCGTGGTATAAGGATAACCAACCCGCTCGGAGACTTGCACTCATCAATTTTATGCTCCTTACAATCAACATAGTCCATGAAGTTAGTGACATCAACATCTGTGTATAATACTTCATAAGAAGCATTGTTAGGGTCCTTAATGAGATGTAACATTTTCTTCTCACCATATAACTTCACAAGGCTTCCCTCAATTGGTATAGTGGCATAAGACATGTCCATTTTCACACTTCCACCCACACTAGCTACCCACTTTCTAGATACTAACATTCCCCACTTAGCAAGAAAATCCACAATTACTACATTCAAAGTTAAGTACTTACCTGTATATGATACCAATTGCACTACTAAGCCCTTGACACATCCAACTACCGACACCTCTCTTGAAATGTGGTGGTATATTTCCCATAACTTTTTTTTTTTACTTTGATATTCAAATCATTCATGACTTTAAGAGGAATTATATTACATGAAGCTCTTGAGTCAAACATGTAGTTATGTAACAACCTATCTTTAATAATCAGAGTAGTAAAAAAGGGATCCACATTCAGCCGAGACTCAACCAGAGAAGTTCCCAAATAAACGTCGGTGGTTCACCCAATTCCTCTAATGCTTGTGGTTTTTTAAATTTGGCAATGGTAGGAGGAACCTCTACATTGTTTATATTTTTACCCTGGGTGACCTTTTCTTCCTTAAGCCCCAAATAATCAAACACCCTCTTCTTATGCTCAGGGATTCTAAGAAATTCAACAATAGGAACAATAATCTTGATCTGACTCAAGATTTGGGCTATGTCACAAGGAACATACTTGGGTAAGGTAGTATTAGGAGGAAGGTTTACAAATTCATCTGATGGCATGAGATATTTCATGTCTGAGCATGGGGAGGAACACAAGTTTTATTTGGGGTGACAAAGCCTTTTCTAGATGCATCCTTTTTAGGGGTTTCCTTAGGGATATTGGTAAGCACTAGAATCTTTGGTTTGGCCTGAGGCCCTACCCCTTTGGCAACCTTACTCCTGGTATTGTATTCCTTTTCTTGGGAAACTATTGCATTCATTAACAATTGTTTGTCCTCTTCTGAAGGAATTCCTCCATCATACTTTTTAATCATTAATGCCCTTAAGTACTCAAAATCATTATTAGGAAACTCAAAATATTGTACCATATCAATTTAAAAGTATGAGTGGGAGGAAGAGGTAATACCTGGTGAATTCAATCCCATTAATCAACACAGTTCTAGCACTTATCAGCTCCGTTGAGGTTTCTCCTTGCTGTGAAATTATAGAGAAATCCATCATGCATGCATCATCATCCTCAACTTCCTCAATTTATTTGTCTTCATCACATGGGGAATGGGGTAGGAAACATCTATCACACCACTCCATATCATGGACCTCTTCCATAGTAGCAACTCTAGTAGCTAAAGGATCAAGCACCAATATGTTTTCCCGGGGTTGGGGTTGTCTATTTCCTAATCCCACGGGCCCTTTACCCCTTTCATTTGATATATGATCACCTTTGGGATGATTTGTAAATCTTTCTTGACCTTGTGGCTTGTGCTGACCTTGGGAACCTTGTCCAATCCCCTTCTCCGCCTCGGCTAGTTTACGGGATATTTTCTTAACAACCGGCCAATGTTTTTACCACCTCTTCTAGATCCACATACTTACTTGACCGAGGCTTCTCTAGATTTATTAGCTTGATACCTTCCCTCTTAGGATGCTTACGAACTGATTTGATATTGTTTTCAATTTGCAAAGCCATGGTGAAGGCCTGCCTCAAAGTTCCTGGGTTTTTGTCCCTTAAATAATAGGAAGCCTTTTTGTCAAAAAACATCAGAATATTTTATCAGACAAGATACATCACTTGGCCTCATGATTATAGGTAGCCTATTAAGGGTCTTATTGAACCTTGTATTGAAGTCATGAACATATTGATTAGGATTCTTCTTAATATTTTCAAATTGAGAAAAAATAAACCTGGGATATGTCTTATCCCCATATTGCAATCTAAAAGAATTTTTCATTTATGTCCATGAATCTATTGAGTTATCGGAAAATAATTATACTAATCAAATGCATCCTCCTCAAGAGAATGAATACACGGCTTTATATATACATCCTCAAATTCAATCTCAAATTCTTCCATCATATTGACAAAAAGTTTTAAATATTGATCGCCAGTGATATAATTATTCCCTTGAAATTTAGGAAGTCTATTTCTAACATATTGTGGCACTACATTTGGATATCTAGCCATACCTCTAGAATCTATAGGACCAAGAGTATTGAAAAAAATGGAGGCCTAGGTGGGGGTTCGACCATATTTTCTTGAGGGGGTGATCTTACAGGAGATACAAAATGATGAGGGACATGGGGTCTTTGGAACACATGAGTATAATATTCAAAATGAATGTCCTCTAAAGACTCTATTTTGTGTAAGACCCTATCAAATTTGGAAAATACAGGACCAGATCGAGAAGCACACTTGTAGACACAAATGAAGGCCCCTCTCCAGTTGGAGAATTCAATTCTATATAAAGATTACCGATTTGGAATCACTTGAAGAAGAATGGTAATCGAAAACCACATGTTGATCACTTACCACAATCGATAACTATTTTCTTGATTCTTGATCTCCAACTATGTTCCATATTCTTTTTCCTTCGAATTTGTTTTTCCCAGTTTTGGAAACAACTTTCTAGTATGGTCCTTAGTGAAGAAAGATCTTCTTCCTTCCAAATTTACAAATACTAGTGACATATTCACTTAAAACAGGTTAAGGCACCGGTATTTATCAAAATTTGAATCAACACAGAGTTGCCACTCAGGATTTTCACCTTAGTTGTGAAAATGCACTATAAATGACTTGTCAAATATCTATCAACACAACTCTGTAAAGCTTAGCAAATTTGACCTTCCTCTACCAAAGTATTTATCATCGATGATATAAATTTAGTGCAATAACCACTAGAAACTAGAAATATTACACACATAACTTGTAATTTCACACAATTGTTACAAATCTCAACATACGTAATGATGTTTAAACAATGTATTTTAACTTAGATCATGTAAGAAACATTACCAGGGAATAATGTAATAATGTATTTGAAGGTCCTCAAAGCAATGGCACCACAATTGTGTTGGTATCCAAATTAATTCTCCATTGGAATTTGAGAAGCATCACATATTTAACAAGACACTCGAGAGATGAGACGGATCATAAGTGATTTTTATTCGGGGAAGGGGTTGATTGGCTCTTTGTCACTTGGGATTTGGAGAAATGTATATCACCATATAAAAGGATTTTATCTATCGTCACTACTTTAGGTCATGCCTTTTGAGCGGGGTGAGAGGACCCATTTTTAACCTCATTAGTGAAGGACATGAAGAGATCCTTCTTTGCACAATTTTAGGGAACCTTGAGAAAATATGATTAATGCACCATAATTTAACTCTCACGAGTTGTCACATCTAAAGAATGGTGATATTTTTAACATGGTTCAAAGTTACTAAAGACACTTAAAACCTACTTGCTTTTGTATATTTTTGCAGTAGAATTTGTTCATTTGTGGATACGTAGCAAAAACATGGGTACTTCGGGTAGGATTGATGGTTATTTGAAAATTTTGGTATGAGATTAAACAAGATGAAGTTGATTTAACCAGATCTTTGAGAACATTTACAACAATTAGAGGACTAACATACGAATGCTTCAGATTAGCCAAAATATTCCTTCAACCGAGAAGGTGTGCATTAATGGAGCCCTGCACTGTATGGATTCACACAATCTATGAGAATTCAACACGAAGGCTAGAGCTAAACACTCAATTAAACATTAAAGACCCCCGGTTCTTAACACCTAAGATACACTCAAAGGCTTACAGACAATCTTTATCAACAAAATGACAAGTAAAATGATTTTAAACTAATTATCTCATTACAGGATGAAGGCTCTTCTCATAATGAAATTTCAAATGCCACTAAACTATCAAAAGGAAGATATCTTGTATGATTCAAAGGGATTTTAACATAATATTGCAATGGGAACATAAAAACCATTTGAAAAACATTCTGAAATAAAAGTAGACACAATTTTACCCAAGATCAACACAGATTAATTCGAGATCTATTAGATAAATAGCAATGGGGGAAAGTTTCTTGAACAGTCTTTGAGATTGTCAATGGTTGTACACTCACAACCATCTTGACATGATCAAATCTAAAACACAAGAGATTAATAGGTTTCTCGGATGGTCTCTCAGGAAGATGGAATTTCTCAATTTTTCTCGTAAGAATCAAACCCTCGACCATTTACAAGAGTATTATCACTTTGCATTTATACAATTCACTCACTCACTCATCCCAAAGTTTCCCCCAAAACAAATAATATTCGAGGAACCTTTTTTTGTTACATATTTTATCATGATTTCGTAAAGTGATGTTTAATGATTTATAACAAAAAGTTGCTAGGTGTTTAAAAGGTTAATCATTTCATATATTTCTATCATTGTTTTAACTAGGGCATCCAGTCATCTCCTTTGCAACATGTTTTTCATCCTTTGTGCCTATAGCCTCCTTCTCCTCATTCTTTCCTCGTAATTTGCTCTTACGGATCAGCGCAATTCATTTTTACAGTGCCCGAGTAACTCAATTTTAAAATATCAACTCTTCCACTTCCTTAGAGTCACAAATTCTAGATCCATAACACTTCAATTGCACTTTACCGATAGAAAAAACAAGATATCATTAAGATCCACCATGAAAAATGATGCGTATTTACATCCCTATAATCGTGGAATGTTAATGGCGGAAAGACCAAATGCATCACGCCATAATCGTTGATTCTTCCCTTTCACAAATTTAAATTAGAGTTTTCCACGTGGAAGATTAGCGCCAAAATGGGCCTAGGGGTGCCTTTTGCATTTTATAACTTTTGGAGAAAATGTGTAATTTTCAAATTTTACCCCACCCCTCTGCCTTTGAAATACGGGCTTGACACATGGCTTAATCTGGGCCTTTGATGGAGTCATGACTCATTTCTAAAATTTTACCCTTTTTAACAAAAAGGCCAATTTTCCTCCAGGAGACCTACTTCCCTCGCCTTTGAATTTTTAATGCAAACTTCAATTGTTTCTGGTGGGGCCATGCTTGACTTTTATACTTAATCCCTTTTTCATAATAAAGCAAAAAGTTCCAAATTTATTCCGCGCTCCGCTCTCCCAATTTGACTTTTCAAATGTTGACTCAAACATGTGACATCATTCTGTCCCCTACGGGGTTGCGGATCAATTTATAACTTTGCTCCTTTTTCACAAAAAGGAAAAAATCTTCAAAATTTTCCGACGATATGCCTCTCGCCTTTGTCTCAAAAATGGCCACGAGTCCATCTTCGGGTCGAAGTAAGAATTTCTCCCCTACCGCTTCATGTTTTTAGAATAACTAATTAGATACTATCAGGATGTGGGGCCAATTTGGTATTTTTTACAAATGTGAAAAAGTGACAAGTTTCCCAAAAATGCCCGCCGAGCCACAACCACTTAAGAATGAACACGCATCTCTGCAGACATTAGAGATAAATTTTGACAAGGAAAACACACTCGCCTAACAAAGATGCGGGGGAACTTCACCATTTCCACCTGAATTGAATATTTCTTCAAGGAAAAATATTTTGCAAATAATTCATGTCTCAACAACAATCCACAACCAAAGAGAAGGATTTATAATAACACCCTAGTAAAGATTAAACTTGTAGACGCATCCATTCGGGAGATAGAAAATATGATGAACCGGGCATATTGGGAAATTTCTAAAACAAATGGGGCGAGATGAAATCGAGCATCAACATGAACCACCCTCTCCATTTTCTCTTGTGAAAGGTCATGTTGTCCAATTTTACTTGAGGGCAAATTGGATAACAATAACCATTTAATGCAAATGCATAGGTATGGATGTGGTCCTCGGTTATATGTTAGTAAGATGGTGATTTGTAATCTAAATGGAGTTTTCGAATCACAAGTATGGATCAAAGAAGAAATGGCATAGATAGATATGTTCTCACAAAGGCAAATGAGATGATGTGTTTGATTGAGATAATGCAAAGGATGGCTCAAAGGAGTGGAATCGGACTAAAAGAGACTCATAAAGTCGAGTGTTAATCGATTTAAAGGATAAACTTTAGAAAGAAAAGCTACAATAGAAAAGGGGTATGAAAGAATAGAATCACTGGAATTTTCATTGAAATATGAGCGTTTATGTAAAACACTAGAGTTTCTAGGTTAATATAAAATATATATAAATACAACGTGTTTACTACAAATTAACAATTAGATTTCGATTTGATATGAATTTTATATCTTCAATAAGTTATGTTTCAATTGCGTGAATAGAAGATGTAAAAATAATGACCTTGATTTGATGAAGATTGAAACTTGAAAAAACATATAAGTTGATGAAGATTTTTTTATGGTGAAGCTGTAGATCTAACGAAAAACTAACCTTTGATGTTCTCACGATAACTTCAGAACCGTATATCCATTTTACAAACCAAAAGATGCGTCAGAAAGATGACTTCAAGATATTTCAAGTGATATAGAGAATGATAAGTGAATATCTATGAATTAGTGGCGTTTAACCCAATATTTGGTGATTTTGGAGAAACGCTGACATTTCTGAGTTAAATAAAACAATAAGAAAAATATGGTGTTTCATGATACATCAACGATATGGGTTTGATTATAAAATTCATTAGAGGGATTATAACAGATTATACTTTTAGATATTTGCATTAAGATACAAAATGGAATGACATACCTTGATTGAAAGGAGACCAAGGCTTGATGAAACACTGTGAGCTAGTGAAAACTTGTTGGTTCCCAGCGTGCTTCTCAATGTGTTCGGTGATTGTGTATGTAGACAATGGATGTGGGGATACTATTGATGTCACACTAAAATCATGAAATCTTAATTAACATTTTTGTTGGAGATTCAAAGGGGTGCAAAAGAATACAAATAAATGGTCCTAAAATGAGACTGGAAATAAAGCTTAAATAATCACTAAAGTTTTACCAAAACATCGGTGTTTTTGGCCTTTTAGAGTTTAATTTTTGAATAGTTGAAACAATTTTATATTTCAAGTTTATTTATTCATGTACTCGAGGGATATGATATGGATTTATTTTTTAATATGTTGAGTTTTCCTATGGGGTGTCATATTTGTTTAGAAAATAGTTTGATTATGTTATATTTTAGTTAGTTTAGTTAGATATATTAAAGTATAAATCTATGATTGTTTGTGATAATAAAAGATTTTGTAAGATAATAGGATACTAAGAAGTTTGGGATATATTATAAATGGATTTAGATGGATTTTAGAGATTTGGATAATTTAGAAATGAAATATTAATGTTAGAATAAAATGTAATGCAATTAAAGGGTGTATAATTAAATATTCATATATTTAATTAATTAATTAAATAAGAATGAAGGGTGTAAGTTTGGGATGTTAATTTATTTAATTAATGTGAAAAAGGTGAGAGATGTACTAAACGAGTTAGGGTATAAAAAGATGATATGCTTAATTAATGATTTAGAAAAATATGAGGGGTGTATATTTTATATGATTGAGGTAATGTTGAGCTTAATATAAATGATTTAAATGATGCGATAAATGTATGATTATGTGTGGTAATAATGAAGAAATGAGTTAATGAATTATGAGTGTCTACATTTTGCCCCTTTTTGTCAAGTGCTTTTAAACAAACTAGAAGACAAAAATGAGATGTGATTGAAGTGACGATGTATAATCTTGCGATGAGGTGTTCCCCCTCAAACTAAGGATTGATGAACTAGAAGGGAATCGATCATGAGTTTGGAAGAGAAATATGAAAAGGTACAAAGATGATGAGTAATTAGCGATGATGTAATAATTCCCTAGATGAGGTAAAGAAATAAGATAAATGTCATCATAAAATCAAATGATAAGGGAACTAAAGGGTTCATGTTCTATAACCATATGACCAAATATTGAAAAAGGATGTGTTACCAAGGTGGAAGGACCAAAATATAGATGTTTCCACGAAGGTGGGCTTACGAGGCCATGAATTGAAGCGATAGGGGAACCAAAGGGTTTGTGTCATATAGACATATGACTTACCGACAATGAGGGATAAATGATAATTTGATGAGGTCAAAGGACCATAATTTGATGAGATCAAAGGATCATAATTTGAAAATTCCACAAATGTGGACTTACAAAGACTAGATGGGGCTCACAACGGTGATAAGAAGCATAGTACCCAAAGAGGCATCACTTTGACTAGTATCGATTTGATCGAATAAATGTGACATTATAGACACAACAAAATCATGTTGAGGTGTATTGAGGATTGTGTTGATTTTGAAATATTTTATTTATTTGTTATGATGTTGATGTTGATGTTAATGATGTTTTAGATGTTGTTGGTATTTTTTATGTGTTGATGTTGATGTTATTATTAACATTCATTGATTAGATCTTAGTATTTGTCATAATAATAAAACTTGGATTGATTTATTTATACTATATTTGATACATATGTGATGGGAAGCAATGAAACGAAAGCACTTGCATTTTTGACCTTTACAATAGTTGTTAACAAATGACTAACGGGTATACACATTTAGGATTTTCAATACAAAGATAAAGTTAAAAAGTGTACCTTCCAAGAACATGAGAAGGGTTGACATATGTAGTTTGTATGGAAAAAGAGGGTTCTCCTTTTAATGGGTTCATAGAGAAATGCCCCAACTTTAAATTATTTGATTTTGAAACAAACTTATAAATGTAGTGAGTTTTCTATAATGGGAAAGTTGATCAATGTGGGAAGCATTTTTACATAGATATCCATCCTTCGTGGGTATGGTCTATATTTTTGAATTTCTGAGAATGGTTTTTCTTGGAGGGATTAGTACATTATTTTCTATTTTTATAATAATTTTCACTTTGAATAGTTATCCTTCAAAGAAACAATGTATTATATTTTGAATTTAGAGAAATGAATCCAAATAAAAAAGTGACTCTATATTGAGCTATGGGAAACACGCTAATACATTATTCCATGAGGGGAAGGAAGATATTTGCATGACCTACACATGTGTGACCCAGACATGTTTTCGGTTGGTATACAAGGTGGATGGAAGTAATGATTGTAGGGTACCTATTAAGAAGGAAATTATCCATGTGTGAGATGTGATTTACTGAGCCATGATGGTAATCTTAAAGGCTTACAAGGATAGTGATGAAAGACCACATGCTTTCAAATCATTAGAATGATAAGATGGTTGGTGGATAGTGAAATAAGACCTTGATATGAATATTGTCTTGTTGATTAATGTGTTAAAAGTAGAAAGGTTGCAAGTTAAATCCATTCAAAGGTTGACCCATGCTAAATGGATTGATTCAATAAGGGGTAAACTCTCATCATTTAATCCTTCATAGAGTAATGAAATTTTGATTTGAATTAATAATTTAATTTTATAAGGATGCGTGAAGTGAGATTTGAAGGCCTAATATATAGGATCCTCTTAACATAATGTGGTCAATAAAGCACGTGATAAAAGGAATATTGTTTTCAAGATCATGAAATTTTGATTTTGATTGATTGAGTATATGTTAAATGGAGGGAATATGGAGCCTTCAACGAAGGATTTGACAAGACTTTGGTTTTACCTTTTCTTAGTATGTACTAATTTTGTGTTTGTATAGATGGATGAGCCATACTATTATGAGACAAAGTACTTTCACGGATGGTGACAAGAAGACACATGTGATGGATTTATTGAGACTTGATTTAAGATGACCCCTAATTGTGGAGACATTGATGATGATTTTTCTAGTGTTCTTGGCTGTAGGTGTTGATAGTGTTGATAGAACTTCAAGGGGGTTACTGATTTCGTAAGTGAACCTTCAAGGAAGGTGCTAACATGATTGAGATACCTTCAAAGGAAGGTAATAACGAGATTAATAGACCTTCAATGGAAGGTGCTGATGAGGTAAATGGTCCTTCAATGGAAGGTGGTAAGGTAGATGGCCCTTTAATAGAAGGTGATGACAGCGATTTAGAAGACCTTCAATGGAAGGTGTTGACAAGGTAGATGGACCTTTAATGGAAAATGCTAATGGGACTGACGGACCTTCAAGGAGGATTGGTGAGAATTGACTAAACTTCAATGGAAGGTGATAAAAAATTGATTTACCTTTACTGGAAGGCACTAACGAGGTTTGAGATAATTTTTCTTGATGGTAAAGAAGGATGTCCCCCTTCCTTGGAGATATAGGTAAGGATATTGATGAGGGTAGAGGTATTGATGATGTCTTAGGATGATCTTATTCTAGGAAAAGATCATCAAAAATGAAACGTTGTTGGATTATGAATATTATGAGTCGTTTTGTATCTAGGGGAGGAGATTCAGCTGGCTCTTTGTCACTCGGGTGTTGGAGAAATGGATAGTACCTTCCTTAAGGATTTGATCTATCCTCACTACTTTAGGCCATGCCTTTTGACCAGGTGAGAGGACCCGTTTGTAACCTCTATTGTGGAAGGACAAGAAGGGACCCTTCTTTGTGCAATTTTCAAGGAACCTTGAGAAAATATGATCAATACACCACAATTTAACTCTCACGAGTTGTCACTTCTAAAGAATGGCAATATTTTTGAGCACGGTTCGGAGTTACTAGAGACACTTGAAACATTGTTTCTTACGTATATTTTGCGGTAGAATTTGTTAATTTGTGGATACACAACATAAAAAGGGGTACTTCAAGTAGCATTGATGGTTATTTGAAAATTTTGGTGGGGATTAAGCATGATGAATTTGATTTCACCAAATATTTGAGAGCCTTTTACAAAAATTGGAAGACTAATGAGACATAATGCTTTAGAATAGCCAAAATATTCCTTCAACTAGAAGTTGTGCATCAATGGAGCCCCATATCGAATGGTTTCACACAATTTTTGAGAATTCAACACGAAGGCTCAAGCTAAAGACTCAAATAAAAATTAAAGAACCCTAGTTCCTCACACCTAAGATACACTCAAAGGCTTACGAGATAATCTTTATCAAAGCAAAATGACAATAAAGTGATTTTAAATTGTTTATCGATTATAGGATGAAGGATCTTCTCATAATGAAACCGAAAATTCCACTAAACTATCACAAGGATGATATCTTGGGTGATTCGGAGGGATTTTAACACAATATTGCAATAGAAACATCAAATCTATTTAAAAGACATTCTGAAATAAAAGAAGACACAATTTTTCCCAAGATCAACACAGATTAATTCGAGATCTATTAGATTTATTAGTAGGGGAAAGTTTCTTAAATGGTCTAAGAGATTGTTAATGGTTGTACACTCAAAACCATCTTGATGCGATCATATCTAAAATAAAAGAGATTAACAAGTTTCTCGGATGGTGTCTCAAGAAGATGGGCTTTCTCAAATTTTCTTGTAAGAATTAAACCCATGACCTTTTGCAAGATTATTCTCCTTGCATTTATAAAATTCACGCTCACTTATCCCAAATTTTTCCCCCAGAAACAAGGATATTTGAGGAATCCTTTGCTTGTTACCAATTTGTCTCAGAAATTGATGTTTAACAAATTTACACCCGAAGCTTCAGGTGGACAAATCATGAAATGATCACATTTCTTAGACCTTCAACTAATGAATGGGATGCCATGCCAAAAAAATTTTGACAAATCCTTCTAATATTTTTATTCTATCATGCGAAGAATCCCATTTTTATTCATTTTCAAGTGGCTCTGTATAGTTGGATTTGATAAGCAATCCTCTTCACCCTCAAGAATACACCTTGAGAAATGAGTTCCCTCACATGGATGCCTACATTCGTGCCTCTCATAAATTATTTCACGGGAACGGATTATTCCACAAACCTATGCTATGATTCTGAGTTGGCCAAGTGCAAAGAGGAACTAGCGGAAGCTTTCATGTGTTCATTGGGTGCAAATTCAAAGATGAATTTTAGAGGGAAGACCTCAAACGAGCACAATCTCTCCATGTGCCCCGGGCCAAAGAAAATTGTCTTTTGGCCTTTGGAAAAGTCTCATTATAGAAAGGAGCTAGGGGAAGCCTCCACGTGTCTCTTTGGAGAAATTTTTATACGGTGCCCAAAATTTGAGACCTTAAACAAGCACGGGCTCACCACGTGTCTTAGCTTGGAGAATTTGTTGAAAGAATTTAAGGACCAGTAGAAGGTGCCACGTGCCTAGGGTCCAAGAAAGTTTCCTCGACCATTGAAAAGTATAAGTATGGGAAGATCCAGTGGAAACATCTAAGTGTCCCTTTGGCACTCTTTCAAAAGTAAAGTACAGGGGTAGGTCCCCAAACAGGTGCGGGCCCTCCATGTGTCCAGGCCTTTAGAAAGTTTCTTGAGAAGTTTAAGTATAGAGAGGAGCCAACGGAAGCCTCCACGTGTCTCCTTGGTGTAACTGCTAAGGTAGGACCAGAGGTGGATCCTCAAATGAGTGTCAACCCTCCATGTGTCCAAGATTTGAGTTGAAGCTGGCCTTAGAGTTTCAAAATGCCCGGAAAACCACCTTTCCTCTTCTAACTTTTGATGTGGGCCCCAATGGAGTTGTGGGTTATTTCATAACTTTTCTCCCTTGTACAAAAAGGCAAAAAATTTCAAAATGTTCACTGACCTGCCTCCCCACTTGTAACATGAAAAAATGCCATGTGTCCTTCTTTAGGGTCAAAGTAAGACTTTTTCCCTACCACTTCATATTTGTTGAATATCCAATCAGAGACTATTGCGCCGCAGGCCAATTTGGTATTTTTTACAAATGTGAAAAAGTGGAAAATTTCACCAAAAAAACCCGCCAAGCTGAATCTAATTAGAAAGGACCACGTTTCCACAGATGTTGGGATAAAAATTGATAGGAAACATGACTGTGGAAAAACAAAAGGAAGGGGAAAACCCAAATTCATGCCCAAATTACAAATTCTTTCTCATGGACAGAGGAATGGAAAACAATATCTGGACTTAATGTGATCCTTGACCAAAGGAAAGGACTGACCATGAAAACCAAATGAAGGAAGAAGATTTCACACATTAATATAGGGAGATAGAGAAAACTTCAAACCACACGGACTGAGACATTTTTGAACAAACGGGGTGAGATCAAATTGAGCACCATAGAACCAACCCTACAAGGAGCACCAACCCCTAATTTAGTGAAGCACCAACTCCACAAGGAGGATACAAACCCCTAAGGATCACCAAGAACAAAATAATCCACTTGAATATATCTAATATCTTATTTTTTTCTGCCACAACTGATAGAGATCACAAATTCAACTCACAAACCCTATCTTACACACTAGGTCTTCAATCTCTTACAATCCTGTTATTTTCTTCACTTTTCTTTGCTCTATCTTCTTGATATAATTTTTTCAATCACTATTAAACTTGTCATAATATTCTTCATCCTTCAAAACATGCTCTAATACCTACAAAATATATTCCTCTAGGTCACACTTCTTCCCTCCAAGAGCACTAGTTCAAAAATGAACCAAACAAGCACTTAAATATGATTTTCGTCCTTCCAAAAAAAATATGTTAGTAAATCATGATAATTTTACCCTAAATATCTATAAATATTCATAAATTTTAATTACAATAGTTACATATGACCCAAATAGTTTCTCCTATCTAAAACCCACATTATAAGTGTAAAAATGGCTCGAGAACCCCACATGCACATTCTTAAAAATGCCCTCACATTAAATGTATAAATATTCATGACCAAAAATCCTTTACATATGATTAAAATATCATGAAATATTCAGACATAGTCACAATTAATATCAACCAATCAGATTATTTCATTTTTTGGGCCGAGTTCCCTTTACAATTTTCAAAACAATTATTTCCTCGCACCCTTCAACACACTGGGAAACTTCATCTAATCACCAAATTAATTATAGTAAACAAAATTTGACATGTGACCACTCAAAATAAATTTTGTAACCTTTATAATAATTTTAATAAATCTATTAGTCTTGAAACATCCTTCACTTTAAACCACAATAACATTTGCCTTCACCAAATCACTTTGCCAAAACATATGTATCCAAAGGTTAGCTCATAAAATAACTTATATAAATATTAAATAACTCCAAATGGATTCATTGGATTCCAAATGCATCATGATTGACATTTCAGTCAATAGGAAGCATTACCAAATCCATCTAGTGCTTCAAAAACACAAAACATGAACCAAAATAGATGTTATGTTGAATTGTCCAAAATATTATTGCTCAAATAATGACCTCGAAAAACTATCAAATTACATCATCATGAGACAATACATATATCACTAGAAATATATATGAAACTTATTTTAGGAACACTTGAATCACATAAAACCTCCATCTCGTAGCTCAAATTAAGCTCATTTTAGAGGACCCTACTATTTGAGACCCCAAAACTGCCCTTTGACTAGTCAACCTATTTGTACCTCAAAACATCATGAAAATGCATGAAAGCGTATTGAAACCTCCATTTAAATCAATAAAATTTCCCAATCATCATGCAACATAAATTTTTCATGCTACTCGCTTGGACCAACTTGTTCTAAAATATTCTTCTTGAAAGTGCTATTTTTAGGTGGGGTACACTTATCACCATGACATCAACCATACATTTCACGAAATCCGAGGATTCCTATACAAACTCCAATCATCACTTTTGATAGATCAATCAAAAGCGGGTCACAACACTTCACTTTCGCCAACAACTCCTAGCTTCTTAACATTCGTTCATAAAAACCTTACCAAATAATGACTTCATTATTTTTGTGAAACATTTTAAACTCACAATATATGCTTCCTGGAAGGAAATAGGTCATATGAAAAGCACATAGTTCCCAACGAGCATCTAAATTTACACTTTGAAATGGAAATGTACTAGATTTTGACCTTGTCTTACAAAATAAGTCATAATTGGAAAAATACACATCATGGGAGCCTTAAAGTTTTTTGAGAGAATCATGAGTCATCCCTATAATATCTTAAATCATCATAATATCAATTTTATAGTGTAAAATCTTCATTATCTAAGACTTACCTATGCTTTCATGTTAGATCCCCATTGTAGAAGCTAGGGTCAACTGAAAAATGTAATAAATGAATAAGAAACCTATAAAAATGAGCCAAACATACCTCATATGAAATTATAAACCTGATTGCAAGCTTAAATGATCCGATATGGCTCCAATCCATACGATCACACCTCCAAGCAAGCATACCTACTCCCAATGAGCACATGTAACATGGTGAACCACATGTACATGCACTATGCCACTCCTATGAGTGCTCAATTACCCTAAAATAATGCTTTAAATCATGAAAAATTTCTTCCCAAGAATCCCAAAAGCTCACACTATCAAGTTACACCTCCTAGGCACCCGTATAGGCTTGTTAGAGTAAGCACACATCACTAAATCCCATTGTAGCAGTTGATATACATTTGAACCAGTATGTTAGCATCATATAAAAAATAATGAAATCAGCATACAACATTTACTTTGGCATTAATGTGGTTTTTCATCAATGAAAACACCTATTCGGACCATACCAACAATAAGGTCAAAGTTCAAAGTTATACTTTTACATTATCACCGAAGGCGGTAAAGGCCATGATTAGCTTAGGGTGTTAATAATAGCCATGGTAAAAGAAGTTATAAATTGCTTGCATGTCACTCACCAAAACCATGTGATTACCCCTATGCATGTGTCAATAGGAAAAAATAGACTTTTATTATCCATGCACATGTGTTCCAAAACTACAATAATGACAAAAATATACTTTTGGGGATAAGAAAAAAATACTTTTACCTTAATTTTTTCAAATTACCTTAAGTTAAGAAAAGGCAGGCCCATACACATGCAAAGGAAAATTTTGAGGGTCACTAGAGTTTGACTAAGGAGAGATTCGAGTGAGTGGCACTAGGCTATTTTTGGCCTTTTTATTGTATTTATATTCTTCCAAAGTGTGACACATGTTAAGTTGGGTTTGGAGTTATCTCAAAGTTAACTGAGCCTTTGTTGAGATTTTTCTAAATTAGGTTGGGTATATTTACCTATGTATACCTAGATTTTGCATAAGAGTAGGGGGCTTGTTTTATTCTTCTCAGAGATTTATATGCAAAGCATTGTATTTGTACACCTTGTTGAGAAATGAAATATTGTATTTTCCTCAGATTGATGCTTTTGCAACGTGTTTATAACTATTATTTAGTGTATTTTAATGAATTATTTCTTTCCTCTACATGCTTGATGACATCACAACACCTTCATTAAATTATTTTACGAGTTTTGTAGGTCATTTAATTGTGTTTAAACACATTTTGTGAGTATAGAATATATCAAACAAAGAATTGAAGTGAATTCTCAATATTTTATTAGTCTTTAAGTGTGTTTTGTGCAATGTTATTAATTCTCAAAAAATTGTCTATTGCCCATTTTATGCTTTCAGTTATTTCTAGTCCAATCATAACCTCAACCCACCAATCATTGCAGTCATTTTTAGGATATTCATCAAGAGAATTAGCTCACTCTAGAAGTTCTCCTCGTATGAGGCACCCACAACTTGGAGGAGATCCTATTCTACCGGTGAAGTCAAAGTCGAGATAGCCATCTAGATCAAGGTGCAATTTGGATCGATAACAATTACATTGGCAAGTTTTTGATGATGATTCTCACATAGTAAGATTTTTGCAGGAAGATGTTGAGTTTTCTTCACAAAATCAAGGAAAACTTCAAAACAGGTATGAAGATCAGATTGTGCAACTAAAGACAAATAAAATTCCTAAAGGCCTTGTAACTCTTGAAATAATTTTTAGAGAGAATGATGAAATTTAATAGTAAAGAGTTTCTCTTACTACAAGTGAGGACCAACATGAGAGTATTTTTCATTTTTGATGACAAGAACCTTAATCTTGACAATTTCTATTCAAAATTTGAAAAGTGTGCATTTATTAAGTTATGTAGACAATATATATTGATGTGTTGGCATGACAGTATAGTGATTTAAACAATTTTTATCCTCATTAGCCCAACATACCATTGAATTAGAAGATGATGCAAAACTAGTAAGATAAAAATAAAGTCCAATTAACACCAAATTAGAACCATTTAAGAGATAATATATTGAAAAATTGATTCAGTCATCCATTATATTTCCCACAAAGTATTCTACTTGGGTAGAAAATATTGTTTTGGTAAGGAAAAAGAATGGTGAAATCATATTATGTGTTAATTTTCATGATTTGAACAAGGTTGCACTAAAGGATCACTATCATTTTCTATCCATGGAAAAAATACTTAAGCTAGTTTTTATTTCAAAGAGGTATTCTTTGGTGGACGGGTATAGTGATTGCAAAAAAATAATTGTCAAATAAGAATACCAATTCAAAAAAACATTCACAACTAAGTGGGGCACTTATGCATACAGAAAAATGCCATTCGGATTGTCCAATGTAGGTGCAACATTTCAGAGAGCTATGGATATGGCATTCTAAGGTATCATCAATAAGTTTGTTCTTGTTTATTTGGATGACATAATAATTTTTTCAAAGCTTGTAAGTGATCACTTATCTCATCTCAAGGAAGTGTTTGAAATATGTAGAGAATATGGAGTGTCACTCAATCCAAAAAGTGTCTTTTCTATTCATAAAGGTAAGCTTCTTGGTCATGTCATTTCAAAACACGTTCTAAGTATAGATATGAAAATGTTAAGTTACATTAGTGAATTTTATTTTTCAAAATAGAAGATATCGTTAGAATATTTCTTAGAATAATAAATTTCATAAGAAGATATCTTGTTGATTTTACTTCATTATCAAGGTCATTAACCAACATGTGAAGAAAAATCAGAATTTTTCATGGACAAAAGAAGGGGTAAATATTTTTGAATCCATAAAGAAAGCTATAGCTTCAGGTCCTACACTAATATATCCTAATTTTTCAAATTATTTCATGTTGGAAACAATCTCCTAAATGTCGACTCAATAGAATAAATATGGTTAGGAGAAGCTAATAGATTTTTTCCATCGAGCTTGAGTATGAAACGAGGTATTATTTTGCTAAGAAGAATGCATTTTCAATTATTTGATCCCTCAAGAAGTTTAGGCATTTAATATATGAAAAAATAATTCACTTAATGGTTGCTCATCGAAGCATTAAATAATTCTTATTGAACAATGACATAAGTGAAAAAATATCAAGTTGGATAACGAGAGTTATGGAGTATGGCATAAAATGATTGTGTGAAGACTTGCCTCAAGATATAAAATAAAGTGTAGACACAAAATCGCACACTTTGGGTAATTCATTAAATAAAAATAGGATTTTGTAGCTATTTTATCATTTAATCTAAATAGCAACTAAATGCTATATTGAAATGCTAGATCTAACTATTTTGTTTTAGTATTTGAATATATTGAAATAATAGAAATAAGAGGAATATTGTACTAACCTTTAGGAAACTTACTTCTTTGTGTGATGTACTATAGCAGGATGGTATGTAGACAGGGAAAGTTGTGACTAAATGGACTCGTGAAGGGTAGAAGCTTGATATTTGGGTAAGTGCACCAAGTTGGGGGACAATTAAGTGGACATCAAATCCACGAATTTTACATTAAAAACAACAAAACATCAAATTTAGTCTTCCGCAGACTTGAACCATGCCAAAAAGTAAAAAATATGTCATAAAAATGGTACCATCACGTAGGGAGACTATTAGCTTTGTAGAAATATTGATTTTAAAGTGAATAGAATAGGATAAATATCATTTTATAATTTTTACTAATAGTAGGTCTTTAAGACACTTTTGTGAATGTTTATGTCTACGTTTAAGACTGCAAATTTTGTTTCACTTATCAAAATGTGATAAAAATTATACCATCCCAACCATGGTGAAATTATATACATGTTCAAAAAAATTTATTTGATTTCAATATTTTTTGATGAAGTTATGGTGGGCAAACGGAAAGTGCTCTGTTTTCTTTATGTTTTCATACCACTTTCATGGAAAAAATCATAAAAAATAAAATATTACTCAAAAAAATACAAAATAAAATCCATCCCAAGATAGATAGTGGCATATAACTTCTCACCAAAGAAAAAAAAAATATATCAATTTTTGGTCATACAAATTGTGGGCAAACGGACTATAATCTTATCGGTGTTTTTAAAAAAAAATACCAAGTCATTGAATTTTGAGTGTTTAATATAGCTAATCTTGTCCATTTTTTACAAAAATTAGTATTTTAGAAACTAGATTCCGGATTCTATGATTCATATTAATATAATTTTGTCTAATTTTGAGTGTATGTATTGCTAATAATCCCTACAAGTTGATATTATGTTGTTATTTACAATATGATGTCCACGGATGACCCTATATTTGTCCATCAACTTCCTGCACTTACCCATTTATCTATACCGAGGCACTTGGGGCATGCTTGGGAACCCTCGCACCTGTAATTTGGGTGTTGTAAATTACAGAAAGCTTAGAACTTGAATTCGGCATTATTGTAATATGTCTCCAATACTTTTGTTCCTATCACATAGGTGTTACAATAATGTCACCTATGTCGCTTTAGCTATCACATGAAGATCCACCTCCAAAACCCTATTCAAAGAATCAATTCCTAAAAATAAAATGTTCATATGAATAGTTCGAGACTAACCTTAGTTTGTCAAACTAGTGTTCTTACAACTGAGTGCTACACTAAATTTTAGACCCCATGTATTTCTATGTGCACGTGTGTGTAATTGTTTTCCTCGGATGCCCTAGCGCTAATGACACGGTAGTACGAGACAATAACTAGGTGGAAAATGTAAAATGTAAAATGGTGGATGGAATAGAAAGAATAAAACCCTTTCCCCTATCCTTTGTGATGCAGATGCAAAACATGCCCAAATACAGTCCCTTTCCTTAGTAAATATGTTCCCTTGATTGTAAGATGTCTTCCCATAATGTGGTGAGTATACTATGTTTATATATGAATCTCATTTTCAAATTTTGACACTAATGACCCGAAGCGCTGACTACAACCTAGGGGAATGCACGGGGTAACCGTTGAGAATGACCTCAAACAACTAAATTAAGTAGACAAATTACGATGTCATAGGCACCTAAAATCATGAACTGAGGGTGCCCCAAGGCTCCCTAATGCAATCTTAAGCACCCCAACATTGACTGGAGATGAAAATTTAGAAAATTACGACACCTAAGACATCTTAAAAGAAACCAAAAATGGAAATGACAAGTGACAAATGAATGATAAAAATAAAAAGGATGCATGACTAAATGAAAAAAAGACTAAAGGATGGGTCACTAGTGAATACTTTTATTACACAAGATCCATATATAAAATAATATACCCAACAGTATTTTATTTTATTTTAGTGATATGGCGGGTTGATGGGGCCCATTCCCATTTACAAAGTCTGGGCGAAATACCAAGAGAATTACGAAATAGAGCTGGGCATTAATCGTCATAGAAAATCCAAACCAAACCTACATACATAAATAAAGGTAAAAAAACATATGTAAAACATAACAAACGTGTCCCGACCAAATTTTTTTCCCACCCTGTGATGGAAAATAGTCTTCAATACCACACAAATGACCTATTTTACTTTTCCTCTTCTTCACTTCGTTCCACTTGCCAATTTTAGACCGAACAATTATCATAAGATCACCGGGATTTCATGGGACCGCATATTATTAGGGAAAGAGTATTGATCGAATCCAATTGTCGATGAATGTCCTCTTTTCATTCCTCCAACTAACTCTTCATTCTCACGTTTTCCCATTTTTGAATCTCTGTTATTTTTTGTTGTTTCTATTATCTTATGTTCGATTCCCACCTTGAATATCGACGTAGAGACCAAATATGGATTCACAAATCCCCATCTACTAGATGCGCATTGAGCTACTCTTTTTAGCACCATTTTTATTTAAAGGACAAGAAGCTTGCAGATGTCTTAGATTTTTGCAGGATCTACATCTAAAAGTGGTATTTTCATAATCCAACACCTGTGAATGCTGAATTTTTCCAAATTTTAACAAGATATGATCTTGTACCCCTTTGCGCAAATCAATTTCAACACAAATGCGAGCATAAGTGCAAAACCCCGAGTGCATTATTTCTAAATCTTCTTTAATAAACTTGACCAAGACATTGCCAATATCATCCAGGGCATACCATAAATGTAGAGGAAGGTTAGGAAGCCTCACCCAAACTAGATTTTTAGAAACAAAATGGGTATTTGTATCAAATTTTGGAAACCATGGAGTCAAATACAAACCGAAGTTACCGCAGAACTAAGGTCCTTCAGATAGGAAACACTCATAATCCTTTGTTTATCTAAAATGCACAAAACAAAACCCCTAGAACAAAGAGATATTTCACACCTATTTGACCATTTTTCAAGTATCCACTGGTATAAGGTGGTAGAGGAAGGCCATAAGCCATTAAAGTGCCTAATCACATCATCGCGAGAAAGAGTTTGATAGTATTCTTCTACCTCGGGTTTTTTAACTTCCAACTCTAGTATTTGATCTTCTAGATCCACCAAGTACAGATGGTATCCAGAAGCATTTCCACTATGATTTCCTAAAATATCCTTAAAAGAGGTAGGATAAGATGAAAGAGATGGACCCCAATTTCTAGAAGCCCTGACCCCTACTTTCTCAAGCGGTTCGTTGTTTTTCCCTCTACCTTTAGTCAAATTCACATCCTTAGACATGATTCTATGTGGATGCAGATTAGGGTTATAAACCATCTCCTTCTTCTCCCTTTCTCATCCTCCCTATAGTCTTCCATTGGTTCTTTGCTCCGTGAGAACTATGGTGATTACATCCGAGAATATTTTTGGTTGCCCTAGCGGTGGAGTATTTCCTCTCACCAGACCTAATTTTGATTTCTCCTCTCTTTGCATATTTCAAGTTTATCACCAATCAATTCTTCTTATTGATTTTTCTGTTTTGGTCCTAAAACATACTTGGTCATATTAATGTAATAGCAAGTGTGTGATTTTGTGACTACATTTGGCCCTAGTTAATTTTGGTGAGTTTAAATTTCAAGTAACATAAAGTAGATATAGTGCATACCGAGAAAATTATGGAGAAGCTCATCTTGTAAAAGAATGCACAAGTTTGTATTAGAAGTGTCCTAATAGAACTATAATAGCATGCCAAACCATGGGTTAGGATTTTGATTGATAACTCCTCAACTTATAATATTATTTTGTAAAAATTGAAATAGGAATCCCAACACTTATGTATATAATGGGTTTACTATAAGACTTTAATCATAGAAATGTGAAACTTTGGTTGTTAATTAAATTTATCTTTATAAGGTAGGTGGAAAACTATTCAATCAAAATATCACACATGTTTATAGTTTAAAATAAAGTTCACTTTTCCATAAAATAATTCAATTTCTATTTAAACCACTTCTAAAGTACTAATTGATAGGCTCCTTTGATCCAAACCATTATTTTACATTATAAATATTAAAATTTAAGAATTAAGAAGATAATAAATTATCATTTGTATCTTCAAATCTATATATCAAAAGTGAATTTTTGTTCTCCTTATTCTTTATTTCAAATTTTTATCTTAATTTCTTGATCTTTCAAATTAACTAGTTTTAAACTAGCTACCATAAAAAAAGTTGGATACATTGAGCCTTATTTTATTTTCATATAGTCTTGTAAGTCATCAAAATATCATGATCCTCAAATTTTACTACACACTTCGCAATAATACCCCTAAAGTTAAAACATATTATTAAGGAATTATTCGATCAGCTGATGCGTGAGCATAACTTGTAGAGATCATAACTTTTGATCTCGACCGTTGGAGCATCTTGAAATTGTACAGGGTGGTAGATATACATTTTTAATATGCTAGGGTCATCTTTCCCAACATGGTAGTGGCCATTTCAGCACAGTTTTGGGCCTTGATTCCTTCATCTAGTGGCCTAAAATTGGCTTCCAATGTTTTTTATTTCACTTTTGACTAGGTCTTAGAACTTTAATAACTTTTGTTGTGCTTAATAGAATAAGTAAAAATTTTACGAGAGCCTTAATTTATAAAGGAATATTTGGCACACAAATTTTGGGAACCATCCAAGTTGTTTTTCTAGTAGGTTATTTTTGGCATTTTAGGGTTTTTTAGTAGACCTTTAATAAAAGGAGGATTAGAATGATGTAAAATATTAGTGTGGATTCTAGAATGAGAAGAAATATATTTTGAAACTCCTAGTTTTTATTTGCAAAGATTTTTATGTGTGATTTGGAGGTATTTCAACCTAATGCAGCTGGATTCACATCAATTGCTTTTAGAGTAGGATTTTAATCTTGCAGAAATAGTTAAGGTAACATATTACATTTTTATGTGTAATTTTTACCCATATTTTATATAATCATGGCTAAATGTAGGAGGGGAGGTTATGCCCAGATGAATATGCATATACAGGAGCTATAGAAACAAGTTGTTGAGCTCACAAGAGAAGTTCCATGCCTTAGAAGGAGACATGCAAATGGGTAAGCAAACCCAAACTGTGATATCTTGAAGAAGTTCATTCATTAATGAATGAAGGAGGAGATGAAGAATAAAATGAGAGAGATGAAGAAACATTGAATGAGATACCATTTGAGGAGAGATTGATCCAGGATTTAGAGCGGAAAAATGATAGAATCAAGATTAATGTTCTTGATTATGGTTTAGAGTTATGACTAGGGAGTTTATTGATTGGTTAAATCACATGTAAAAATTATTGGAGTTGTAAACCCTTTCGGAGGAGAAGAAGCTTAAGTTTAAATGAACTAAGTTATCTAGACATGCATTGATCTAGTGGGATCACCTAAAAAATGAAAGACAAGGGAATGGAAAGGGCAAGATCCGAAACTAGATTAAAATGGTAAAGAATTTGAAAGAAAAGTTTCTTCCTCTAGATTACTCTTAGAAACTCTTTCAAAGGTTCCAAAACCTAAGACAAAAGGAACTCAACATTGAGGAGTATACCAATGAATTTTACAAGTTTTCAATCAAATTGGAACAAGGATAGTATGAAGAAAAAAAGGCTACATGGTATACAAATGGTCTGAGTTACACCATAAAAGATGAGTTGAGTATGCTCCAAATCAATATTGTAGATTATGTTTATTAACTCGGCATTAAATTTTGAATAAAGTAACGAGAGGAATAATTTTAGAAGAGGTGTGAAGAGAGGGCCATCATCATCTCCAATGAGAGGCAAGGGTAGATTTGAATCTACAAAAGGTGAATTCTCTAATGCAGAAGGGCATGAAGATTCTTGTCAAATTCGTGTTAATTACAAAAGAGGTTGTCAAACAAGAAGAGATTATAAAGGAGGATGGGGCTGGAATAGCCCCCAAAGTCACTATACATGTTAAAGATGTTGTGAAGAGGACCACAAAGATTTTTAGTGTTTGCACTATCCTACACAAGATAGATGGCCAAGAAAAAAATGAGGAGTAAATTTGGTTGAATTTGAAGAGCAAGAAGACATGGAGGTTGCCACAGACTTGGGTGAAACCCTCATGATAAGGAGGACAATGATTTTCCCAAGGAAGGAGAAATAACAAGATTTTGTTGGTGCTGATTCATGGCTGCGAACAAATATATTTTGAACAAGATGCACCTCTAGAGGAAAGGTATGTAAAATTATTATTGATGGTGGTAGTTGTGAAAATATGGTTTCAACTATGATGGTTGATAAAATCAATCTAAAATGTGAGAAGCACCCATATCCCTATCATATATCATGGTTCAAGAAAGGGAATGAGGTAACCATAGATAAAATATGCCTTATAAATTTTTTGATTGGGAATACCTACAAGGATGAGGTTTGGTGTGATTTTATCCCAATGGATGCATGCTATATATTATTGGGAAGCCCTTGGAAATACGATAGAGAGGTTACACATGATGGAGGGAAAATACATATAACTTTTTGAAGGATGGTGTAAAGGAGGTCTTATAATCCTTCAAGGAAGAAGAGAAGAGTGAGGGTTTTATTGGCTAAAAAGAGTTTGTTACAAAAATGAAAGAAGTTAGTTGGTGTTATAAACTGATTTCAAAGAAGGTGGAAATAGAGGACTTTAATATACTTGTTGTTGTGGAAAAGGTACTAAAAGAATACAAATATGTCATACCATATGAGCTACCAGATGGGTTACCTCTGAAGTGATATATTCAACACCATATTGATTTGATCCCAGGATCAACACTTCCAAACCGAAACCCTATCGGATGAGTCTGACACCAAGTGAAGAGTTGAATAGACAAGTGACAAATCTAATATAGAAATTGTTAGTGAGAGAAAGCATGAGTCCATGCACAACTCCAACGCTATTGACTCCCAAAAAATATGGAGATTGGAGAATGTGTGTAGACATCAGGGCCATAAATAAGATCACAATTAAGTATCGGTTTCCAATTCCAAGATTGGATGATATGATGGATGTGTTAGTGTGAGTGTGATATTTTAGAAAGATTGGCCTACGGAGTGGGTACTACCAGATCTGAATCATGAAGGGGATGAATGGAAAACGATTTTCAAAACAAAATATGATTTGTATGAGTGGATGGTGATGCCATTTGGGCTATCTAATGCACCCAAAAATTCACGAGGTTGATGAACATAGTACTGTGAGAATATAATGGTAAGTTTGTGGTTGTTTATTTTGATGATATTCTAATATTCAGTAAGACAATGGAAGAACACTTTTACATATGAAATTGGTGTTCGACTTATTATGTAAAGAGAGTCTATATGCAAACTTAAAGAAGTGTATATTTGTTAATAAGAGTCATTTTTGGTGGGGTTTTCATATCAGAGGATGGAGTGAGGATAGATGAGGAATAAGTAAATACAAATTCAGAATGCCATATTCCAAGGAATGTGACAAATGTTCGTAGTTTTCATGGATTGAAAACTTTTTATAGCAAGTTCATCGGGAATTTTAGTAGAATTGTTGCACCTTAATAGATTGTGCAAAAGTGAGGGATTTTGTATGGACCAAGGCAACAATAGATAGTTTTGAATTGTTGGAGAAGAAAGTGTCGAAGAACCTATTTTGGTATTGCCATATTTTAGCCAGATCTTCGAGGTTGACTTTGATGCCTCACATGTTGGTATTAGAGGTGTACTTGAGTCAAGAGGGATGACCTATGGCATTCTTCAATGGAAATATAAATGAAGTCGAGAAAATATTCTACTTATGATGTGGAATTGTATGTTATTGTTCGGGCACTAAGGCACCTGGACACATTACATGGTAGGAAAGGAATTTGTACTCTTCACTAACCATGAAGCCTTGAAGTATGTAAGCACATAGAAGACAATAAATAACATGCATGTAAATGGGTTTTATTTTTGCAGGAATATAATTTTGTCTTAAATAATAATTTGGGTAAGAAGAATCAAGTTGTTGATGCTCGAGTAGACGTGTCGTACTTTTGACAACAATAGAAAATGAAGTAGTAGGGTTTAAGGAAATTAATGAATTGTATGAAGGTGATCCATATTTTGTTGATGTTATGAGACAAATGATGGACCCTACAATAGGTAGTGGTTCTTCTAATTATTTGATGCAGGATGGTTATTTTTTTAGAGGGAAAAATTGTGCATCCTTGCTAGTTCAATGAGAGAAAATATTATAAGAGAGTTGCATAGTGGGGGGTTAGCTAGACACTTTGGTATAAGTAAGAAAATTGATCTTGTTGTAGAAAAGTATTATTGGCCAAAGGTAAAGAGGGACATAAGTAGGATTGTAGAAATATGTAGAGTGTGCCAAATCGCTAAGGGCCATGCACAGAATACTAGGTTGTATATGCCATTACATGTCCCTATAGGGCCATGGGTTGATTTGAGTATGGATTTCGTGTTAGGACTTTATAACACACCGATAGAGAATGATTTTATATTTTTGTGGTTGATATATTATCTCAGATGGCACATTTCATTTCATGTAAAACAACTAATGATGCTTCCGAGTTGCATATTTGTTTTTTCGAAGTTGTTAGATTGCATGGAGTTCCAAGAACGATCACTTCAGATTGGGACATGAAGTTTTTGATTCACTTTTGGAATACTCTATGGAGGAAACTAGGGACACAACTACAATTCAATAGTGCATATCACCCCAGATTGAATGACGAGAAGAAAGTAGTGAACAAAATCTTAGGAAATATCCTATGTTGCATAGTTGGAGACAAACCAAAATAATGAGACTTAGCTTTACCGCAAGATGCGGTTTCCTATAATATCTCAAAAAAAATTCAATAGGGTGGTATACTTTCCAGATTGTGTATGGTAGGAATCACAAGGGGTCCTAGATCTTATTGTGTTACCAGTGAAGATTAAACTATTGATGATGGAAAAGAATTTGTAGAACACATTCTACAACCTGTAGGATGAAATGAGGGAAAAGATGAAAGTGAGTAATGCATAATATAAAACAGCTGCATATTTCAGTAGGGAGAGTAATCTGTATTCTAAGAAGGATATATGGTGATGGTTTATATTATAAAGGATAGGTTTCTAAAAGGAATATATAATAAACTAAAGTATAAGAAGATTGGGTCGTGTAGGATTTGAAGAAAATGAGTGATAATTCCTACAAGGTGGAGCTACCTGAATTTTTTTTTATCTCACTAGTTTTTAATGTTTCGACTTATATAAGTTTCCAATTCATGATAAAAAATTTTTGGAGGAGGAATAAATAAATTGGGAGCAGCAGATGTCGAAGAAGAAAAAGGAAAGGGTAATGTGTGTCTTGGACCAAAAGATAGTCACTACTAGACATGGGAGCTACAACAAATATTTGGTACAGTGGGAAGGTTTGAAAAAGAAGAAAATAATTTTATTCCTAAGTGAGATTTGAAGAAGATTGACAGTGCAAAATTATATGAATTCCATCAACTGAATTCGCAGGAGCTGAATTCTTTTCAACCAGGGGAGAATGATGTAGGAGCATAACTTGCGGAGACCATAACTTTTGATCCGACTATTGGATTGTCTTGAAATTTTATAAGGTGGTAGATATACATTAGTACTATGCTAAGGTCTGTATTTTGGCAAGGTTGTGGCCATTCTAACACATCTTCGGGCACATATTCCTTCATCTAGTGGCCTAAAATTGGCTCTGAACATTTTTTTCACTTTTGACTAGGTATTAGAATTTTAATAACTTTTGTTGTGCTTGTTAGAATAAGTCAAAATTTCACGTGAGGCTTAATTTATGAAGTTATATTGGTACGCAAATTTGGGACCCATCCGAGTTGTTTTTCTAGTAGGTAATTTTTTTGGCATTTTAGGGTTTTTAGAGTAGACGTGAAATAAAAGGAGGATTGTAATGATGTAAAATATTAGTGTGGATTCCATAATGAGAAGAAAGCTATTTTGAAACTCTTGGTTTTTATTTGTAAAGTTGTTTATGTGTGTTTTGGAGGTATTTCAACCTCTTGTAGCTGGATTCACATCATCAACGCATACAAATGAGATTACTCCAAAATTTTGTTCATCCAAAACACTACAATTAACATACATATGCAAAGTGCTCATAGAATATTGTGGCATCAATAAACCTTAGTGATATGATTTAGACCTCTATGACATGAATAAGACTGCTATAACATAGTGTAGATCTCTATGATGACACACAAAACAAAATCAAGTCTACTATAGCTAATTTTAGCTCATACATTATTTTCTATAAACTAGAATGCTCCTACATCATACTCCCTATGTAAACTTTTAATAAATAATGTTTTTCTCTTGCACGATTTTATTTAATATTTCCATGTCTTACAAACTTGTTTCACTTATCCAACTCATGTCCTTTACTACTCTCTCTTTCTATTTGAATAAGTACATGTACTCTAATTTTTTTGGGAGTACGTGATATATCGTTACTAGTAAATTAACAAATAAAGGTGGTTTTGATCACTATAATAAATATCTTGAAAAATTACACGGTGGATTCTTTATTAAAGACCTAAAATCATTATAAACTGGATTTCTTCAAATAACATGATAAATAATAAATAAATACAAGTGTTCATTTTTAATCTTATAGACAAAGAAAGTGATGAAACAACTAAGGGAGAAAGGCTAGTAGTGGTAAAGCGTAAATTAAGGGGTCCACAAAATCAATTCTTGATTATGCGGGGTTACGATTCTTTCACCAATATGTAGTTCAAATTTTTCTTAACTTATATTTGTTCTTTTAAATGTTTACTTGAAGGAAAGCCATATTTTGAATTGATTTAAAATAGTAAATTTGAGTCACACTAAAACCATAGTGGAAACCAATACTTGAATATGGGTGATAATGATTGAACATTTACTTTTAGTACTTGTACATGTTTGAGAGGTCTTACATGTCATGATGTGATTGGCTATTTTGTACATTATTATTTTTCAAAAGTAAATAACCACTAGATAGTACTATGATAACTATGAAGTGGTACTATAACAACTATTGGGTATTGTGTGATCAATACTCATGTCAACTATTGGACCATGTTCACCTATTGGCCCCTCTCCCTCTCACTTCTTTTGGTGAAGCAATTCTTGTTTACTACATTATTTGATCATTAAATACTATAACATTCGTGTATTATAAAGTCATAATTAATGTATTTCATCTACGTTATTACAAAATGTTATCTTTAACTAAAATTTATGTATGTGGAATGATGTTTTAAATGTAATTGGAGTTTTATTCGTGAAAAGAAGAGGGAAGCCGGTATATATGAAAATTATTAATAGAATTCTAGATATGACATTAGATATGGTATTATTTATTTTAATTGACATTAACTTGTAAGACATTACACAATTGGGAAAGTGACTATTGATAAGATCATATGGATTATTTTTAGTATTCATATTTTCGTGGAGGATTTGAAGTCCTACATACCGCATACAAAAAAAGCGTACGTCATTATTATTTATCATTAAATTATATCTAAGAATTGAAAAATTAAATGATATTAATTGTTAAAGAAAAATAAATAAGTACCTTCCAAGCATCATGGTAGTGGCTTGTGGATTGGTCCAAGGTTGTCCTTAAAATTGAATTATCCACGACCCTTAGACTATTGACACCTTTTACTTGATATCTTTTATTGACAACGAAATCAACTTCACACCCTCCATGGAAATGCCAAAATGAGCTTAGAGTATCTTTACAAAAATTAGCAAATGATTCATCTTGTGATTGATCTTGCGGCAAGATTTACGGAATCGTAACATGCTAGAGTTTTCACTCCCAATAAATGCAAATTCTTGAATGGGATGTGTCATGCTAAGATTAGCCATTACCTTTATGCCAAGAATACATTCTGTAGATCAAAAGGATGGGAAAAGTAGTTGTATCGAATCAAGGGACCATGTAATGGATTTGTGCTCATGAGATGAAGCTCACCTCTTGATAAAGGGAATGCACCTTTACTACCAATAATTCCAAAATACTGAAAATCCGAGGAACTATTATGTTGGAAAAAGCTAGCAGATTCAATGTAGAGTTGTGAGTTGTCAACTATGCCCACAACTTGTATGCTACTAAATTCAAGTGGTTTGGGAGACTCAATAATAGCAATTGCACGTGGTGGATCTTGAATTTCTTTTCCTACCAAAGGTAAATCTAAAACTACAGTAATATTCAATTGATTAAGTTCTTGTGAAGGGCCAATTCCACTTAAGAGGAGAAGTTGAGGGCTGCCTATACTTCCTGCTGACAGAATTACTTCACTTGTATGTGACAATTGATTAATTAATACTTGGAAAGAGAGACCGTCAGTACCACTTATGAACTCCACACCCTTAGCTTTCAGATCACCTGGAACAAAATTTAATATTAAATATTAGAAATTTCTATTATAATTAATGCGGACTATTATTTGAAATAGATATTACCTTTTATTTATGAGATACGACTTCACACTAAGTACAGAGTAATAATCTTTAATGTAAATTATTCTTTCAACTCAGATTGATGCTAGGACGAGGAACAATAGAATTGAAGAGGTAAATTGGTCCTTATAGAACTCCAAACGTAATATAAAAGAAGATGGTAAAAGCCTAGCAATAATAAAATTTATCTAGCTCGTTTGGAATACAAAAGAGATTAAACGATTACTTGCTATCAAAACAATTATCTATCCATAATATATAGTTTAATTATGCGTAAATAGGATATAGAATAAAAGAATTTTCTGGAACCAAGGAAAGGTTGAAAATCAAAGATCATAAATTAATACCCGATTCCAAATTGAAAAGGATTTTGCTGACGGTAGAATTGAGAAGAACTACAATGTTTTCTGGATTCGCATATTTCAGGAAATCTGCAGCTGTATGTCTCTTTCCATTGTTGTCAAAAGTTGAAGCACTAATCTTGGTGCCCTCCACATGATCCAAAGTATACCCATTGTCAGGAAGAACTCCAGCTTCTAAAAGACCATCCTTGACAGCATAATTCCATAGAGAAACCTTGTCTGGCTTGAAGGCATTCAACTTCTCCACCCATTCATAGGATTCATTTACAAGTTTCTCATCCCATTCCATTTTCCGAATAAATTCAAGGCTCGCTCTCCTGTAGAAGCCTCCGTTGATAGTTGTTCCCCGCCAAGAACTCTGGCCCTTACCAGCTGTACTCCATCTTGTGTGACAAATCTCTGAGCGACATATGGGTAATTATCAGCATCCAACAAAATCTTGAAAACCCACTGGAGTCCTCAACATCAGGATTTCCATAAGGAGAGTCTCCCCTCTCCACTACCAAAACAGAATAGCGCTTTGACAGAGTTGCTGCCAGGGGACACCCTGCAGTACCTCCTCCAACGATAATGTAATCATATGTTCTTGCAGCTACCTTTTCAGCATCTACTGTCATAAATGAATATGGGTACTCTGCAAACATTAATCACAAATTAAGGACATATTGTCCTTAAAAACAAAAAATCTACCTTATTAAGAATTTAGGAGTTTGTCTACCAAGCACAACTCAGTGAGACTGTTTTCTTCTCCCTTAAGAAGAATCCAGTAGTTTAACACTTACTAACAGACAAAAAGATGAGAAATAGGCTACCTGCTAACACAAAGAATGTATTTACTTACCCAATTTAGACGTTGCTGCTTCTGAGCCATAAAGCTGATGATGATTGCTAAATATTAGCAGGCTTGAAATCACAAGGAAAAGAATCCACATGCTCACTCGCTGATCAGTCTAACTCCTTGTCAGATTTGAATTTGATACAAAAATACGGTTCTGTTATGAGGTGCATGCACTCAATGTTTTCTTTATACACGATGGAAAGTTTGATCACGATTCACGGTTATCCAAATTTATGGAACTATTGTAATTGGCTGATATCCAGTTAATTTCAGGTTGCGTACCGGTTTTGGATTTCAACTTTGAATAAACCACTCTATTTGTTGTTGTCATCATTAGAGTTTTGAAAGTATTATACGTCAAGTTTCGGAATTACAGGAAAAGAATTGAATTTAGTGCCACTCTCCTTAAAAAGCCAACCTTTCAACAATAATGTGGATTTTTTCAATATAATTAGTTGACTTTCGTAGACCAGATTGCATCGCCATGAGAATTTATTTCAAAATAGGTTAGAACAAGATCAAGCCGGGATTTAACTTCCAACCATTTTTCTTTCATAATATGAATCTAGATAATAATGAATACGTTTCATCCTGATCGGATAATGAGTGTATATCTTATTAACCTGTTGATTTCGTTGTAATTGTCCCCTGGAATGAGAATGAATACGCATAGGATAATATGCCTTAATTTCTTTTAAAATCTATTTCTCCCTTAATTGAATTTATGTTGACTATTAGAAAAATTGTATCATTAATTTTGTTGCAATTTGATTCTTCCGAGAGCTTCGCGGGGGACCGCCCGTGGGGGGTTTACTGCACAAGGCTCCTGCAGAGGGAGAAGCTCCCAGCGAATAGAAGGTGCTCAGCTCCGCACAACATAGGGTTCAGATTCCATAATTTGTTTACAACATGCATTAAAGGCTCGATGTTTGTCACTCCAAGTGGAGTTCATTAGTGGTACTCACCTTACTTTAGAGCTTCCATCTTTGATGCTCTAAATTACTGAGTGTTTTATTATAATTTTGGATTACTGAAAAAAGTTGTAAAGGATATCATAGATAATTTAATTAGATTATGGATATTTTATCAATTGATTTAGTGATATACAAAAATATAAATTATATAAGATCCCGCATAAAATAATATAATCATATCTAATCAAATAAGTAATAAAATATTATCTAATTCTTGAATTTTTTTCTATTGTGATAATTGACAAGAGAGGATTTTAAAAATATTTCTAATTTCATTGAATTATGAAAATCGTCATCAAGATTAGACAAAAAGGGTTTTAGGGACAAAATTGAAACCAATAAAACTCGAAGCAACATGTGAACCTTGTCATTATCATCAAGTTACAATTATAGGACCATCAACATAATTTCCTTGCCAAATTTTTTTGATAGGAAAAGTAAGTTTATGAAATGATAAGGAAAAGGATTTGTTTTGTCGAGTTGTGCCATATTAAAGAAGACAATTAAATTTTTAATATTACTTTGACTAAACATAATTTGACTTGAAAATAAATACGATAGAATAAATACTTCATAGAATCTTTCAAATAAATAGAAATAGAGGAATGACACACATAAAATAATATAGTAGACGGGATATATCTTGAAACACTTTCGAGAAAAATAAGAACAATAACTTATCTCTTTATTATAATAAGTCATTCATTGTACCATACAATAATTTACTTACCATATCTATTCTATCCTATTACATGTCTAGCTATATGGAAGTACATTAACAAGTGGCCATCATAATTATATTATAAAATAATGGGTACTATACACACCCAAATTTACATGTGCTACATTTTCGGAAAATGGTTCAAAGTCGCCAATGATGATTTATGTCTTTTCCAAAGGTGTTTGAGCTCATTAACCTCTTTCCATCTTATATTTGTATCCTAGTTAACCTTACCCATCCATTTCTTACTTTTCTATAACTTCCCGCATCATTTCGCCTTATTTTTGACCTTTAGTTATAAAATCGCCACCCTAAGCCGGGTGGTTGTTTTGTAACCATTGCCTGTACAAGGTGGCGGTCCCATGTGAATTTTCTAGAAATCTTTATGTGTGAATTAGACTCATGTTACTTCACTTCAGTTCACTTCTAGAACATATTTCTCAATCATTTTCGCTGATTTTAAGCTTGATTGACTTATGGAAATCTTGTCTTTCATTTGTAATTGTTGATTGATCTGTTTAACTTTCCATTCATGTGTTGATGTAGCACCCGTGGCTATCAAATGTGATAGTGCACAACCCAACAACTTTATATAAAACCATCACTTCTTCGAAGTAAATAGCTAGATATTTTGTTGTGTATTGCTATGTTATGCTGCTACAATCTTGCTAGAGATTACACAATCAAGCTCTATTCACTTGCATTGTTCTTCCTTTGCTTGCATTGCCACCAGATTGCCTATAGTGTACACCATTCTCTTACCATAATTTCTTGCTAACTTAGTACTTATATTGATGATAGACATGGAATTTAACATCATTTGATTTCTATATGATTTTTTTTATGGTTCGTCTAATGACACTTGTGTGATTTGGATGCATAGTGTCAAGCTTGTGTTATCGTTATTCTTAGCTCTTACATGTTATGATTCTAGATATCACCATATTATATTATAGTTGGATTCATTTCACATGTGAAGTATTTACTTATGGTTTTGTTATATACTTGGTTATCATTTGGAATTATAATGACTAATTAGATGTCGCCATGTGCTACTTAGATGGTTAATTTATTTTGAGCTAGTATGGATGTATATGTTAGCGTTAGTCATTTCATCTTGACATGGTTGGGTACAAGATTAGCACGATTTATCCGTGTATGATTTATTTAGATTTTTTAAATTATATATTTTATTGGGAAGATATGTTTAATGTTTGCAATGAGTGTGCATATTATAGGGCACATGAGAACGTGGGTTTAACGGCTACACTTTAGGTTTGCACAAATGACTGATTGGGGTGAGTCCTAGCCATGTTTGTTTTGTGAAGCCTTAATTGAGTTTTTTCATGTTGTATTTGGGCACCATGGGTGACCCTTACTTGTAAATATTTATTATTTGTAATTGATTTAGTTTTATTTGAGATTTTTAGGGATCTAGTGGGCCACATTCTGCTAATTTGTGTTTAGTGTTAATTAAGTGGGTTATTAGAGGTATAGGACCACCTAAGTGCAACTTGGGTGGGCCCTACCACCTCAATTCTTGTGCCATTTAGCCCAAACTCGGATTTGGGCTAAAAGTGGCAATTTTGGTGTTCACTTTTCATGTTGAAAACTTCCCTATGATGGAAAAGGACCCTTGGACCTTTCAAGGCCAAATGGGAGTTTCCACTAATATGACCCCTCACACATCACTTTATTATAATTACATTGGTTTTTGTGTTTGTATTAAAATTTGTTGATTTTTTTATTACATTTTGGTAATTTGGAGTTTACCTCCAAAAATAAGGTTTGTCATATTCTTGCTTTGTTTTGGAATCTTTTTGTGGTGACAAGAGAAGGGTGACATATATCACTTTCTTATTTCGTGAACTTTTTATTGGAATTCTTTTAATATTCCCTCATGGAGAGGGGTTGGGGACTCTTTGGTCATTTTTGTGCATTTGAGTGTTGGATTTTGTTCTTGTGAAGCTTTGAGTTTGGATTGTGGATTGCATAGAGATTTTTGGACAACTTGTTTGAGGTAGGTCTCCTTGTTCTTTTGTTATGTCTTTTCTTATGAAAAATGACTTTGGTTATGTATTGAAAATGGTATTTTGTTGAGTTGTGGTTGTCAGTGAAAAATGGGTGTGGATGTGGATTTTTGTTGATGTTGTCTTCACCATCCATCATGCTTGTGATGGATTTTGGAGTGTTGGTGAAGAGGGAAAAATACCATCTCACAACATGGCTTGATGTGCAAGCCATGATGTTTCTCTTTCTTCCTCCCCTCATATGGTTTGATGTGGGGAAAATATTTCCATATGGTTTGGACTTCTTTCCCCATCCTTGGCAAGGAAATCTTAATGGTTTGAAAATCCTTCCAAGGAGGAGGCTTGGTGTATGGGTTGGAGAGATAAGGAGGAATTTTTGTTTGGAGAGATAAGGAGGTTGCATGGAGCTTTACTTGTGTTTCCTATGGTTGGATTCACCACTTGGTTCTTATTGGTTTCTTACCACTCTTCTACATCTTAGGGAAAAGACTGGATATTTTTCCTTGTGTATGGTTTGATTTTTTTAATTTTATATGTAAAAATGGGCTTGTATGTGTGTGTTACGTACCCTATTAACTTGTGACAAACAAAGGAATGTATGCTCTCTCTCCCATGGGCTTGGAGGGAGACTAGCATGTCCTCCATACTTTGGATATTGAATGTAGTAATTCCAATAGGTTAGGAGGTAAATCGAGCCCTATCTCCTTGTGATTTTAATATATTATGAAATGGAAAACATGCATATTTTTAGCTCAAATATTTATGAAGAAAATTTGAGATTTTTTCATGTTATTTTTCCCACTTTGGGGGATAGCTTTGCCACTTGGTTTTCACTTGGTTCTTGTAAAATATGTTGTGAAATCTTCTTTTAGTTTCCCATTTTGGGATGCATATGTATCTTGTGCAAAAAAGTGTTGTATCAAATGTTATGTTCTCCCTTCCCTAGTATGAAGATTGAAGGTTGTATGGGATTGGTTGAATCTTTTCATTCTCCAAAGAAGAAATCTTGCTACATTGGAATCTTGTCTCTCTCATATTATAAAAACTCATACTCTTATTTTGTACATGTTTTGTAAACCTTATTTCAATGAAAGTTGGAAGTATGTCTTCTTTTACCTAAAGGAGTAGTGTAAGGGTTAGAATCTAGGATGTGAAGCTTGCAATTCTACGTTGTATTGCAAAGGAAATAAGTTGAAATGTATTGTATTTCCAAGAATTTTTTTGAAATAAAACTTGATGTTTTCATGTTAAAATGATCTTTCCACTCTTGTTTTAAAAAAGTTTCTAAACTTTAGTGCAAAAGCTTATGATAAACTCTCACCCCTTTTGAAAGGTATGGTGGTAAGTTGTGAATTAGTGGTTTTGGGATTTGTCCTTCCCTTTGTATTTCTTATGAAACTTATGTGAATTGATTCCACTTTATTATAGTATTTTAAGAATGTTCCATCCTTATTACCATGGGAGTAATGTAAATGGTAAGCTGATTTTTGAAGTATGATAAATTTTTATCATTAGTTATTGAGTTAGCATTTATTTTCAAAATAAAATAATAAAAACATTATTTATACTCTTCCCTTCTTGTCAAAACATATTATTCATATTGTGGGTTTTAGTAAATAGAAGAGAGGAATTTATTTTATTGCAGGATATTATGCTCTTATATCAAAATCTGAAAATGTTATACTTCAATCTTCCTCTTTCCCGCAATTTAGGAAAAAAATCCTTATATTGTGCAAGAACGGGTGTGACTTGTTGAAGATTCATATAAGTGAAAAGTGTTCCCTTCTTTAAAAACTGTAGGAGATAAAAGGGAAAAGTTTCCAGAACTAAATTGATGCTTTAATGTGAAAGAGGATGTATTGATTTATAAAAAGAAATGAATATATATTTTAAATATGATTGTAAGCCTCTCTTTTTGAGTTATAATTATTTTCCATTATAAAAGGAGTTAGATTTCTCTTCAAGGTGAAATGAATGCATTTGAATCTTATGGGCTATTAAATATTTAAATTTGGTTATGATAGTATGTTAGAAAAATACAATGTGATCTCTCCCTACGAAATATAAATAAATTATTTGACTAGTTTCTTTTATGCAAAGTCAAACAAAAATAATGATATTTTAAATTAGACGGTGGGATATATATATATATATATATATATATATATATATATATATATATATATATACACTTATGGAAATAGAAGTAAATATATATGAATAAATTATTTTATAGCAACTAGAAAATAAAATAAAATAACTATACATATATATACCAAAAATTGGGGAGAAATAAAAAAATATTATTTTTGTATTTGGGGGTTATTTGTTTTATAAAAAGAAAAGAAAATTGTTATAGCCAACGGTGTTGAAGATAATTTCACCTTTACAGTTGGATTGATAATGTAATGAGGTAAAATTGGAGCAGCCTTGGACATGGCAAAGGTTCGTAAGATACTCATGGATGTGGATAGATGTAGTTGGATGGTTGTACTCTGTGGAAGAATGGTACAAGATCCTCTTCGTGAATAAACCTACAATCATGACACTACAAAAGATGGGATTAAACAAATTTATGGTGGATTTCCTAGAAAATTTCAGTCCACGTAAGTCAATGGAACTCCTTGCAAGGATGCCAATATGATTTTAAGAAATTAATTTTATGATGATAAAATGAAATGATAAAAGATGATGTAACCAAGCAATGAAAAGTCGAGGGAATGACATGGTCCAAGGCTATATATTGGTATGATGGTGATACCTGGTCCAATGGAAGTCTAGGGATCACAATACACTCAAAGAAGCTTGGTATGACAAAAAGATGCTTAAAATGCCTTGCGGTAAAATATTATGTGGTTTGGAGGTCTAAAAAAGAAAGCTTAGGGTCAAAATACCTCGCAAAATGGAATATATGGTGATTCAAGGAATCTCCATTGAATCGAATGAGAATCTTTGGCGATTCAAGGAATATCTAACAAATTTGATCGAGAATCAGTAGTGATTTTGAAGGAAAACGTAGAGGTTGATAATGGACGATTATAGAACCTGAAAGGAATGATAAGATTGTTGATTTAAGCTTGAATATAATACATATTGATGTAATGAAACAAGGTAGACCATTTACATCATATAATTTGAGAAATGAGAAACAAAAGGTAATACTACCCGAGAGAGAAATATTGTTGATGCAAGAAGATTGTTGATTTTATTATGGAAATATGAATGACATTCGAATATGATTCGAATGTTGTTGGAAAATATATGGCTCTATGAGAGGTTTATGACACAAGAAAAATAAAATATGAAGTCCTAGGGTCATGTCCACCTACAATCTCCCCTCAAATAGAGGCTTGGAGTTCGTATTTATAGAGTTTTTTTCAATAAGGGAGAGTCTACGGCAATTTAGAGAATTTTCGACGATTTTGGTCGGTTAGAGTTTAGGAGAGATAAGGAGGGATAAATTGCTATTTGTAAATTTGGTGTCATGGGATTTTGAGGGATTATGGTGTGACAACTTAGAGTTCAAGATGTGTAGTTATATGAGGATAGAGGTGGTTAGGATAGATGAGGGATAATGTAGAAGGTTTTTAATTAAACTATTCATAACTAGTGAGAAGTAATACATTTTCATAGGGATAAGTTAGATGAAGATAGAGGTAGTTAGGGTACATATACATTTAGAAGGTTATCTAATTAAACTAGTCGTGATTAGTGAGTCGGAATGATTTCATATAGTGAGGTGTAAGGGTGAAATGGAAAATATATTAAACTAATTAATCAAATTACTTAGCGATGAAAAGGGGAATTTGACTGTGGAAATGTAGTATTATTTAATTAATTTAAGGGGTGTAGGTGTGATGACCTAGGCTTAGGGATTTCATTTAAACAATTTGATGGTTACTTTAATTAAATTAATGGAGGGTATAGTTTTGTAAGCATATAACCTAAGATAAAGAATATGTTAATATGTTAATTAATGATGGATGTGGATTTATGTGAGGTAAGTATGGCGATGATGTTAGAGCTCTCTAGATTAAGGCTAGTTTTTATTCCTCTATTCAAGTGCATGCAAATAAAATATTGCAGAGGATCTAGTCTAAGCTACTCTATCTTACCAAGGAGACAGGGTTGAGAAGATAAAATAAAATAAACCTAACCTAATGAGGTGATGCACCAAAGGAATGTTAGACACTCGTTTTGCAATTTAACACAAACCACAAAAATGCAATACAAACACCATGCATAGGTAACCAAAATATAATGAGAGATCAAAAGGCAACAATGAAACACATGAGAGGGTGAAAATCATCCACAAACATATATTATTGCTCCAAAGTCGATATAGTACATTATAGTGGCCAAGAGGAAAAACTTAGCATTACAACTTGAATGGGGAGGTTAGGACTCCATGAAATCATCTACAGACTAGAGGAGAAGGGAGGGTACAAAACAGAAATGTCCAACCCTTTACAATGAGCCCTGCCCCTTCTTTTATAGATTTAGCACAGAGAGAAGAAGGAGAGAGAGGTGGGAAAACTAATTTGAAGCTCAGCTACTGGCCATCAATGCCTCTGCAAATCCACCCCAAATATGTCATGCCCGCTGCTTTGTGTCTACACGACGTGTTGAAGAAGGAGAAGAATCGAGATCAAATCAAATCTGATCTAGTTGTTGGGGAAAATCAGATTACATATTAATGGCATGAAGATGTTTCCCCATTTTTCACCCACCAAACCTCTTTGAAATTAAATTTTCAGGTTTCCATGGTGTAGGCGAGGTCGAGACCTTTCCAATAGTGCCAAATTTGTTGAATTTTAGGCACTGGGTCGAAAGATATGTCCATTTGAATGTTTGAGTTGGGTCCATACAAAAATGGTGAAAACCAGTTAGCAAAATGGGTCATGGGCCCAAAACTCACTTTGTGCCTTTTGGCACCAAAAATACAAAATGAAAAAAATTGCCCCACAACCCCGTAATTCACTTTTGGCAAAAAAATCATTTTGGGCCCGATGGTCCACTTTTTCCATTTGGGAAAAAAGTCACTCCAAGGCCCACCGGCCCGCATGCAATTGAGGCTTGACATGTGGCTCCTTGGGCATCAATGGAGGTGTGGCTCATTTTTTCACTTTACACCTTCTAGGGAAAAAATTTCAAATTGCCTCCGATGACCCGCCATCTTACTTTGACTTTTCAACATGGCCATGTGTCCCTTTGTGGGCCTTAGGCATTTTTCTTCATTTGGCTTTAAGATCCCCACGGGCTTATGGGCCCAAAATTCACTTTTTATGCCCTATTTGCAAAAAAAATCACAAAAGTTCCAAAACTCCCCTAGACCCAGTGAACTCAAATCTACTTGGGAAAATTTTCCTCCTCTTCGGGGAAAAGTCTCAAATCTCCCTGAAAAGTCTTCCGCCATTGGCAAAAATTTTCCATCACCTTGGGCTTTTGGGAAAAATACCTTCCAAGGTCCGCCATCCCGTAACTTGCAAAATATGAGGAGTTAGAAGGACTTCTTTATATTTTTGGAAAGGGGAAGAAATTTCCCACCTGATGAAGATGTTTTTAAGAAACCTTAAGTTCTTAGAATATCTAAAAATTTGATTGAAGCACTAAAAGAGGAAAAATGGGTGTAGTTAACCAAAAATAAGCATGAGCTTATTTTGGATAACAATTTGGTGACTCAAAGGGGACATCTGCCTACTAGATGAAGAGATCAACTTCTTTTGAAGCATCCATTGGGCATGGAGTCATAATTGATAGCCTGATCTGATCTAAACTTTGGAAATCTGATCCTTGAGCCACTTGGACATTGTTGGAACTAGAGTTGACCCTGAATCTTTTTGAAATGGGCCCTTCGAGACTCGATTTTAGTTGCTTTGTATTTGTTCTATTTTAAAATTAGCAACTGTCATGGTGACCATGGGTCTCCCTGATGTAAATGCTGAAGGGCCCTGTGTGCATTCACCTAGAGGCACATCGAATTGTATAATGATGCAAACCTAGAGCAAAAAAACTTGTGCCACAACACTTAGGGAAATAAAACCTATGCTACAACAAAACAATGTGCATACGCACTTAGGGAAATTAAAAACCTAGGCTAATATTTTACAAGGGTGAGGAATTTTTCCTTTTAGTAGTAGTGTTTGAGGTAGATCCCATTGACTAGGATCTATAATTCTTCACCATCCAACTTAGCAAGTGGAAGGCATTACTACTTGTACATCTTGTGACCATGTAGGGGCCACTCCAAATGGCATCAAACTTGGAATGCTTTCCTAGTTTTTCCCGATCTACATCCCACTTTAGAACTAAGTCCCCTTCTTGAAGGTCCTTGTTCTTGCTTTCTTATCAAAGGTCTTCTTGATCGATGCTTGATCTTTCTCCATGACCTGCATTGCATGCTCTCTTGCCTCTCCTACTTCCATCAGCTCTACATACCTGATTTCATAGGTTCAAACTTGGCTAGCTCCAACTATTTCATGAGCTCCAAAGTGGGAAACTCCAATGATATGGGAAATACTGCCTCTTTTCCATATACAATCTTGTATGGGGAGCTTCTGTGGACCTTTTGGATGTGATCCTATCAGCCCATAGAGCTGATTTGAGCTTTGTATGCCAAGTTCTCTGATTTTCATCAAGATTCCTTCTGATAATCCTTAACAGGTTCTTATTTGTGGACTCTTCTTGGCCATTACCTTGAGGGTAATAGTTTGATGAAGTGCTTGAGGTATACACCATTCTTGACTACCCATTTAGTGATCCTTATACCAAGGAATGCCAATGCATTATCTGATATAATAGTGGTAGGGACTCCAAACTTGGTGGCTATTCCTTCATAGAAATCCAAGATGTTGGATTCATTTGCTTCTTTAAGTGCCACTGCTTCAGTCCACTTGGTGAAATAGTTTGTTGTAGTAAGTATCCACTTGTGGCCTTGGCTTGAATTTGGGTTAATCACCCCAATGAAGTCTAGTCCCCATTGCATGAATGGCTGATCCACTGAAATGGGATGAAGGGGTAGGGCTGCTAACTTCTCCTTTCCTGTGAAGAATGCACACTTTTTACACTTCTTGACCCATGAGTAGTAGTCCCTGAACACTGTAGGCCAATAATAACCAGCTTTCATGATCTTGAGAGCTGTTACTCGAGGGGAAAAGTGGCCTCCTGCTTCTCCATCATGGAACTCATGCAACACTCTCTCAATTTGGCCTGTCCCAATGCACCTCAATAGAACACTATTGATATCCTTTTTAAACAAGACACCACCAACAAGCACATATGGGATGGCTTGTAACCTGAAGTATCTCCTCTTTTCTTTGTTCCATTCTGAGGCACAAACTTGTTTGGAGATAATGCACCAAGGCTTGGGTCCAACATGGAATAGGTGCATCATTAGCTGGTTGCTCTTGATCATTTTGTAGTAATAGGACAACTCTCTTTTCATCCACTGACTCAACTTGTTTGCTTGGAGGTGAGCTACTCACACAAACCCTTGCCATGAACTAGTTTGGTCACCTTGATCTCAATGTCATATTCCATTACCCGAGTGATCCAACCTGCTCTCTTCTCATTCAAGTCCTTGTTTAGGAGAAAATCCTTGACACCAACATGGGATACTAGTAGTTGAATCTTATTGTTTGAGACCAAGTGTCTAAACTTCTTCAAGCTCCTAATAACAACAAGGACATGTTTTTCAATGAAAGATTATTTTACCTCGTAGTCCTCCAAGCTTTGACTGAAGAAGGCTATTGGTTATTCTGAACCTTCCTTGTTGGGCTGGACCAAGATGGCTGAGATGGTGTCTAACCCTCCAAAAGCATATAACATGAAGTATTTTGAGAAGTCTGGGTTAATAAGAGTTAGATCCTGTGATATTGTGAGCTTGATGGCCTCAAAACTCTCTTTCCTTCTATTTTTCCATTTAAATGCAAGACTCTTCTTTAACATCATTGTTAAAGGCTTCACAAGAGTGGAAAAATCAGGTACAAACCTGTGAACAAAGTTTATCCTCCCCAAGAAGCTTTGGAGATATTTTTTGTGTTGTGGAAATGGAAGTGTCAGATGGCTTCAACCCTTTCAGGATCAATTGTCAACCCTTCTCTTGAGACAATGTGGCCCAAAAATTTCCCCTCATGAGCCAAGAACACACTTCTTTGGGTTTAATGATACTCAAACCTTCTACACCTCTAAAACACCTGTCTAAGGTGGAAGAGATGGTCTGCAACATTTTTTGAGAAGAGATGATATCATCTAGATACACTAGAACTATATTGTTGATCAAGCCTTTGAATGCCATGTCCATAGCTCACTAAAATGTTTCTCTGGCATTTGATAGTCCAAATGGCATCTTCTTATAAGCATATGTACCCCATTTGGTGGTGAAGGTTGTCTTGAATTGATCTTCCTCTTTCACCATTATCTATTATAGCCTGAGTATCCATCTAGCAATGAAAACCTCTCAAAGCCAGCTACAACCTATAAGATTTGTTCCATTGATGGAAGTGGGTAGTGATCTTTGAGTGATGCTCTATTCAGATCATGAAAGTCTACACACAACCTGATTTCTCCACTTCTTTTCCTCACAGGCACCAAGTTTGCAACCCAACTTGAATGCTTGATAGGAAGATGATGTTGGCCTCAATTAGCTTGTTCAATTATTTTCTCATGAGAGGCTCAATGTGAGGGTTTATTGGCCTTTGCTTCTATCTGAAAGGCTTAGATCCTAGATCCTAGCTCGATAGTGTGTTGTGCCAGCTTGGGTTGAAACCTCTTAAATATTTGTAAGTCTAGGAAAAGACATCTGGGAATTCTTGACAAAGTTGAATAAACTCATATTTTTCTTGTTGAGTGCTTACCTTGCCAATCTGCAATGTTTTTCCTTCTTCTATGAAAATGGGCTCTGAATCCTCACCCTTTACCTGAATATTCACCTTCTCCTTTCGGAATTGGTCATTTGGGTTGAAGATTGATTCCAAAGTGATAAGACCCTTTGGTAGTTTGTTGGTCCTCAAGCTGCACCACTTGATCGCCATACTGCTGCTCCAATCTGTCTTGGTTCCTGGAGGAGAACTCACTTCTTCTTGTAGAAAGTTGACAATTTGTTGATCATTTTCAAAGACTTTCCAACTTGTGTTGTTTTAGGGAAGCTGGCCTCACAACCAACTTGATATGGGGCTGAGATTTATCACTCTTGATACTCTCCACAATGTCAAAGGCTGCCCCAATTGTTCCAATCTGTCTGCTACTTCATTCTTCTTCCTTGGGATGGAATTGATGTTGAATGCTTCAAAATCCTGATGAGGTCCCATACCCGGTTCTTGTAGCTCTTTAGCAGTCATTCTTGGTAGCATTTTGTCCTTGGACTTGATTTCAACTAGCTCACTATCGCCAAACACTTGCAAGTTCTTAATCCCTCTTTTCTTGCCCAATGCAGTCCATGGACCAAAGCCTCATACTTTCTATTGTATTGTTTGAACAAGAAAATTGGAAATGGAAAAGTTGAGTAGTATTTCATACCTTGAGGTGAAACAAGCATAGCTCCTCCTCCAGCTCCTTGTCTACTCCTTGAGCCATCAAAGAATAATTGCCATACTTCATTATCATCTTTGTGTTTTGGCTTAATGATGTTAGGAAGAGGTGATTCTCCTCATGCAAATAGTAGACTCCTAGCTCAGATTCCTCCATCTCCTTATAAGGGTCAAAAGCATGCCTCTTGTTCACCCACTCATCGAGGGTCAAGTCTGGGAATACACCCAACCTTGGTATCTACTTCACAAGTGCTTGGGAGGTCCTCTTGATCAAAGGTTGAAACAATTGGCATTGATCAGGCTGGGTACATAAGACTCAATATGGTAATCTGCAATGGGCTCAGATCTAATTGTGGCCTTAGCTCCATACCTTGTTCTAAAAAGCATGTGTGACCAATCAGTAGACAAATAGCCTCCAATTTTAGTAGTGAAGTCTCTCGACAAACACAATGCAAAATGTGGTGGAAAGTCTATGATTGATACATTTTGCAACATAGTCACATTGGGGCAGGTGTGCAGTGTGAGGCTCAAATCTTTGATGACTCCAACAGTTTTCACTGTTGTCCCATCCAATTGCACTACCCCCTTAGAGATGACTTTGTATTGAAGACCCAACTGATCGGCTATTTTTTTGGCATTACAGAGCTACTTGCTCCCGAATCAATCATGCAATTATGTACCAATTTTTCCCCAATGATCAATGAAACATAGAATGGAGGGGGCTTCAAATTCTTACCTTGTTTTCCTCCATGATTTCCCCTAGTCTGAGTTGCATTGGTAAACACTTTCTCTTGTTGGTTAGGGGCTGATTTGAGCTTGACCAATTGGCCATAGTAGTTTACAATAGATATCTCTATGTCCTGGAATAGCCAATGACTCCCACATTGAAATATTCACATTTGTCTTCTTCATTTGTTCAATGATGTTAAATGAGCTATCCTTTTTCTGCCCCTTCCTGGTACATTTTTCTCTTGCACATGGGTCATTACAACTGGTGCCTGAGTGGGTTTGGAAGGTGGCTTGGAATGACTCTACATATTGGGAGTTGCATTTGAGTGCCAATACCTTGTGGAGTAATGGAGGGTTGAGGATTACCTGAGTTTGGTGATTTTCCTCTCCAATATTCCTTTTCTTGGACCATGTATTGGCAGCTACACTTTGAGAAGGTGTTTGATTCATCCCACAAAAATCTTCAACCTGCCAATTGACAAGCATAGTCTCACTTGGAGATGCTTCTTGTTGAAGCTCTCTTACTGATTTTCTTCTTGGCTAGACTCTTGTGACACACCAATGGTCTATACCATCAAGGCCTAGTTTAGTGCACCATTAAAACACATTGATTGGTTATGGGCTGATTGCATGGGAAACACCAATCATATTCTTGTGCCATGTTGTTTTGTGTTGGAACCAAGGCCCTTGATGTTGAAGTTGTGTTTGGATCATATGACCGTAGAAAGGCCTAGTAGTTTGAGGTTGTCCTTGGTTTTGGTTTGATTTGCAGCCTGAGCTGGTGGCCTATTTTGCTGATATGGGGGTCTAGCCTGATACTGAGCTTGAGGCTGATATGGCCTAGAACTCTGAGCTTATTGCCTTTTGATAGTCACTAGCTCATTCCCTAGGTTCTACAGCTATTTCATAACTTCTTGAAGCTCTTTTGAGTGTTAGAGGATGAGGTGGAGGCTTCAGCTGAACTTGATTCCTAGGAGTAGGTATAGGAGCTAATGTGGGTGTTCTGACTAGTACTTGGATCTCCTAGTTCTGGGTATAGAGGCATGGGTGGCCTAGGAGCAAGTTTTCCAACCTGAATTAAAAAATTTTCAGCTCTTATGGAAATGTTATAGGCTGTAGGTAAGGTGGTGGTGCCCCATTGATTGAATCATTAAAGCAATATCAGAATTTAGAGCTCTAAGAAAGTATAAGAAAGCACCTTCATCTGTGGGCCTTAACCAATGGAATCCTGTCCCATGTCCTTTGAAATCTAAGGTTGAAATCTATCAACTACTTGTTAGGGGCCCTCTTGATTGTTTTTAGTTTCTCCAACAAGGATAGATTATCTCCCTTCTCTCCAAATTGATTATGAAGAGCTCTGCACAGATGGTCCCAAGTTTGAATAGAGCTTGTTGTTAGACTCTGAACCATTGTGAAGCTTTACCCTTGAGTGAAGAGGCTAGTAACTTGACTGCAATGTCCATCTCAGTGATCTCATGAATTACATAGACATTTGCAATGTCTTGAATGTGGTCACTAGGAGAAGTTTGGTTTTCTCCAGTGAAATATGGGATGCTCTTTAATGCTACAACTAGGACTGGATTTTGTGCATTGAGGGCGAGTGGGATGCTTCAGTGAAATTGACATAAGGATTTGGTTGTGCCATCCTGATTGGTCTGAGAACCCTTGTTGATTGAATGAATGGCCTACTAGGAGGAGGTGTTGACAAGGTTCTATTTGGTGGAGATGGAGACCTCTGGGCTCTTCTCCCTCTTCCCCTTCTATCTGGGGACAAGTGTAGATAGACAAATAGTCCCTCCTCTCTGGTTCTTGACCTTGTTTGTATTCTTCTCATGAACTTGACAAGCTTGGACTATTGAAACTAGTAGATTTTGATTCTTTTGGAGTCACCAGATGTGTAATTTCAAAGCTTCTTAAAAGCTAAAATTACAGCAAGTGCACATCAATCTTACTGCAATAAAGATGGAGACTTCTTGTCCCACCAGGCATGCCAAAAATATTAGTGTAAAATCACAACACCCCTGAATGTCTGCAACTAGATGGGTTGAGACTCTCAGTGTGATTGCACAACATGGAGCATCTCTCAAAGTGGGACCTTACGAGTTGAGAGAGATCTCTAGATTAAGGTGGTTCTATTCCTCTGTTTAGGTGCATGCAAATAAAATATTGTAGAGGATCTACTCTAAGCCTACTCTATCTTACCAAGGAGACAAGGTTGAGAAGATACAATAAAATAAACCTAAGCTAATGAGGTGATGCACCAAAGGAATGTTAGACACTCATTTTGTAATTTAACATAGACCACAAAAATGCAATACAAACACCATGCATAGGTAACCAAACTATAATGAGAGATCAAAAGGCAACAATGAAACACATGAGAGGGTTCAAAAATCATCCACAAACATATATTATTGCTCCAAAGTCGATACAGTACATTATAGTGGCCAAGAGGAAAAAACTTAGCATTACAACTTGAATGGGGAGGTTAGGACTCCACGAACTCATCTGCAGACTAGAGGAGAAGGGAGGGTGCAAAAATAGAAATGTCCAACCCTTTACAATGATCCCCAGCTCCTTCTTTTATAGATTCGTTAAGAGAGAAGAAGAGAGAGAGGTGGGAAAACTAATTTGAAGCTCAACTACGGCCATCAATGCCTCTACAAATCCACCCCAATCATGTCAGTCCCTACTCTTTATGTTTTCTCTTGCATGTTGAAGAAAGAGAGAATGGCGGATCAAATCAAATATGATCTGGTTGTTGGGGACAATCAGATTGCATATTAATGGCATGAAGACATTTCCCCATTTTTCACCCACCAAACCTCTTCTCAAAATTAAATTTTCAGGTTTCCATGGTGTAGATGAGGTCGAGACCTTTCCAATGGTGCCAAATTTGTTGAATTTTGGGCACTGGGTCAAAAGATATGTCCATTTGAATGTTTTTGAGTCGGTCCATATAAAAATGGTGAAAACCAGTTAGCAGAATGGGTTCCGTGGGCCCGAAACTCACTTTGTGCCTTTTGGCACCAAAATTAAAAATGCAAAAATTTCCCTACATCCCCTATAATTCACTTTTGGCAAAAAATCATTTTCGGCCCGATGGTCCACTTTTTTCCATTTGGACAAAAAGTCACTCCAAGGCCCACCGGCCCGCATGTAATTGAGGCTTGACACGTGGCTCCTCTTGGGCATCAGTGGAGGTGTGGCTCATTTTTTCACTTTATGCCTTCTGAGGAAAAAAGTTCAAATTACCTCCGATGACCCGCCATCCCGCTTTGAATTTTCAACATGGCCACATGTCCCTTTGCGGGCCTTAGGCATTTTTCTTCATTTTGGCTTTAAGATCCCCATGGGCTTGTGGGCCCAAAATTCACTTTTTTCCCTATTTGCAAAAAGCAAAAAGTTCAAAACTCCCGCAAACCTGATTTTGAAATTACTTGGGAAACCTCTCTTGGCCCCCAACTACTTGGGCAAAAGAATTTCCTCTTCGTGCCCACCTGACCGACATTTTCCATTTGGCCCGCTTTTGGGAAAAAATCTTCCAAGGTCCATTGCCAGTAATTTGCAAAATATGAGGAGTTAGAAGGACTTATTTATTTTTTGGAAAGGGGAAGAAATTTCCCACCTTGATGAAGATGTTTTTAGAAACCTTAAGTGCTTAGAATATCGAAAAATTGGATTGAAGCACTAAAAGAGGAAAAATGGGTGTATTAACAGAAATAAGCATGAGCTTATTTTGGATTCAAATGATAGGGGAACCAGAGGGTTAATTTCCTATAGACATATATGACCTAACGAAAAAAGATATGAAAAATTCTTGAGGTCAAAGGAACAGATATTGCCACAAAGGTGGGCTTACAAGGACTAGATGTGGGTCCTAACCTGGTGATCAATGACGTAGCAAAAAAGGAGGTATTTTTTTATAAATGTTGATTTCAATGAGTAGATGTGATGTTTTAAACATAGTGATGTGACGCTAATATGTGCTAATGATTGTGTTGATGTTGAGAGAAGATAGATATTGTGATAGGTTTGGTAGATATTTTGATGAATGTTGATGTGAAAGGGTTAAAAAATTAAGTGTATTTGATATTGATGTTAACATGATTTATGCGTTGTCAAAACCATGGTAAATAATGAAACATGGATTCATTTCTTTACATTGTATTTGATACATACATGATGGAAAAATAAAAATTGAAGGTGTTTGTACTTTTGGCCTTTACAACAAATGTTAATAGGTGACCAACAATGGGTAGTCACACTTAGAATATTGGATAAAAATTGAAGTGATAGTGTGTACTTCTTAGGACATGCGAAGGGTTGACATATGTAGGTTGTGTGGGAAAAGAGTGCTCTCCTTTCAATGGTTTCATAGGGAAATTCCCACTTTACATTTTTATTTTGATGCAAACGGTCGATGTGGAAACTTTCGTAATGGGGAAGTTGTTATATGCATGAAGCCTTCACATGAAGATTTTACTTTTGGATTTTTGACCCATGATCAATGCGGGAATCCTTTTACATTGGTAGCCATCCTTTGAGGGTATGGTCTATATTTTTTATTTTTGTGATTTTTTAGATATGGTTTTCCTTTGAGGGATGGGTCTATGATTTTTGACTAGTAGTTATTATTCAAGGGATCAATCTATTATTATTTTTGACTTTTGATAGGAAGCATTCATAAGTATTTTTACTTTATTTCTAGCTGAGGGAAAGATCTTAATAGATAATTTCAAGGAGGGGAAGATATGTGTACACAACCTACACATATGTGCCCCATGACATGTCTTTGGTTGGTACATAAGGTATATGAATGTAACGATTGTCGGGTTCCTACTAAAGAGGATCTTGTTCATGTGAAAGATGTGATGAAAAGAGCCTTGGTGCTCATCTTTAAGGTGTATTAAATATAGTGATAGAAAACCACATGCTTTCATATCATTACAATGATAAAATGGTTGGTTAATGATGGAATAATATCTTTGATGTAACAAATTCCATGATAGTCACTATGTTAATAGTAGAAAAGCTGAAAGTGCAAAACATTCAAGGGTTTACCCATACTATATGGACCACTCCAATCAAGGAAAAACTTCCCACGTTTATTCAGAATTATTTCCATTTTTATTAGATTGATATGAGAGGTTGGTGAGGACATGTAAAGGGAATGCATGCAAGGTAATATTTTTAAAGTTTCAGTAGATAGGAGCCTTCCCAACATAATATTTTGGATAGAAATCACATGTGTCAAAAGGAATGATATCATGAAGATGATAGAAATTTTATTCTTGATTAATCGAGTATATGGTAAATAAAGGAGCCATTGACAAATGAGATGTGGGAAATTTGGATGGGGTCTTAGAGGATAGTTGATAAAGAGGTGTAGATGACAAAGCTTTGGTTTTCCTTTTCTTTGTGTATGTCTATTTTAAGTTTGAATAGATGTGTGAATTATATTGGTTTGAGATAAGGGACCATCACTAGAAAGTGATGGGAATACAAATAAGGGAGGTTTGTTGAGATTTGGTTGAGGATGACCCCTTGATTCTACAAATTTTGGTGAAGACATTTCTAGTGGCTTGGTTATAGGTGTTGATGAGATTGAAATACATTCAAGGAAGGTGTGCACATTGATGAGGTTGAGAAACATTCAAGAGAATGTGTTGATGAGATTGAGGGACATTTATTTGAAGGTGTTAACGAGATTGAGAGACCTTCAAAGGAATGTACTAATGCGGATAATGGTCCATCAAAGGAATTTCTTTGATGATATTGATATACCTTTAGGGAAGGTGCTAATGACATATACGATGAAGGCTTATTTATGATAGAATAAATATGTCTTCCTTGTCCTACAAATGTTAGCAAAGACATTGGCGAGAGTGATGATATTGATGATGCTTAAAATGTTCATATTTTGGGGAATATTATCGATAAGGAAGATTTGTCGGATTATTGTTTTAATTGCTTTACAAATCTTAATGTTATTGTTAGTGTAGAATCACAGCACCCCCAAATGAGCTCAAAAATCTACTTTTCTAAAGCGGACTCATTTGGTGTGATTTCATAACATTGAACTTTCCCAAGGTGTGGGACCTTGCAAAATGGGAAAGCTCTCCAGATTGAGGGTTTGTTCTTATTCCTTAATTTAGGTGCATACGTGAAGATTTGTAGAGTATCTATCTCTATACCTAATCTAAAAATTTCAAGGAGACAGGGGGTAAAATGAGTATAAGAAATAAGAAATGACTAAACTACAGGTGATGCACCAAAGTAATGATGAACACTTATTTTGCTAATAGACACAAACCAACAAAATGCATACAATAAGCAAGCACGAGATAGCCAAATATGTAAAGGAAGGATGGATAAAAGAAATATAGACAAGAAAGGATCTAAAATCGATCACGGATGTGTTTTATTACTCGTGGATTGATACATTTCATTAGAAATTAGCCAAAAGTGGAAATGTATTACAATTTCAATGGAAGGCTGAACCCCACGAATACCTTTGTTAGAAGGGGAAGGAGCCTACAAAAACAAGAATTTCCAACCCTTTACAATGGGTCCCAGTGTCTCAGTATTTATATATCGATACAAATGGGAGAAAGAAAGAGAAGTGGGAAAAAAGCTCCAAACTAAACCACCACTATTTATTGACTCCCATGAAATTTGCCCCAAAATCTTCCTTTACTGCATCGACCACTGGTTCAGCACATTGAAAAAGGAGGAAACAACAGAGTAGATCAAATCCGATCTAGTAGTTAGAAGAAAAAGATCGTACATTGAAATCATGAAGTCATTTCTCCATTTTTATCCCATCTAACCTCCAAAAAATTAAATTTTCAAACCTCCATGGCATAGGCGAGGTCGAGATCTTTCTTACGGTGTCAGATTTGTAATATTTCGAGCCTTGAGTCAAAAGATATGCCCCTTCAAAGTTTTCATCGGAGTACATGTACACACATGGGCGGGAAAACCAGTTTGAAAAACGGGCCCTTCTTTAATATAGGACATATTGCAGCCAGATTAGGGAAAAATCAGGTTTGCGAGCTTAGAATTTATCTTTTCCCTTTTTTCATGAGAATCAAAAAATCCAAAAACTCCCACGGCCCCTTTGCTCTAATTGGACACGCGGCACCCTTTAGTTAGCTAGAGGAGGTGCGCTCCAATATTTTCCTTTGTGCCTTTTTATCAAATGTAAATTTTCACCTTTTCCTCCGATTACCCACTTTGGTTTGAATCGGGCTCAAATGCTGAATTTTCCTCTTGGCGATCACGACCCATTTTGTAACTTTTACACGCTTTAGGGTAAGGGGCAAGAAACTAACTTTTCCCCCAACGACCCACTTTGACACGGGACACATGTCGATTTGGTGCTCATTTGGGAACCTTTTCTCTATTTAACCCTTGAATCAGTGCCATTAAGACATGGCAAACCTGTTGATCTGTATAATTTTCAATGGTCCCTCTTACTTTTAGACTTTGGGCTACGTGGCGAGCTCGCACTCATTTGGGTCTCCGCCTTGGGACCAACTCTTGGAGATGCGCCACACTAACACTTGGCATTCTCCGCTTACACTTTTATACTTAGCCAATGTGAAGCCCACCTTGTCTACCTTTGACTCTTTCTAACCATTTCTATGTGGAGAGCTGGCTCAAGTTGGAGTCTCCACCCGGAGCTTCCTTTACGGTTTTGCACCAAGCCGAAACCTAGCACCTTCTTTCTTAGTTGAATACTTTTCAACGGCCCTCTAACCTTACAGGATTTTGGACACGTGGAAGCTTGGCACTCATTTGGGCTTCCCTTTTTGGATTCAAATTTGGAAAAGTGCTGAATTCTGAAACATGGTTACTTGATGCCTTCTCCATAATTAGTCAATTTTGACCTTTTCTGAAGCCTGTTTCGAACCCGAAAGCTTAAAATCCTCACCGTTTTTTCCCCCTCTTGCTCCTTGCCTTTCGTGGCACTTCTCCTTTCTCTTTGACCTTGCCATTTCATTTTTAAGTCTACGTATATCTTGTAAACTCCTCGTCTTATGATTATTTACTAATGCACTGACCTTTAGTTTGGTGGGCGTAATCTGGAAACAAAACAACAACATAACACAAGAATACCATTGACTATGATAAGACGAGAATGATGAAAAATCTGAAATATCAAAATAAATTATAATATTAACATGAAAGCATTACAATCTCACCCATGAGATTCTTCAACAAGACTATGGGAGAAACTTTACAATTACACCTCTCGATGGCTTCTTGACACACCTTTAGCGATGGCTTCCTTCGCACACTTCCTACTCTGATATTTCTCACTACTTCTTTCTATGCTAAATGAGGGGTGGCCTCTCTATTTATAGAACTTCGGGCTTATCCATCCTATCTCTAAGATAGGATAAGAAATCCACTACGACGAATCATATTCCATACCTTAACTCTTATACATACATGTAAGCTTATACATTAAGATAAGATAAACCTTATCATTTACATGGGTTCCACATTTTTAGAATTTTTACAAATAAAATACACAAAATATTTATGACCTCACTCCTTGTCCTTATTACCAATATAATATTTCTAATTCCTAATCATGTAGACCCTACTTCTCTAATTACCCAAACTTTGACATTTTAACATTACCGGACCACTTACGACAAATATTTACTTTTTACAACATTCTATTGTACTTTATTTATTCCGTACTCCACATTATTGGCGGCACCGTCTTGTGGCGCCGTTATCTTCTATCGGACTACTACTAATTTACTTAACAACATCCTATTCTAATACATATATTAATGAAATGGAAATTTTGGAGGAAAATTTTAGTGTCGACATCTTCCCCCTTCTAGCTTCTACTCCAGTCCTCGGAGTAGACTATTACAGTGCTTGGAAAATCTTGACTTGTCGTGGTTGACCCATTTCGTAATGGGAGTGCCATCGATTCCTCCGGTCAGTGCGTACCATTTTCATGCCACAATTTCTTTATTTTGTAGGGCCCCATCCATTTTGGAAGAAATTTTCTCTGTCTTCTTTTTTTGTATACGGAATCATATACTAGAACCAAGTCATTTACTTGAAATGGAGACCATAGGATCTTTTGATCAAAGTACTCCATACTGCTTCATTTTCTTCTTATGGCTTGTATCCTTTGCTATTTCCCTCATTTCCTCTAGCAAATGAAGATGTACCAACCTTTCTTTTCTTGAATCACTTTCATCCATCCTTTCATTTTCATAACTCTCACGGTGGGAATATCAAACTCAATAGGAAAGCTGGATCAATGCCATAGCCAATTTGAAATGGGGAGTATCTGTTGCTGACTTTGATGTTGCCCTATATGCCCACAATCTTTGCATGAATCCTTTTATCCCATTTATGTACTGTGAAAGGCTGCATCTTTTGCTAGAATTTGACATGACACAAAATTTGTTCGTTCCACTGTCCATTTGTGCTTGGCTTGTATGTTGTTGCCTTCTGTGCTTGATAGAAAACTTATTGACTAGGGCTTCTACCACCTCATTAATGAAGTGGCTTCCTTGATCATTACTGATTTCTAATGGACAACCAAATCTGGTGAATGATGCGTTCATATATGAACCTTGCCACTTCATCCATGGAAGAAGCTGCTTTGATGGCCTAGCTTGACCCACTTGGTTAAATAATGCATGTAGCAACTACTGATATACTTATTTTGACGTGATGTAGTTGGAAGTGGACCTCTGATGTCTATTCCCCATTTTCAAAGGGACCGAGGGAAGAATAGGACATAATGGAGTGATGAAGTCTTACGGTTACCATGTGTTTGACAAATATCACATGTCTTACAATAATTATAATGATCTTTAAAAAGAGTGGGCGGTGATAATAACTGCATCAAGATCCTTCTTCTTGTAAGTTGTCAGAGAAGTGCCCTCCACATGTACCATTGTGGAATTCTTCTAGAAGCTCTTTTCCTTGATCACGTCCATTTGCCCTCTTGTCTTGTCCCGGTCCTATTCGAAATAATGCTCCATGCGAGAATAGAGTATGGACGGTGGCTTGAGTAATCTTTCTCTTAGTCTTTGCATTGGCACCATCAGGAAACTTGAATTCATTGGATAATTCCAAATATCTATGTATTCACTAGGGATTGTGTCGAGGAGAACAATCTTTGCATCGGGAAAATCATCATCATCACAAGATGATCCTAAACCATCATAGGCTCGAGAGAGTGCATCTGCATTGACATGCTTCTTTCTGGCCTATCTATAATATCAAATTCAAATTCTTGTAGCAAAATTATCCATCTTGCTATCCTCACGATGGGTTAGGCTTATTGACAATATATTTGAGCACGATGATCCGTTCTGACTATAAATTTCTGCCCTAGCAAGTAATTTCTAAACTTCTTCTGAGCAAAAATGATAGCGAGCCTCTTTTTGATTCTGGTATAGTTTACCTCAATGCCTTTGCTCATTTATGCGCTCCCAAAGTAAATTGGATGTTCATTCCCATTTTCATCCTTTTGGCTCAAAGTACTACCTAGTCTTTGCATCACGAGGCATCGGTGTACACAATGAATGGCTTGCTCAATCTGGATTCTTCAAAGCGGTGAAGACACGGGGCTTCCTTGATTGTCAAAAGCTTCATGCGCCTTGTTTCTGGTTTCATAAGCAACATCCTTCTTGAAGCTGGGTTAGTGGTGTGCGATCTTTGAGAAATTCTTGATGAACCTTCTATAGTAACCCACATGGCCTAAAAATGATCTCAACTTACTTCTATTTATAGGAAATGGTAAATCTTTGATTTTGAAACTTTATCGGGATCGAGTACCAATACCATCTCTGGATCTGACATGCCCCTAACAAAACGCCTTTAGAACATCCAAAGACACACTTTGTAGGGTTTAGTGAGGCTTGTGCTTCATCTAACCTTTGAAATGTTGTCTCCATCTCAGTGCAGGTGGTCAACTTGCTCCCATAGATGCAAAAATCATCCGAAATACTACGATGAAGGTCCCGATGTAGGGTTGAACACCCTATTCATTAATATTTGGAATGTTCTTTGGAGCATTACACTGACCCAAAGGCATAACTCTATAAGCAAGCGTTCCCCAAGGAGTGGTGAGCGTGGTCTTGGTGATCTTTCTCTGCTTTATACGAACTTGGTTGTAGCAGCTATATCCATCGGCAAAACTATAGCACTCTGGCTACTTCGTCAAGATCGATCTGAAAATGGAAGAGGGTAATGATCCTTCTTTGTTGCCTTATTGAGCTTCCTATAATCAACACAAATGCGTAGCTTCCCATTCTTTTTATTGAGATCACAATGGGAGAAACCCATTACGAATTCTCCCGACAAATATGAATCCTGCATCAAGCAACTTATCTATTTCTTCTTTTACAGTCTTGGAAAAATTAGGATTCATTCTATATGGCATTTGCTTTATGGGCTTAGCACCATCTACCAGCTCAATACAATGTTCTACCCAACTTACTTGGCGGAGTTCCTTGTAATCAAAAGTGAATAGGTGTATGTACCTTCGAAAGAGCTGGAGGTAGGATTCCTTCTCACTCTCCATCACAGCATCACCAATCTTTATTTGTTGGAGACGATCATCAACTTCTTCTTCAGATAATTTTATGGGGTCATGAGTTGGTGTGGTGGGGATATCCATATTTGAAACATCCACCTCGCTTTCTTCATCTTGATGTCCACTTCTTTGGTACTAGAGTAATCGAGAGGATGTCGATCATCGGTTTCATCACTTGAATCCACGGGTTCTACTTTATGATGTCGAGGATCACGTTTATCTTCACCCTCTCTCTACCACGTCAAGTGTCTGAAACCTTCATTCGGTAGTTTCTTGCATGAACTCTCCTTAGCCATGGTCTTCCCGGCGGCATTGGAGTGCATAGCAGTACCATTTTCATCACTGAAAGTCTACCACACATACCACACCCATATGAGATATTGCCACATTTGAAATTACACCTTACGGTTTAGTTTTCCCTTATTTAATGACCTTAACATAAGTGTTGAAGGGCGATCAATTTTTAACCCCAACATATTCATTACAGACTCGGTCATTACATTAACTGCAGCACCTCCATCAACTAAGACATCATGAATTGAAATACCATTACATAATACCTCAGCTTGTGGAGCATAGGGATCTGCCTCTGCCTCCAAAGCGGGGACCTCAACCTCCTTCCTTCTTGAGCATTGAGTCCACCTCGACTCCCGCCTCTTCTCGGAAGACATAGCCAAGAGTTGACCATATGTAATATTTGCGAGGCCTTTTGGACGAGATCTTCCAAGATGGAGTATGGTCCTTGCCCCTGTGAAATCAGAAAATCCTGCACACCCAACTTTCTTCTCCTATGTTTCTTACTAGTTTCTTCTTTCATCTTCTTAGGATCATTTCCATCTTGATTATCTTTTTCTTTCTTTCTTTTTATTTACAAACACATCTACTTCATTATTTACTGCTCTTATCTACTACATCAAAAGAATTCACGGTGCTTTTCCTTTATCATTATCTCCCTTACTAGATGTAGAAGCTCTATACGGACAATTATACTTATAATGACCCTTTTATAACAACCATAACAAACAACTTGAAATATTTCTCTTTGGACCTCTATCTCCTCCTGAGAACTAAATTCCTTTCCTTGAAGAAGATTAATAGTTAAGCGACCCATCTTTTTGAGCGAGATCTTCATACTCGGTAGATGTATTAGGAGAAATATTTGTGCTCATAGGGAGTGGTTGTGGATTCGGGACCAAAGGTCTTTGGTGTAGGCTCTACTTTAGCAACAATTTCTTTGGGCTCCTCTTCCATGCTTTCTTCTTGCCTTCTTGCGATCTCCTTTGCTTGTTGATGGTGGTAGGCGGTCATACTTCACTCGTTGTCGATCTGCGGCTTCATCCCAAGAATGAAGTGCTTACGAGAGGAGATTATCCACGCCATTCATCAACCCATCCGCTAGTCCTTCCTTAGGATCGGGCATCGAGCTTCCTCCTTAGCTCAGAACACGAGCATGATAATCCCTTATCTTCTCCTTCTCTCCTTGGGATAGCTTTGTGATCTCGATCATGAGATCTGCATATTTACATTGTTCACCAAATTCTTCAAGAAAACTTTCGGTTAATAAATCCCATGAATTTTTCACATTATCACCTAGTGTTTTGAACCACCTAAGTCTTTGAACCATCAAAAAGGTAGGAAAAAATTCAGTCCATTGTTCCCCTTCTTATAAGGCCATTACAAATACAAGATCGTTTAAACTCTTGAATGAAAGAAGAAGCATCTTCATTAGATTGAGCTGAAAAAAAAGCAGGAATCTTTCCCATTTTCAAAAGTAACCATAGTGAAATACCTGACCACAAGTCTGATTAACAAGACTTATGTGCACAAATAATTGGAATCACTATACTAGAAAGTGACTTTACACCTTTCTACGGTAAAATAGAAATGACCACGGTAAACTATGGTAAAACTTGACTTACTACGGTAAAAGCGGCTTTCTTGTGGTAAACACTATTCACGGTAAAAGTGAAGTTCTTGCGGTAAATACTATTCATGGTAAAAAGTGACCTTCTTTGCGGTAATTACTATTCCCGACAAAAGGACTTTACGGGGTAACTACTATTCATGGCAAAAATGCCTTTAACATGGTAACTACTATTCACGGTAAAAATGACTTTACCATGGTAACTACTATGCCGCAGTAAAAACAAGGTTACCCTCGATTGATTTTTGACTTAGTGGGAATATCTCTCGAGAAAATCCACCAACGAGGAATGGTCGTGCAGCGGAACAAAATGTGTCATCAGCAATCCGGCACTATGATAATTCTTCACGGGAACTCCTCGTCTTTATGATTATTTACTAATGCACTGACCTTTAGTTTGGTGGGCGTAATCTGGAAACAAAACAACAACATAACACAAGAATACCATTGACTATGATAAGACGAGAATGCGAAAAATCTGAAATATCAAAATAAATTATAATATTAACATGAAAGCTATTCTGATCTCACCCATGAGATTCTTGACAAGACTATGGGAGAAACTTTACAATTACACCTCTCGATGGCTTCTTGACACACCTTTAGCGATGGCTTCCTTCGCACACTTCCTACAATATTTCTCACTACTTCTTTCTATGCTAAATGAGGGGGTGGCCTCTCTATTTATAGAACTTCGAGCTTATCCATCCTATCTCTAAGATAGGATAAGAAATCCACTACGACGAATCATATTCCATACCTTAACTCTTATCATGTACATGTAAGCTTATCCATTAAGATAAGATAAACCTTATCATTTTACATGGGTTCCACATTTTTAGAATTTTTACAAATAAAATACACAAAATATTTATGACCTCACTCCTTGTCCTTATTACCAATATAATATTTCTAATTCCTAATCATGTAGACCCTACTTCTCTAATTACCCAAACTTTGACATTTTAACATTACCGGACCACTTACGACAAATATTTACTTTTTACAACATTCCTATTGTACTTTGACTATTACCGTACTCCACATTATTGGCGGCACCGTACTGATGGCGCCGTTATCTTCTATCGGACGCTACTACTAATTACACTTAACAACATCCTATTCTAATACATATATTAATGAAATGGAAATTTTGGAGGATCGGTCGATGTAGATTCTACCCTCGACTCATGAGGCGGCTATTTACACTCTCAATTTTCATAAGAAATCTTGAGATAAAGGTTTAGAGTATAAAATTGTTTTAACCTAGGGATTCATCTATCTCTTCAAAATAACGACAAAAGAGCAACAAAACAAAACCAAGACTATATACAAAAGCGAAAATCATACATGCTCCAAGTAGAACATGCGAGCATACAAAGCACTTAGGAGAAAAGCAACCTACACTATAGCAAGACAATGTGCATAAGCACTTAGAGGAAAGAGAAACTAAACTAATATGTATAGGGTGAGACTTCCCTTTTAGTAGTAGTGCTTAAGATAGATCCCATTCACTTTGGAATCTGTAACTCTTCACCCTCTAATGTGGACAATTGGAAATCATTGCTACTTTTGCACCTTGTGATCATATAGGGGCCACTCTAGATAGCGTCAAACTTGGAATGCCTTCCTGGTTTTGCTCGATCTGCATCCCATTTCAAAACTAGGTCTCCTTCCTGGAAGGCCCTTGATTTTTCCTTCTTGTCGAAACATCTCTTGATTAAGCCCTAATTCTTTTCCATTGTTTGAAGAGTGTGTTCTTTGGTTTCTTCTAATTCTATCAACTCTATGTACCTGGCCTCCATTGTCTCAAATTCAGACATCTTTAATTACTTCATGAGCTCCAATGCTAGCAACTCCAGCGATATAGGAAACACTGCCTCTTTCTCATAAATGATCTTGAATGGAGAGCTGCCTGTGGATCTCTTGGGAATTATTATATCAGCCCATAAGGATGTTTTGATCTTTGTGTTCTAGGTCCTCTAATTTTCATCAAGAGTTCTTTTGATGATCTTTAGTAGGTTCTTGTTTGTGGACTCAACTTGGCCATTACCTTTAGGGTAATAGTTTGATGAAGTGCTCAAATAAGTACCATTCTAAACAACCCATCCTATGATCCTAGAACCTATAAATGCTAATGCATTGTATGATATGATGGTGGTTGGCACTCAAAATATGGTTACTATCCCTTCATAGAAATCTAGGATACTAGATTCATTGGCTTCCTTGAGTGCCACTACCTCGGTGCACTTGGTGAAATAATCATCTGCCATAATCCATTTGTGGCCTTGGCTTAAATTTGGATTGATGACTCCGATGAAGTCAATCCCCATTGCATGTAAGGTTGGTCAAGCGAGATTGGGTGCAATGGAATTGCTGTTAGCTTCTCTTTTCCTTTGAAGAATGCACAATTCTTGCACCTTTTGATCCATGTGTAATAGTTACTAAACACTTTGGACCAACAATAACTTTGCTTTCATGATTTTTAGTGTTGTCACTCTTTGAGCAAAATGGCCTCCAAATGATTCAACTTGGAATTCTTGTACCACTTTCTCCACTTGATTTGTCCCGATGCATCTCAACAAAATGCCATTGATGTCTCTTTTGATTAGGACGCCATCATTAAGAACATATGGGATGGCTCAGTAACTTGAAATGTCTCCTTTTTCTTTACTCATCTCATGAGGACATAGGCCTATTTGAAGGAAGTGCACCATGTCTTGGGTCTAACAAGGAAGGAGTACATCATCTCTCCATTCTTCTTGATCATCTTGTAGAACAAGATCAACCTCCTTCTCATTATGTGTTTCATCTTGTTGACTGAGGCTAGTTGTTCACACAACCCTTTCCCATGGACCAGCTTGGTGACCTTGATATCAATGTCATATTCCATGACATGAGTGATCCATCCTACATGTTTTTCATTCAGGTCCTTGCTGAGAAGGAATTATTTAACTCCCACATGGGAGACCAATAGTTGGATTTTGTTATTTGAAACCAAATGCTTAAACTTCTTCAATCCTCTTATCACCGCTAGGACCTACTTCTCAATGAAGGAGTACCTCACCTCATAGTCTTCCAGACTCGTATGAAGAAAGCAATTTTCTTTTATGAGCTTTCTTTGTTCTGCTGAACTAGGATTGCGAAATTGTGTCACTGCCACCAAAGGCATACAATATAAAGTCCTTGGAAAATATGGATGTAAAAGAGTTAGGTATTGTGATATGGCTTCTTTAATAGCCTCAAAACTTTCTTTTCCTTCAACTGTCACACGAATGCTAATCTCTTCTTTAGCATCAACATTATTGGCTTTGAAGAGCCTTTTTGTGACTTGGCTATGGCAATGCTCTTATTGCTTGAAATCTCTCTGGTCAATTTCCAATCCTTCCTTTAATACAATATGCCCTAGAAGGTTTCCTTCATGGTCAAAAATATGCATTTTTGGGGTTGGTGACACCCCAAAATTCTGCATCATTGGAACACCTTCCTTAGGTGGAATAGATGATCTGCGCATTCTTGGAAAACATTGTAATGTCATCAGATAGATCAACACTATTTTATTGATTAGTCCCTTAAATTCCATATCCATTGCCTTTTGAAAATTGGCTCCAACATTGGATAATCAAAATGGCATTTTCTTATAGGAATAGGTGCCCCATTTGGTGGTGAAAGTTGTTTTGAATTTATCATCTTATTTCACCATGATCTAGTTGTATCGAGTAGCCATATAGGAGAGAGAATATTTTTGATCCGAGAAACTACTTAAGATCTACTCCATTAAAAGGAGTGGGTAGTGATCTTTGAGGAGGCTTTGTTCAAATCCCGAAGTCAACACATAACCTGATTTCTTTTTTTTCTTCTTCATGACCGAGACCAGTTTTACAATCCATCTTGAGTGTTTGATTGGAAATATATACTTGCCTCTATTAGCTCGTTCATCTCCTTCTTCATGAGAGGCTCAATATGTTGGTTGACTGGTCTATGTTTCGCCTAATGGGATGAGTAGCTAGATCCGGTTTGATTGTGTGTTGTGCTAGTTTTGGATTGAACCTTCTTAGGTCTTCATAAATCCAAGCAAACACATCTAGAAATTCTTGGCAAAGTTTTACGAATTCATACCTTTCTTACTCGGTGGCCATCTTTCCAATTTGAAGTGTTTTGTCTTCTCAAGTGAGATTAAATTTGAATCTTCTCATTTGATCTATATGTTAGCCTTCTCTTTTCTAAACTGATCATTAGGATTGAAAATAGATTCTAGTGTCACTAAGCCTTTGGGGAGCTTGTTGGTACGCTTAATTGTATTATCGATTCTGTCTTTGCTGCTCTAGTCTATTTTGGTTTTTAGTGAGAATTTGGATTCTTCTTGCAAAAATTTAATGATCTGTGACCATTCTCAAACACCTTCTAGCATGTATTACTATCTCGATATCTGCTTTATCCCGAAAACCACATGGATATGTGGTTGTTATTTGTCTCTTTTGATGCTATCAACCCAATCAAAATTTTCTCCCTCTCTGCTGTAAGTCCTTGCCAACAACTTCATGTTCCTTCACGGGTATGGAAATAATGCTAAAGGCCTCAAATTCCTCCATGAGATCCCATACTCTACTCTTGTAGTTCTTGAGCAGGTCATTCTTGACAAAATTAAGTCTCCTCGATTTGATTGGAAACTAGTTCACTGTCACCAAACACTTGCAAGTTCTTGATTCCCATCTTCCTTGCCCAATGAAGACCTTGGACCAAAGCCTCATATTAAGCAATGTTATTTGAGCAAGATAACCTGGAATTTGAAGGCTAAATAGTAATTCATACCTTTGGGGGAAACAATCATAGCTCTGCTCCGGCCCCTTGTCTACTCCTTGAGCCATCAAAGAAAAATTGTCATACCCCATTTTCATCCTTGTATTCTAGCTTAATTAGGTCGGGAAGAGGATGATTCTCTTCATTTAGATAGTACGCACCTAGCTCAAATTCTTCCATCTCCTTAGAGGGGTCAAAAGCATGTCTTTTGTTGACCCACTCATCTAAAGTCAAGTCTCGGGATACATCCCACCTTAGTATCTGCTTCATTAGTGCTTATGAGGTGTTTTTGATAAAAATGAGCGAGTGGCAATGATTGGGATAGGCACATAAGATTGATGTAGTAGTCTACAATGGGTTCGAGATCATTGTGGCCTTTACCCCATACCTTATCATAAAGAGCATATATGACCAATCAACAAATAGGTAACCTCTAATTTTGGTAATGAAGTCCCTAGATAGACACAAAGCAAAATGTGGTGGCAAATCTATGATGGACACGTTTTGTAAAATAGTCACATTGGGTAGGAATTCAGAGTGAGACTTAGATCCTTGATGATTCCCACAGTGGTCAGTGTTGTCCCATCTAATTAGACTACTCCTCTAGAGATGACTTCATATTAGAGACCCAGCTGATCAACTATTTGTTTGGGCATCACACGGAACTACTAGCCCCGAGAATTGATCATACAATTGTGCACAAATTTTTCTCTAATAATTAATGAGACATAGAATGGAGGAGGTCTTAGGTTCTTACCTTGTTGTTCTCCTTGGTTTCTCTCAGGTTGAAGCTTGCATTGGCAAGCACTCACTCTTACTTGGTTAGGGGTTGATTTGAACTTGACCAATTTCGCATCGCGATCTGCATGCAGATCCCTCTACCCTGGAATGCACAATGACTCCCATAGTGAAATGTTCAAACTTTTCCTCTTCATCTGCTCAATAATATTGAATGGGCTATCCTTTTACTACCCCTTGCTTGGCACATTATTTTCTTGCACATGGGTCGACACAACCGATGCCTGAATGGATTTGGGAGGTGGCTTGGATTGGCTCTGTATGTTGGGAATTATACTTGGAGCACCATAACCTTATGGAGTGATGGATGGTTGAGGGCTACCTGAGTTCAGTGGTTGGCCTTCTCCAATGTTTCTCCTTTTAGACCGTGTATTGTGACTACACTTTGAGAAAGGCGGTTCATCCACGAAGTGCCTGGCTTGCCAATTTACAAGCATAGTCTCACCTGGAGATGTCTCTTGTTGAGCTCCTTGTTGTTGATCCCCTTCTTGGCTAGGTTCTTGTGACACCATACTGGTTTGCACCATCAAATCCTGATTTAGTGCTCCATTGAAGCACATTGACTGATTATGTGGCTGACTACATGGAAAACACCATTCATACTCTTGTGCCATGTTTTTTTGTCGTTGGAACCAATGCCCTTGATGTTGAGGTTGTATTTGGAGTAGAAGACCGAAAGGTCTAGCGACGAGGTTGTCCTTGGTTTTGACTCGATTTATAGTCCGAGACGGTGGTTTATTTTGTTGATATTGAGGTCTAAAGTGATAGTGAGTCTAAGGTGATACGGCTAGAGCTCTGGCATTCCTATCTTTTGATGGTCACTAACTCATTCCCCCTGGTTTAAAGTTGTTTCATGACTTCTTGAAGTTATTTTGAGGTATTATATGATGAGTTGGAGGCTTTAGTTGAGCTTTGACTCCTGGGAGTAGGTAGAAGGGCTAATGTGGGCATTTGGCTAGTATCTGGGTTTCCTAACTTGGGGTATAAAGGCATGAATGGCCAAGGAGCTCCTTTTCTAGCTTTGAAGCAAATGGTTCTCGGCTCCTATGGAAGGCTATGGGCTGCAAGTAATGTAGTGCCCCCATTGACTGAATCATCAAAGAAATATTATAATTTAAAGCCCTAAGAAAATATAAGAAGGCACCTTCATTTGTAGGTTTTACCACTATCGAGAATCTTGTACCGGGTCCACTAGAATCGAGGTTGAAGTCTTTCGAGTTGCTCGTTTGGGGCTCTCTTGATTGTTAGTTTCTCCAACAAAGAAAAGTTATCACCCTTCTCTCCAAACTAGTTGTGGAGGGTTGTGCACAGCTGGTTCCAATTTTGGATAGAGCCTGCCTCAAGACACCTAAAACATTGTGAAGCCTTCCCTTTGAGTGAAGAAGAGAGTAAGCTTGATTGCAATGTCCATCTCATGGATCTCATGGATTATATAGACATTTGTAATATCTTGGACATGATCACCAGGAGAAGTTTGATTTTCCCCAGTGAAATATGGGATGCTCTTTAATGCTGCAATAGGAATTGGATTTGTGCATTCAAGGCAAGTGGACTCTGCAAGAATCACAACACCCCTAAATGTGTTCTCGATTCTATGGAAATCATGCTTGATATATCTTGAATTTCTTGGGACCTTGAAAAATTGCAGTTGAAGATCTTGGTAAGTCAAGTGTTGATATGTGAATATGATTAGACTCTTTTATTTATTTCATTTTGTATATTTCGAATATTAATCTGATCACGGAATGAATTATAGAGATATTCATCTATAATATCTAGACTTGGATCAGTGGAATTGATCCAAGTAATGCTTTAAATCTGTTTGTGATAAATTAGATCACAGACCTTGAACAGGTTGCAAGGTATGGAAGCATTGATTAAGGCAGTCGGGAGTATGACTCAGGCTGATCTTGAGAAATGAATTGGTTCCCGATATGGAGGTATATCTGGAAGGTCTCGGACGTGGACCAAGTAATAATTCTATCATGTATATTCCTGTAGCCTAACGGCTGTATAGGAGTGAATCCTGTTCGGAGATGCATGATTTTGGGTCTTTTCTTGGCATATAAAATGTTATACCTTCTGGAATTATTAATGGTTAGTAACCTAAAAACTAAAACCTAACCTAGGGGTTAGATTATTGTTAAGCTAACCTAGACCTAGGCTATGTGTTAATATCCTAAGTTAGTATCTATGTGTAAATTGGTTAGTATGGGTATTACCCTAAATTCTAACCTAAGATGCTAACCTAACTAATGAGGAGATTATGAAGGGGCCTATGGAAGGGGTGCGAACCATGGGCGGCATTTTCTATGGCAATTAAGGCTGGGGATAAGGATGAGGGACAGGTCATGGCGGAGGCTTAAGCGGTTAACTGTGCGGGCGTGGCAATTTGCTAAGTTTGGAAATGAACTTGAGTTTTAGTTGGTATCGCCAATTTTGGCGGTCGGTGGAAGTTGAGTTTAAGCGGGAAAGTAGGTTTAATGGCATTGATGTTCTAGGAGAGCGAGCTCGGAACTCGCGAGAAGGCATGCAAGCGGGAAGTTGAAGGTTTGTTTGGTTGTCGCGATTTTCGGTCTTCTCTCTCTCTCTGCTTGTTTCTTGGTTCTTCGCACAGTTCTCCTTGAGTTGCATGGCAAGAATGAATTTCTAGCTCTTTTTCTGTCATGGAAGATATATATGTGATGGAGACAATAGAAATTTTGTTGGTCGCTTTATCTTGGAAAAAGAAAAGGAAGTTTGAGCTCTTCCAGTGGTCTGCTTCGGAAATTTGATCAAAAATACAGGCATGTTAGGCCCTAACCTTTAAATTTCTTGCTGTCTTTCAAGTGATTTCATTAGAACAACTCTGTTCAAATGTTTTGAGAAAATAAAGGATTTTCTATGGAGATCTTGTTTAAATTTTGGTACTGTATCTCTTCTGGTTCGATTTTTCAATTTCCTCTAGATGGGTGTTTGTTAAAATCGAATTGTGGCTCTATTCCTTTGTGTATTCTTTCTGGTTTAAATATATGAGATATTTATATGTAAAGAGCATGAAAGCTCGGCTTTGTTTGGCGTGAGCCCAAAGAATATACTTGTGTTGTGAATAGACCTTTGTATGTTGTTGATTTGTGGTCATTGTTTCTTGTTGTGGAAAGCTGTATGGAATGATTTTGAAGAATCTTTGTAAGATTGATCGAGTATTATTGCTTCTTTGGAAACTCTGTCGTGGGTTTTGTTGACAGTGTTTAATGATACTTTTTGGGTTTTCATTGTCTTCTAATTTTGTTAGGAACAGGTAACTGTTGTGTTACCGTAGTTTATACGACCTAGCGGAAGTTGTTTTCCTTGTTATTATGTTAGCGGGATTACTTGTTATTTGTGTATAATATAGATACACTGTACTTTATTTTATCGACTCAAGTGGAGTCCATGATTGATTCGTATATTGCTATCTATCTTTGAGAATGTAGATTCATCCATAAGTTTTGTGAATTGATTTTCGTGGAAGCTTTGGTAAGAAGAAAGCAGTCTTTTGGCCACTTTATTATTTGAAATAATTAAAGGATAAAGACTTCACAGGTATGCATTTTCATTTCTATGTGAAATTTGTTGAAAGTTTCAAAGCGGCTCGGTTGATTTCCTTGCTTGAAATGGGTATTTGATTTGCTTACACTTGTTTCATTACGAATGATTGCCATAGCTGGCATAGAAGGAATCATCACCAAATTCTTAAGTCTACGCTCTTTGTAGGGTTCAGTGGTTATGAGTATAAAACCATTAACAGTATACAGTGTGAATATATAGATTTATACTGTTGTGATTTGGATGACTCTGAGGAGTCGATTGAATGATTCATTTTACATTTGAGTCGAATATAGTTAAGTTGTTGGTATTTTATGTGCCAGCGACTTAATGGAATAACATGTTTTTCGATCTTGTTATTTCGATTAGAATTTCTTCGTGTTTTAGGGATTTTGTGGCATGATTCTTAGGTGATCATGTACGTCTTCAAACTTTGTACAAATTTGTGTAAAAAGGTTGGCGAGGAGTTTGATCGGGTTCTTGGTTTGAAATCGAGAGATTAATTTGTTAAATCGATTCTTATTATGCTTCGTTGATGAATATCAGTATGAATTCATATGCATTTGCTTGAATTGTTACCTCGTTTGAATCATTTGGAATTCTGGAAAGGTAGTTGGTACTTTTGTCTCTTTCTGAACTTGACTTTGGACACTGTCTTTGTCACTGTTTGAGATCCTTGAATATGGATGATTGTTTCGTGTTCTGACCTTGTTTGGGTAAGTCGCGAATACCACACTAAGACTTGCATGCGCCAAGGTAAGGATCGATTGGTTGTATTCCCTTCTTTTACTTGATCCGATTTTGGTGAGCAAGAATAAGTATGCTAGGTTCTTTTCCATTTAATCGATCGATTTGGTGAGCATGATTTGGAAATCTTGTGTGGTCAACATAGCATAGTCTCTAGGAAACCTCAAATTGCTTTATGCAATAAGGTTGTTGTTCTGAGCGATACGCTTGTAGTTTCTTGTTTTCAACTTGTGTCAAAGCCTTCTTGTGTAAAAGGAACTAGCATTGGGCTTAGGGTTGATACATGAATTGCTGATGTGTTAGTTCTTTGTCACGGGAGTTTTCGGTGTTTCTATTTTCGTGATTTTGAACAGCGATCTTGCTATGCGGCTTGTCTAACTTGTTCATTTATATCTTTGGATAAATGTTTTCATAGGAGAAGATGTATGAGTGATGAATTTATGTGAAAGGAAGTATGAATGGATTGGTTCTTTCTCTTCCTTTATTTCATATTTGTTGATATTTGTCTAACAGTGGGAAATTGTTTTGTAGCGTTTTGGTAGAATCCCGAATTGTTATGTTATTTCCCTTTTGGAAGAATGAAACAATCTGACCAATGTTGTGATTTGGATTCAATGATTGTTTGTATACATTCGTTCCTTGATTTTTAATATTTGATGAAATATTAGAAAGTGATTAAGACTATTTTGTAACAATGATAGAGTTACATATTTGTAATCATTTTGTATTACAAGGACATAGTCTGAATATGTTTACTTATTTGGATATTTGATCTCATTTAAACAGGGTGTTTAATGAAAACAATTGATGGATTGCAATTGTTTTAAAAGTTAGTGCTTATCATGCTCAGTTCATTGAACTGACTCATGTTGACTATTTTTGCGAGATGATTGCGTAAGAGGTAAAAGCAATGCAGATCGGACGAAAAGTGATCAGTTGTTTATTTGATTTATAATGAATTACAGCTTGATTTTATAGATGTACTATATGAGAAAAGATGTTTCTTTTCCGTTAGCATTATATCAAGTATGTTGTTGCATAAAATGTAATTGTATAGTTTTGAAAGGAATGGAAATAAGTGTTTGATACTTATGTGTTGTATTCTATTTACGAAAGTTGACCTTCTTCGGTTTATGTAACGAAGGGCATTGTTATCATTGTATAATTGGATGCTTTTGTGATGACAATGAAAGCTTGCATGAAAATGAGTTGAATTCTTATGAGTGTTTAGTAGTTCTAATTTGTTCTAGCAAAAGCAATATTGGATTTAAATAATTGTCTTTCTAGAAGATAGGTTAAAAATGAGCCTAAGGAGAACACTAAACAAGCTGGATTAAATTACTAATCCCTAGTCCTAAGTATGACAGGACAATATTAAATTGGATTCTTAATCATTTATATCTTTATACTAGAAAGTATGATATAAATTGAGTTAAGAGAAGCGATATTCAATCAAATGGAGTTCAGTTGGCAATCTCAAGCAAAGGTTATGAGATACTGTCCGATTCTGTTGCTTTAGAATCAGGTGTATTCTAATGACTCCTTGATGGGAACTTGACCGTAATACCTCTACCATGTAATGGGTTTTAATAGAGGAGGGTCATCTTAAGACAAAGAATCCAGGGGATTTGGAAAGGCTAACCTTAGGAAAAGTCTTTAAAAGTGATTTAAACTCAAGTGCGTAGCGCTTGTTCTTGAGTAGATCTTTTCGAGGCGGATTTAAAGGTTGACGACATAAGTCATTTGCAGAGTTGTACCTCGAGAAGATTAGGATCTTCTTGAAGTTACAATAATGCGAGATGACTTATGGCGACACCCTTTGCATTGATCGCTAAGATTTACACTTGATTTTGCACGAGTTACCCCAGGACCGATTAAGAACGTGGTCATGTTATAAGGCTGCCTAGGAGATTCGGGGTATCATGACACACTGGTTGAACTGCAAGGTTGAACCAGTATGTCATCATATCCCTAATCCTCGTGGTCATCCATATAACATTATCACCTTGTTAATCTGCCTCGAGTGATTCGATTGTGAAAGGAAGGGTGAGCGATAGTCGGTATAAGACATTCTATATAACATATGAATGGGGTGAAGGGCGTATTCAGTTGGCGAGTATGCCGTTAAGGAATACGAGACATGAACGATATGTTTCAAATCTTTGGCCAAAGTATATGCAAAAATTTGCTGATTGCGTTGTCCTAATTCACCTAGTCTAAGGGATGAGATGCCGATGAATAATGGTAACAATTATTGAGTTAGATTCCTTTAGACGAGCATTACGAATCCCAGTTAGGGAAGAGAACCGCAAGAGTATTGTGTTAAATAAAAACACCGGCTCTTATTACTCATGAATAGATCGGTAGATTACCGAGTCATGGAATGAATAGATCGGAGGTACTCAGAGTCATTACATTTGCATATGGTTATACATTATATAAATGATTATTTGAATTGTGAGTTCTAAATTATGTATTTAGAACCTAGTATGCAATTATCTAAAAATAAAAAAAAAAAAAAATTTGACTTGTTCTATTGTCTAAAATGAGGATGTTACATCTTGGTATCGAGAGTGAAGGTTGCAGCTCTTGGACCTATTGAGTCCATAATCGATAAAAACTGAATTTTCTTTGTGAGAAAATGGTTAGAACAAGAGGAGCGTTGCGAGTAATGCTCCACACTGAAGGAGGGAGGCGCAGCAACCGAAGCTTGATGAGATCCTTGCTGCCTGTTGGACACAAGAGATCGTTTAGCTGTACTTGACAGTAGGTGACGGAAATGAGGAGGATGTAGAGGTGATAATAATAATCAGCAACCTCACGAGGACAACCCCGAAATGGGTGTTGATGTTAATCTTTGAAATGCACTGTCGACGAGAAAACAAAAGGCAGATTAGCGTGAGAACTCACTAATGATATAAAAAGGATAAGTCCACCTAAGTATGATGGCACCACATTAGGAGATGGAGCTGAGAACTGGCTCAGTGAAATGGAGAAGTACTTTGCAATAAGGAACTTCTCGGAGGAAACCAAAGCTATTTGGGGAGCCTATCAGCTTTCTCACGAAGCGTCTTCGTGGTGGGATAGCCGAAAAGCTGAGCTAAACATTGATGAGACCAATATTACTTGGGATCAATTTAAAGGCTATTTTAGGCAACGGTGGCTGCCACAACTTTTCTATGATCAGAAAATGGAGAATTTGAACTTAGCTCAAGGAAGCTAGCAGTGGCCGAATCTTTGGGAGCGGTTTACAAAACTCCTCAAGTATGTACCATGATATCAAGTAGCGAAAAGTTCAGGATAAGGAAATTCATCATGGGATTGAGTCCTGTGATAGGGGGAGAGGTCGATGTTCACAGTCCAACCACTATGGAAGGAGTTGTTGAAAAGGCCATAAGGCAAGAACAGAAATTAAAGGCTATTTCTGCTCATAAGGAGGAAGTGCGGAAAAAGACTGCAAACCCTTCTTCAACCTCTCTTGCACCCAGAAAAGGACCGTGGAAAAAGTTTGGAAACAAGAGTAAGTTTCCAGGAGATAACAATAAGAAAGCAGCAGTAAATAAGCCTGCTGGAAATGTAAGGGATAATTTTGTTAAAAATTATAATAATGGACAGAAGTCCTATGGAGGGACGTGTGACAATTACAAGAAATTTGGAGGTAATCTTTGAGCCTAAGAAGGGACTGTAGGAGGCTGCTACACTTGTGGTAAAGATCATTACGCAAATCAATGTCCTTTGAAGAAGGATGATCGTAATGTCGTGACATAAGATACATCTTTGCGATGTGACAAGCAAGCGGTGAAAAGCAAGCAACACCTATAGAAGTTAGGGTAAGTTATTCGGCATACTGTCACTATTCTTTTTGATACGGAGAACTCTTGAATGTTTTATTTCTAATAAACTTGCTTCTAAACTTAAAAGAAATTTGGGAAAATGGATAAATCTTGGGTGTAGAGTATGGTAATAATTACTGTTCATACGGTGAGTATGTGTCTCTTTGGGGCGAGTCCTTGATTTACCTAATTTCTCCACGGAAGTTGATCTCTATGTTACACCTTTGGGATCGTATGACATTATTATTGGTGTCGATTGGTTAGCTGACCATAAAGCAAAGGTAGATTCTTTATGAAAAGAACATAAAATGTTTAGATGATCATTTGGAATCAGCAGAGATTCAAGGTGTGAAAGCAGGAAATTTCAGTTAGAAAGCGTCGGCTATGCGAGCTTAAAAAGGCTAAGAATAAAGGATGTACTCTTTATGCGGTAAAGATATCTGAATCTTGAGAAGAAGATGGTGATTACATGAAGCAAATTCCTTTATTACAAAGTTTGAGGATGTTTTCTGAGGAATTACGGGGTTACCACCCAAGAGAGAATTTGATTTTACCATTGAAATCAAGCACAGAGCGGAACCTATTTCCAGGCGCCTTATCGGATGACTACTCTTGAGTTAGTCGAGCTTAAGGCACGATTCAAGAGCTTTTGTCTAAAGATTGATTAGACCAAGTGTTTCACCTTGGGGAGCACTGTGATATTTGTGAAAAGAAGGATGGAACACTAAAATTTGTGTATTGATTATCGGATGTTGAACAAAGCAGCGATCAAGAACCGATATCCACTTCCTAGGATCGATGATCTGTTTGATCGGATGCGTGGAGCAGCGGTTTATTCTAAGATAGACCTTGATGCTGGTTATCATCGATTAAGGATTAAAGAGGAAGATATTCATAAAAGCAGACTTTCCGAACAAGGTACGGACATTATGAATTCTGAGTTCTACCCTTTGGGTTAACTAATGCACCGCGGACCTTTATGAATTTAATGAACAATATTTTTCAAAATACGGACAAGTTTGTACTTGTATTCTTGGACGATATTCTCATTTATTCTAAAAGTGTTGAGGAGCACAATGAGCATTTGAAGATAGTTTTGGGAATTTTGAGAAAGAGAAAGTTGTATGGTAAGTTATCCAAATGTTCTTTCTTTGATTCAGAAGTTCACTATTTGGGTCATGTCATAAGTAAAGAAGGAATCGTTGTAGATCCTTCAAAAATAGTGGCGATAAGCGAGTGGCTGCACAAAGAATGTGCATGAAGTAAGAAGCTTCATGGGTCTTGCTTTGGTTCTTATAGAAAATTTGTAAAGGATTTTTCTAAGGTAGCTGCACCAATAACTTCATTGCAAAAGAAGGATAAGAAATTCATGTGGAATGACAAGTGCGAAGCGGCTTTCAAAAGTCTGAAAGACCAGTTGACTTCTGCACCTATATTAGTTGTACCAGACCCTAATGGGAATTTTACTGTTGTAACGGATGCTTCTGGGGAAGGCCTTGGAGGTGTTTTGTTACAAAATGATCGAGTCATAGCTTATGAAAGTAGAAAACTTAAGTTACATGAGCTGAATTATGCCCCTCATGATTTGGAACTTGCTTGCCATTGTTCATGCGCTTCAAGTCGGAGACACTTATTTACTTGGAAAACCTTTTGAGTTGAGTTGGCCTGATCACTGGGACTGAAATATATTTTTACTCAACCCAATCTGAATGCCAGGACAAAGAAGGTGGTTAGAATTTTTATCACAATATGACTTTGATATTAGCTATATCAAAGGGAAGGAGAATAAGTGGTGATGCTCTAAGTCGCGGGAGGCACATTTCTGCTCTTATAACATTGAGAACTCAGTTTAAAGACGAGGTAAAAGTGCCTCAGAATCAGATGCATATTTTCAGCAAGTAAAAGCAGCGCTGTTCTGCAGAACCTAAGGATAAAAGGTATGAAGGTTTTCATTTTGATAATGAAGGAATCTTGCGTTATGAAAATAGGGTATATGTACCTGTGCTGAATGATTTGAGAAAGAAGTTGTTAGTTGAATTTCATAATTCACCTTTCTCTGGACACCCAGGTATCACAAAAATGCTAGCTGATTTGAAACAGCAATACTTCTGGAAAGGTATGAAAAAGGATGTGATAAATTTTGTGACTCATTGCCTGGAATGTCAGCGGGTGAAGGCAGAGCATATGCACCTCTTTGGGTATTATATCCTCATAGCATACCGCAGTACAAATGGCAAGTAATAACCATGGATTTTGTACAAGGACTACTATGTCGGGAATAAGCATGATGTTATCACTGGTGGTTGTAGATAAAGCTGACTAAGGTAGCTCATTTCATATTGGAAATCTAAAGGATGATTCACGGTCTTTGGCAAGAGGTTCGTACATGAAATTTTCAGATTGCATGGTGTGCGAGAATTGATTATATCGGCGGGGATCCTAGAATGGCGTCGAGGTTTTGGCAAGCGCTTAACGCAGCCCTAGGAACAAAACTAAACTTGATTACGCATATCATCCGAGAAGCGGATGGGCAAGCGAGAGGGTAAATCAAGTGTTGGAGGACATGTTGCGAATGTATTGCATGGATCAACAGTATAAATGGGAAGAGTATCTTCCATTAGTTGAGTTCGCATGCATCAACAACACTTATCACTCATCTCTTAAGATGGCACCATTTGAAGCACTTTATGGAAGAAAGTGCAGAACCCCTGTAAGTTGGGACAGTGTTGAGGATAGAGTGGTAATTGGACCAGAGATTCTCACAGAAATGGAACAACAAGTTAAGCTGATTCGTGAACGATTAAAGGAAGCAGCGGATAGACAGAAGAGCTATGCTGACCTTAAGCGGGTTGATAGAAAGTTTGAGCTTGGTGATAAGGTTTTCCTGCGTGTTAAACCCAGAAAGAGTTCTATAACTTTTGGCAAGGCTGCCAAGTTGTCACCACGATTTGTGGGACCTTTCGAAATTGTCGAAATAATCAATCCTGTAGCTTATCGTTTAGCATTGCCACCTGCTTTATCTCGCATGCATGATGTTTTCCATATTTCTTTGCTTAAGAAATACGTTTCAGATCTATCACATGTTTTAAATTGGAATTCCTTGCAGGTCCAAGACCCAGGAATAATCGTGGTTAAACCCACATGAGTACTGGAAACTCACCAATTGCATTTAAGAAATCGTGATATACAGCAATGTAAGGTCCAGTGGGACCAGTTTAGCGAAGAAAGTGCAACTTGGGAAAATCTGGAAGAAATGAAAATTGCTTTTCCTTCTCTTTTTGCAACAGAATGAAAAACTGTTGACAAAAATATACTTTTATGAACTGATTGTTTTTAAGTATTTAAGAAAGCAGATTAAGAGACTTTATTCAGGTTGAATAAATGTGTTGTGACATTGATTTCTGAAACTATTTAATATGGAAGTAGTCACATTGTTTGTGTACTAATAAATTGATTGACCTGAAGGTTAATTTAATATGTAATTCATCGGGACGATGAATCTTTTTAGGAGGGAAGCATGTAACACCTGAAGCTGTTGTTACTTTCTCCTAAGCATTCAAGTGTTGATATGTGATTTCTTGTAAAAGGATGTGTTCCTCGATTCAGAAATCATGCTTGATATATCTTGAATTTCTTGCAGATTGCGAGATCTTGGTGAGTCGAGAATATGATTAGACTCTTTTATTTATTTCATTTTGTGTCTGAATATTAATCTGATCACGGAATGAATTATAGAGATATTCATCTATAATATCTAGACTTGGATCAGTGGAATTGATCCAAGTAATGCTTTAAATCTGTTTGTGATAAATTAGATCACAGACCTTGAACAGGTTGCAAGGTATGGAAGCATTTATTAAGCTGGTCAGGAGTATGACTCAGGCTGATCTTGAGAAATGAATTGGTTCCCGATATGGAGGTATATCTGGAAGGTCTCGGACGTGGACCAAGTAATAATTCTGTCATGTATATTCCTGTAGCCTAACGGCTGTATAGGAGTGAATCCTGTTCGGAGATGCATGATTTTGGGTCTTTTCTTGGCATATAAAATGTTATACCTTCTGGAATTATTAATGGTTAGTAACCTAAAAACTAAAACCTAACCTAGGGGTTAGATTATTGTTAAGCTAACCTAGACCTAGGCTATGTGTTAATATCCTAAGTTAGTATCTATGTGTAAATTGGTTAGTATGGGTATTACCCTAAATTCTAACCTAAGATGCTAACCTAACTAATGAGGAGATTATGAAGGGGCCTATGGAAGGGGGTGCGAACCATGGGCGGCGTTTTCTATGGCAATTAAGGCTGGGGATAAGGATGAGGGACAGGTCATGGCGGAGGCTTAAGCGGCGGTTAACCTGTGCAGACGTGGCAATTTGCTAAGTTTGGAAATGAACTTGAGTTTTAGTTGGACTGTCGCCAATTTTGGCGGTCGGTGGAAGTTGAGTTTAAGCGGGAAAGTAGGTTTAATGGCATTCAATGTTCTAGGGAGACGAGCTCGGAACTCGCGAGAAGGCATGCAAGCGGGAAGTTGAAGGTTTGTTTGGTTGTCGCGATTTTCGGTCTTCTCTCTCTCTCTGTTTCTTGGTTCTTCGCACTTTGAGTTCTCCTTGAGTTGCATGGCAAGAATGAATTTCTCGGCTCTTTCTCTGTCATGGAAGATATATATGTGATGGAGCAATGAAATTTTGTTGGTCGCTTTATCTTGGAAAAGAAAAGGAAGTTTGAGCTCTTCGGTAGTGCAGCCGGAAATTTGATCAAGAAAAAAATACGAGGCATGTTAGGCCCTAACCTTTAAATATCTTGCTTTGTCTTTCAAGTGATTTCATTAGAACAACTCTGTTCAAATGTTTTGAGAAAATAAAGGATTTTCTATGGAGATCTTGTTTAAATTTTGATCTTGTATCTCTTAAGTTCGATTTTTCAATTTCCTCTTGATGGGTGTTTGTTAAATTCGAATTGTGGCTCTATTCCTTTGTGTATTCTTTTCTGGTTTAAATATACGAGATATTTATATGTAAAGAGCATGAAAGCTCGGCTGTTTGGCGTGAGCCCAAAGAATATACTTGTGTTGTGAATAGACCACTTTATATGTTGTTGATTTGTGGTCATTTGTTTCTTGTTGTGGAAAGCTGTATGGAATGATTTTGAAGAATCTTTGTAAGATTGGTGGTATTATTGCTTCTTTGGAAACTCTGTCGTGGGTTTTGTTGTGAGTGTTTAATGATACTTTTGGGTTTTCATTGTCTTCTAATTTTGTTAGGAGCAAGTAGCTTGTTGTGTTACCGTAGTTTATACGACCTAGCGGAAGTTGTTTTCCTTGTTATTTATGTTAGCGGGATTACTTGTTATTTGTGTATAATATAGATACACACTGTACTTTATTTTATCGACTCGTGGAGTCCATGATTGAATCGTATATTGCTATCTATTTGAGAATGTAGATTCATCCATAAGTTTTGTGAATTGATTTTCGTGGAGGCTTTGGTAAGAAGAAAGCAGGTCTTTTGGCCTTTATTATTTGAAATAATTAAAGGATAAAGACTTCACAGGTATGCATTTTCATTTCTATGAAAAATTTGTTGAAAGTTTCAAAGCGGCTCGAGTTGATTTCCTTGCTTGAAATGGGTATTTGATTTGCTTACACTTGTTTCATTACGAATGATTGCCATAGGCTGGCATAGAAGGAATCATCACCAAATTCTTAATCGTTCTTTGTAGGGTTCGGTGGTTATGAGTATAAAACCATTAACGGTATACGGTGTGAATATATAGATTTATCTTGTTGTGATTTGGATGACTGAGGAGTCGATTGAATGATTCATTTTACATTTGAGTCGAATATAGTTAAGTTGTTGGTATTTTATGTGCGGTGACTTAATGGAATAACATGTTTTTCGATCTTGTTATTTCGATTAGAATTTCTTCGTGTTTGAGGGATTTTGTGGTACTGATTCTTAGGTGATCATGTACGTCTTCAACTTTGTACAAATTTGTGTAAAAAGGTTGGCGAGTTGATCGGGTTCTTGGTTTGAAATCGAGAGATTAATTTGTTCGTCGATTCTTATTATGCTTCGTTGATGAATATCGGTATGAATTCATATGCATTTGCTTGAATTGTTACCTCCGTTTGAATCATTTGGAATTACGGAAAGGTAGTTGGTACTTGTCTCTTTACGAACTTGACTTTGGACACTTTGTCTTTGTCCTTTGTTTGAGATCCTTGAATATGGATATTGTTTCGTGTTCGACCTTGTTTGGGTAAGTCGCGAATACCACACTAAGACTTGCATGCGCCAAGGTAAGAGATCGATTGGTTGTATTCCCTTCTTTTACTTGAGTCCGATTTTGGTGAGCAAGAATAAGTATGCTAGGTTCTTTTCCATTTAATCGATCCGATTTGGTGAGCATGATTTGGAAATCTTTGTGTGGTCAACATAGCATAGTCTCTAGGAAACCTCAAATTGCTTGATGCAATAAGGTTGTTGTTTGACAGCGATACGCTTGTAGTTTTTGTTTTGTTTTCAACTTGTGTCAAAGCCTTCTTGTGTAAAAGGAACTAGCATTGGGCTTAGGGTTGATACATGAATTGCTGATGTGTTAGTTGCTGTACAGGAGTTTTGTGGTGTTTCTATTTTCGTGATTTTGAACAGCGATCTTGCTAGCGGCTTGTCTAACTTGTTCATTTATATACTGGATAAATGTTTTCATAGGAGAAGACGGTACAGTGATGAATTTATGTGAAAGGAAGTATGAATGGATTGGTTCTTTCTCTTCCTTTATTTCATATTTGTTGATATTTACCTAACAGTGGGAAATTGTTTTGTAGCATTTTGGTAGAATCCCGAATTGTTATGTTATTTCCCTTTTGGAAGAATGAAACAATCTGACCAATGTTGTGATTTGGATTCAATGATTGTTTGTATACATTCGTTCCTTGATTTTTAATATTTGATGAAATATTAGAAAGTGATTAAGACTATTTTTGTAACAATGATGGAGTTACATACTTGTAATCATTTTGTATTACAAGGACATAGTCTGAATATGTTTACTTATTTGGATATTTGATCTCATTTAAACAGGGTGTTTAATGAAAACAATTGATGGATTGCAATTGTTTTAAAAGTTAGTGCTTATCATGCTCGAGTTCATTGGTGACTCATGTTGACTATTTTTGCGAGATGATTTGCCGTAAGAGGTAAAAGCAATGCGATCGTGGTGATCAGATTGTTTATTTGATTTATAATGAATTACAGCTTGATTTTATAGATGTACTATATGAGAAAAGATGTTTCTTTTCCGTTAGCATTATATCAAGTATGTTGTTGCATAAAATGTAATTGTATAGTTTTGAAAGGAATGGAAATAAGTGTTTGATACTTATGTGTTGTATTCTATTTATGAAAGTTGACCTTCTTCGGTTTATGTAACGAAGGGGCATTGTTATCATTGTATAATATGGATGCTTTTGTGATTGACAATGAAAGCTTGCATGAAAATGAGATTGAATTCTTATGAGTGTTTAGTAGTTCTAATTTGTTCTAGCAAAAGCAATATTGGATTTAAATAATTGTCTTTCTAGAAGATAGGTTAAAAATGAGCCTAAAGAGAACGCTAAACAAAGCTGGATTAAATTACTAATCCCTAGTCCTAAGTATGTGAGGACAATATTAAATTGGATTCTTAATCATTTATATCTTTATACTAGAAAGTATGATATAAATTGATTAAGAAGAAGCGATATTCAATCAAATGGAGTTCGAGTTGGCAATCTCAAGCAAAGGTTATGAGATCTTTGTCGATTCTGTTGCTTTAGAATCGGGTGTATTCTAATGACTCCTTGATGGGAACTTGACCGTAATATCTCTACCATGTAATGGGTTTTAATAGAGAGGGTCGTCTTAAGACAAAGAATCCAGGGATTTGGAAAGGCTAACCTTAGGGAAAAGTCTTTAAAAGTGATTTAAACTCAAGTGCGTAATGCTTATTCTTGAGTAGATCTTTTCGAGGCGGATTTAAAGGTTGACGACATAAGTCAGCTGCGAGTTGTACCTCGAGAAGATTAGGATCTTCTTGAAGTTACAATAATGCGAGATGACTTATGGCGACACCCTTTGCATTGATCGCTAAGATTTACACTTGATTTCGCACGAGTTACCACAGGACCGATTAAGAGCGTGGTCATGTTATAAGGCTGCCTAGGAGATTCGGGGTATCATGACACCTTTGGTTGAAGCTGCAAGGTTGAACCAGTATGTCATCATATCCCTAATCCTCGTGGTCATCCATATAACATTATCACCTTGTTAATCTGCCTCCGAGTGATTCATTGTGAAAGGAAGGGTGACGCGTTAGTCGGTATAAGACATTCTATATAACATAAGAATGGGGTGAAGGGCGTATTCCAGATTGACGAGTATGCCGTTAAGGAATACGAGACATGAAACAGTATGTTTCAAATCTTTGGCCAAAGTATCGCAAGCTGCTGATTGCGTTGTCCTAATTCACCTAGTCTAAGGGATGAGATGCCGATGAATAATGGTAACAATTATTCAGTTAGATTCCTTGGACAGAGCATTCTGAATCCCAGATTAGGGAAGAGAACCACAAGAGTATTGTGTTAAATAAAAACACCGGCTCTTATTACTCATGAATAGATCGGTAGATTGCGAGTCATGGAATGAATAGATCGGAGGTACTCAGAGTCATTACATTTGCGTATGGTTGCATATGGTTATGCTTGTTATATAAATGATTATTTGAATTGTGAGTTCTAAATTATGTATTTAGAACCAGGTATGTATTTATAGATCGAGATACGAGATGGGAGAAAGAGAGAAGTGACAAAAAAATATCCAAACTCAACCACCACTATTTAATGACTCCCATGAAATCTACCCCAAAATCTACCTTAATTACATCGACCATTGGTTCAACACTTGAAAGAGGAGGAACAATGGAGTAGATCGAATCTCTGTCTGCTAGTTAGAAGAAAAATATCCTACATTGAAATCCACGAAGTTGTTTCTCCATTTTTCTCCCACCTATCCTCCCAAAAATTAAATATTGAACCTTCATGTCAAAAGCGAGGTCAGGGTATCTTTCAGCGGTGTCAGTTGCATGATATTTCAATCCCACGAGTCAAAGATATGCCCTTCTTCAAAGTTTGCATCGGGTATGTACAAATGGGCAGGAAAACAAGTTTGAAAAACAAGCCCCTTCTTTAATATAGGACACGTGTTAGCAGATTGGGGAAAAATCATGTTTTGCGGGCTCAGGGAATTTATCTTTTCCCCATTTTCTTTGAGAATCAAAAAATCTAGAAAACTCCGCGACCTGTTGCTCTCGGCTTGAGATGTGGCACCCTTTGGTTGGCTAGGGAGGTGCACTCCAATCTTTTCCTTTGTGCCTTTTTGTCAAAAGGAAATTTTTCACATTTTCTTTGACTCCCCACTTTGGTTTGACTCGGGCTCAAATGCTAAAAATTTCCTCTTGGCAGAGTCATGGCCCATTTTGCAACTTTTACACCCTTTGGGGTAAGTGGAAAACAACTAACTTTTTCCCGACGACCCACTTTGACACAGGACACGCATCATTCGGCACTTGTTTAGGAACCTTTTCTCTATTTAACCCTTGAAACAATGGCATTAAGACACTTGGCATCCTTTGTTAATATATAGACTTTTACACGGTCCCTCTTACTTTTAGAGTTTGGGCTACATGTAAGCTCACGCTCATTTGGCTCTCATGCCTTGTGACCGACTCTTGGAGATACACCACGTTGATACTTGGCATTCTCCGTTTACGCTTTTATACTTGGGAAATTTTAAGCTTACCTTTTGAATCTGTCTAACCATTTTCTATGTGGAGGGTTGGCACAAGAGTTGGAGTCTCCACCCGGGCTTCCTTTCTAGTTTTTGCACCAACCGACACAGCACCTTCTTTCTTAGTTGAAGACTTTTAATGGCCCCCAACCTTTTGGGATTTTGGACACATGGAATCCTGGCACTATTTTGGGATTCCCTTTTTGGATTCACCTTTGGAGAAGATTCGTTTAGGACATAATGCTCCTTCTTACACCTCCTCCATACTTAGTCATTTTTGGACCTTTTCTGAACAATTTCAAACCTAAAAACTTTGAATCCTCGCCTTTTTTCCCTCTTGCTCTGGCCTTTCGTGACACTTCTCCTTTCTCTTTAACCCTTCAATTTCATTATTGAGTCTACGTATAGCTTGAAAAATATATTTAAGGCATGAAATGGCATAATAGGGTCATTTCTTTCGCGCATAGGAGTCGTTTCTTCTCTCTCGACTTCCACCACTCCATTTATGGCACTTCTCATTACTTTTCGTAGGATCGAACATGGTTTCTCGGGTTCTTTCTCTATAGGGTTGTGGCCAATCTAATATTCTTCTCGGGGGTGAAATCTAGATAACATTTATGCCCTAAGCATATATGGTAGGCACAGGTTTTGTCTTGATCATACCATGAAGGTTTCAAGTATGTGGATGGGGTGTTTTGATTGGTGGTAATGTTATAAGAGAGGCCTACATGAATCTATCAAGGATATCAATATAAGTTCCTTTTGGGGGATTTGGATTAATAGATTTTGACATTTTCTTACAAGAATTCTTAGGAGGACACACTTTATTTTTTGGACGGAGGTGGATTCATGGAATTTATATGGTGTTGGAACATCGTACATATGTTGGAAGGTTGAACAAAATGATAATATGACACAATAAATGAATAGCATGTTTGATTGATAATATTAGATGATGGATGGGGTCCTAAAATAGAGGAGGAAGGATAGTTTATGGATGGGATAGGATTTGATTATGTCATTTGTGATATTGAGCTAAAGGATGGGGTCTTAAAATTGATGGTAGGGATGGACCCATAGATTTTATAGAATTAAATTTTGATAAAGGATGATGACCCAAAATGGATGGTAAATTTAAGACCTTAGATGACATCTACCTATATTTTTAGTATTGATTTTAGGTAAAGGAGGGTGCTTTACGGTGGATGATGAGGATGAGGTGGTGAATGTAATCCGTTTTGATTTTGTAACATTTACGTTAGATAGTGAATAGGTACTCATGTCAAATAAAAATTGTAAGGCCATTAGTGTGATGGTATTTTACCGTGTAATATTTTTTTGTTAGTACGAAATCACAGCACCCCCAAATGAGTTATGGATATTTTCTTTTTCTAAAATGAACTCATTTGGTGTGATTGCATAACATTGAACTTTCCCAAGGTGTGGGACCTTGCAAAAGTGGAAAGCTCTCAAGAGAAGACTAGTTCCTCTTCCTAAATTGCCTTCACAAGCTACCCACAGTGTAGGTAAAATAAATCTAACCTATTCTAACGATTCCAAGGAACCAAGGAGAGAGAAAGAGGGGAAAATAGATCCTACACTAAAGCGGTGATACACCAGCAAAGGAAGCAAGATATTCTGTTGAGGGAGAAAGAAAAAAAAATGGAGATGAGGGAGGTCAGACAAAAGTAACATGGCCCAAATCTTCAAATTATCCATTAAAATCCATGAAACACAACATCCTACACATGTAAATGTGAAATACATGCATATAAAAACAAATCTAGAATGGAGAGGCATGGAGAAACAAAAACGATGCAAAGGTTGAATAACAACACAAAAACACATTTTATTTCTCTAAAAGGTGCCACAGACCATTACATTTCTTGAAATAGAGGCACAAAGACATTTTCCAAGTGTAGGAGAAGGTTTGATACTCAAAATGGAATCGAAATGAATTTTATAGAGTTTCCTATGCCTAGGATGTCTCTCCTTCTCAAATGAGAAGTGTTACAATATATAGAAAGAATAGGGGAGAGGGAAGAGGAAAATTCAAATCCTATTTCAACCACCCTAGGATATGCATTGAATCCTTCCTTGAACATTTAAATGCCATCAATCAATGCCCCATATCAAATCCTCCCCAAATATATCAGGATTCTGGCTCCCTTTGTCCTGCATGGCGTGTTGAAGAAGAAATGACAAGGATCGAATCAAACTAGATCTAGTAGAGTTGAGAAAATAAAATTATCTATTAAAGGCCTGAATACATTTCTCCATGGTTCACCTACTGGGACCCGAGGAAAATGATTTTAAATCCTTTCTTGACACAAAATATCTTTGAGACGCTTCCAACGGTGTTAGATTCACAATATTTCAAGCCCCGAGTCAAAAGATATGCCAATTAAAAGTTTGTATTGAATCCATACAAATAACCAGAAAAGAATTTGAAAAATGGGTCCTTCCTCTCGTTTGGGACATGCAGCTGAGCTAGATTATAACAAAAATCAGGCTTTTGGGTTCACAATTTATCTTTTGTCCACCGAAGCTCCCGTAAAGCTTAAAAACTCCCCGCAGCCCCCAAGCTCCTTGGGACAGGTGTCTCCTTTTTGGTTGGTTGGGAAATGCAATTCCATTTTTATCTTTGTGCCTTTTGAATGAAAGAAAAATTTCACCTTTCCCGTGACTCCCCACCTTGGTTTTGACTCAGCCTAAATGTTGACTTTTTCCTTTGGCGGAATGCGGGACATTTTGCAACTTTTACCCCTTTTGAGATAACGAGGGCAAAAGCACAAACTTTTTCCCCACTGACGACCCGCTTTCCTTTGTAACACACATTATTCGGCACTCGTTTGGGAACCTTTTCTCTATTTAACCCTTGAAACAGCACCATTAAGACACTTGGCACCTCCGTCACGCCTTGTCTTATGCATTGAATATTCAACTAACTCGAAACTTCTTGAGATAACACGTGAGAGCACCACGCTTGCTTGCAGCTTCGACCCAAAATTTGGCTTTGGAGGAGTGTCGAGTGAACACTTGTCATCCTCACGATCTGTGGACTTTTCGGTGGTCCATCTTACTTTTAGGCTAGGAACTACGTGCAAGCTTCGCACTCATTTGGGTCTCCGATTGGGGACCAACTCTTGAAATGCGCCTAAGAGTTGAAACTTAGCACTCTCTACTTGTACTTTTATACTTAGCTGATTTTGAAGCCCACCTTTTGACTTTGTTTGACCATTTGACCCTTCCTCCTCAAGTATAAGGTAGGGACCATTAAAAGACACACGTGGAGATCACGACACTTGTTTGAGACTCTCTCTTTGGATTACCTTTAGAAGAGCGTCGTTAGGACACGTGGGCGCTTCCATTGCCTCCTCCATAATTAGTCATTTTAGGACCTTTTCCTACACTATTTCAAGCACAGGGACTTAGATCTTCTCCATTTCTTCCCCTTCTTGTCACCTTTGGTCCTTCGTAGCATTACCCCTTTCTCTTTGACCCTCCGATTTCATCGTTGAGTCTACCCGTAAGCTTGAAAAAGTAGATTTAAGACACAAAATGGCTTGACATAGTCATTTTATTTACATATAGTCATTTAATAATTCTCTTCCCCAACCACTCCATTGTTGATTCCACCCTCAAATATTTAAATAGATTTAAGATATGGAAATTCTCAAAAGAACCATTTCTTCTATTTCTTCTTGTGCGAGGTCAAATTTGACTTTCTCGAGCCTCTATTTTCACTTTTCCCAGTTCCGGAATGTGAGCTCATGGGTCTCGAATCATTTCCCTTCATGTTTTATTTATTTGTAGGGATTTTTACGAAAAAAATTTGTTGGGGGTTTAATTTGGGATGTGATTTGATTCAAAGCAATGTTTGACCTTTGGAAGGTAAGTGAATAGTTGGGATAGGATTGGAGTTGCGGGTTGGATGAGGGTGATTTGTTTTGAGACATGATTGGGATGAGTTATATTCATGTGGGTTCTCCAATTCTTTGATTCTTTTAAAAATTCGGTTAATATAGAGATATTTAATGATGAATGCCTCCTTAGTAACGGTCTCCAAGGTGGATTCTAAGGGTTGTGTGGAGAAATGAATGAATAGATAGTGAAACAGAGTTGATATCGATGTGTGAGGATCATTGAAAAGAGGATACGGTGATTCTATTTTTTTAAGAGGAAGCATCATCCTTTGGTGAATGGGTCTTCTTACAAGGAAGATCATATGTAATATTGTTGATGTCAGAAAGACAAGGGATGCACATTATTTATAGGGAATAAATCTATCGAAGGTGTTGGAGTCGGGAAGAAAATTAATGTCATCATGCATGCTAGTTTCATCTGAATCATAGAAAGACCTAAGGTAATAGGATAAAATGTGTGTAGTCTCATCTGAATCATAGGAATACCTAGGGAATTATATGAGACATGTGGAGATTGAGATCGAGATGGCCTTCTTCTGGGCTTAGTATTCTAACTTCTTAGCTATGGTGAAGGCTTTGTCAAAGGTGTAGAAGGTATGTATTTTAAGGGTGGATTATATGTGATGGGAACATAATCAGGTAAACAACTCAATTAATTCCAATTACGGAAGTGGAAAAAGACAATTGATTGATAGTTTTATACTATCAGTAGTGACAAAGTCTCAAAAGGATTCATTTTTGGATTGTTTGATGGTATCAAGGTCGAAATAGTGATTTTGCGAATAACATTTATAATGAAATGATCGAGGAATAATTGGGCTAGCTTTGAGTGAAATATAAGCGATGGGTGTCATTATTCCCTTCATTTAATCAACTTCTTATTGATTTCATATCAAACCGGGGTGTCTCTAAAGCTATATGCAACAAGAGTAATCCTATTGATCTAGTAGTTGATGTAGTTGTTTTTGTATTTTTTGGGGGATATTTTCAATGTCTTAAGGACTTCTTGGTAAAACCTTATTTAAATCATACTATGAAAAATTTTCTGAAAGGAAACACACTTTGCAGAATGGAAATAAACACACTTGCTGGAATAAACACACTTTCTTTGGAAATAAACACACTTGCTTATAAAAGTAAACACACTTGCTTTTGGAAATGAACACATGCAACTTAGAATGCTTGAAAATGATTTGGAAAAATAAGAATCTATCTAGAAACTCGTAGGAATAAGTACACAATAGAGTTTAACTGGAGAAGAATTAAAGCAATACAAAATTAACGATGATCTAAACTATTTCCTTAAGAAATATAAATACCAAATAAACAAATATCCTGCTGCTTGGGGAAGTGGGCCTTGCTCCTCCTCGAATCAAGATTTAACAACTTATAATTCTCTTAAAAGCGGGGAATGACTATTTTATTAATAAAACATTCGGTATTACAAAACATACTAGATATGTGTACTTAGTCTCTTTTACTGTTCTATATCTCTTTTCTATCTATCTACTCTTTGTAGGTCTGCTTATATATATTTATAGTCGAGTTGTCTCTATGATTTTAATGAAATCGAATCATCTCCGAATAGATGTTGAGTCGAATGGGCTGATCGGATAAGGCTGTAACATAGATCTCACGTTCTCAAAGATCTTCTCATCCTTTTCATTGAAATGGTCATTGATGAAAAATCTTTGGATGTGGTTAAAATAGACAAACTTCCATCGGTTCGAGAACTTGAGAGAAGTTCGTGAGAGTTCTGGAGCTATACCCGGGGAGTTCGGAACTAAGTCCAAAAATTCTTGAACTAAATCTTTGGAGTTACGGAACTAAGTCAGAAAGTTCTAGAACTAGATGATGACTTCTTGTAAAGGAGTTCCATAACTAGCTGGAAGTTTTAGAACTAAGTTGTGTTGGAACAGATGCAGAAAAAAACATACAAGAATGCTACAAACTTCATTTCTTTGGTGATTAGACCTACTTTATTACAAAATTGAAATCCAAACACACACTTCATTAGGAATTTCATAGTTTTAACATTAGAATCACAATAAATGAAAATATGAACAATTACATCCTAACTCATATCGAGATCAAATAATAGTCACAAAATGCAATCAAAATTAATAAAAGGAGAGTAAGATGAGATCATATATTATACATTAATCGTATATATACGGTCTCATCATTTCCCCAAACTTACTTTTTGTAAGTTCGTTTAAAAACTTCATTCTTCAAAAGTGGGGTTATTTGTTCAGATTCCATTTGATTGCTCGAGATCAAATGGTTGAAACTAGATTTTCCAATGCTTAAACTTAGAAGTACTATACCCATCTCATGCTTATATTTTCCTCTCCCACTCTTCCAATTGATAGGATCTTGAGGTTCTCTTTTTGGCCAAGGAGGCATGGGGGTGAGAAGTAGAGGGGGCCTTGTCCGCATTCCCATCCATATTTTCCGTAGGTCTCATTGATACGAGTAATTATTGTGCATAATGCTTTTTCCCTTTCTAAACTCCAGATCAGATTTTGGGGATATTACTTCCCTTCTTCTCAAGGAAACTTGATAAGGAATTCCCACCTTTTCGAAAGCATCCTTCATAAATATCTTCAAATTTTTCTTCCTCGTAGGAGGTAAAGACATCAATAATCTTTTGTAGAATGGAAAAATAATGTATCTTGAATCTCTCATCAAAGGCATGAGAAAGGGAGAGGATTTACCATAGTGAGCTCTCATATAGAGACCATTTGAGCTAGCTTTGAATAAAAACATAGATTCCCTTTCCTTCCATGCAATTTGGCTTTGTAGAACGAGAGACAAATGCATTGAGTTAGTTCTCCCTACATACAAATTGATCATAAATCCTACATTCTTCTCTAGGATAAAATTACAAAGATAAAATTCACATAATGGATTTTTTTCTTAGGATTGGATAGAAAGTAAGTTGTCATGAATTCCTTTTCTTGAACCATGTATATTGGCAGCTACACTTTGAGAAGGTGTTTGATTCATAACACAGAAATCTTTAGCTTGCCAATCGATAATCATAGTTTCACTTAGAGATGCTTCTTGTTGAACTCCTTGCTACTCATTTTCTTCTCTGCTAGACTCTTGTGACACACTAATGAGTCTGTACCATCAAGGTCTGGTTTAGTGCACCACTAAAACACATTGATTGGTTATGGGGCTGATTGCATGGGAAACACCAATCATATTCTTGGGCCATGTTGTTTTGTGCTAGAACCAAGGCCCTTGATGTTGAAGTTGTGTTTGGATCATATGACCGAAAAAGGCCTTGCGGTTTGAGGTTTTCCTTTATTTTGGTTTTTATTTTGCTTTGAGATGGTGTCCTATTTTTTTTGATATGGGGCCTAACACGATACGGAGCTTGAGGCGATATGGCATAGAACTGCGAGCTTACCACATTTTGATAGTCATTAGCTCATTCCCTAGGTTCTGCCCGGCCATTTCATAACTTCTTACATCTCTTTTGATGTGTTAGAGGATGAGGTGGAGGCTTTAGTTGAACTTTGATTCCTAGGAGTAAGTATAGGAGCTAATGTGGGTGTCTGACTAGTACTTGGATCTCCTAGTTCTGGGTATAGTGGCATGGGAGGTCTATGAGAAAGTTTTCTAGCTCTGAATTAAAAAAATTTCAGGCCTTATGGAAATGTTATAGGATGCGGAGTAAGATGGTGCCTCCTTTGACTGAATCATTAAAGCAATATTAGAATTTAGAGCTCTAATAAATTATTAGAAGGCACCTTAAATTGCGGACCTTACGATCAATGGAATTTCATCCCTCGTCCTTTAGAATCTAAGGTTGAAATATGTAAATTGTTTGTTACGGGCCCTCTTTATTGTTTTTAGTTCCTCCAACAAGCATAGATTATCTCCCTTCTCTCCAAATTGATTATGAATGGCTCTGCATAAATGGTCCTAAGTTTGAATAGAGTTGGTTGTTAGAATCTTGAACCATTGTGAAGCTTTACCCTTGAGCGAAGAGGCTACTAACTTGATTTGCAATGTCCATCTCGGTGATCTCATGCATTGCACTGAGACATTTGCAATGTCTTGAATGTGGTCACTAGGAGAATTTTGGTTTTCTCCAAGTGAAATATGAGATACTCTTTAATGCTACCACGAGGGAGTGGATTTTATGCATTGAGGGCGAGTGGGATGTCTGTAGTGAAATTGACATAAGGATTTGGTTGTTCCATCACGATTGGTCTGATAACCCTTGTTGATTGAATGAACAGCCTACCACGGAGGAGGTGTTGTGAAGGTTCTATTTTGTGGATATGGAGACCTCTGGGCTCTTCTCCCTCTTCTCCTTTTGTCTGGGGACAAGTGTAGATAGAAAAATAGTCCCTCCTCTCTGGTTCTTAACCTTGTTTGTATTCTTCTCATGAACTTGACAAGATTGGATAGTTGAAACCAGTAGATTCTGATTCTTTTGGAGTCTCCAGATGTGTAATTTCAAAGCTTCTTAAAAGCTAAAATTACAGCAAGTACACATCAATCTTACTGTAATAAAGATGGAGACTTCTTGGTCCCACCGGGTGTGCCAAAATTGTTAGTGCAGAATCACAACACCCACGATTTTTGCAACCGGTGGGTTTAGAATCTTAGTTTGATTGCATAACATGGAGCATCTCTCAAAGTGTGGGACCTTACGAGTTGAGAGATATCTCTGGATTAAGGTTGGTTCCTATTCCTCTGTTTAGGTGCATGCAAATAAAATCTTGCAGAGGATCTACTCTAAGCCTACTCTATCTTACCAAGGAGACAGGGTTGAGAATATACAATAAAATAAACCTAAAATAATGATGTGATGCACCAAAGGAATGTTAGACACTCATTTTACAATTTAACACAGACCACGAAATGTAATACAAACACCATGCACAGGTAACCAAACTATAATGAGAGATCAAAAGGCAATAATGAAACACATGAGAGGGTCAAAAATCATCCACAGACATATATTATTGCTCCAAAGTCAATACAGTACATTATAGTGGCCAAGAGGCAAAACTTAGCATTACAACTTGAATGGGGAGGTTAGGACTCCACGAACTCATCTGCAGACTAGAGGAGAAGGGAGGGTGCAAAACAGAAATGTCCAACCCTTTACAATGATCCCTCCCCTTCTTTTATAGATTCAACATAGAGAGAAGAAGGAGAGAGAGGTGGGAAAACTAATTTTAAGCTCAACTACTAGCCATCAATGCCTCTACAAATCCACCCCAAATCTGTCATGTCCTCCACTTTGTGTCTTCTCGGTGTGTTGAAGAAGGGAGAGTGGCGGATCAAATCAAATATGATCTGGTTGTTGGGGACAATTGGATTGAATATTAATGGCATGTACACAACCTGCACATATGTGCCCCAAGACATGTCTTTGGTTGGTAGAAAAGGTATATGAATGTAATGATTGTCGAGTTCCTACTAAAGAGGATCTTGTTCATGTGAAAGATGTGATGAACAGAGCCGTGGTGCTCATCTTTAAGGTGTATTAAGGATAGTGATAGAAAACCACATGCTTTCAAATCATTACAATGATAAAATGGATGGCTAATGATGGAATAATATCTTTGATGTGACTACTTTCATGATAGTCATTGTGTTAATAGTAGAAAAGCTGAAAGTGCAAGACATTCAAGGGTTGACCCATACTATATGGACCAGCTTGAATTAATGTAAAACTTCCACATTTGCTCAAAGTATTTCCATTTTTATTATATTGATATGAGAGGTTGGTGAGGACATGTAAAAGGGAATGCATGCAAAGTAAGATTTTTGAAGTCTCGGTAGATAAGAGCCTTCCCAACATAATATTTTGGATAGAAATCACATGTGTCAAAGGGAATGATATCATGAAGATGATAAAAATTTAGTCTTGATTAATCGATTATATGGTAAATAAAGGAGCCATTGAAAAAGGATATGTGGGAAATTTGGATGGGGTCTTAGAGAAGCGAGTTGATAAAGAGGTGTAGATGACGAAGCTTTGGTTTTTCCTTTTCTTTGTGTATGTCTATTTTAAGTTTGAATAGATGTGTGAATTATATTGGTTTGAGATAAGGGACCATCACTAGAAAGTGATGGGAATACAAATGAGGAGGTTTGTTGAGATTTGGCTAAGGTTGACCCCTTGGTTCAACAAATTTTTGTGAAGACATTGCTAGTGGCTTGAGTATAGATGTTGATGAGGTTGAAATACATTCAAGGAAGTGTGCACATTGATGAGGTTGAGAGACATTCAATAGAAGGTTTTGATGAGATTTAGGGACCTTCATCCGAAGGTGTTAATGAGATTGAGGGACCTTGAAGGAATGTGGTAATGAGGATAATGGTCCGTCAAAGGAATTTGCTTTGATGATATTGATATACCTTTAACGGAAGGTGCTAACGAGATATCTAACAAAGGCTTATTTACGATAGAATAAATATGTCTTCCTTGTCCTACAAATGTTAGCGAAGACATTGACGAAGAGTGATGATATTGATGATGCTTAAGATGGTCATATTTTGGAGGAATATTATCAATAAGGAAGATTCGTTGGATTATTGTTTTAATTGCTTTACAACTCTTCATGTTATTGTTAGTGTAGAATCACATCACCCCAAAATGAGTTCTAAAAATCTACTTTTCTAAGGCATACTCATTTGGTGTGATTGCATAAAATTGAACTTTCCCCAAGGTGTGGGACCTTGCAAAATGGGAAAGCTCTCCAAATTGAGGGTTTGTTCCTTATTCCTCTGTTTAGGTGCATACGTGAAGATTTGTAGAGGATCTATCTCTATACCTAATCTAAAACTTGCCAAGGAGAAAGGGGTAAAATGAGTATAAGAAATAATAAATGACTAAACTACCGGGTGATGCAAAAAAATAATGATGAACTCTTATTTTGCTAAGAGACACAAACCAAGAAAATGCATTCAATAAGCAAGTATAGATAGCTAGATCTCAAAAGGAAGACTGGATGAAAGTAAAGCAGAGACAAGAAAGGATCTAAAATCGATCACGAGATGTGCTTTTTGCTCTGTGGATTGATACATTTCATTACAAAGTAGCCAAAAGGTGGAAATGTATTGCAATTTCAATGGAAGGTCTAAACCCCACAAATCCATTTACTAGAAGTGGAAGGGAGCCTACAAAACAAGAATATCTAACCCTTACAATGGGTAGTGAGTTTGTATTTATAGATCGAGATACATATGGGAGAAAAAGAGAAGCGGGAAAAAAATCTCCAAACTCAACCACCACTATTTAATGACTCCCATGAAATATGACCCAAAATCTACCTTTCTTGCATCGACCACTAGTTCGGCATATTGAAAGAGGAGGAAGTGGTGGAGCAGATCAATTTTGATATATTAGCTGGCTCATTCAAGTCTCATCGGCTGCTCATTCGGGGCTCTCTTGATTGTTGTTAGTTGCTCCAACAAAGATAAGTTATCACCCTTCTCTCCAAACTTGTTGTGGAGGGTTGTGTCTGTTTGGTTCTAATTTCGGATAGAGCTGCGTCAAGACACCTAAACCATTATGAAGCCTTCCCTTTGAGTGAAGAATAGATTAGCTTGACTACTGATGTCCATCTCATGGATCTCGTGGATTGTACGGACATTTGTAATATCTTGGACATGATCACCAGGAGAAGTTTTATTTTCCCTAGTGAAATACAAGATGCTCTTTAATGCTACAATATGAGGCTGGATTTTGTGTATTCAAGGCAAGTGGACTCTACTACCAGTGAAGTTAACATAAGGATTTAGGTGATCCATTACTGAGTCGTTCAATCACCCCTCTTGATTGAATGAAGCTGTCTACTAAGAGGAGGTGTTTAGAAAGCTGCATTGCTGGCGGGATAGAGACCTCGGAATCTTCTTCTTTTCCCTCCCTCTGTCTAGGGACAAGTCTAGATAGACAAATAATATCTCTTATCTCATTCTTGACCGTATTTGTATTCTTCTCATGAACTTGCTTGGACTACTGAAACCAATGGAATTGTTTCTTTTGGAGTCACTAGATGTAAAATTTTAGGACTTCTTAAAAGCTAGAATCACAAGTGTATATCAATTCTTACTGTAATAAGATGGAGACTTCTTTGTCCCACCAGTCACGCTAAAATATTAGTGCGAGAATCACAACACCCATAGATGAGTTCTAAAAATATGCTTTTACGGCGAGAATAATTTGGTGTGATTGCATAACATTGAACTTTCCCAGTGTGGGACCTTGCAAAATGGGAAAGCTCTCAGTTGAAGATTGGTTCCTTATTCCTCTATTTAGGTGCATACATGAAGATTTGTAGAGGATCTATCTCTATACCTAATCTAAAACTTGCCAAGGAGACAGGGGTAAAATGAGTATAAGAAATAAGAAATGACTAAACTACCAGGTGATGCACCAAAGGAATGATGAACACTTATTTTGCTAATAGACACAAACCAATAAAATGCATACAATAAGCAAGCATAGATAGCCAAATCTATAATGGAAGACCAGATGAAAGCAAAAGAGACAAGAAAGGATCTAAAATTGATCACAGATGTGTTTTATTGCTCTGTGGATTGATATAGTTCATTACAAAGTAGCCAAAAAGTGGAAAAGTATTGTAATTTTAATGGAAGGCCTGAACCCCACAAACCCCTTTGCTAGAAGGGGAAGGGAGCCTGCAAAAAAAGAATGTCCAACCCTTTATAATGGGTCATGAGTCTGTATTTATAGATTAGATATAGGCGAGAGAAGAGAGAGAAGCGAGAAAAATCTCCAAACTCAACCACCACTATTTAATGAGTCCAATGAAAATTTCCCCAAAATTTTCCTTCATTGCATCATCCACTGGTTCAACACCTTGAAAGAGGAGGAAATGGCGGAGCGATTCAATCTAATCTAGTAGTTAGAAGAAATAGATCTTGCATTGAAATATCAAATACATTTCTCCATTTTTCTCCCACCTAACCTCCCAAAAATTTAATTTTCAAACCCCGTGGTGTAGGAGATGATGATATCTTTCAATGGTGTCAGATTTGCAATATTTCAATCCCTAAGTCGAAAGATACACCCCTTCAAATTTTGCATTGGGTCCGTACAAATGGGTGGGAAAACCAGTTTGAAAAATGGGCCCATTATTTAATATAGGACACGTGGCAGCCAAATTAGGGAAAAATTAGGTTTGCGGGCTCTGAATTTATCTTTTCCCCTTTTTCTGCAAGAATAAAAAAATCCAGAAAAATCCCACGGCCCCGCGGCTCCGCTTGGACACGTGGCACCCTTTGGTTGGTTGGGGAGGTGCGGTCCAATCTTTTCCTTTGTGCCTTTTTGTCCAAAGGAAAATTTTCACCTTTTCCTATGACTCCCCAATTTGGTTTGACTCGGGCTCAAATCTTGACTTTTCCTCTTGGCGAGTTGCCCCTTTTGCAACTTTTACACCCTTTGGGGTAAGGAGAAAAAAACTAACTTTTTCCCCACCGACCCACTTTGACTTGGGACATCGTCATTACGGTGCTCATTTGGGAACATTTTCTCTATTTAACCCTTGAAATAATGCCATTAAGACACTTGGTATCCTTGATAATATGTAGACTTTTCAGCGTTCCCTCTTACTTTTAGAGTTTGGGCTACATGGCGAGCTCGCACTCATTTGGGTCTTTGCCTTGAACCAACTCTTGGAGATGCACCACATTGATACTTGGCATTCTCCACTTACACTTTTATACTTATCCAATTTTGAAACTGCCTTTTGACTCTGTCGACCATTTTCTATGTGGAGGTGGCACAAGTTGGAGTCTCCGCCCTTGATCTTCCTTTCTAGTTTTATGCCAAGCCGGCATTTGGCACCTTCTTTCTTAGTTGAAGACTTTTCAATGGCCCATAACCTTTTGGGATTCACCTTTGGAGAAGTGTCGTTATGACACATGGCTCCTTTCACTGCCTCCTCCATACTTAGTCAGTTTTGGTCCTTTTCTGAACTATTTCGAACACGAAAACTTGAATCCTCTTCTTTTTTTCCCTCTTATTCTGGCCTTTTTGTGGCACCACTCCTTTCTCTTTGACCACAAATTTCATTATTGAGTCTACGTATAGCTTGAAAAATATATTTAAGGCATGAAATGGCATAACGGGGTCATTTCTTATCTCTCATCTTCCACCACTCCATTTAGGACTTTCACATTTACTTTTAGTAGGATCGAACATGGTTTCTCAAGTTCTTTCTCTATAGGGTTGTGGCGAATCCAATATTCTACTAGGGGGTGAAATCGGATAACATTTATGTCCTAGCATATATGGTAGGCATAGGTTTTGTCTTGATCATACCATGAAGGTTTCCAAGTATGTGGATGGGGTGTTTTGATTGGTGGTAATGTTATAAGAGAGGCCTACATGAATCTATCAAGGATATCAAAATAAGCTCCTTTTGGGGATTTGGATTAACATATTTTGACCTTGGCTTACAAGAATGCTTCGGAGGACACACCTTAGTTTTGGATGGAGGTGGATTTGTGGAATTTATATGGTGTTAGAGCATCGTAGAGATGTTGCAAGTTGATCAAAAGGATTATATGACACAAGAAATGAATAGCATGTTTGATTGATAATATTAGATGATGGATGGGGTCCTAAAATAGAGGAGGAAGGATAGTTGACGGATGGGATAAGATTTGATTGTGTTCCTCGATATTGAGCTAAAGGATGGGGTCTTAAAATTGATGGTAAGGATGGACCCATAGATTTGATAAAATTAGATTTTGATAAAGGATGATGACCCAAAATGGATGGTAAAGTTGAGACCTTAGATGGAGTCGTCTTATATTTTTAGTGTTGATTTTAGGTAAAGGAGGGTGTTTTATGATGGATGATGAGGATGAGGCGTCGAATATAATTTCAATTTCATAACATTTGCATTAGATAGTGAATAGAGTGCGATGTCAAATAAAAATTGCAAGGCCATTAGTGTGATGGTATTTTATTGTGTAATATTTTTGTTAGTACAAAATCATAGCACCCCAAATGAGTTATGGATATCTACTTTTCTATGGAAGACTCATCTGGTGTGATTGCATAACATTGAACTTTCCCGAGGTGTGGGACCTTGAAAAAGTGGGAAAGCTATCCAAAGAAGAAGCTGGTTCCTCTTCGTAAACTACTCCGCATACAAGCTACTTTAGTGTAGGAAAACTAAATATAACCTAATCTAACCATTCCAAGGCAGGGGAGAGAAAGAGGAAAAAGATCCTACACTAAAGTGGTGATACGCGTGACAAAGGAAGTGAGATATTTTGTTGAGGAGAAAGAAATAAAAAATGGAGATGAGGAGGTTAGACAAGTAACACGGCCCAAATCTTCAAATTCTTTATTAAACTCCATGAAACTCAACATCCTACACTGTAAATGTGAAATACATGCACGAGAAAAACAAATCTAGAAGGGAGAGGCACGGAGAAACAACAAAATGATGCAAAAGGTTGAATAACATTACAAAAACATGTTTTATTTCTCAAGAAGGTGCCTGAGACCATAAAATTTCTAGATTAGAGCACAAAGACATTTTCCAAGCATAGGAGAAGGTTTTCTACTCAAAAATGGCATAGAGAAATGAATTTGAGAGTTTCTCTATGCCCAGAATATCTCTCCTTCTCAAGCGAGAAGTGTTACAATATATAGAAAGAATAAGGGATAGGGAAGAGGAAAAGTCAAATATTGTTTCAACCACCCTAGGATATGCATTGAATCCTTCCTTGAACATTTAAATGCTATAAATCAATGCCCTGTTTCAAATGCTCCCAAATCTTGTCGATTCTTGCTCCTTTATGCATACAGCATGTTGAAGAAGAATGGCGGATCAAATCGAATTAGATCTAGTAGCTGAGAAAATCAAATTATGTATTAAACACTTGAAAACATTTCTCCATGGTTCACCTACTAGGGCACTGAGAAAAATGATTTTTAATCCTTTCATGATGCGAGAATACATCAAGACACTTCCAAGAGTGTCAGATTCGCAAAATTTTGAGCCTTGAGTCGAAAGATATGCCCCTTGAAAGTTTGTATTGAATCCGTATAAATAGGTAGGAAAATAAATTGAAAAATGGGTCCTTCCTCTAGTTTGGGACATGTAGCGACCAGATTAGAACAAAAATTAGGCTTGTGGGTCACAATTTATCATTTGTCCACCCGAAGCTCTCGTAAAACTTAAAAACTCCACTGCCCGAAGCTCCGCTTGGACATGTGGCTCCTTTCGGTTATTTGGGAAATGTGTTTCCATTTTTATCTTTGTGCCTTTTGAATGGACGAGAATATTTTCACCTTTCCCCAACTCCATGCCTTGGTTTTGACTCGAGGCCTAAATGTTGAATTTTTCTTTGGGGCGGAGTTACGGGCCATTTGAAAATTTTACCCCTGTTGAGATAACAAGGGAGGAAAGAACCAAAATTTTCCTCGGCGACCTACTTTCCTTTGTGACACGCATCATTCTGGCACTCATTTGGGAACCTTTTCTCTATTTAACCCTTGAAACAACACCATTAAGACACTTTCTGACCTCTGTCAATCGGCCTGGCTTATGCATTGACTATTCAACTAACTTTCGAAACTTCTTGAGATAACATGTGGAGGCACTACATTTGCTTAAAAACTCGACCCAAAATTTACCTTTGGAGGAGTGTCGAGTTGACACTTGTTGGCCTCCGCTGATCTGTGGAATTTTCAATGGTCCCTCTTACTTTTAGACTTTGGGCTACATGTGAGCTCGCGCTCATTTGGAGTCTATGGTGGGAACAACTCTTGGAGATGTGCCAGGTTGACACTTGGCACTCTCTGCTTGACTTTTATACTTAGCTGATTTTGAAGCCCGCATTTTGAATTTGTTTGACTATTTGACCCTTCCTTTGTTTTGGCCAAGGACATGTGGAGATGCGACACTTGTTTGAGACTCTCTCTTTAGATTCATCTTTGGAAGAGCACCGTTAGGACACGTGGCTGCGTCCATTGCCTCCTCCATACTTAGTCATTTTAGGACCTTTTCCTAAACCATTTCAACCCCGAGGACTTCAGATCTTCACCATTTCTTCCCCTTCTTGTCTCTGGTCCTTTTGCGGCATTACCCCTTTCTCTTTGACCCTCGATTTCATCGTTGAGTCTACCTGTAACTTGCAAAATAGATTTAAGACATGAAATGGCTTGTGAGGTCATTTATTTACATATAGTCATTTAATAATTCTCTTCCCCTACCACTCCATTGTTGATTCCACCCTCGAATATTTAAATAGATTTAAGATATGGAAATTCTCAAAAGAACCATTTCTTCTATTTCTTCTTGTGTAAGGTTGAATTTGACTTTCTCGAGCCTCTATTTTTGCTTTTGCCTAGTTACGGAATGTGAGCTCATGGGTCTAAATCACTTCCCTTCATGTTTTATTTATTTATAGGGCTTGTTCTTACAAAATTTGTCGGGGTTTAATTTGGGATATGAGTTTGATTCAAGGCAATGTTTGATGTTGGAAGGTAAGTGAATAGTTGGGATAGGATTGTGTCTGCAGGTTGGATGAGGGGATATTGTTTTGAGACATGATTGGGATGAGTTATATTCATATGGGTTCTCAGTTCTTTGATTATTTTAAAAAATTGGTTAATATAGAGATATTTAATGATGAATGCGTCCTTAGTGCGGTCTCTAAGGTGGAGTCTAAGGGTTGTGTGGAGAAATGAATGAATAGATAGTGAACACGGTTGATATCGATGTGTGAGGATCATCGAAAGCAGGATATAGTGATTATAATTTTCAAGAGGAAGCATCATTTGGTGAATTGGTCTTCTTACGGGAAGATCATATGTAATATTGTTGATGTCATAGCGGAAGGGATGCACATTATTTATAGGGACTAAATCTATCGAAGGTGTTGGGTCATGAAAAAAAGTAATGTCATCATGCATGCTAGTATCATCACGAATCATAGAAAGACCTAAGGTAATAAGATAATGAAAGGAACAATAACGAGATCGTACCAAGACAAGAACTCAAATGCTAATAAAAAACCATGATCAATAAGATGAAAGCAATTCACCAAAATAAATTTACATAAAACCTTTACAAACAAATGAGCAGCATGATATCATATATTATTATGGAACTCGATGCGATACTGCGAGAATGAGCCTTTCTTAAATAGGAAAGGAATAACAATCTAAGAACCGATTAAGGTCATTGATCAAGCCATAAATCAAGGAAATAAGCGGTCATCAAAAAACTAGTCAAGACCATAGATTTAGGAGAGAACTAGACATCAAGGATCTAGTCAATACCATAGATCAAGGAAAGAACTATACCTAACAACTAGATAATATCTTCCTAATATCTAAATAAGATAAAAAGAAATATCCACACACATAAGTGGGTGAGGATAAATACAATAAAGGTAAATAAAGTACCTAGGTGAACATGAGCTAAGGTAAATACCTACTCTAGCGAGATAAAACCTATGTAGTCTCATCGAGATCGTAGGAAGACCTAGGGGAATTATATGAGACATGTGGATATTGAGGATCGAGATGGCATTCTTCTTGGGCTTAGTATTCTAACTTTTTAGTTATGGTGAAGGCTTTCTTGAAGGTGTACAAGGTATGTATTTTAAGGGTGGATATATGTGATGGGAACATAATCGGGTAAACAACTCAATTAATTCCAATTACGGAAGTGGAAAAGACAATTGATTGATAGTTTTATACTATCTAGTGACAAAGTCTCAAAGGGATTCATTTTTGGATTGTTTGATGGTATCGAGTCGAGAAATAGTGATTTTGCGAATAACATTTATAATGAAATGATCGAGGAATAATTGGGCTAGGTGAGTGAAATATAGCTGATGGGTGTCATTATTCCTTCATTTAATCAACTTCTTATTGATTTCATATCAAACCGGGGTGTCTCTAAAGCTATATGCAACGAGTAATCCTATTGATCTAGTAGTTATTTGTAGTTGTTTTTGTATTTTAACGGGGGATATTTTCAATGTCTTAAGGACTTCTTGGTAAAACCTTATTTAAATCATACTATGAAAACTTTGCTAGAAAGGAAACACACTTTGTAGAATGGAAATAAACACACTTACTAGAATAAACACACTTGCTTATAAAAGTAAACACACTTGCTTTTGGAAATGAACACATACAACTTAGAATGCTTGAAAATGATTGCAAGGAAAATAAGAATCTATCTAGACACCTGCAGGAACAAGTACACAACAGAGTTTAACTAGAAGAATTAAAGAAATATAGAATTAACAGATCTAAACTATTTTCTTAAGAAATATAAATACCAAATAAATGAATATCTTGGTCCTTGGGGGAGTGGGCCCTTGCTCCTCCTCGAATCATGATTTAATAACTCAGAATTATCTTAAATAGGAATGGATATTTTATTGATAAAACATTTGGTATTACAAAACATCTTTGGATCTATGTACTTAGTCTCTTTTTCCAGTTCTATTTCTCTTTTTCTATCTATCTACTACGAGTCTGTTTATATATATTTACAATCATAGTTGTCTCTACGATTACGATGAAATAAAATCATGCTTTAGAATAGATCTTTAAAGTCGAGTTGTCTTGATCGTAAAGATAGCTATCACTGGATCTACATTCGAGAGATCTTATCATCCTTTCTGATTGAAAGGGTCATTGATGTAGAATCTCGGATGTGGTTAAAATAGATAAACTTCCATTGGTTACGGAAGTAACTAAGTCAAAATTCGGAACTAAATACTAGAGTTTGAGAACTAATTTGAAATTTTTGGAACTAGATGATGACTATGTAATGGAGTTCAGAACTAGCTTGGATGTTCGAAACTATGTTGTGTTTGAAAGATGCTATCGAAAAACATTTGAATCTATAGACTTCATTTCTTTTTGATTATACTGCTTTATTACAAAAGCTGAATTTCACACACACACTTCCTCGGGAATTTTAGAGTTGTTAACATTAGAATCACAATCGATCAAAAAGGCAGAAAATTACATCCTAACTCATATTAGATCAAGTAAAAGTCACAAAATGCAATCAAACTTAATAAAAAGGAGAGTAAGATGAGATCATATATTATACATTAATCGGGCATATTAGGCCTCATCATTTCCCCCAAACTTACTTGTTTGTAAGTCTCTTTACAAACTTCATTCTTCAAAAGTGGGGTTATATCGCATTCCATTTGATTGCTTAGATCAAATTCTAAAAGCTGGATTTTCAATGCTTAAACTTAGAAGTACTATACCCATCTCATGCTTCTATTTTCATCTCCCACTCTTCCAATTTGATCACGATCTTGAGGTTCTCTTTTTGGCCAAGGAGACATGGGGGTGAGAAGTAGAGGGGGCCTTGTCGCATTCCCATCCATATTTTCTCGTTGGTCTCATTGATCGAGGAATTATTGTGCATAATGCTTTTACCCTTTCTAAACTCCGGATCAGATTTGTAGGGGATATTACTTCCCTTCTTCTCAAGGAAATAGTAAGGAATTACCACCTTTCAAGCATCCTTCATAAATATCTTCAAATTTTCTTCCTCATAGGAGGTAAAGGCATCAATACTCTTTTTATAATGGAGAAATAATGTGTCTTGAATCTCTCATTAAAGGCATGAGTTCTAAAATGTATGAGGAAGGCGGAGAGGGTTTACCATAGTGAGTTGTCATATAGAGACCGGTTGAGCTAGCTTTCAATAAAAACTCAGATTCCCTTTCCTTATATGTAATTTGGTTTCTTGATGACAGAGACAAATATATTGAGGTGGCTCTCCCCTACATACAAATTGATCATAAATCTGCATTCTTCTCTAGCATAAAATTACAAAGATAAAATTCACATAGAAGATTTTTTTGCTCGGAATTTGGATAGAGAGTAAGTTGGCATGAATTGATTCATCATTTAGTTCATGTGGAAGTCCACATGCAATCCTTGACAACTACCAACGAATGAACTTGCTCTTCTAAAAACACACTATATGCAAGAGAGGGCCTCCTACTGCTAAGCAATTTTCACTCATAATGCGAGACCATATGAATTTTTGCAAGAAATTTATATTTGTTTCCTTCTTCCTTATAAAAATTTTCTTCCCAACATTTTCTTTCCTTATTCTCTTGTTTCATCTTGGTATTCAAATATTCATTTGATGTTTTAGCTTCTTTGAGCTCCGTGCAGAGTCTTTCAATAGTTATTTGAGTGGAAAATAGGATAACTCGGTTTGTGCGAGAGATGGTGGACACATCATTATGTTTTCTTGAAGTCGACATTCTTCCTCTTTTTCTATTAGTTGTTTCTTAATTATTGATAACTCCTTAGTCACTGGCTGCAAGAGTTGAATTGTTAACTCGCTAATGAGCATTTCCCTTTGTTCTAATTTGAGTTTGAGGAAATCAATTCCTCATCCTTTTCTCACGATTATGAGCTCTGGTCTAGACAAAGAAAAGAGGTTGTTTAACTGATGTCTTTCTTCTTCCTCACGAAATTTCTTGAGAAGTTGAGCATTCTTCCTCTATCAAAGGAAATTTTCCTTTTCTTCTCCGGGATGCAAACTCTTCTTCTTCTTGTGGCAATGTTGATGGTTTCGCCAATTCTTGAATTTTCTGCTCTTGAGTCTCTCATCTCCTCTTTCCATCTCGGCTTGGCTTGGTTCGAGGAGGATTTGTGGCCATGCTTCCAAAAATATCAGCAACATCCTTTTCCATCTTTTCATATTCATTCCTTCCCTCTAGGGTTTCCCTTGTCCTTTTATGAATTTTCCTTCTCTGGGGAATTTAAACATTCCCATTGGTGGATTTATTTCTAGAGATTCTTCTTAATATTTTTTCTTGCTCTTTCTTGGGTGAGCTATCATCGTTAGAGACAAATATTAGCTCCCCTGAAGCTGCTCCAGAAGAAGGAATTTCCTTCAAAGGCATAGAAGGATCTGTTGTTTTGATTTTTCTCACATACCTTCTTCTTTTTGGTATATTTTCTACTTCCTTTTATTCTTACTGCGAGGGCATCAATTTCAAATTAGTTGAAGGAAAAATGGAGCCTATATTGTTATTCTAATAATATTAGGGTTTTCTTGAACTTGCAAGAAACTTTTCCCAAATTTCTTCTCCATTTTCTTTGATAGAAAATGTTGTTGTATACTAAATGAATTATCCCATGATGTCTTATTGTCCCAACACCCCGATAATTCCTCTAAGCCATGGTATGGATAGAAAAAAAGAAACCTGGAAGGTTTATTATGTACTCAAGTTTTGTGGATCCATACTTTAGATATATGAGCATTTTTAGGACATCTTTTCCTATGGACCCAAATTGACCATCACAAGTTAAATATTTCATTATCCAAAATGCTACCCTATCAAAGGTTTAGGAAAAGCGGCCCTTCTTACCAATTTTATGATTTTCTTTATATTTTAGATGTCTTTGAGGTTTAGTTTCTCCTCCTTGTAGTAGGATTTAAACTAGTTCTTCAATGTCCCTTTGGAAGGATGTGGGACTGCAATTGGTACTCGGACACATTACTTATTGTGTTTACAAAAAAAAGGAGTAAATATATTTCTCACCTTTGTCTTGGATTTCTCTAGGTTTATAATGAATTCCCTTACTAATTCATCATTATAATTTGAAAACTTCTTGATAACTCTAGCCATCCCTGCATGTTCAAAGATGGATGCCACTTCTTAAATCGTCTGTAGTAGCTGGGAATCATCCTCTAGTTATGATTTATTTTTAATCCGCATTTCAAATCAAGTTCTATTTCCTTTGATTTTGTGTAAATTGGTTACATGCCTTCTTTCTTAGCTATGGAATCGATGGCTTTATCTATGGAACCTATGTTATTAGCTCACGAAACCTACATTCTTAGGCTACGAGAATCCTATGTTCTTTCATTTTGGAATAATGGTTAGGAATACAAGATTAATTCATTTCTTCTCAAAAATCACTCTGCATTGACTTATTTCACTTGATTTTATTTTGGGGAAGAAAATGCCATTTACTAGTTTTAATTTTCTTCCCTTTATGATTGATCTATCATCTAGTTATTTGATCATTTTGGAAGAATTAGGTTCTTCCATATGATCAAATTCTTTATCTGCTTCAATCTTCCTCAAGAATTCATCCTTAGTGGAGGCTTCTATAGAGTTTCAGCCTATGTCCATTGACCAAGAGTGTTCTTCTACTACCATCAATGAGAAGTGGCTGAATAGAACCATTGTCAAATATATGCTCAATCGATAGGGTCCAAACCATATGGTTCTCGATTTTCCCTTGAATTTTGGTACTTAGAATCAAACAACAATGCCCGAGTCTCCTACTTTGAATTTTCTTCACTTGATATGTGTGTCATGCCATTTCTTCCTCTAATCTTGGATTATTTCTATCTCTTGAAGTGCTTCCATCCTCAATTCATCCAACTTATTGAGTTGAATGATTCTTTTTTTTGAGTTGTATCAACTCAATTCCCACCTTAACTTTTGTCCTCAATGTTTGAAGTTCAAACTCAATGGGCAATAAGGGATTTTCCCATAGAATAAATGTTATGGTGAAAACCTTGTTGTAGTTTACCAAGTTATATTATAAGCCCAAATGACTTCACGTAGTCTCTTTACCCAATATTTTCTCCCAACTTCAAGCTGTTTTAGTAAGGATGTTCTCCAATTCTCTATTTGTTACTTTAGCTTTTCCATTTGACCATGGGTGATAAGGAGATGACTTCTATGATTGATTTGGTAATAAAATTTGTGAAATATTGGATCATATTAGCCATAAATTATGGTCCACGATATGAAACTATGCTCTTGGTGCTCTAAACTTTACCATAATTATGTTCCAAAGGAAATCAACAAGCGCTTCTTGAGTGGCATTTGTCAATGCCTGCACTTCTACCCACTTTTTCACATAGTCGGTACACACAACAATATATTCCTTTCCGTTGTGAAGGAGGATTAAAGGGACTGACAAAATCCAATCCGCATCTCTCGAATGGTTCGATTACAAGTTGAGGTTGAAGAGGCATTTCATTGGTGAAATTTGGTTGTCCCATCCTTTGACAAGGATCACACTACTTGATATATCTCTTCACATCCTTGTACAAAGATGGCCAATAATAACTTGAGTTCAAGTATCTTATGAGCTATTCTTTTCTTTGAATAGTTTCCTCCACTTGGTTCATCATGACATTCTCGAGGATGTCAAATATTTCATCTTCTCTTACACACTTGCATAAAACAAAATCAAGCCCACATTTAAATAACATTCCATTTAACCATTTGAATTGTCCACTAGTTTTGATTAACTTATTTATTTATTTCTCGGTGAAAGAAGGAGGAAACTTTCCTATTGTAAGATAATTTTCCATATCAATAAACAATGGTGTATTTCTTTGAGACAAAAAATAGTTGTTCATCGGAAATTTATCCTTATTGGATCTTTCTCCCCTGTAGTGGTTAGTCTTGACAAAAATCAGCTACCACATTAGATTTACTGTATTGTCCACAATGGTAATATCAAATTCTTAAAAGTAATAACCATCTAATTACTCTTCCACCAACCAATAGTTTGCTCATCAAATATTTAATTGTTGAATGATCGTGTGTAAAAATATCTTGTAACTTGTAATGTAATGTCTGAATTTATTGGTTGCATAAATTATAGCAAGAAATTCTTTTCGGTGGTGGTGTAATTATTTTCAGTGGGAGTAATATTCTTACTAAGATAATAAATAGCATACATTTTCCTTCTTCATCTTTCTGTCCCAAAGCGCACCAATGGAATTATTTGAAGTATCTATTTGGATATGAAATGGATTTTCCCAATTAGGCCCTCTCAATATTGGAGAAGTGATTAACTTTTCCTTAATTTATTCAAAATCATGCTGACACTTTTCATCCCAAAGAAATTCACAATCCTTGGTTAGCAAATTAAACATGGGGGCAACAATTTTACTAAAATATTTTATAAAGCGCCTATAGTACCCAACATGTCCTAGAAATGACTTGATATTTGTGGGGGTTTGAGAATAGGTAAATCTAAAATGATCCTAATTTTGTTTTGATCAACCTGAATTCCTCTTTTTGAAATATCTTTTCCTAATACAATTCCTTCATCAAGCATCATTAAACACTTTTCATCACTAAGAAAGATTGTATTGTTCACATCTTGTTAACATTCTCTCCATATTTCTTAAGGCATCATCAAATGTATCTCAGGTATACGGTGAAGTCATCCATATATACCTCAACACAATCATTTGTTAAATTAGCAAAGATTGCAAGTACAACTCTACGGAAAGTTGCGGGAGCATTGCATAAGCCAAATGGTAACACGGGTAAGTGCACCAAGTTGGGGGACAATTAAGTGGACATCAAATCCTGAATTTTACATTAAAAATAGCAAAACATCAGGCAAATTTAGTCTTAGTGGACTTGAACCATGCCGAAAAGTAAAAATATGTCATAAAAATGGTACCATTGCGTAGGGGAGAGTATTATCTTTGTAGAAATACTGATTTTAAAGTGAATAGAAGAGGATAAATATCATTTTATAATTTTTTTACTAATAGTAGGTCTTTAAGACACTTTTTCCTGTGAATGTTTATGTCTACGTTTAAGACTGCAAAATTTGTTTCACTTATCGAGAATGTGATAAAACTTATACCATCCCAAGCTGTGGTGAAATTATATACATGTTCAAAAAAATAATTTGATTTCAATATTTTTGATGAAGTTATGGCGGCAACGGAAAGTGCTCTCTTTTTCTTTATGTTTTCATACCACTTTCATGAAAAAATCATAAAAAATAAAATATTTCTCAAAAAAATACAAAATAAAATCCATCCCAAGATAGATAGTGGTATATAACTTCTCACCAAAGGAAAAAAATATATATCAATTTTTAGTCATCGAAATTGTGGGCAAACGGACTATAATCTTATCGGCGTTTTAAAAAAAAAAAAACAAGTCATTGAAATTGAGTGTTTAATATAGCTAATCTTGTCCATTTTTACAAAAATTAGTATTTTAGAAACTAGATTTGTATGCTACGATTCATATTGATATAATTTTGTCTAATTTTGAGTGTATGTATTGCTAATAATCCCTACAAGTTGATATTATGTTGTTATTTGCAATATGATGTCCACGGATGACCCTATATTTGTCCATCAATTTCTGCACTTACCCACACCCTATAGGAAAAGGTACCCGATGGACATGTAAATTTTTTTATCCCGATCTTCAGTAACAACTCGATTTGATTGTATCCACTAAAGCCATCCAAGAAGGAAAAGTATTGTTTACCTAAAAGGTTATGCTAGGACTTGATCTATGAATGGTAAGGGAAAATAATCTCTTAGTGTGGATTTGTTCGAGTTCCTATAGTCAACATATATTCTCCATTTCCCATTTTTTATGAAAAATTACAAGAGGAGATACCCATTGACTATACGAGATAGGGTAGATAAAACCTACTTGTAATAGTTTTTCAATTTCTTGTTTAACTATATCCCTTAAGGTTGGGTTAATCCTTCTCTACGAGGCTGCCTAACTTGAGTTTAAAATTTTCAGTATAGATGTGATGAGTTTAGATACTTGGATGAGTCCCCTTCATGCATTTTTAATCCCAAGAAAAAGCTTTAGTATTCTTTTTTAAAACATCAAACAATTTATCTTCTTCATCATCCTTAAACCAGCTGTTAATGTTCAAAGTTTTACTCGGTTGAATCTCAACATGCTTGGTTCAATGTGTAATGAACCAATTTGTTGAAAGGGTTCCATTAGAGTATTTAATGGACATGCATGTGGTAATAACATATGGTATATAGTAACATCTCCAAAATTTCCTTGAGACAAAATAATGGAAAGAGGACAAGTAATGAGAATAATGATACTTATATTTTTGCGGGTCAAACTCTTTTTCACTGCTACTTTCCAAAAATTCTTCACCACTTCCTAATGTATTTGAAACTAAAGCTACAATTCTTCCTCTCCCCATGAGAAATCTCATTCATCACGGAGAGAAATTATTTTAAATCATAGAGAAGCTGTTGTTGTCATGGTTACGGAACTTCATGTAGTGGTTTTAGAAATAAATGTAGTGGTTAGGAACTAAATTCACATGTTCTAGAACTAATTTTGCACATTCAAAAACTATATTCGTAGGTTTGAACTATATATGATTTCTTCGAAGACAAACTGGTGCTCATCAATGGCGGATTAATCATCTCTTCTACTTCTCTTACATGATCTGTAATATGATCATAGCAAAGAAGACAAATTTTGCTTATTAGTATCAGTGAGAATCAACCCCAATTGTTCATGATTTTCGGTAAAAGGTCATGAAGAATGGTATAAGGAAATTTACTTAGAGTTCTTACCATTTGAGATTGTCATATCACCTGACCTGCAATCAATTAAGGTAGAAATTGTAGCTAACCATGGTCTACCCAAAATAATGGGATAACCCAATGTTTTACCTTTTGGATTCCGTATAAGGAAGTCAATTTGGATATTCCCATGAATCCACCATAACCACCACATCTTCAATAAATCCTTACGGTTTTACTGGTGATGCCCATCTGTAATATGGTATTAGTAGGTTGTATACCCATTAATGGTAATGTTTTGAGTATCCACTGTCATTACATTGATAGCCACTCCCAAATCTACCAAAACATTATGTATATCCTTATTACCTATAGAGACGAGAAATAAGAAGACTTCCGGGATCTCCATATTTGGGAAGTAAAAGTTTTCCTGCTAATAAATCAGCAATTTCCCATCTACATTGATAGTCTTGGGAGTCTTGTTTCTTCCTTCAAGATTTTTCAAACATAAAATTTTGATTAATTTGTTCAATTCGGGAATGTCCTTAATTGGTTGTAATAGTAGTATTTCAATATTAAATTTCCTTAGTTTATGTACCAATTCAAACTCCATGGTTTGTATAGCTTCTTTAAATCTCTCTGGAAATGGAGTCTCATTGAGTAGTGTCACTATCTGGCTCTTTTATTTCCTTTTATATCATCTTTTGGAACTACGGTACTAGGGATTTCATTTTCTCTGTCATTTTAGTGATTTTAATAGGTGGATTGCTAATGATTTTTCCAGGATCTAGTTTGAATATCCTTACAATCCATGGTATGTAAATCAACTGATTTTTCTGGTTCTATTTCTTAAACATGATTTGTTTATTTGTTTCTTGGGTTTCTCTTTTTGGTTGTCTTTGGTATTTGCGTTTGGAATACATTTAAGTTTTTGAATTAAATAGGGGATCCATGATGGCCTATTGATTTTGATTTGGATATGTTCTTCCTTGAGCATAATTACTAGGGTTCCTTCTAGGTTGTTACCAAGCATAAGGATTTCCTTGACCATCTCATGGTTGTTGATTTCCTAAGCATACCAAGATTGACTTGCCCAATCTTGAGGGTTCCATGTTGGTTGAGGTACCCGAGGAGGTTTTCCCCAATTTTTTGGTCTTGTTGAGTAGCCCATGGCATCGTCTAGGGATTAGGAACTGATCTTGGCATAAACTACTCTTGGTTAGGTTGTCTCGAACAAAATTCAATTCTTCTTGTTGTGGATGATGTACTAGTTTCTTTAATTTGATTCTTTATTCTTGGAAGTATAGAACAAACAACAGTATCATGTTCTTTAGATTCAAAGATAAGACAAATTTTTGTTTTATCAAAGGACAGATCTCTTATTGCATGTTTCTTCATGAATCTAGGAAATACATAGCCAATGGTTCAGTTTTGGCATTTTCTTTAGCTTGTAATCCATCCATAGTAGAGGTTAATTGAACTAAAATGTCTATTTTAAAATTTGCTAACTCATCCATTAGTTTGTTCATATCTAGATTCAAATTTTCTTGATTTTTTCTTTTTAGGTCCACCCCTTGTTTGGAAATAGCTTCTAAAAATCTCCTTAATTTCATTCATTCTTAATGATCAATGTCTCCACCTCTATCAAGTTAAGGGCTTCCCTAGATTCATCATATAAACCTTTAAGAAATTTTTTTTTTTTTACTTAACTCCTCTTGAAGTACAAATCCACATCTTTTGCTCATAAAGAGGAATATGTCTAAATAGTCTTCTATATTTTCATCTTCCTCCTACTTGATTTTGAATAATTATTCCTCCTATTTCTCCCTCTACAATAATCTTGGTATTTGTTTAGGAAGGAAGTCTCCATTTGTGCCCAAGTGCCTAATAGAGTTGGATAGTAATCCCATGAAATACATCATTGTTACATCCTTTAGAGTGGATGGAAACAACTTGAGGTCATAGGTTTGACATAGTACCTTAAACTCAAATAGAATTTGGTCGGGGTCTTCGGATGAAATCCCTCTAAATGTGGGTAAATGTGTAGGTGAGATATTGTTCATTGTTGTATCATCATCTCCCAATTAGATTGGATACGTAAAGGTCCTATCAGGTACTCTTTCGGCTTCTTGTGCCATTTTAAAAATATTTTTGAATTTTCCTCCCAATCAATGTGGTATGTGGTATGCCTTGGGAAGGCAAAAAATCAAGAGTAGGAGGTTGACTACTCAATTGAGAAACAAAACTTTCCCTAAATGGATCTTGAGTAATAATCCTTTTCCTAAAATTTCCACTTCCTTCAAGTGACTAATCTAATAATTCCAAAGGTGGCAATTTTGTTTCTTGTTTGACATGGGATGATAGTGCCTCCAATTCATGATCAATTTCCCTATTTGGACTAGAGGATGTTGTGAATTTTTGTGAAGATGTTCTTGGAGGAATCTACCCTTTGAGTCTCTTGGTCTACTCATATATTTAATGATATAGTAGGAAGATCATTCAACTACTAGATGTATGATTGTTTCACTTGGCAACACTTAATTAAAAGTTCCAACTAGTGTGTCCTGTAAATGGTGCAAAAATGATGGGTTTCATTATTCCCTTAATTTAATCAACTTCTTGTTGATGTCATATCAAACAGGGGTGTGTCTAAAGCTATATACAACAAGATTAATCCTATTGATCTAGTAGTTAACAATAATTGTTTTTTTGTTTTCTAGGGTATCTTTTCAATGTCTTAAGGACTTATTGGTAAAACCTTGTTTAAATCATACTATGAAAACTTTTCTGAAAGGAAACACACTTTGCAGAATGGAAATAAACACACTTGCTGGAATAAACACACTTGCTTATAAAAATAAACACACTTTCTTTTGGAAATGAACACATGCAACTTAGAATGCTTGAAAATGATTGCAAGGAAAATAAGAATCTATCTAGACATCTGCAGAAACAAGTACACAACAAAGTTTAACTAGAAGAATTAAAAGCAATACAAAATTAACAGATCTAAACTATTTATTTAAGAAATATAAATACCAAATAAATGAATATCCTAGTGCTTGGGGAGTGGGCCATTACTCCTCCTCGAATCAATATTTAACAACTTAGAATTATCTCAAACATGAATGGTTATTTTATTGATAAAACATTCGGTATTACAAAAGCGTCTTGGATCTGTAAATGTACTTAGTCTCTTTTCTATTCTATATCTCTATTTTATTTTTTTATCTATCTACTACAGAATGCATGTATATATATATTTACAATCATAGTTGTATCTCGTGATTCGATGAAATCAAGTGTGCTCATAATAGATGTTGATTTGGATTGGGGTTGATCGGATAGCGATAAGATAGCTATCCCTTGATCTATATTCAGAGATCTTCTCATCCATTCTTGATTGAAAGGGTTGTTGATGTATAATCTCTAATGTTGTTAAAATAGATAAACTTCCATTAGTTCTAGAACTTTAGAGAAGTTCCTGAACCATAGGAAATCGTTAAGGATCAATACCATGAGAGTTATGGAGCTATACCCAAGAATTACGGAACTAAGTGAAAAATTCTAAAACTAAATACTAGAGTTCCAAAACTAAGTCCGAAAGTTTTGGAACTAGATTATGACTATGTAATGGAGTTCTGGAACTAGCTTAGAAGTTCTGAAACTAAGATGTGTTAGAACAACATGCTACGAAAACATAGTGAACCATTGAGACTTCATTTCTCGTGATTAGATCTGCTTTATTACAAAGTTGAATTTCAAACACACACTTCATTAGGAATTTCAGATCTATTAAAATTAGAATCACAATCAATCAAAATAAATACAATTACATCCTAACTCATATCAGATCAAATAAAAGTCAAAAAATGCAATCAAACTTAATAAAAAGGAGAGTAAGATGATATCATATATTATACATTAATCGGGCATATTTTGGCCTCATCAATAACAAAGTGTTTCAAGGAAAGGAATCATACCATTCAAGGTAAGTCCCACTAGTGACATAGGAAAGGTTACTGTCATCACCTATCCGGCACTATGATAATTCTTCATTGGGAACTCCTCGTGTTATGATTATTTACTAATGCCATGATTTTAGTTTTGTGGATGGAATCTGGAAACACAACAACAAACATAACACAAGAATACCATAGACTATGATAAGAAGGAATGACGATAAATCTGAAATATAAGTGTAAATTATAATATCAACATGAAATTGTTACAATCTCACCCATGAGGTACTTCAAGTGTTACTGACTTCACTTTCCTTCCAACAATAACTATGGGAGAAACTTCACAATTACACTTCTTAATGGCTTCTTTAACACACCTTCAAAATGATGGCTTCCTTTACACACTTACAATATTTCTCACTACTTCCTTCTATGCTAAATGAGGGGGGTGGCCTCTTTATTTATAGGAATTTAGGCTTATCCATCTTATCTCTAAGATAGGATAGGAAATCTCTTCGGCCAATCATATTTCATGCCTAAACTCTTGCCTTTACATGTAGGCTTATCTTCTAAGATAAGATAAACCTTATCATCTCACATGGGTTCCACCTTTTTAGAATTTTCCACAAATAAAATACACAAAATATTTATGACATCACTCTTTGTCCTTATTACAAATATAATATTTCTAATTCCTAATCATGTAGACCCTACTTCTCTACTTATCCCAACTTTGACATTTTAACATTACCGGACCACTTACTGACAAATATTTACTTTTTACAACATTCCTATTGTACTTTGACTGTTACCGTACTCTACATTATTGGTGGCACCGTACTGATGGTGCCGTTATCTTCCATCGGATGCTACTACTAATTACACTTAACAACATCCTATTCCTAATACATACATTAATGAAATAGAAATTACGGAGGAAAATTTTATGTCGACATCTTCCCCCTTCCAAGCTTCTACTCCGTCCTCGGAGTAGACTATTTTAAGTGCTTGGAAAATATTCAACTTGTCGTGGTTGACCCATTTGTAATGGGAGTGCCATCCAATTCCTCTAGTCAGTACATACCATTTTCATGCATGACTGCTATTTTGTAGGGCCCCATCCATTTTGGAAGAAATTTTCTCTGTCTTCTTTTTTGTATACGGAATCATATACTAAAACCAAGTCATTCACATGAAATGGAGACCAACGGATCTTTTGATCAAAGTATTCCTTCGCTTCATTTTTCTTCTTATAGCTTGTATCCTTTGCTATTTCCCTCATTTCCTCTAGCAAATGAAGATGTACCAACCTTTCTTTTCTTGAATCACTTTCATCCATCCTTTCATTTTCATAACTCTCACGGTGGGAATATCAAACTCAATAGGAAGAAGCTGGATCAATGCCATAGGCCAATTTGAAATGGGAGTATCTTGTTGGCGCTGACTTTGATGTTGCCCTATATGCCCACAATCTTTGCATGAATCCTTTTATCCCACTTATGTACTGCAATTTGCATCTTTTGCTAGAATTTGACACAACACAAAATTTGTTCATTCCACCTGTCCATTTGTGCTTGGCTTGTATGTTGTTTCCTTCTTGTGCTTAATAGAAAATTTATTGACTAGGGATTCTACTACCTCATTAATGAAGTGGCTTCCTTGATCTGTTACAATTTCTAATGGGAAACCAAATCTGGTGACAATGTGTTCATATATGAACCTTACCACTTCATCCATAGAAGTTGTTTTCAATGGCCTAGCTTCAACCCACTTAGTTAAATAATCTGTGGCAACTACAATATACTTATTTTGGCGTGGGGTAGTTGGAAGTGGACCTACAATATCTATTCCCCACTTTTCAAAGGGACCAAGTGGAAGAATAGGGCATAATGGAGTTGATGAAGTCTTATGGTTACCATGTGTTTGAAAAATATCACATGTCTTACAATAATTATAACAATCTTTAAAAGAGTGGGCAGTGATAACCTGCATCCAAGATCCTTCTTTTTGTAAGTTGTCCAGAGAAGTGTCCTCCACATGTACCATTGTGGAATTATTCTATCAGCTCCTTCCCTTGATCACGTCCAACTACCCTCTTGTATTGTCCATCAGGTCCTATTCGAAATAATACTCCATGCATAATAGAATATGGACGACTGGCTTGAGTAATCTTCCTCTTAGTCTTTGCATTGGCACCATCAGGAAACTTGAATTCATTCAAATAATTCCAAATATCTATGTATTCACTAGGGATTGTGTCAAGGGATAACAATGTTGCATCTGGGAAATCATCATCATCACAAGATGAACCTAAACCATCATAGGCTCGAGAGAGTGCATCTGCATTGACATGCTTCTTTCCTGGCCTATCTATAATATCAAATTCAAATTCTTGTAGCAAAATTATCCATCTTGCTATCCTCCCTGATGGGTTAGGCTTATTTACAATATATTTTAGAGCCTGATGATTTGTTACAACTAGGAATTTTTCCCTAGCAAGTAATTTCTAAACTTTTTTACAAAAAATGATAGCTAGAGCCTCTTTTTTTAGTTATAGTATAATTTACCTTAGCACTACTCATTTGTCTGCTCCCAAAGTAAACTGGATGATCATTCCCATTTTCATCCTTTTGGCTCAGAGTACTTCCTAGTGCTGCATCTGAGGCATCAGTATACACAATGAATGGCTTGCTCCAATCTGGATTCTTTAAAATAGGTGAAGACACTGGGCTTCCTTCAGTTGTTCAAAAGCTTCATGCGCCTTATTTCTTGGTTCATAAGTAACATCCTTCTTCAAGAACTGGGTTAGTGGCTGTGTAATCTTTGAGAAATTCTTGATGAACCTTCTATAGTAACCCACATGGCCTAAAAATGATCTCAACTTACTTCTATTCATAGGAAATGGTAACTCTTTGATTTTTGAAACTTTATCAGGATCAGTACCAATACCATCTCTGGATACAACATGCCCTAACAAAATGCCTTTAGAACATCCAAAGACACACTTTGTAGGGTTTAGTGAGGCTTGTGCTTCATCTAACCTTTGAAATGTTGTCTCCATCTGGTGAAGGTGGTCCATCCTTCTCCCATAGATGTAAAAATCATCCGAAATACTACGATGAAGTTCCCAATGTAGAGTTGAACACCCTATTCATCAAACGTTGGAATGTTCTTTGGAGCATTACACAACCCAAAAGGCATAACTCTATAAGCAAAGCGTTCCCCAAGGAGTGGTGAATGTGGTCTTCAGCTGATCTTTCTTTCTATACAAACTTGGTTGTAGCCACTATATCCATCAGCAAAACTATAACACTCCTGGCCAGCTACTTCGTCCAAGATCTGATCTGAGAATGGAAGAGGGTAATGATCCTTCTTTGTTGCCTTATTGAGCTTCCTGTAGTCAACACAAATGCGTAGCTTCCCATTCTTTTTTATTGAGATCACAATGGGAGAAACCCATTATGAATTCTCCACAGCAAATATGAATCCTGCATCAAGTAACTTATCTATTTCTTCTTTTACAGTCTTGGAAAAATTAGGATTCATTCTATATGGCATTTGCTTTATGGGCTTAGCACCATCTACTAGCTCAATAGAATGTTCTACCCAACTTACTTGACGGAGTTCCTTGTAATCAAAAGTGAATATGTGTATGTACCTTCAAAAGAGCTGGAGGTAGGATTCCTTCTCACTCTCCATCACAGCATCACCAATCTTTATTTGTTGGAGACGATCATCAATTTCTTCTTTAGATAATTTTATGGGTTCATGAGTTGATGTGATTTGGAAGGATATCCATGATGAAACATCAACCTCACTTTCTTCATCTTTGTGTCCACTTCTTGGTACTAGAGTAATCAGAGGATGTCCAATCATCAGTTTCATCACTTGAATCGACAGGTTATGCCTTATGATGCCGAGGGATCACATTTATTTTCACCCTCTCTCTACCACGTCCAAGTGTCATGAAGCCTTCATTCCAGTAGTTTCTTGCATGAACTCTCCTTAGCCATGGATACATTGGATATGTGCATACCATTTTTTCATCACTGAAAGTCTACCACACATACAACACCCATAATAAGATATTGCCACATTTGAAACTACACCTTCTGGTTTAGTTTTTCCCTTATTTAATGACCTTAACATAAGTGTTGAGGGGTGATCAATTTTTAAACCCAACATATTCATTACAGACTCGGTCATTACATTAACTGCAGCACCTCCATCAACTAAGACATCATGAATTGAAATACCATTACATAGTACCTCAGCTTGTGGAGCATAGGGATCCACCTCTGCCTCCAAAACAGGGACCTCAACCTCCTTCCTTCATCGAGCATTGAGTCCACTTCGCAGCTCCCGCCTCTTCTCAGAAGACATAGCCAAGAGTTGACCATATGTAATATTTGCAGGCCTTTTGGATAGATCTTCTAAGATGGAGTATGGTCCTTGTCCCTGTGAAATCAGAAAATCCTACACACCCAACTTTCTTCTCCTATGTTTCTTACTAGTTTCTCCTTTCATCTTCTTAGGATCATTTCCATCTTGGTTATCTTTTTCTTTCTTTCTTTTTTTTATTACAAACACATCTACTTCATTATTTATGCTCTTATCTACTACATCAAAATAATTCACAGGTGCTTTTCCTTTATCATTATCTCTTGTACCAGATGTAGAAGCTCTATCTAGAAAATTATACTTATAATGACCCTTTTTATAACAACCATAACAAACAACTTCAGAAATATTTCTTTTTGGACCTCTATCTCCTCCCTGAGAACTAAATTCTTTTCCTTGAAGAAGATTAATAGTTAACTGTCCCATCTTCTTGAGCAGATCTTCATACTCAGTAGATGTACTAGGAGAAAGATTTGTGCTCATCGAGAGTGGTTGTGGATTCGAACCAAAGGTCGTTGGTGTAGGCTCTACTTTAGCAACAATTTCTTTGGGCTCCTCTTCCATGCTTTCTTCTTGCCTTCTTGCAATCTCCTTTGCTTGTTCAATGGTAGTTGGGTGGTCATACTTCACTCGTTGTTTGATCTCTGGCTTCATCCCAAGAATGAAGTGCTTACAGAGGAGATTATCCACGCCATTCATCAACCCATCCGCTAATCCTTCCTTCTGGATCTGGGCATCGAGCTTCCTCCTTAGCTCTAGAACACGAGCATGATAATCTCTTATCTTCTCCTTCTCTTCTTGGGCTAGCTTTGTGATCTTGATCATGAGATCTCGCATATTTATGTTGTTCACAAAATTCTTCAAGAAAACTTTCAGTTAATAAATCCCATGAGTTTTTTACATTTTCACCTAGTGTTTCAAACCACCTAAGTGTTGAACCATCCAAAAAGGTAGGAAAAAATTTAGTCCATTGTTCCCTTCTTATAAGGCCATTACAAATACAAGATCATTTAAACTCTTGAATGAAAGAGGAAGCATCTTCATTAGATTGGGCTGAAAAAACAGGAATCTTCCCCATTTTCAAAAGTAACCACAGTGAAATACCAACCCACAAGTACAATCAACAAGACTTATGTGCACAAATAATTGGAATCACTATAATAGAAAGTGACTTTACACTTTTCTACAGTAAAATAGAAATGACCACGGTAAACTATGGTAAAACTTGACTTACTGCGGTAAAAACTGACTTTACTGTGGTAAACACTATTCATAGTAAAAAGTGAAGTTACTGCGGTAAATACTATTCACGGTAAAAAGTGAATTTACCATGGTAACTACTATGCATAGTAAAAACAAGGTTACCCTCCAAATGATTTTTGACTAAGTGGGAATATCTCTCCAGAAAATCCACCAATGAGGAATGGTCATGCAACGGAACCAAAATGTCATCACCAATCCGGCACTATGATAATTCTTCACGGGAACTCCTTGTGCTATGATTATTTACTAATGCATAGCTTTTAGTTTGGTGGATGGAATCTGGAAACACAACAACAAACATAACACAAGAATACCATAGACTATGATAAGAAGGAATGACGATAAATCTGAAATATAAGTGTAAATTATAATATCAACATGAAATTGTTACAATCTCACCCATGAGGTACTTCAAGTGTTACTGACTTCACTTGCCTTCCAACAATAACTATGGGAGAAACTTCACAATTACACTTCTTAATGGCTTCTTTAACACACCTTCAAAATGATGGCTTCCTTTACACACTTACAATATTTCTCACTACTTCCTTCTATGCTAAATGAGGGGTGGCCTCTTTATTTATAGGAATTTAGGTTTATCCATCTTATCTCTAAGATAGGATAGGAAATCTCTTCCGGCCAATCATATTTCATGCCTAAACTCTTGCCTTTACATGTAGGCTTATCTTCTAAGATAAGATAAACCTTATCATCTCACATGGGTTCCACCTTTTTAGACTTTTCCACAAATAAAATACACAAAATATTTATGACATCACTCTTTGTCCTTATTACAAATATAATATTTCTAATTCCTAATCATGTAGACCCTACTTCTCTACTTATCCCAACTTTGACATTTTAACATTACCGGACCACTTATGACAAATATTTACTTTTTACAACATTCCTATTGTACTTTGATTGTTACCGTACTCTACATTATTGTCGGCACGTGCATCGTAATGACGCTTAGTTATCTTCTATCGAATGCTACTACTAATTACACTTAACAACATCCTATTCCTTATATATACATTAATGAAATAGAAATTACGGAGGAAAATTTTAGTGTCGACGAGTTCCAAGCATGAGATCTTGATCGTAGATGATAAGATAAAAAGACTGCTTTGAAATACATTATGTGTTGTTGAGGGTCCTCCGTACAATGTAACATAGTAAAATTAGTTAAATCCCATTGTGGAGGATAGGGCTTATATGGTATTGATGGATGGATGGGTTCATTACAAACCTGGTCATAAGTGAGGACTTGTTTAGATCCTTTGGTAGTGATTTCTAAATTGTTTAACTTGGTTAATACATATTTCAAGGGATAGTTTATGTGATTAGATGTGGAGGTATTAACAAGATCATGTGATGGATTGACCGTGGAAAATATTAAGTAGGAGGATTTTTTTGTTAACCATCTTGATGTGGTGTTTGATAAGGAGTAGCTTGAGTGTATATCTCTTATAGAGTGGGTTATGATAAAGGGATGTGGGGAGATGTGGAAAAATGTTGAGTATGTTGTTGTTGTTGGATGAGAGGAGTTGATTGGGCTTGAGTAGGGATATGTGTATGGATTTGGGATGTCTGAGGTACTAAAAACAAGATTGAAGAAGAGATGGATTGATTAGATGAAGGATGGGGGATATTGAGATTATAATGGGATTGTGATAAAGGAGGAGATGTGGAAGATGACACTCATTGAGATACATTGGACATAGAATGAGAAGCAATAGTTTGGAAATAGTTTGGTTGTGAAGAATAGTCATAGGTTTTTTGGATGGGGTTATTGTAGGATTGTTGAATTGGATAAGAGGTAGAAGTTCCATAGGGAACATAAGATGGCCTAGATGACTCTAGAAACATGTCAGAGCTAAATAAATTTGACTGAGATGTGATAGGTTGATAAAATGGGTTATAATGTTGTACTGGTGTAGATAATGACACATACATATTTTCTAAGGTTTAATCACGAAATTGCAAGCACACAATTTCCTAATCAATAAAAATAAACTAAATGGATGGATTTACAAACAATAGATAAGAAAGTAGAATAAATTTTAAATTTTCTTGATTTAATTAAGAAAAGTGAAATGTGAAAAATGGATGATGGGTCCTAGGAAATGGAAAGCTATGGTTGGTTTTAGGTATGTTTATGGGCAACATCCTCGATATACCTGAAGGTACGTGAGGCACAACTCTGTACTATCGCCTATACGGGTCTCAGTATATTAGGGATTACCCCTCACTTCATGGTCTCGATGTGATAAGGGAGTCGGGTGATGGGCCAATATATACTGACAAACAAGTGTTTATACTTGGGTATAACACTAAGTCAATTTCCTATTGGGTGACAAAATCCCAATCGGTTATCGGTGGGTGGGAGTTGTTTTTTTTTTTTTTTTTAAAGTGATTTGGCTGTGTTTGAGGGAGGATAAGTGAATACAACAAATTTTCCTCCTAATTATACTATATTAGACAAGAAGGATGCAATTTTTTAATATCTCAAAATGAAATTTTGATTTCGATGAAGATAGAAAAACAAGAATACAAAGCTTGAAAGAAAATGGAAAGCTTTAGGACTTACCATGAGATAGATCCTCTATTTTATTTTTTAAAATAAATTTTAGCAATTATTGAAGCAATAAATCAACACATCCAACAGATGAAGATTTTGAAGCAGTATCTTGTAACTAGATTAGAAGAAACAAAAATAGAAAGAAAAAGTGAAAATAAAAGCTGTGAGGTTATATTAAAGAAAAGAACACATGAAAAACACAGGTGATTGGACCAAATGTAGGAGATTATGATAATCACAAATGATTATTACATAGAGAAAAAAATAGTATTTTATTAATAAAATGAAACAAAAGAACAAGGGACAAGTGTCCCACTTGGCGTCTTTATGATGTTGATGAAAATTTCACCTTTACAGTTGGATTGATAATGCAATGAGGTAAAATTGGATCAACCTTGAATATGGTAGACTTTTCAAGAGATTCTTGGATGTGGATGGATGTAGTTGGATGGTTGCGCTCTGTGGAAGAATCATACAAGCTCATCTTCTTCCAAGAAACCCTGTAATCCCAAACACTACACAAGATGGGATTAAAAAAATTTTATGGCGAGATTTCTTGAAAAAGGCTAGTTCACGGAAGTCAATGAACTTCCTTGAAAGGATGTGAATCATTTTTAAGGAATTAATGTGATGATGATGAAATGAAATGATAAAAAACAATATAACCAATCAATGCAAAGGTAAAGGGACCGACGTGGCCCAAGATTATATATTGGTCTCGATGGTGATACTCGATCTAATGGGAGTCTAGAGATCACAATATGGCTCAAAGAGGCTTGATATGAAAAAAATAATCTTAAAAATACTTGCGGTAATAGATTATGTGATTTGGAGGTCTAAAAATCATTCTTAGCGGTCAAAATACCATGCCGACATAATCTTTGGTGATTCAAGGAATCTCAGGATTTCGATCGAGAATCTCTAAAGATTCAAGGAATATCTAGTGATTCAAGGAACCTCTGGTGATTCTAATAGAGAATTTTTGGAGATTCAGAATCTCCGGTGATTCCGAAGGAAATCATATAGGTTGATAATGGATGAATATGGAACCTAAAAGGATTTCGCTAAAAATATTGATTTAAGCTTAGATATAACACATATTGATGTAATGAAACAAGGGAAATCACTTACATCATATAATTTGAGAAATTAGGAACATAAGGTGATACTACCTGTTAGTACCCAAATTTAACCTCCTTCAAAGACCGAGCAACATCATGGATTTTGATAGGAAACTCAAATGCAGATAGATGATTGTGTATGTTGTTTTGTATCTAGGAAGCACTCTATCTGACTTGTTATCACTCAAGTTTTGAAAGGAGTGGGTAGCACCTTAAAAGGATGTGATCTTATCCTAACTATTTTAGGTTGTGCCTTTCAACCAAGGTAAGAGAACCTATTTTGTAACCTCTGTTATTTGAAAGGAGATACAGATACCTTTCTTTTGCATAAATTTTATGGGGAGGACCTTGGGAAAATATGATCAACACTCCAAATCGACTCTCACGAGTTGTCACTTCCAGATTATGGGGATATCTTCACAACAAGGAAAAGGTTACTAAAGACATTTGGAAACCTGATCTGTTTTGCATACTTTAGTAAAAGGATTTTGGTCTTGTGTGGGTATACGAGCAAAATAGGGCATTATGGGTAGGATTAGTTGTTTTAAATAGATTTTTGATGGGAGGGGAGACAGGGTGGACTTTATTCACCGGATCCTTGAGAGGTTGTGGAAAATGGAAAGATTCAATCAACAACATGACACAAGAAGTTAAATTATTTCCTCAACTAGAATATGTACTTCAATGGAGGCCCAGACTAGCACTTTTCACACAACCTCGTGGGATTATATCACAAAGGATTGATCTAGAGAACCCAATAAAGCACCAAGATTTAAACCAAGTCACGCCTAAGGTACACCCAGAGGATTACAGAGAATCTCTATCAACAAAATGAAAGAAAAGTGATTTTAAACCATTTATCCCACTCCCAGATGAAGGATCTTCGAAAAATGAAATTGTAGATGCCACTAAAATATCACAAGGACTGAGACCTGTGTGATTGGACCATATTTTGGTACAATATTGCAATAGAAACAAGAAAAACTACTCGTATGCATTCAAAGATGAAATAAATACACTTTGCTCAAGATTAACACAAAATAACTCAAAGTTTGATCAAATTTATCAGCGAGGGAAAGTTTCCAGAACAATCTCAAAGTTTTTCAATGGTTGTACACTTGCAACCACCTTGACATGATCAAATTTGACACAAAGAGAGATATACAGGCTTCTTTAATGACTTCTCAAAATGGATGGGCTCTGTCAAGATTTTTCTGCTAGAGAGAATCAGTCCTAACCTTTCTAAAAACTCCCAAACCTTTGCATGATGAATTTTTTCCCTTTATAACCTTTACAATAGAGGCCCCTCATCCAAAAAGACAAAAACTTTAAATGCACCAGTGCTCACCATGATTACATGTCGTGATTCTTAGAATCAAGTCTGCAAGAAGTCATCAGTGCTTGAGGGAAAATATCTTTGATTTCTTCCCACATTCAACTCCTTTCTTGGGAAAAACACACTCCATCCATTCACCAACCACTTCCACCCCTAATCTATCAAATCTAGCTCTTTGCGTGCTCAGGAGAATAAAAACGGAAAACCAAATCGGGCTCGAGAGTTAGACCATTTTAATGGCAAAAGATGTCCTCAGATCTTCCCACCAAACTTCAGATATCAACATTAACTTTCCCCTCTGTTTGGTGTGTAAAAAATAGCAAGAAATGATGAAGACTCGCACTTCCAGGCATTTTATAGAAAAAATGGGGGAAAATAAGATTTTGACACTCAGCAGCCATTGATCTTTGATTTGAATATGGGTCATCCACGTGGAAGATCCAAAAATGGGCTTGGGGCATCCTTTTGAATTTTTCCTAACCCTTTGAAAAAATGTAAAAATTTTACATTTTCTCTGCACCTCCACTTTTGAAAATGGGCTGACACATGTCCTGAGGTGGGTTCCAAAGGAACCATGGAAAAATTCTGCCATTTGACTCTCTTTTGAAAAAAGGAAAAATTTCCAAGTTTCCCCGTAGCTCCACCCTTCCACTTCAATTTTATGATGTGGGTCTGACGGGATCCCAGGTATTTTTATACCTTTAGCTCCTTTTCCCTCGAAGTGTAAATTTTCACTTTTCCTTAGGCAATGCGCACCTCCGTCATTGACTTGGAGCAAGCTTTGACCTTTTCCATCGGGCTTTACACAAGCCATTTTTGATATTTTAACCTTTATGAGGCAAAGAGGCAAAAATTTTAAGTTGCCTCGATAGTATTCTTCCATGCCCCTTATGAATTTTCAAATTACCTCGTGTCACCACGGCACGCCTTGAGGAGGTCCCGAAAATTTGTTACCTTTAATGAGTGCGGCCTCGCCATGTGTCTGTTGCTCTAGCACAATTTTTTTAAAGGCTTGAAGCTCAGTGGAAGGTGCCACATGTCATGCTCCAAGGTAGTATCCTTTTGGCCATTGAAAAGTCTAAGTAAAATTCAAAGCAAGTGGAGGCCTCCACGTGTCTTCATGGTGCAACTTCAAGATGGTGCCCAAAGTGGAGACCTTAAATGAGCGTGAGCTCACCACATGTCCTGTTCCACCAAACTACTCCAACTAAAAAAATTAAGTCGGGCCAAGCAGAGGAAGCCTTAATGTGTCCTCTCAATGGTACTCTAAGGAAAAACCCAAAAGCAGATCTTCAAATGAGCGTCGTTCCTCCACGTGGACATATTTTAAAGTTGAAGCTTTTCATAGAATTTTGAAGTTTCAGCCAATCGCATCAACCAAAGGATGCCACGTTTCCCTTTTGATGTAAGGATGCAAATTTGACTAGGAGAAATGCCCATCAAACTGTAAAATATAGAAAAATGACCATTTGAGCCTAAAAATGAAATTTTCTTCAAGGACAGAGAGTTTAGAAATGTTACAAGGCTCAAACACAATCCTTAGGGACACATCAATTCATTTTTCTTCAAGTATTTAGGGAAAAAATGGCAAGGACAATAGATCTTGACTGTGGAAAATGGAGAAAACGGGAAAACATGAGTTTTGAAGGAGCAGGCATGGGAGACCCAAAATACAGAGCTTTTCCAGAGGAACAAAGGAACAAGGAGACAAATACAGACCCATACATGATCATCGACCCGGGAGAAGATTAAAATAACAACAAAGATCAACCAAGAACAACACAGTAAGGAGAAAATGACAGGGGCGTGAATCAATAGATTTTCAAAGACATAAATGGGGCGAGACTATTTTGAGCACCAACATTGGCTCTGACTTGGGGATGGGCACTCCCTACGAGTGCCACAAGAACAATAGTAGACCAAGTGCCAAAATATCCATTGGGTGATAAAGTCATCTCATGAGAGAAACAAAGCCATATAAAAATGAGAAAAGAAGCCAACTAAAAAGGTCACCATAGACCAGAACGAACCAAAACACAACAATAGGAAACAAATGACAAACTATACATTGTATAAGATGTGTTTACCTTGATTCAGGGGAATTAATCCAAGAAATACTTCAGGTGCCTACCATTAATAGGTAGTTCAAGCAATTCACCATCTAAATCCTTCAAGAAGAAAGTGTGTTCACCAATTCTGATGTCAATGAAGTAAGGGCCCATCCAAAATGAGTCAAACTTGCCATGTTTGCCCTTATCCTCATGTCTACTATCCCATAGTAGCACAAGGTATCCAATATTAAAGGCTCTGGGAGTTACCTTCCTGTCAAACAGTTTCTTTAGCTTTTCTCTAAATTTTATATGCCTCTGGTGGTATGCCCTCCTTTCTTCATCAAGCTCAACAATCTATTTCATGAAAGCATCATAAGGACTCACTTCTTGATCTTCTAGTTGTTAAATGAACTGATATGAAGATAGTTGCATATGCGGGGGTAGTAGGGCTGAGTTCCATATACTAGATCAAATGAACTCTTTCCAAAGTGGTTCTTTTAACAATGATCCTATCCACCTAGACATCAAACTTGTTTATTCACCCCATTTTCTCTTGTTCAGTTCCAACGTTCTTCTGATAATCTTTAACAAGTTCTTATTATTGGACTCAGCTTGTCCATTTCCTTGGGGATTATAATTAGAATCATATGTCAAATTGATACCATATCCTCATGCACAATGGCACTATAGTTTTAGCTCGAAACTCATGACATTATCAACAATGATTTTAAGCGATACTCCAAACCTACAAATAATATTGTTTAACACAAAATCCATGACAACTTGGTGTGTAGCCTTCTTGGTGGGGATTGCTTCCACCCACTTGGTAAAGTAGTCAGTGGCTACAAGAATCCACTTATGGCCAACACTTGAAGGGTCTGAAATCTCACCAATGAAGTCCATTCCCCATTGCTTGAATGGGGCTTCAATTGACATAGGCTGCAAAGGTAGGGAGCCTGAAGCTTTCAGTCTTCCAGAGAAACGCTGACAACTTTCACACCTTCTAACCAACATGGTTGCATCCTTGAAAATATTTGGCCACCAATAACCAACCCTTAGGATCTTATGTGTTGTGACTCTTGCAGCAAAGTGCCCCCCACAAACTCCTCCATGGAGATCAACAATTATTTTGGGGGCTTCATCTTCAGTGATGCATCTTAAGAGGACTCCTCTAGATTCTTCCATGCCAACCCAAAGTCAGTAATAACATATTTCTGGGAAGCCAACTTAAGATCTCTCTTCTGATTCTTATTCAAATGCTTAGGGTAGTTTAAATGTCTGAGATAGAACATTACATCCTTGTACCACTCAGAATTTATCAATTTTTCAAAAACAGCTGCCCTTTCTTCTTCAATCTCATTTACCTCAATGGTCTAAAAGTTTCTCTCATCCATAAGCTTAGCTAACCCCAAACCTCTCAAGTAACTTTGTATTTTGGATGTCCATATCATACTCTTTGCAACTTGTTCACCCATCTACATCTTCTTTTTGAGACTCCCATCTTTGATAAGATATCTTTAACCATGGTATGCGGAACATAAGAAAAAAATCTTTGAACTTAGAATATAAGGCATAAAAACCTTTGTTTCTTTGACCAAGGAAAATGCCTGCTTTTCCATAATGGTATATTTTAATTCTTCCCTTACAGTGCCTTACTAAAAAAGGCAATGGGCCTCTTAGCCCCTTCATCATCCTTCTATAGAAGGACAAAAGCAATAGTGTTTTTTGAAGAAAAAGAAAACATCGAAAAGATTTCTTGTAATTTGGGGCTTCTAAAACAGGGGTGTGCTTCAATGCCTCTTTGATTCCATTGAAATATTGGATGGCAGCCTCCTCCCACTTGATGACCTGATCTTTCTTGAGCATGGAAGTGATTGGGATGGTCAACTCAACAAAGTTTTATATAAACCTTCTAATGAAGTTTATCTACCCAAAGAAAGACTGAATTCCTTTCTTGGTTCTTGGAATTGGAACTTTGTTGATGGCCTCCACTCTTTCTAGATCAATCATCACTCCCTCATGTGACACAATGTGACCAAGCAATTTTTCCTTCTGCACTCCAAAATGGCATTTCTTTGGATTGAGAGAAATTTCATATTCCCTACATCTAATCATCATCTTCTCTAACTACAACAAATGGTCACCTCTCTTTCTTGATAACATTGTTACATCATCTTGGTAAAAAGCAACAAACTCATTGATGTAACCAGCAAAAGCAACATTGATTTCTCTCCAGAAAAGTGGCTCCAACATTCTTCAGCCCAAAGGGCATCGACATATACATATGTTCCACATGGAGTAGTGAAGGTTGTCTTTATCCTTTCTGATTATTTTACCATGACCTAGTTATAACTAGAGAAGCCATCTAAGGTAGAAAGCAACTCAGAACCAGTCACCAACTGCAACATGTGTTCCATGTTTGGTAAAGGATAGTTTTCCTTCATTGAAGCTTTGTTTAGATTCCTGAAATCTACACACAACTTGATGTCACCATTCTTCTTTCTTATTGGCACTAGGTTAGCAACCCAAGAAAGAATACCTTGTAATTTTGGATAATTCCTCCATCTCTCGGCTTCTTCAATTCTTCTTGCATTTTGAGAGAAGAGAGGATTAATTTGCCTTTTTTTTTTTTGCTTGAATTGTTTTGCATTGGGCTATAAAGGAATCTCATGCTTTAAAAAGTCTTCTCTGTATGCTTTGCGCTCATAATAGGTCTAAGCCATGCAATCTTGGTACTTTTTTAGTAATTGGGTGTATGACTACTTTTCTTCTTTGCTAAGATTGTTGCCTAGCTAAATCTTCCTTGGATTTTCTCTGTACCAAGGTCATGCTCCTCAACATCCCTTGAGGTTGTCATACATCTATTAACAATACGATAAGCATTATCAAAATTGGACTCAAGAGCATCCAGGTCCTCTAGAAATGGTATTTGTTTTTAGCTAGATGATAACCACGCCAAACAAGGTTTCTTTTCATTTTATCAGACAAACCATTGGATCCCAATCAATACTTTGACCAAAAAACTCTCCCTTTTCTCGTAAAAATATCCGGATCTGAGCATCATTATCAAAAAACCGCTAGTATTTTATATTGTGAGGGACAAAGGGTCTTGTTAATACCTTGACCTCATATTTACAATGAGGGGACATTACATAATTGTCAAACCGGGACCCCAACACATCGCAAGATTTTCGTCACAAGTCATTGAACCTTCTGTCATGATGTACAATGTTGAAGGAGTCAAACATCTCAATGAAGTCCCAAACTACATGCTTATATTACTTCATTCACTAGTTCTTTATGGCATACAATTTTCTGACTTGCTTGACAACTAACTCTTAGTCTCCTTTGAAAATGATGTCCTTAACACCATACTTTCAAGAAATTATTAAAGCTAACAATAGTGCCTCATACTTTGTAATATTGTTAGTACATTCAAATTTAAGCTTGAAGGAAAAAACAAACCTTTCTTGGCTTGGAGAAATTAAGACAACACCAACACCATTTCCAAATTTGGAGCAAGATCCATCAAAAAATAAAGTCCAAGGAGAGCCTACTTGCTCAAGACACTTAGAATCCTCGAACTTGTGCTCCCTTCCCCTAGCAAATCCCACAAAGATGTCAGCATCAAAATTTATGTACAATACTTCATAGGATGCATTGTTGGGATCCTCAATAAGGTGTAAAATTTTCTTCTCCCCATATAACCTAACAAGACTAACCTCAACTCGGGATGGTGGCATATGAAATTTCCATTTGAACACTCCCACCAACACTTGTAGCCCATTTTCTTGACAGCAACATACCCCACTTGGCTGGGCAATCAACTATGACAACATCAAGTTTTAAATTTTTACCTAGATAGGCTGCAAGCTGCACCACCAAACCCTTCACACATCCCACTACTGGCACTTCTCTAGAGTCCATGGCAAAGTGCACTTCCCATATGTTTTTGTTACTTTAATATTTAGCTCATTCATGACTTCCAAAGGCATGACATTACATGATGCCCCTAAGTCAAACATGCAGTTATGGAGTAGTCTATCCTTGATGATTAGAGTGGTGAAAAATGAATCCACATTCAGCTAAGAGTCTACCAAAGATGTCCCTAGATAAAGTTCAGGTGGTTCAGCTAGCTCCTCTCGATCATTTGACGGTGTCTCATAATCTTCAATAATTGGAGGATTCTCTACAATATTCACATTTCTTCCCAGAGCAGTCTTCTCTTCACTCAATCCCAAGTATTCAAATGCTCTCCTCTTGTGCTCAGGAATCCTAAGTAACTCAACAATTGGAACAGAGACTTTGATTTTTCTTACAACTTGGGCAATGTCATATGGGACATTCTTGGGCAAGGAAACATTGGAAGAAAGGATAGTACACTCATTAGGTAGTATAAGACTTTTGCTAATTTGAGCATGATGAGGGGTATGATTTTTCTTGGAACTATGAGACTCTTGGTAGGTGCATATTTCTTAGGAGCCTCTTTGGGAATGTTTGAAAGTAGGGGAGATTTTTTCTTTGCTTGAGGCCCTACACCTTTGACAATGCTACTCATTTTGTTATATACGTTCTCTTTGGCAACAATAACATTCATTAAAAATTTCCTATCTTCCTTAGATGGTATTCCTCCATCATAATTTTTTTATCATTAAAGCCCTTAGATATTCAAAGTCATTATTGGGAAATTCAAAAGCTTGTATAGTATCTACTTCTAAAGTATGAGAGAGAGGAAGAATATGTACCCTATGAATGCAGTCCCAAAAAGTGGCAGCAGTTCTAGCACTTATCACCTCAGTTGAGGTTTCCCCTTGTTATGATCCAAACCCTTATTTTGTAATAGATTGAACTTTGCATATCAATGAAGCAATAAATACAAGTTTGTTGATGTATCTTCCCCTTATATGTTGTCTCGTATTATCCTTTCCTCCTCAACCTCATTGCAGATATATTGTGTCTATCTTATGCTCTTGCAAGGATTCATTATCATTGTTTATGTATGAAATATTGTTGTGAATGCATTTGCTAGACTGTGGAGAATTGTTATCACCCCTTCTAATAAGCGCTTTGCTTCTACTTTTAATACATTGGAAAACTATCCTCATTCCCTCCTTTTCGGTGTATCACCACTTTAGTGTAGGCTTTGTTTTCATAAACTCTCTCTCCCCGGTCCTTGGAATGATATATTAGGAAAAGATAGTTTTCCCGCATTAGAGTAGATTGTGGTGTACTTTAGGGGCAAGAAATAGCTTTCTCTGGAGGTCTATCTCAAGTAGCAATTCCCACAACTTGGAGATAGTACCCATGTTATCTAGTCTCATAGTGAGCTCAAGAACACACACTTGTGTAAACCATAAGCTGTTGTGATTCGAGAGATAACAATTTATATAGGGAAATTATTTACAGTTGGAACCTTAACTCAAACATGTAAAATAATTTATTTTCTTTACTAGTGAGAAATCGCAATAAAATAATGGGGAGTGGAAATTAAATTGCTCGGTGATGTTTTCAAATAATGTTTCCCTTTAAATTTTTAGTAAATAATCGAATATATAGGATAATAGTGTTATTCAAATTAAAGGAGGGAAATTTTAATGTCTCCTAGGTAGTGCTTTGAATAAACATAGTAGGTATTAAGGGTATTCATTAGTCGAAAACATTAGGTGAATAGGATAAACTAATGTAAAGACATTTCCAAAAAAATGATTTTTTTCGTGGATAATTTTATGTTGTAAAATAGGGCACTATATTTCGTATCAGAGCTTGGGTCCCAAAATTGGGCGATCTTGGGATATTTTGATTGTTTAAATCTTACCTTTCCCATCCATCAAAATTTTTTCCACTAAACCATTTCATTTCCTCCTACATCGGTCAAATGTCGCAATAAGGCATAGGCAAAACACCTCTTGAATGATCACGTTTTAGAAATACTTATGCTAAAATGATGGGTGGTGAATGATTACCAACTTGGATGAGTAAATTCATGACAATAGAGCCACTAATTGTTATGGGAATGAAAATTTTGATCACTTTATTTGTTTTAAAACAATTGGTAAAAGTTAAGAAAAAGTTGTTCAAAAATAACGTGCAAAATGGCTCCTTGGCTCCCATAGTGGTGATCAATTTGGATGATCATGTTCTCTAGTGACATGGGAAGTCACAACAACATTTAAACCCAACTTATAAGATCATTTGATCATTTAGTTGAAGGAATTTTGAGCTCAGTTGATCGTACCTTCTTTGTTTGGGACAACAATTGAAATCTAAGAAAATTTGTTTCGATTTGGACCTGTAGTTTAGGGAGCTTTAGTAGGAAATTAAAATCTACGACTTCTAACCTTTAGTATTTCTACATTTAAATTATTGTAAACAATTTTTTTGTGAAAATGGAATTGGGAGCTAGTTTTTCAAGCATGTTTAGGAGGCCTTTAGTCGTTCCAAAGACAATACACAAACTTGTTTATCACATTAAGTTTCTCTAGAAATGAGGTCATAAATAGAGTTATGGTTGTCATAATTTCATTCAGTAAGTTGCATCTAATTCTATATATATAGGATAATAGATGTGAATGTATAGAACCCATTTTCAAGTAATGAATGATCATTTTCAAAATCCATTTTGTAGCTGATTTCACTAAAAATCTATTGAAATTCAATAGCAAAAGTTTAATAGTTTGCCTCGAGAAGGAGCTTCTAGTTCGAGATTCGGTCTCCCATTTGGAGTTCCGTATGTATTTCTTGACTTCCCATATAAAAAATAATTGGCTGGAAGTATTTTGTTAAACATTTCTGTATTGGGTACTTGTTTGGTAGGCCCTTGTTATAGTTATTTTGGATAGATCATGGAACAAGAGAACTAGGTCGTGGTGAATTGCTGACTTTCGGGACACCCTTACAAGGTGAAAGTTTTAATAAAATTATTATCATGATGTATTATGTGTTCTATAGGTTGAATGTTATGACCCATAAATATTATATGCTATGAAGTATTTTGAATGTTAATTGTTTTCGGTATATTTGGTAATTTTAGATAATCGTATAAAGTATAGTTGTTAGTTTTGGAAATAATTTGTGTTTGGATATTCGAGTGTGGAATTGTCTCGTTAGTCTAAGAAATATGTTTAAGGTGTTTGGTTAGTTGGTTCCTCTTTGAGTGATCCATTGTTTCTTGGGAAACTCAACCACAATGTTAGGGGCACCATATTTTAAACCTAACAAAACCCTTTTGGTATGGGTGTAAAATAAATAATTTTACCTTGATGTGGAACAACCTAACAAGAGAAGATGGTTTTCCACGTTGTAAAATTTCACTATTGTGAATTGGAATAATTTTCACTCCTCTTGCTTATGTTATTAATCTTAATTTTATAACCCTCTTTATAAGGAAATCTACCAAACAACCTTATAAACTTGCTTCCCTTTTTAAAGCATATTGCTAAATTTAGAATACTTAGATGAAAAATTTTGCTAATGTAAACTCCTCTAACTTGTCTCTAAACAATATATGATAAGGGGAAATGAATTATTAGTGTCTCTTTTTATATGATGGCCTTATACGAAGTGATATTTCATAGTTATTTTATCTTCTTCTAAGTAGCCCTTGAGCTATTGGAAACCAAATCTAGTTACACAACTTAAAATTCTTATCAAATCCCTTAGCATAACTTTTGGATTAGCTTCAACAATGATCAAATTATTATAATCCTTCTTGATCTTGATAATCCTATTTTCATACCACAACCGCTTACTAAGTTTGTTACAAAGTAACTTGGTTAAAACGTTTTACCTTAGAAAGTACACTTGTGATTATCAACCTATTCTAATTGATTAAAATGTTCCTAAATAATCATGTTTATAATTCTAAGACTTATTTGTAGGAATCATGGAATCACTCTCTCTTTCTAACCTTATCTCGTGAACAATGATTATACGAAGAAAAATAACAACAATCTCTCTCTCTCTCTCTATACAAAAATAAAATAGAATAAATTATTATATATTTCTCTCTTGGTTGGGCGTTATGGTGTACCAACGATAGTGTTGACTGTGGAATTGCAAGTAATATGGTGTAATAGTGGTAAATGCAATGTTATGTAACCCACCAAAAATATCTATATATCCATAACTACATCTATGTGTATTATACCCTATAAACAAACATAAAACTGTTAAACTAACTATAAAGGGGAAAAATAATTGAATATGTATTTGAACAACCTTGGTTGACCAACAATTTTATCATTTGTTACCCCTTAAAATAAAAAAATTGAGGTAATCATAAGTTATAGTTTCAAATGGAATAAGTAATGTTTATTAATCTTAGATATGTGATATTCATATAATATGGATTACATTTGAAAGTGGTTGTCTTGTATAAGTAACTTAGAAATTGTGTTGACATTCTAAAGTCCTAAATCAAAAAGTAACATCAATAATAGAAGAATACAATGGAATCACAATGTTAGTATGCCTTTGGCTATTGGACTCTTAGGAGACTCTTGTGTAAGATTCCTTTCACATTAGAAAACTCTAAGTAACTTATTATAAGATAAAATGTAACCCCTTATTGTAAGGACTAAGAATAATAAGTATTTATTCATTCCATCTACCATGGGTTAAGACAAACTTGTTATCGGTATAAACACTAGTTAAGAAAAGTAAAATTTGGAGTGGTATCGAAAGCTATATTGTTTTGGGGTACTCTTTAAAACTTGGCCCCATTTGTTGTTACCACTTAATAGGGTGGTGAAATTTAAAGTTCATTTGTGTAAAATGGATCCACCCTCTCTTAAAGAAGTATATTTTTAGATGTCCCTTTCAACCTAATGGATCATTTGTGACCAAAATTATTGTTGAGTAAAAGTTAACATAAATTCCAAATTTTGAGAAGCGTTAGGCTATACCTTCCTAAAAGGAAAAAGTGTGTGTGTGTTGACCTCTTGTACTCTTTAAGATGGTATGAATGGAAAATTTGTATCCCATCCAGTTATAATTTACATAGTATTTTGATATGTTCAGAAACATTCCCTTTCAAAGGATTGTGTTTTGCCTAACTCATTATATATTCTTTTGGTTACGGTGATAAAGGAACAATATAAATTTAAGAAAATTTATTATATGTCTTATTGAATTGAAAATTGTGGTTTGTTGTTTCATTAGTGTGATTTGGCCCAAGTGATCTATTCACTCTTGAACAAGATTTGTTAATATCATATTTATCAGTATCTCCCAAAACAAGGGGTAAGCCTTATTTTCAGTTCAAAAGCACTCGGGAGCAGTTTCCTAAACCATTGGAAAAGTTTGTCCATAGCGGTCTCCTATATGAGGAGAAAATGTTAGAAGATCCTACTAGCAGAGTGCCAGAAGGTACCATGGCTTCATGCCATCAAGCACCCCAGTACATCAAAGGTCACCGCATGATGTTTGTCATGGGTTACAATGGATTTGGATGTGGAATCAATGCAAAAGGACGGTTATAGCATATTTCCATCCCCTGTTTCAAGTCCGATAAACATGGCACGGGATAAGGCCTCATAAAGCTCTACCCTCTAAGATTGACGGCACCTCTTCTGAATATGAGGACATTTCATATCATTACGATAAGCGATGCAGATTCCCAATGTAGCCTCTACGAGGATCTTTCTTCCACTAACCTATTCCCAGATACAACTTTCCTTACCTTATCTGAATCCAACCCCCTAACCCATTATCAAATAAACCTAGTGTATCTTGAACTTATAGATTGGGATCAACAACTTCACGTGCCACTAGACTTTTTGAAAATAGTGAGGCATTTACAGAGTTCATGGGACTCAGGGATTCTATTCCAACTGGAGACCACAAGAAAGGATTTGCAATTCAACTAGACACCTATGCATACTTCAAGAAGAGGTAGAGATGTGTGGACATTTGAATAAGAAGGTGTTAAACAAGAGTAAAAACACTTCAAAGAAACCTTGCAAAAAGATAAACAAAAGTCTCATAGTGACAAACTCTTTGAAGCACTCATAGATAAATAGAACAAAGAGTTTGTGGATGAAGTGGTTTACCCATTTAAATATGATAAGGAGCTACCATAGGAAGTTGATCTTACTCTTCCCCCGATCCTACACGGATGGAAGATGCTTCCAAGATGCTTGTTGAAGAAACAATTAATGTCAACATTGGTTCAGAAGAGCAACCAAGACTGGTAAAGTTGGGAGCTTCACTCTCAGCTCAGGAATAGAAGGTCTTTGTAGAACTCTTAAGGGAATATGTGGATATATTTGCATGGACATACGCAGATATGTCTAGTTTGGACCCAAAGTTAGTTGTGCACAACCTCATTGTGCACCCAGATGCCAAACCCATCAAGCAAAATTGAGAAAGATGCACCCTAAGGTGGCGCTCCTTGTCAAAGAAGAATTAGAAAAATTGTTAGCTTCGATTTTATTAAACCCATTGACTATTTAGAGTGGATATCTAACATAGTCCCTATATAGAAGAAGCCTGTCAGCATAAGAATTTGTACTAATTTCCGTGACATCAATAAGGCATGCCCTAAGGATGACTTCCCTTTTCCTAACATCGACATGATAGTGGATTCCACCACTGGTTATGAGATGTTGTCTTTAATGGATGGGTTTTTAGGCTATAACTAGATATGGATTGCAAGAAGAAGATCAACATAAAACAACCTTCATCACCCCTTGGGGAACATTTTGCTACAAAGTCATGCCTTTCGGGCTCAAGAATTTTGGGGCTACTTATCAGCGGGCCATGACTATTATCTTCCATGATATGATGAATGACATCATGGAATATTATATTGATGACATCCTAGTAAAATCCAAGAGTAGGGAGAGCACCTTAAAGTGTTGAGTTGTATTTTCATTATCTAGGAGACTATAAGGCTCACTTGAACCCTAAGAAATGTGTCTTTGGTGTTTTATTAGGAAATATCCTAGGGTTCATTGTTTCACCAAGAGGGATTGAAGTGGACCCTATAAAGGTTACGTATTTCATGAGAAATGGCACCATCTACCACTCTCAAACAACTAAGGAGTCTACAAGGGAAAATTCAAGCAATCCGTTGCTTTATTTCATAACTTGCGGATAAGTGCCACCCCTTTACCCATTTACTAAAGAAAGATGTTGCATTCAATTGGGGACCAAATTTCCAAAAGGCCTTTGCACTATTAAAATAGTACTTGGTCAGCCTAACCTATACTCATGCCGCCTACCCCAGGTGCAAACCTCTCCTCTTATAGATTTCTGCTATCCATTTTTCTATTGGTGCACTACTTGCCCAATACAACTCAGACCATAAAGAGAGAGTAGTTTACTATCTCATTCACACCTTAATTTCGTATGAGTTGAATTACCCCCAGATAGAAAAGGCCTACTTGGAAGTTGTCTTTACCTTCCAAAATATTTGCCATTATCTCCTAAACAATAAAACCAAACTCATATCCAAAGTTGACCCTCTCAAATACCTTTTATCCAAACCCACCCTCACAAGTTGAATGGCTAATTGGATCATTCTCCTGAGTGAATTTGATATTGATTTTGTGAATTAGAAGTCCTTAAAAGGATAGGTATTGGATGATCAATTAGTAGAAGCCCCTCTCCCAGAAATGGAACCTTTATGCTTAGATTTGCAAGATGCATCTATGATGTATATTAAAGAGTCTATAGAATGGTAGATCCATTTTGATGCATCTTTCACCTTCCATGGATCCGAAGCGGAGTGGTTCTCATCACTCCCATAGGTGAGGTCATTCTAAGAGCATTTCGGTTGGAATTTCGATGCACTAATAACATCAGTAGAGTATGAGGCACTCATCATTGGCCTCAAGCTAGCTATTACTCGGAACATAAAGCAACTATGAGTCATTGGAGACTCTCAACTTAGCATTAAACAAGTTAATGATGAGTATAAAGTTAAATATGAGAAGCTCATTCCATATAAGAATATTATTAAAACCACGAAGTAGTAATTTACATAGATCATATTTGAGCAAAAGCCAAGGTTGCACAATCAATCTGCAAATGTTATGGCTAAAATTGGGTCTATGTTATGCATTCACCCTCAAGAAATTAAGATGCATTTCTTCGTAGAGAATTTACAAGTTCCTCGTATATGATATGCAAGAGTCATGCTTGGCATGTGAAGTTCTTGGTCCATTCTCTCCCTGGTATGATCCTATCTTTTGATACATACAAGATGGCACTTTTCCACTTAACATCACCCATTATGAGAATAAATCCCTTATCCACCGCATAGCCTATTATACCCTCCTAGGAGGCACCCTTTATTGTCATGGCTATGACAGGAATATGCTTCGTTGTTTGGATGTTATTGACTCGATCCATGCCATTAAGGAAGTACATGGTGGTATTTGTGGAGTGCACACCAGCGGCATGGTCTTAGCTAAGAAGTTATTGAGAGTAGGATATTATTGGCCTACCATGGAATCAGATTGCTACAAATTTGTAAAGAAATGTGAGCTATGCCAAAAATATGGAAACTTAATACATGTGTTATCCTAGGCTTTGTAGCCTATCACAATGCCCTGACCATTTTCTAAATGGGGTCTAGATCTCATAGGGAAGCTCCATCCTTCTTCTTCAGATGGCCACACTCACATTATCACTGCCACTGAGTATTTTACAAAATGGGTAGAGGATGTCCCTCTTACTTATGTCACCGGTGCACAAATTTCAAAATTCATCATGAACCATCTCATCTGTCGTTATGGTATCCCTTCTACCATTGTCACAAATAATGGTAAATCCTTCAAAAATAAAACGGTAAAGACATTATGTCAATGTTTCCATATCCAACTCAAATGGTCTACTCCCTATTACCCCCAAGGTAATGGATAAGCAAAGGCTACTAATAAAACCCTTGTATGGATTATGGAGAAAATGGTAGTAAAACCGTTCATAATTGGCACTTATAGATACATCTCGCCCTCTAGGCCTATCAAAATTCCGTCTCGCACCCCTACCGGCACAACCCCATATTCACTTATCTATGGAATTGAAGCCATCATACCCTTGGAAGTGGAGCTTCCCTCCCTAAGAATATCTCTCCGGGACTATCTTGATAAAGACAAGGACTACAGAGTTACTTAAATGGAAAAGTTGGAAATATTAGATGAAAAGTGTATCGGTAGCGCTCAATCACCTGAAAGTCTATCGTAAAAGAGGGTCTAGGGATACAAAAATGCATCATTCATTGGGAATTTGATGTAGGAGATCTAGTCCTAAAATAAAATCAGAAGAACACCGCCAAAGATAGAGAAAAGAAAGGTAAGTTTGAAGCTAACTGGCTAGGCCCTTATGTGGTAGTTGCTAAGTATGGATCAGGATCCTATAAACTTGCATACTCAGATCAGAAAGAGCTTCGGAACCTATGAACGCCGCCATGTCTTTGTCAACACCAATCTAGCACTATGATAATTCTTCACCTAGGAACTCCTCGTCTTTATGATTATTTACTAATGCATAGCTTTTAGTTTGGTGGATGTAATTTGGAAACAAAAAAACAAAGATAACACAAGAATACCATAGACTATGATAAGAAGGAATGATGATAAATCTTAAATATTAGTGTAAATTATAATATTAACATGAAATTTTTAAAATCTCACCCATGAGGTACTTGCCAAGTGTTCTTGACTTCACTTACCTTCCAACAATAACTATGGGAGAAACTTCACAATTACACCTCTTAATGGCTTTTTTAACACACCTTCAAAATGATGGCTTCCTTTACACACTTACTCATACAATATTTATCACTACTTCCTTCTATGACAAATGAGGGGGTGGCCTCTCTATTTATAGAACTTCCGGGATTATCCATCTTATCTCTAAGATAGGATAGGAAATCTACTACGACAAATCATATTCCATACCTTAACTCTTATCTCGTACGTGTAAGCTTATCTTTTAAGATAAGATAAACCTTATCACTTCACATGGGTTCCACATTTTTAGACTTTTTACAAATGAAATACACAAAATATTTATGACCTCACTCCTTGTCCTTATTACCAATATAATATTTCTAATTCCTAATCATGCAGACCTTACTTATCTTCTTACCCCAACTTTGACATTTTAACATTCTTGGACCACTTACAAAAATATTTACTTTTACCACAACATTCCTATTGTACTTTTGACTATTACCGTACTATACATTATTGGTGGTGTTATACGTGCAACTCGTTATCTTCTAATGGATGTCACTAGTAATTATACTTAATAACATCCTATTCCTAATACATACATTAATAAAATAGAAATTATGGAGGAAAATTTTAATGTCAACCTTTTCTCCCTTCCTAACTTCTACTCCGTCCTTAGAGTAGACTCTTAGGGACATCTTTGAAGATGGTGCCTAGAAAATATTTAACTTTTCATTGTTGACCCATTTCGTAATGGGAGTACCATCCAATTCCTCTAGTCGATATGTACCATTTTCATGCACATAACTGCTATTTTGTAGGGTCCCATCCATTTTAGAAGAAATTTTTCTGTCTTCTTTTTTTGTATCTAGAATCATATACTAGAACCAAGTCATTCACATGAAATGGAGATCAATGGATCTTTTGATCAAAGTATTCCTTCTACTTCATTTTCTTCTTATAGCTTGTATCCTTTATTATTTCCCTCATTTCCTCTAGCAAATAAAGATGTACCAACCTTTCTTTTACTAAATCACTTTCATCCATCCTCTCATTTTCATAACTCACATAGTGGGAATATCAAACTCAATAGGAAGAAGCTGGATCAATGCCATAATCCAACCGAAATGGGAGTATCCTCTTGCTGACTTTGATGTTGCCCTATATGCCCACAATGCTGCATGAATCCTTTTATCCCACTTATGTACTGCAAGGCTGCATCTTTTGCTAGAATTTGAACAACACAAAATTGTTTGTTCCACCTGTCCATTTGTGCTTGGCTTGTATGTTTTTGTCTTCCCGTGATTAATAGAAATCTTGTTGACTAGGGCTTGTACCACCTCATTAATGAAGTGGCTTCCTTGATCATTACAATTTCTAATGGGCAACCAAATCTAGTGACAATGCGTTCATATATGAAGTTTGCCACTTCATCCATGGAAGTTGTTTTCAATGGCCTAGCTTCAACCCACTTATTTAAATAATCTGTGGCAACTACAATATACTTATTTTGGAGTGGGGTAGTTGGAAGTGGACCTACAATATCTATTCCCCACTTTTCAAAGGGACCAAGCGGAAGAATAGGGCATAATGGAGTGATGAAGTCTTACGGTTACCATGTGTTTGACAAATATAACATGTCTTACGATAATTATAACAATCTTTAAAAAGAGTGGGCGGTGATAACTCGCATCCAAGATACTTCTTGTTGTAAGTTATCCAGAGAAGTGTCTTCCACATGTAACATTCGGAATTCTTCTATCAGCTCCTTCCCTTGATCACGTCTAATTTCCATCTTGTACTATACATCGGTCCTATTTGAAATAATACTCCATTTAGAATAGAATACGGACGGCTTGAGTAATCTTCCTCTTAGTCTTTGCATTGGCACCATCAGAAACTTGAAATCTTTGAGATAATTCCAAATATCTATGTATTCACTAGGGATTGTGTCAATGGATAACAATGATGCATCGGGAAATCATCATCATCACAAGATGATCCTAAACCATTATAGGCTTGAAAGAGTGTATCTTCATTGACATGCTTCTTTCTGGCCTATCTATAATATCAAATTCAAATTCTTGTAGAAAAATTATCCATCTTGTTATCCTCCTAATGGGTTAGGCTTATTTACAATATATTTTAGAGCCTGATGATCTGTTACAACTATAAATTTCTACCCTAGCAAGTAATTTCTAAACTTCTTTACAACAAAAATGATAGCTAGAGCCTCTTTTTTAGTTACAGTATAATTTACTTCAGCACTACTCATTTTTCTGCTCCCAAAGTAAACTAGATGATCATTCCCATTTTCATCCTTTTGGCTCAAAGTACTTCCTAGTGTTGCATCTGAGGCATTAGTATACACAATGAATGGCTTGCTCCAATCTGGATTATTTAAAATAGGTGAAGACACCAGGGCTTCCTTGATTGTTCAAAAGCTTGATGCGCCTTATTTCTGGTTCATAAGTAACATCCTTCAAGAAGCTGGGTTAGTGGCTATGTAATTTTTGATAAATTCTTGATGAACCTTCTATAGTAACCCACATGGACTAAAAATGATCTCAACATACTTCTATTCATAGGAAATGGTAACTCTTTGATTTTTAAAACTTTATCAGGATCGGTACTAATACCATCTCTGGATACAACATGCCCTAACAAAACACCTTTAGAACATTCAAAGACACTTTGTAGGATTTAGTTTGGCTTGTGTTTTATCTAACCTTTGAAATGTTGTCTCCATCTAGTGTAGGTGGTCCATCCTTCTCCCATAGATGCAAAAACATCCGAAATACTTTGATGAAGTTCCCAAGGCATAACTCTATAAGCAAACATTCCCCAAGGAGTGGTGAATGTTGTCTTCAATCGATCTTTATCCGCTATATGAACTTGGTTGTATCCACTATATCAATTCGAAAAAATGTAGAACTCCTTGTTAGCTACTTTGTCTAAGATCTGATCTCGAGAATGGAAGAGGGTAATGATCCTTCTTTGTTGCCTTATTGAGCTTCCTAGAATCAACACAAATTCATAGCTTCCCATTCTTTTTATTGAGATCATAATGGGAGAAACCCATTCGAATTCTCCCCAAAAATATGAATCATGCATCAAGTAACTTATCTATTTCTTTTTTAACAGTCTTGGAAAAATAAGGATTCATTCTATATGGCATTTATTTTATGGGCTTAGCACCATCTACCAAACCCATTTCAATAGAATTTTCTTCCCAACTTACTTGACGGAGTTCCTTGTAATAAAATGATCTCAACATACTTCTATTCATAGGAAATGGTAACTCTTTGATTTTAAAACTTTATCATCACAACATCACCAATATTTACTTGTTGGAGATGATCATCAATTTCTTCTTCAGATAATTTTATGGGTTCATGAGTCGGTGTGACTAGAAGGATATCCATGACCGAAATATCAACCTCACTTTCTTCATCTTTTGTGTCCACTTCACTAGTACTAGAGTAATCAAAGGATGTCCAATCATCAGTTTCATCACTTGAATCCACAGGTTCTACCTTATGATGCTAAGGGATCACATTTATCTTCACCCTCTCTCTGCCATGTCCAAGTGTCATGAAGCCTTCATTCCAGTAGTTTCTTGCATGAACTCTCCTTAGCCATGGTCTTCCCAACAACATTGGGTACACAACAGTACCATTTTTCATCACCTAAAAGTCTACCACACATATAACACCCATAATAGATATTTCCACATTTGAAACAACACCTTCTGGTTTAGTTTTTCCCTTATTTAATGACCTTAACATAAGTGTTGAGGGGCGATCAATTTTTAAACCCAACATATTCATTACAAACTTAGTCATTACATTAATTGCAGCACCTCCATCAACTAAGACATCATGAATTGAAATACCATTACATAATACCTCAGCTTGTGGAGCGCAGGGATCCACATCTCGCCTCCAAAATAGGGACATCAACCTCCTTCCTTGGTGAGCATTGAGTCCACTTCGCAGCTCCCGCCTCTTCTCAGAAGACATAGCCAAGAGTTGACCATATGTAATATTTATAGGCCTTTTGGACAGATCTTCTAAGATGGAGTATGGTCCTTGTCCCTATGAAATCAGAAAATCCTACACACCCAACTTTCTTCTCCTATGTTTCTTACTAGTTTCTCCTTTCATCTTCTTAGGATCATTTCCATCTTGGTTATCTTTTTCTTTATTTCTTTTTGTTACAAACACATCTGCTTCATTATTTATACTCTTATCTACTACATCAAAAGAATTCACAAGTGCTTTTCCTTTATCATTATCTCTTGTACCAGATGTAGAAGCTCTATCTAGACAATTATACTTATAATGACCCTTTTTATGACAACCATAACATACAACTTTAGAAATATTTATTTTGGACCTCTATCTCCTCCCTGAGAACTAAATTACTTTTCTTCAAGAAGATTAATAGTTAACTCGACCCATCTTCTTGAATGCAGATCTTCATACTCGGTAGATATACTAGGGAAAATATTTGTCCTCACCGAGAGTGGTTGTGGATTCGGACCAAAGGTGTTGGTGTAGGCTCTACCTTAGCAAAGTAACTTTTTGGGCTCCTCTTCCATGCTTTCTTCTTGCTTGCTTGCAATCACCTTTACTTTTTCAATGGTAGATGGGCGGTCATACTTCACTCGTCTCGATCTCTCGGCTTCATCCCAAGAATGAAGTGCTTATAGAGGAGATTATCCACACCATTCATCAACCCATCTCGCTAATCCTTCCGGATCTAGGCATTGAGCTTTCTCCTTAGCTCTAGAACACAAGCATGATAATCCCTCATCTTATCCTTCTATCCTTGGGATAGCTTTGTGATATCGATCATGAGATCTACAGTTCACCAAATTCTTCAAGAAAACTTTCGGTTAATAAATCCCATGAATTTTTCACATTATCACCTAGTGTTTCAAACCACCTAAAGGTGAACCATCCAAAAAGGTAGGAAAAATTCAGTTCATTGTTCCTTTCTTATAAGGCCATTACAAATACAAGATCATTTAAACACTTGAATGAAATAGGAAGCATCTTCATTATATTGGGCTGAAAAAATAGGAATCTTCCCCATTTTCAAAAGTAACCGAGTGAAATACCAACCCACAAGTACAATCAACAAGACTTATGTGCACAAATAATTGGAATCACTATAATAGAACATAGAAATGACCACTGTAAACTATGGTAAAACTTGACTTACTGTGGTAAAAACTAACTTTACTATGGTAAACACTATTCACAATAAAAAGTGAAGTTACTGCGGTAAATACTATTCACGGCAAAAAGTGACTTTACCATGGTAACTACTATGCATACAGTAAAAACAAGGTTACCCTCCAAATGTTTTTTGACTAAGTGGGAATATCTCTCTAGAAAATCCACCAACGAGGAATGGTCTCGACAATGAGAACCAAAATGTCAACAACAATCTGACACTATGATAATTCTTCATTGGGAACTCCTTGTGCTATGATTATTTACTAATGCACAACTTTTAGTTTGGTGGATGTAATCTGGAAACACAACAACAAACATAACACAAGAATACCATAGACTATGATAAGAAGGAATGATGATAAATCTGAAATATCAGTGTAAATTATAATATTAACATGAAATTGTTACAATCTCAACCCTGAGGTACTTCAAGTGTTATTGACTTCACTTGCCTTCCAACAATAACTATGGGAGAAACTTCACAATTACACCTCTTAATGGCTTCTTTAACACACCTTCAAAATGATGGCTTCCTTTACACACTTATTCATACAATATTTCTCACTACTTCCTTCTATGCTAAATGAGGGGGGTGGCCTCTCTATTTATAGAACTTCCAGGCTTATCTATCTTATCTCTAAGATAGGATAAGAAATCTACTCTGACGAATCATATTCCATACCTTAACTCTTATCTATACATGTAAGCTTATCTTTTAAGATAAGATAAACCTTATCATTTCACATGGGTTCCACATTTTTAGACTTTTTACAAATAAAATACACAAAATATTTATGACCTCACTCCTTGTCCTTATTACCAATATAATATTTCTAATTCCTAATCATGTAGACCCTACTTCTATACTTACCCCAACCTTGACATTTTAACATTACCGGACCACTTACGACAAATATTTACTTTTTACCACAACATTCATATTGTACTTTTGACTATTACCTTACTATACATTATTGCAAGGCTGCATCGGTAACACCGTTATCTTCTATTGGATGCTACTACTAATTATACTTAACAAAATCCTATTCCTAATACACACATTAATTAAATAGAAATTATGGAGGAAAATTTTAGTGTCCACAATACGTCATCCGAAACTACTATGTTGTGTGAATAGATGGTATAAAAGATGCATCATGAAGCACAAAGAGTGAAGTATGTATGATGAAACCCTCAATAGTCTAGTATGAAATGTGGAACTAGAAAGCGTCATCCGGTGATGAATGTGTTGCATGCATTTGATATGTAAGCTAGGGAATATTTATAGCTAAGTTACGGTAGGGTTGTAAGATGCGTAAGAATAAAAATAAGACAAGAGATAAAGAAAGGGGCCAAGTAGTTATCAACTACTAGATTTTTACTTGGGATTCATGTATACATTTGTATACTTTAGGACCTATAAATGTACCCAAATACATATATTTTGTGTCTACACCTACATCCCTTCTACCCCGCACTCCCCTCTCACCACCGAACACCATATTCATCCTCTTGATCTTTGCACAAGATCTTCCCGAGCTTGTCAAGCTATCTCGATATCTTCGACTTGATCTCCTTTCTCTCTCTTATCTGATCTATCTCACTAAATTGATGAGATAGATCACCTCTTAGGATCTTTATCCTAGTTCGGACTCAAAAATAGTTATTTTTTCTCAATCTAAGCTCTATCTCAAATTATTTTACCTCCCTCGATAGTTATTTTTTCAAGATAGTGAATGTGATCAAGCTTGAACCTACCTTGAAAATCCTATGAAATGACCCCGTCATTGGCTCTTGATCATACAAACTTCACTAGGATTTACCTTGTGTCAATTTTCATTTGTAGGAACTTCAAACCTCTCCTTCCTCTTTGCGTGTAATCACCCCTACTCTCTATGTTTGACATGTCGACCATCTTAACCATAACCCCTATCATTTTGTACCTTTTCGTGCATCGAATAACTTTCACATTCGAGTCAAAAACCTCCTCTTTGAACCCCTTTGTCACCTCACCACATCGCCTATCCTCCTTACCCCTTTGACCACATTTCATTTTCTTCCCTCCATTTTACAAGTACTTCCCACCTTTTTAATATAATCCTTGTTCAAATTAACATAGTTATATTAGTTAACCTAGTCTATTTTTTTATATTTAGCTTATATTAATTAAAGTTAGGGCCTTATAAATTTTTGAAAGGAAGGAAATCTTGTAGCTAATTCATTTTAATTAATTAATTAGGGGTATTTTATTTTTAAATAAACCATTTTAAATTTTGAAATCAATTTTTAGTAATTAAATTAATTGGAAAAAATATCTGAAAATTAACTTTATTGGTTGTTTCTAACCATGTGGTTATGAAGGGATGTTTTTCACTTTTCCAAGGCCCTTTTTACATTAAGAGAGGCCCCTTGGCTTTTGGAGTTGATTTTCCTTGTAATTAAACTCTTATTATTGCTTGAGGGCTAGTGAGTGCATCCTCCATAGCTTTACGGAAAGGAAGTTCCTCACACATGAATTAGTTTTTCTCCTTTCTCTTTTTTACATTGTTTAGTGCTTGCGGTAGATCACTTTTCTTGACATCACTCCAAAATTATTTTGGTCTCAACACTTGCACATTTTTACACCAACCGTGAGGTGAGTGAAAACATATTTTAAGACATACAATCGCATCGATTGTAATAAATCCACTAAACTATAAAGTTCCACAAACAACGAGGTGAAAATATTTTCTTGGTGTGTGTTTTTCCTTTCTATTTGTATTCTTACTTTCTCTCTCATCAAAATGGATGCTAGTTTGATTCCTTTTCTCACGTTGTTTAACTTCCTTGAATGAATATCTAAGATGATTATGAAACTATGACTTAAAGGGGTTTTCGCATCACTATAGGAGTGGAGAAAAATCATTAACCAAACCTAAAAAATCTATATGGTTTAAACAATGTAACAAATCCTTAAGTCTTCTTTGTATGTCCATATCTCCCAAATTTATCTTTCACATTTATTCTTCCACAACACTCGATAGAGCCTAGAAAATTCTTAATGATATGAGTGGAAAATAATATAGCATCAAATCCAATGAGTTGGAGAATGAGATGTTATTATTAAATCCTAGTAACTTTGATAAAAATAAAATCCTTATTCTCAAAGTTTTCCCATAACAAATTATTGTTGAAAGAATGTGGAGTTGAGAAAAAGGATGCCCAATTGATCTTGTTGATTATTTATAATCTTGGCCCCAAATACTCCATCTTCATTTCTACTTTCCACACCATGAAATAAGCTATAGGGATTGCTTGGAAGATGCCCTCATTTGATAAATTTTAGTTCCAACTAATTAGATAATTTGATTCAAATGGGAGCACTCAAATCCAAGTCACATGCCTCAGAACAAGTATTGGTAAGGGAAAGGAAATGAAATAGGAAAAGAAGATAGAGAAAAATACCAATATAAGAAGGAAATCAAGACCAAACATACCCAAAACAAATCCAACAAAAATGCTTCTATTTATGAGCCTAAAGTGATGAAAGAAAAGTGTAAGTTTTCACATTTGCAAGAAGTTAGGAAATTATGAGCATCAGTGCATGAGAAAATACATATATCACCTAAATAATTTACATGAGAAGAATAATATAGGTGTTCTTGAGTCTATCAAGAAAAATGATCTCAAACCCGAGTCTTCTAAAGAAAATTAGTCTAACTCGAGAAGAAGAAATGAAAGGCCCTTGTAGTTATAGATTCTCCTTCATTGACATCAATCATAGATTCCGATTCCTTACACCACATGGGTTATTCACATGTTTATTTTTCCAATATTGAACCATGTGGCATGTCCCAAATCACTTTGGGTGTTGACACTACGGTGTCGGTTTCTAGTATTGGATTAGTAAAGGTAGATGGTGGAACCTTTAATAATGTTTTAAGTGTTCCCAATCTCTCTACCAATCTCCTATCGGTCTACCAAATCACACGTATTGGTAAAGGAATGTGATTGGAATTTAATCCTAACTCGATGATTATTCATGATCACCACACTAATTTTACAAATTTTAAAGGAAAGGTGCATCATTAGTATCGATTGCACACCTTCTCCCACTTTAATTCTAATTCTTCACCTTATACCTTGATCACTCATTTAGATGAGGTTAGTAAGCTATGACATGAGTATTTTAGTAATATTTACTATTGTTACCTTGAATAATTGATCCAACATGAGGTGGTCAATGCGTTGCCTCGAGTCAAAGTTTCTATGGATATTTTTTGGTTGTTTCCTCGCGAAGCACCCGTAAAACATTTTGGAAAGGGAAAATCCTGAAGAGATTTTCATTACTAGGATCTTGTTCATAATGAAATTTAAGGCCCCTTTACATCTCCTTTATTTACTAGAGATATTTATATACTTACTGTCATTGATGACTTGTTATATTACACTTGGGTGTATTTTCTCAAAAAGAGATTTCAAGTTTTCGATCGGTTTCAAGACTTCAAGGATCTTTATGAGAAACAATATTAAAGGTCTATCAAGGTTCTTCTAATAAAAATGGAGGAAAGTATGGGACCAATTTTTTTGATGATTTCAGTACCTCTAAAGGGATTACTTTTTATCATACAATTTCTTACAACCCTTCACAAAATGGAGTTATAGAAATAATGAAACAAATGTTTAAGGAGATGGCCACTTGTGTGGTGACTCTAAATACCTTCCTTTATAGTATTGGGACGAAGTCAGTAAACTATGATTCCTAAATTAAAAACTACATTCTACACAAGGAAGTAAAAAGGGTGACACCATTTGAAGTATGTTGTGGATAAAAACCTTATTTCAAGCATGTTCAAGCCTTCTGATCAACTATTATGGTTTGGATTCCTAAAAAAATATGTACAAAATAGGAACCATAAGTATATACATTGTATATTCATAGGGTATCTCGATGGCATAAAGGGATATATATTTTTGAATCTTATGACTCATCATATTTATATTGAGATAAGTATGAAGTTTTATGAGTCATCTTCTACTTCCACTTCTCCACCTATTGAGATCATTGTACCGCTCTCGATTTTGATTCTTATTATTCGATGATGAGGATCTTGTTGAGCCTCCTCCTCCTAATGATCCTCCTCCTCCCACTCCCCATGCTTAAAAATATTCCAATTATGATAGTAGTGATGATGAGGAATATCTCCCCTCTCACTTCAGCAAAAGATATATAGATTATGAGCATGAATCTCCTGCTAGTCCCTTTTTGGATAGACAAAATATGTAGAGTTATATAGATTTGACATTGGATCCTTCAGATGAGATACAAACTCATTTAGAGTTAAGTGGACACAATTATTTCTTCACCTCTACTTCCAACCCTAAATATTTTCAGAGGCTTTTGGTATTCTTGAGTAGGATTATTTAATGGATGAGGAGTATTCCTCACTCATGAAAAAAAAAGATACTTGGGATTTTACCTCTCTTATGAAACGAAGGAAAATGGTTTGGTATAAGTGGGTGTACAGACAAAGTATGGTGTTGATGGAAATATCCAAAAGTATGAATCACAATTATAGGTAAGGATTTTTTCCATGTTAATGGGGTTTATTATTAAGAATTCTTTGATCCCATTGTAAATATGAATTGTATTCAATGACCTCTCCATTGCTACCGCTAATAGATGGGAATTACGTAAAATACATGTTAATATTTACTTCCTTCATGGATACCTAAAGGAAGAAATCTATATAAAACAACCTCCAGGTTATATACATGATTCCTCCCTCATTTTAAAGTTAAATAAATACCTTTATGGCCTTAAACAAGCCTCTAGAGTTTGGTATTCCAAGATGGAATCCTTTATTCTTGGATCGTAGTTCGCAGGTATCACCATGACAATAATGTTTACATTTTGTACAAGGATGAGTCCATTCTTTTCCTTTTTCTATTGGTTGATGACTTGTTGATTATAGGTATCTTTTCTTCACTCATTAATTATGTGAAGACCGACTTAACCAAAAATTATCCATGACTCGACTTTGGTTTGATTCACGATTAGCTTGGGATATCAATTACCTAAAATTATTTGGGAATTATGATTAATCAACCAAATTATGCGCTTGATTTCCTATCCCGGGTTTTGCATGGCTGATTGTAAGCCATCACCCACTCCCTTCCTTTTCAGGGTTAATTTATTATGTGATTTATCCACTCCATTAGTTAATGGTACCCCTTATCGCCGATTGATTGGAATCTTGATCTATCTAACTCACACTACAACAATATTTCCTACGTTGTTGGAATCATGTCCATATGTATGTAGGAGCCTCATGAGCTACATTGGAAAGTAGGAAAGTGTATCATTCACTATTTTAGTAGAACTCATACCAATGTCATACACTATATAGGAGGGAAAAATATTTTTCTAGTTGGATTTACATATTCTAATTGGATAAGTGATGTCAATCATCGGAATTCTACCCCAAGATATAAATATTCTCTTGGTACGTGTCCTACCATTTTATTGATCAAGAATAAGAATGTGATTGTGATATATTATATAGAATAAAAATATAGGGGATTAGTAAATGCTACCACAGAAGCTATTTGGTCATAGTGGATTCTAACATAGTTTTATTTTCACTTTTGACAACCTACTATCATTTACTATGATAACATGAGAAGAATCTCAATTTATTAAAATCCAGTTCAACATCGGGAGACAAAGCATTTTGAGATTCACGTGCACTTCATATGGGATTTTATACATGGAGACATTATAGACATGCCATATTTTCAGAATTCTAATTAGGTTACGTATATCTTTACCATGCCCTTTAATGAAAATATATTCCTTCACTTTTTCTCTCTTCTTGGGGTGAGAATCTATGAAGATGTTGATCTTCTTTGAGATTTATAGTACTCTTATCCTCTTATTTCTCTTCTAAAAAATGTAGTTTGTAAATGGGTACCTTGTGAGGCCTTTAGTTAATGGGACCCATATGACACATCTTTATTGATTGTCAGGAGATTCAACTTTCTTTTATCTATTTCCTTTCCTTTACCCGGGCTTTGATAAAAGGGTGTTGTTGGTGTGAGATATTATTTTTTCTTTTATTAATTTATGCAGCATTATCCACCTCGGACATGGTGAGTCCTCTCACTTAGTTGAGTCATATATCTTAGGTGTCATTAGGAGTTATATGAAAAATTCAGTTATATAATCTATTATATGTGTCAGTGTGCATCATACAAGAATTACATTCCATTTCTATATTACAACACCTTTATTCCTTGTGGAGGTATAATGAGTCCTACATAGGGCATTGTTAGGAAATTAATCTAGTGCTCATGTAATAAATGTTTCGTCCACAGTAATTAAGTTACTATTGGATATTATATTGTTATGTAGTTATAACAATATAATTTGTTGTATATGTTACTGGTGTCTATTCCAGGACATTCATTCCTATTTACGAGGAATTTGTTTAGCTACTTCCATGGCTATATAATAGCCAATCTATTGTATGTTGAATATCATTGGAGAATATTGAATATCTTTCTTGGTTATTTGGTTTCGTCTCTCGATCTCACTATAAAACTTTCAATATAATTTTTATTCGTATGAGTGATATCATTGAAATGAAAGAGTAGATTTTTTCTTGGGATAACTAGTATTCTTTGTTGTCTTGTGAATGAAGAGGATAAATTATTTTTAGTTGTAAATAATCTATATCGATTGATAACAAAAATCCAATGCAATTTATTGAAATTCTAGCTCACATATGCGTATAAATCCATTCCCATCCATTTTTATTATCCATCATTGTACAATTATTTCACCTTGGGATAAAGCACATTAACTTCAATGTGATTTATCTCAATGAAAAGAATATAGAGAACTTCTATTCTTTGCATGTTATTCAATATGGGCATCCACGTTTACTCTTGTGCATTGCAGAGGAGCTCTTGAATGCATGCATTTGTCAAGATAAAATATTGATATGTCTACGAAGTGTGCACGTGAATGATTAATTCTACCCGATGGGACACATCCAACCAAAAATACTATAGATTTCTCCAACAAATGTGTATTTATTCAATCATGTAAACTTTCTCAGACAATGATTTTCCATTCAACGTCCAAGCATACATTTCCATAGATCTTCCCGCATGCACCATATCTATTGTGAATTGAAGCTCTTCGACTTTGCTTCATTGATATTCTTAGCTCCAATTCCAACTCCTACCTTAACATCGATTCATGGTTTGCATTCACTTATCATAACTTGTGAGCTTCATAATCGCACAAGCATTGACATCTACGCAATGGATAAATAACTCCATATTATAAGTCCATTAGACTTGAGTTGAGTCATTATAGTAATTTCATTTTATTTGTTTAGTTTTCATGTCTCTCATATTTGGTGAAAATAGTCTTTAGAAAGACTTTCGAACCATTTATTAAGTCAATTTGTTATGTTCAATAAGTGTATTGTCTAGGTCCCAAATTATTATACCAAGTATAAAGTAGAGTTGTTATAATATTGTAAGTTGTAATCATTTGGTGTCCAGTCTATAAATTAAAATCATTATATCATTATGGTATCAATGTCTTAAATAGTCCTTTGTCTTTGTAAATGTCATTTTTATTGTTGAAGTTAAGAATCATAAACTTTAAATAGGTGATTTAGGTTTTTTATTGTCTTGTTATGGTCGTATAGTAGTATTTATAGTCTCAAAAGTGTCATCGTCAAATTTTTTAGTTATTGTAAGAAGTAGTTGTTAGTGTGAAATCACAACACCCCCAAATGAGTTATGGATCTGCTTTTCTAAGGTAGGGTCATTTGGTGTGATTGCATAACATTGAACTTTCCCCAAGGTGTGGGACCTTACAAAAGTAAGAAAGCTCTCCAGATTAAAGGTTGGTTCCTTATTCCTCTATTCAGGTGCATACGTGAGGATTTACAGAGGATCTATCTCTATACCTAATCTAAAACTTTCCAAGGAGACATGGGTAAAAGAGTATAAGGAATAAGAGATAACTAAACTACCAGGTGATGCACCAAAGGAATGATGAACACTTATTTTACTAATAGACACAAACCAATTAAAAATGCATACAATAAACAAACAATAGATAGCCAGATCTATAATGGGAGACCAAATGAAAGAAAAAGAGACAAGAGAGGATCTAAGATCGATCATGACATGTTTTATTGCTCTATGGACTGGTACAATTCATTACAAGATAGCCAAAAGGAAAAATGTATCACAATTTTAATGAAGGCCGAAGCCCATGAATCCCTTTGATAAAAGGGAAGGGAGCCTGCAAAACAAAGAATGTCCAACCCTTTACAATGAATCCTACCCTTGTATTTATAGATTTGATCAGAGAGAAGAAAGAGAGAGAGAAGTGGGAAAAGTAGGTTGAATCTCAACCACTACTGTTAATGCTTCTGATGAAATCTTCCCTAGATCTATCATTATTGCATCAATCCTTTGTTCAATGCCTTGAAGTAAGAGGAAACAATGAAACAAATCAGATCTGATCTAGTTGTTGAGGTAAGAAGATCTTACATTGAAATCCTGAAGATGTTTCCTCCATTTTATTCACCTAACCTCCTCAAAATTAAAGTTTCAAGCCTCCATGGTGTGGGCGAGGCCGAGATCTTTCCAATGGTGTCAGATTCATAATATTTTGAGCCCTGAGTCGAAAGATATTCCCCTTCAAATTTTGTATAGGGTCCGTACAGATGGATGAGGAAAAAAATTTGAAAAATGAGTCCCCTTTTTGATATGGTACATGTGGTAGCTAGATTAGAGAAAAAATCGGGTTTACATGTCCACAATTTATCTTTTTTTCTTTTGCACAAAAAATTTAAAAATAAAAACTTCGTAGCCCCAAATCTCCTCTTGGACACGTAGCTCCTTTTGGTTGGCTAGGGAATGCACTTCCATATTTATCTTTGTGTCTTTTGAATGAAAGGAAAATTTTCACTTTCTTCCCCGATGCCCTACTTTGGTTTTGACTCGGGTTCAAACGATGACTTTTTATTTTGGGCAGAGTTGTGGGTCATTTTACAACTTTTACCCCTTTTCAAACAAAAAAGGGCCAATGACCAAATTTTCCGATGCCCACTTTTCCCTTGGGACATGCGCTTCTAGCACTCGTTTGGAAAACTTTTCCTTATTCGAAATTTGAATTAGTGCCATTAAGACACTTTAATGACCTCCGTTGATTTGTGAAATTTTCAATGGTCCCTCCTACTTTTTAGACTTTGGGCTATGTGGAGGCTCACCACATTTTGGTCTCGCCTTGAGACCAACTCTTCGAGATGCACCATTACGACACTTGGAATTCTCTGCTTACACTTTTATACTTAGCCAATTTTGAATACCACCTTTTCCACCTTTTGACTCTGTTTTGACCATTTGCTACGTGGAGGGCTGGCATAAGTTTGAGTCTCCCCACCTTGGATTTCCTTTCCAATTTTGCTAAGACTTCCTTCCTCGACACCTAGCACTTCTTTTTCAGTTGAATGATTTTCAACTCTCCGCAATGTCTTTGGGGTTTTGGATGTGTGGAAGCCTGGTGCAAGTTTGGGCTCCCATTTTTTGATTCACCTTTGGAGAAGCATCATTAAGACACGTGGCTCCTTCCACTGCCCCTCGATACTTAGTCATTTTTGGGATTTTTCCTAAACCATTTTGAGCCCGAGGAATTTGGAACTTTGTTGTTTCTTCCCCTTCTTGTTTCTGATTCCTCTGTGGCATCACCCCTTCTTGTCTCGACCTCGTTATCTCATAGTTAGTCATGCTGCAACTTGGAGAATGGATTTAAGATGGAAATGGCCCGACGAGTTGTTTTCTTTTCGCACATGATCCATTAGTCTCTCTCTCAACCTCCACCACTCAATGGTTGAGTCCTTCTATGACCAATTTATAGGATTTGAATGATTTTTCTCAAGCTTCTTTTATGTGGGGTCATGACTGATCCAATATTTGGCACAGGGAAAAAATATGGATAACAATTTGGCAACTCATGGGGTATTTTCTCGCTAGATGAAAAGACCAATTTACTTGTCATATTCATTGGGCATGGATTTGAGAGAGGTGGTTTGATACTGATTCATCTTCTTATTTATGATCCCACTATTTACATTCTCAATTTTCATAAGAAATATTCAAAATGAAGGTTTCTGAGAGTAGAAAATTGTTTTGACCCAAGGCTTCATCTGTCTCTCTGAATGGACTACATAAGAGCCACAAAAAAACACCACACTATATACAAAAATTTGAAATCATACATGCTCTAATTAGAACACGCAGAGCATGCAAAGCACTTAGGAGAAAAGTAATCTACACTACAACAAGACAATGTGCACAAGCACTTAGAGGAAAGATAAACTAAACTAATATGTACAGGGTAAGACTTCCCTTTTAGTAGTAGTGCTTAAGATAGATCCCATTCACTAGAATCTACAACTATTTTCCCTCCAATGTGGACAATTGGAAAACATTGCTACTTTTGCACCTTTTGATCATATAGGGGCCACTCAACATACCATTGAACTTGGAATGCCTCCCTGGTTTTGCTCGATCTACATCCCATTTCAAAACCAGGTCTCCTTCCTAGAAGGTCCTTGCTTTTTCCTTCTTGTCAAAGAATTTCTTGATTGAGGCCTGATTCTTTTCTATTTCTTAAAGAGCATGTTCTCTAGTTTCTTCTAATTCTATCAGCTCCGCATACCACAAGCTCCATTGGTCCAAATTCAGACATCTCTAGTTACTTCATGAGCTCTAATGCTGGCAACTCAAGTGATATAGGCAACACTGCCTCTTTCCCATAGACAAGCTTGAATGGAGAGCTACTTGTATATCTCTTGGGTGTTATTCTATCAACCCATAAGGCTATTTTTGAGCTTTGTGTGCTAGGTCCTCTGATTCTCATCAAGATTTCTTCTGATGATCTTTAGTAGGTTCTTGTTTGTGGACTCATCCTGGCCATTACCTTGAGGATAATAGTTTGATGAAGTGATCAAATAAGTCCCATTCTTAACAACCCATCCTGTGATCTTAGAACCTATAAATGCTAATGCATTGTCTGATATGATGGTGGCTGGCACTCCAAACTTGGTCACTATCCCTTCATAGAAATCTAGGATACTAGACTCATTGGTTTCCTTGAGTGCCACTTCCTCGGTCCACTTAGTGAAATAATCTGCCACGCTGTCGGGATCCATTTATGGCCTTGGCTGGAATTTGGATTGATTATTCCAATGAATTCCAATCCCCATTGCATGAAAGGTTGCATGAAATCTTGGTGCAATGGACTAAACACTCTTGATCCATTGTACACCTTTGATCCATGTGTAGCAATCACTAAACACTTTGGGCCAATAATATCCTTCTTTTATGATTTTGAGTGCTTGTCACTCTTGGAGAAAAATGGCCTCCAACCGCCTCAATATGGAATTCTTGTAGCACTCTCTCCACATGATCTGTCCTAATGCATCTTAGTAAAATGCCATTTATGTCTCTTTTGAACAATACACCATTAATTAGAACATATGGGATGGCCTCAGTAACTGAAATGTATCCTTTTTTGTTTTACCCATCCCATGAGGACACATGCCATTTCAAGGAAGTGCACCATGTCTTGGGTCCAACAAGGAGTAGGTACATCATCTCTCCCTTCTTCTTGATCATCTTCGTAGAACAAAAATAGCCTCCCTTTCACTATTTGTTTCATCTTGTTGACCGGATGCTAGTTTCTCACACAAACCCTTCCCACGGACCAGCTTGGTGACCTTGATCTCAATTTCATATTCCATGACATGAGTGATCCATCCTGCATGTTTCTCATTCAAGTCCTTACTGAGAAGGAACTCCTTAACTCCTGTATGGGAGACCAATAGTTGGATTTTTTTGTTTGAAACCAAATGCTTAAACTTCTTCAATCCTCTGATCACTACCAAGACTTGCTTCTCAATGAAGGAGTACCTCACCTCATAATATTCTAGACTTTGGCTAAAGAAAGTAATTGGTTGTTCTGTACTTTATTTGTTCTGCTGAACCAAGATTGTGGAAATTGTGTCGCTACCACCAAAGGCATACAATATGAAGTCTCTGGAAAAATATGGATTCACAAGAGTTGGGGCTTGTGATATGGCTTCTTTGATAGCCTCAAAACTTGATTTTCCTTCAGTTTTCCACTTGAATGCTAAGCTCTTCTTCAACATCAACGTTATTGGCTTAACAAGGGAAACAAAGTTTGGAACAAACCTATGGACAAAATTGATTTTTCCCAAGAAGCTTTGAAGAGCCTTCTTGTGACTTGGCAATGACAATGCTCTTATTTCTTGAACTCTCTCCAGGTCAATTGCAATCCTTCTTTTGATACAATATGGCCTAGAAGCTTTCCTTCATGGGCCAAGAATATACATTTCTTGGGGTTCAATGACACCCCAAAACTTCTACACCTTTGGAACACCTGCCTTAGATGGAAAAGATGGTCTGCTGCATTTTTGGAAAACATTGTAATGTCATCCAGATAGATCAATACTATTTTGTTGATCAGTCCTTAAATTTCATATCCATTTCCTTTTGAAAAGTGGCTCGAATTGGATAATCCAAATGGCATTTTCCTGTAAGCATATGTGCCCCATTTGGTGGTGAAAGCTGTTTTGAATTTATCATCTTCTTTCACCATGATCTGGTTGTACCCTGAGTAGCCATCTAGGAGGGAGAACCTTTCTGACCTAGACACTACTTGCAAGATCTATTCCATTAAAGGGAGTGGGAAGTGATATTTGAGGGAGGCTCTTTTTAAATCTCTAAAGTCAACACATAGCTTAATTTCTCCATTTTTATTTTTGATCGGGACCATATTTACAACCCAACTTGAGTGTTTGATTGGAAATATGATACTTGCCTCTATCAACTTATTCAACTCTTTCTTCATCAAAGGCTAAATATGTAGGTTGAATGGTCTCTTCTTCTACCCGATGGGATGAGTAAACTGGATCTAGTTCGATTGTGTGTTGTGCTAGCTTTAGATTGAACCCTCTTAGGTCTTCATACCTCCAAGCAAACACATAAGGAAATTATTGGAAAAGTTGTACAAATCCATACCTTTCTTGCTCTATGGTCACTTAGCCAATCTAAAGTGTTTTATCTTCTCCAACCGGGATTGACTCTCAATCTTCTCCTTTGATTTGTATGTTATCATTATATCTTCTAAACTAATCATTAGGATTGAAAACTAGATTCCAAAGTGTCACTAATCCTTTGGGAAGTTTGTTTGTATGCAATTGTACTATCCGATTCCCATATCGCTACTCCTAATCCAATCTGCTTTGGTTTCTTGCCAAGAATTCCGATTCTTCTTACAAAAATTTAATGATCTCGTTGATCATTTTCGAACACTTGCTAGCATGTGTTGTTATCTGTCACTTTTGTCCTCACAACCACATGGATGTGTGGTTGTTCTCTATCCCTCTTGATTTTGTTAACCACATCAAACATTGGTCCCACTACCGCAAGTCTATCAAGTAGCTTTATTCTCTTTCTTGGGTATGGACACAATATCGAAGACCTCGAAATCCTCCATGAGATCCCATATCCTAATCTTGTAGTTCTTAAGAAAGTGATTTTTGAAAACATTAAGTCCTCTGACCTGATTGGCAACTAGTTCACTATCACCAAACACTTGTAAGTTCTTGATCTCGCAACTTCCTTACCCAATGAAGACCTTGGACTAAAGCCTCATATTCAAAGCAAAGTATTATTTCAGCAAGAAAACTGGAATCTGAAGGCTAAATAATATCTCATACCATTAAGGGACACAATCATGGCTCCTCCTCCAACTCATTGTCTACTCCTTGAGCCATCAAAGAACAATTTCCATACCTCATTGTCATCCTTGTATTCTGGCTTAATTAGATCAGGAAGAGGATGATTCTCTTCATGTAGGTAGTAGACACCTAGCTCAAATTCTTCCATCTCCTTATAGGGGTCAAAAGCATGAATTTTTTTGGCCCAATCATCGAGAGTCAAGTCTGGGATACATCCCACCTTGGTATTTTCTTCAGAAGTGCTTAGAGGTCTTCTTGATCAAAACCTGAGCAATTGGCATTGATTGGGATAGAACATAAGATTTAATATGAATCAACAATAGGTTCAGATATGATTGTTGCCTTCACCCCATACCTTGTCCTAAAGGGCATATGTGACCAATCACAGACAAGTAGCCTCTAATTTTGGCGGTGAAGTCTCTAGATAGACACAAAGTGAAATGTAATGGAAAATCTATAATTGAAATGTTTTACAAAACAATTACATTGGGACAGGGAGCATGTAGAGTGAGGCTTAGATCCTTGATGATTCCCATAGTGGTAACTACTTTCCCATCTAATTGGACTACTCCTCTAGAGATGAATTCATATTAGAGACCCAACTGATCAACTATTTGTTTAGGCATCATAGAAGTACTAGCCCCAGAATCAATCATACAATTGTGCACCAATTTGTCTCCAATAATTAAAGAGACATATAAGGGAGGAGGTCTCAGGTTCTTACCTTGTCATTCCTCGTGTTTCCTCCCTTATTGAGATGCATTGGTAAGCACTCTCTCTTGTTGGTTAGGGGGTGATTTGAACTTGACTAAATCTGCATGGCAGTTTGCAACAAATCCCTCTTCCTTAGAATGGTCAGTGACTCCCATAGTGAAATATTCACACTTTTCCTTTTCATTTTCTCAATAATATTGAATGAGCTATCCTTTTTTGCCCCTTCCCAGACACATTTCTCTCTTGCACATGGGTTTTTATCACCGGTGCATGACTAGGTTTGGGAGGTGGCTTGGATTGGTTCTACATATTGGGAGTTGTACTTGGAGCACCAGGACCTTGTGGAGTGATGGAAGATTGAGGATCACTTGAGTTTAGTGGTTAGCCCTCTCTAATATTCCTCTTTTTGGACCAGGTATTGGCAGCCACACCTTGAGAAGGGAATTGATTCATTCCACATAAGTCTTTAGCCTACCAATTAACAAGCATAGTCTCTCCTGGAGGTCCACCTTATAGAGCCTCTTGTTGCTGATCCCCCTCTTGGCTAGGTTCTTATGGCACCATACTAGTTTGTGCCATCAAGGCCGACTTAGAGCACCATTAAAGAACATTGATTTGTTATGTGCTTGATTATATGAAAAACATCAATCAAATTGTTATGCCATATTGTTCTCGTGGCCGAGACCAATGCCCTTGATGTTGAAGTTGTGTTTGGATCATATGACCTGAAAGGTCTAGCAGCTTGGGGCTGTCCTTGGTTCTAGCTCTGATTTGTGGTCTAAGATGGTGGCCTATTCTGCTGATACTGGGGTCTAGCTTGATATTGACCCTGAGACTGAGCCTGAGACTGATATGGCCTGGAACTCTGAGCTTGTTGTCTTTTAATAGTTACTAGCTCATTCCCTAGGTTCTAAAGTTGTTTCATGACTTCTTAGAGTTCCTTAGAGGTGTTAAATGATGAAGTGGAAGCTTTAGCTAAACTCTGACTCCTGGGGGTGGGTATAGGAGCTAATGTAGGTGTTTGGCTAGCATCTGGGATTCCTAACTCAGGGTATAGAGGCATGGATGGCCTAGGAGAGATTTTACCAGCCTGAATCAAACGGTTCTCAGCCCCTATGGAAAGGTTATAGGCTGTAGGTAATGTAGTGCCCCCATTTACTCGAATCATTAGGGAAATATCATAATGTAAAGGCCTAAGAAAGTATAAGAAGGCACCTTCATTAGTGGAATTTACTATTGTTGGAATTCTATCCCAGTCCATTGGAATCGAGGTTGAAGTTTGTCATTCACCGCTGTCGTGTGGGGCTCTCTTGATTGTTGTTAGTTGTTCCAACAAAGACAAGTTATCACCTTTCTCTCCAAACTAGTTGTGAAGAGCTGTGCATAGCTGATTCCAATTCTAAATAGAGCCTGCCTCAAGACTCTTGAACCATTGTGAAGCCTTACCTTTGAGTGAAGAGGTGAATAGCTTGACTGCAATGTGCATCTCGTGAATGCCGTGGATGTACAAACATTTGCAATATCTTGAACATGATCACGGGAGAAGTTTGATTTTCCCTAGTGAAATATGGGATACTTTTTAATGCTGCAATAGGAACTGTATTTTGTGTATTCAAGGAAAGTGGACTACTACCGATGAAGTTAACATAAGGATTTGGCTGAGCCATCTTGATCGGTCTGAGAACCCCTCTTGATTGAATGAATGCTCACCCGAGAGGAGGTGTTGATAAAGCTATACTTGGTGGAGATAGAGACCTTTGGGTTATTCTTCCTCTTCCCTCTCATCCGGTGATAAGTCTAGATAGACAAACAACACCTCTTCTCTCGGTTCTTGACCATGTTTTTATTCTTCTCATGAACTTGCTTAGACTACTAAAACCAAGTAGATTTTTTTCTTTTGGAGTCATCAGATGTACACTTTTAAGGCTTCTTAAAAGCTAGAATCACAACAAGTGTACATCAATTCCTACTGTAATAAGATGGAGACTTCTTAGTCCCACCGAGCATGCCAAAATCAAGAGTGAAATCACAGCACCCCAAATGAGTTATGGATCTACTTTTCTAAGGTAGAGTAATTTGGTGTGATTGCATAACATTTAACTTTCCCAAGGTGTCGGACCTTGCAAAAGTGGGAAATCTCTCTAGATTAATGGTTGGTTCCTTATTCTTCTATTCAAATGCATGCATGAGGATTTTGCAGAGGACCTATCTCTATACCTAATCTAAAACTTGCTAAGGAGACAGGGGTAAAAGAGTATAAGGAATAAGAGATAAACTACTGGTGATGCACCAAAGGAATGATGAACACTTATTTTGCTAATAGACACAAACCACCTTAAAATGCATACAATAAACAAAGCACAGATAGCCAGATCTATAATGGGAGACCAAATGAAAGAAAAAGAGACAAGAGAGGATCTAAGATCGATCACGGGCATATTTTATTGCTTCGTGGACTAGTATAGTTCATTATAAGATAGCCAAAAGGAAAAATGTATCACAATTTTAATGGAAGGCCTAAACCCCACAAATCCCTTAATAGAAGGGGAAGGGAGCCTGCAAAACAAAGAATGTCCAAACATTTACAATTAATCCCACCCTTGTATTTATAGATTTGATCAGAGAGAAGAAAGAGAGAGAGAAGTAGGAAAAGCAGTCAAGCTCAACCACCGATGTTAATACTTTGATGAAATCTGCCCCCGATCTATCTTTACTACATAAATCCTTGGTTCAAGTGCCTTAAAGGAAGAGGAAAAGGTGAAATAGATCAAATCTAATCTGGATGTTGAGGCAAGAAGGTCCTACATTGAAATCCTCGAAGATGTTTCCTCAATTTCTTCACCTAACCTCCTCAAAATTAAGGTTTCATGCCTCCATGGCATGGGCGAGGCCAAGATCTTTCCAACAGTGTCAAATTAGCAATATTTTGAGCCTTGAGTCAAAAGATATGCCCCTTCAAATTTTGTATTGGGTCCATATAGATGGGAAAGAAATTTGAAAAATGAGTCCCCTTTTCTATATGGGACATGTGGCAGTAAGATTAGAGCAAAAGTCAAGCTTACGGGTCTCGTAATTTATCTTTTCACCTTTTGCACAAAAACACAAAACTCAAAAACTCCCACAGCTCTAAAGATCCTCCCGAACACGTGGCTCCTTTTGGTTGGCTGGGGAATGTGCTTCCATCTTTATCTTTGTGTCTTTTGAATGAAAGGAAAATTTTCACTTTTTCCCCAACACCCGCTTTGGCTTTGACTCGGGTTCGACATCAAGTTTTCTTTTAGGTAGAGTTGTGGGTCATTTTGCAACTTTTACCCCTATTTAAACAACAAAGGGGCAAGGACAAAAGTTTCCTGACGGCCCACTTTTGCTAGGACACGCGGCAGTCTGGCACTTGTTGGAAACCTTTTCCTTATTCAAACTTTGAATCAGCATCATTAAGACACTTGGTAGCCTCCCGATTTGTGGAATTTTCAATGGTCCCTCTTACTTTTTAGACTTTGGGCTACGTGGCGAGCTCATGCACATTTGGGTCTCCACCTTAAGACCAACTCTTAGAGATGCGCCATTAAGACACTTGGCATTCTTTTCTTAAATTTTATACTTATCCAATTTTGAGGCCCGCCTTTTTCGCCTTTTGACTGTTTTGACCATTTTCTATGTGGAGGGTTGGCGCAAGTTTGGGCTCCCCCTTTTGGATTCACCTTTGGAGAAGTGCTATTAAGACATGTGGCTCCTTTTGCTGCCCTCCATACTTAGTTGATTTTGGGTTTTTTCCCGAACCGTTTTGAGCCAAAGGATTTCGGATCTTCATTGTTTCTTCCCCTTCTTTTTCTGATTCCTCTACATCACCCCTTCTCGTCTGACCTTGCTATCTCATAGTTGAGTCTTCCTGCAACTTGGAGAATGTATTTAAGACGTGGAAATGACCCGACAGATTTGGTTTCTTCGCAATGGATCCATCGGGTCTCTTTTAGCCTCTGCCACTCCATGGTTCGATCCTACAACCAATTTAGGTGGATTTGATTGAATGATTTTTCTCATGATTATTTTATGCGGGGTCATGACTGATCTAGTATTTGGCATGGGGGAGAAATATGGATAATAGTAGTGTCATTGAAAAGTATGTAAAATAAAATAAAATTCCTCATAGATGTATTTTCGGTGGTATTTGACGTCTGCTCAAGGTATGTGTTTGAGATTCAAAAGCACATTTTGGTGAGTTAGCAACAAGACATTGGAGGATGGAGACATCAAAGAATTGAGGTCATCGAGTTACCTCTCGTTAGTCACCTATGACATGGCCACATCGTGGTTTGGTGGCACTTTTTGTTGTGTGTTTTCTTCCATTATGGTATGGTTTACAGTGTGTTCCTATTTTTAATAAGTGGAAATTTCACATTGATAGGGAACATGATCCAATGTTCCATTTCCATTATGTTAGTTTTTTCTATATGTGTATGAGCATAAAAATTTAGCAAATTTTCCTATGTTATTCCCCGAGGTGAAATGTGATGACAGTTGATAATATTACTTGACACATCATGATGTGGTTATAGGTAAACCACTTGAAAACCTTGATTTTCGGTTTGTGGTACTCAGCTTAAAAACCACAGCTTTGTTTCATGGTTAACCATTTAAAACCATATGATCAGTTTGTGATCATCATGCATAAAATTACCTAGTCATGAAAGTAGGTGCAAGTACAAAGGAAGGTTTTCCCCATGTTTGCACTAAGGGGGAATGTTAGGAAATTAATATAGTGCTCATGTAATTAATGTTTGGTTGTATTAATTAATAAGTTACTATTTGATATTATATTGTCATGTAATTATAACAATATAATTTTTTGTATATGTTATGGTGTATATTATAACAATATTATATTGTTATGTGAATCAAAGTACTTAAGGTTCTCTTTAATATAATGAATAATATTACCCAAAACCCAATTAGTGTAACTAGTCTTGTTGATGGAATTTAAAATGAGAAGAGATACCCCTCAATAAGAATGTGTTTAATTAATTTTTCCTTAACAAGACTAACACCCCTGCAGAGAAGAGAACGTGCTTCAACCACATTTTTACTCTAAGTCCTATCGACATTAAAATTTTCCTCTCGTAATTTCTATTTTATTAATGTATGTATTAGGAATAGGATGATGTTAAGTATAATTAGTAGTGGCGTCCAATAGAAGATAACGACACCGTCAATACGGTGCCGCCAATAAAGTAGAGTATGGTAACAATCAAAGTACAAAAGGAATGTTGTGGTAAAAAGTAAATATTTGTCGTAAGTGGTCCGGTAATGTTAAAATGTCAAAGTTGGGGTAAGTAGAGAAGTAGGGTCTACATGATTAGGAATTAGAAATATTATATTTGTAATAAGGACAAGGAGTGATGTCATAAATATTTTGTGTATTTTATTTATAGAAAAGTCTAAAAAGGTGGAACCCATGTGAGATGATAAGGTTTATCTTATCTTAAAAGATAAGCCTACATGTAAAGGAAAGAGTTTAGGCATGGAATATGATTGGCCGAAAGAGATTTCCTATCCTATCTTAGAGATAGGGTGGATAAGCCCAATTCCTATAAATAGAGAGGCCATCCAAACTCATTTATCATAGAGCAAAGTTGTAATAATTATTTTATGAATAAAGGATTCTTTGTGAAGGTGTGTTAAGGAAGTCATCAAGAGGAGTAATTGTGAAGTTTCTCCCATAACCATTGTTGGAATCAAGTGGAGTTGGTAACACTTGGAGTAATTCATGGGTGAGATTGTAATAATTCTATATTAATAATATATTTTACAATTGTATTTCAGATTTGTCATCATTCTTTTTGTCATAGTCTGTGGTATTCTTGTGTTATGTTTGTTGTTGTGTTTCCAAATTACTACCACCAAACCAAAAGTTGTGCATTACTAAAATAATCATAGCATGAGGAGTTCCTGATGAAATATTATCAGAGTGCCAGATTTGTGTTGACATTTTGGTTCCGCTGGGACACATTCCTCGTTGGTGGATTTTCTGGAGAGATATTCCCACTTAGTCATAAATAAATAGGAGGGTAACCTTGTTTTTATTATGCCTAGTAATTACCATGGTAAAGTCACTTTTTACCATGCATAATATTTACCATAGTAACTTTACTTTTTACCATGAATAGTATTTACCACAGTAACTTCATTTTTTACTGTGAATAGTGTTTACCCCAGTAACTTCATTTTTACCGTAAATAGTGTTTACCACAGTAAAGTCAGTTTTTACCGTAGTAAGTCAAGATTACCGTGGTCATTCCTATTTTACTGTAGAAAGGTGTAAAGTCACTTTCTATTGTAGTGAGTCCAATTATTTGTGCACATAAGTCTTACTAATTGTACTTGTGAGTTGGTATTTCACTGTGGTTACATTTAAAAATGGGGAAGATTCCTATTTTTTAGCCCAATCTAATGAAGATGCTTCCTCTTTCATTCAAGAGTTTAAACAATCTTGCATTTTTAATGGCCTCATAATAAGGGAATAATGGACTGAATTTTTTTCCTACCTTTTTAGATGGTTCAGCTCTTAGGTGGTTTGAAACACTAGGTGATAATGTGAAAAACTCATGGGATTTATTAACTAAAAGTTTTCTTGAAGAATTTGGTGAACAAAAGAAATATGTAGATCTCATGATCGATATCACAAAGCTATCCCAAGGAGAGAAGGAGAAGATAAGGGATTATCATGCTCGTGTTCTAGAGCTAAGGAGGAAGCTCGATGCCTAGATCTAGAAGGAAGGATTAGCGGATGGGTTAATGAATAGTGTGGATAATATCCTCTGTAAGCACTTCATTTTTGGGATGAAGCCAGAGATAAGACAACGAGTGAAGTATGACCGCCCAACTACCATTGAACAAGCAAATGAGATTATAAGAAGGCAAGAAGAAAGCATGGAAGAGGAGCCCAAAGAAATTGTTGCTAAAGTAGAGGCTACACTAGCACCTTTGGTCCATAATCCACAACCACTCTTGGTGAGCAAAAATATTTCTCCTAGTACATCTATTGAGTATGAAGATATGCTAAGGAAGATGGTCCAGCTTAACTATTAATCTTCTTTAAGGAAAAGACTTTAGTTCTTAGGGAGGAGATAGAAGTCCAAAAAGAAATATTTATGAATTTGTATGCTATAGTTGTTATAAAAGGGTCATTATAAGTATAATTGTCAGATAGAGCTTCTACATCCAGTACAAGAGATAATGATAAAGGAAAAGCACTGTGAATTCTTTTGATGTAGTAGATAAGAGCATAAATAATGAAGTAGATGTGTTTGTAAAAAAGAAAGAAAGAAAAAGATAACCAAGATGGAAATGACCCTAAGAAGATGAAAGGAGAAAATAATAATAAAAATAGGAGAAGAAAGTTGGGTGTGCAAGATTTTATGATTTCACAGGGACAATGACCATACTCCATCTTAGAAGATCTGTCCAAAATGCTTGCAAATATTACATATGATCAACTCTTGGCTATGTCTTCTGAGAAGAGGTGGGAGCTATGAAGTGGAATCAATGCTCGATGAAGGAAGGAGGTTGAGGTCCCTATTTTGGAGGTAGAGGTGGATCCCTATGCTCCACAAGCTGAGGTATTATGTAATGGTATTTCAATTCATGATGTCTTAGTTGATGGAGGTGTTGCAGTTAATGTAATGAACAAGTCTGTAATGAATATGTTGGGTTTAAAAATTGATTGCCCCTCAACACTTATGTTAAGGTCATTAAATAAGGGAAAAACTAAACCAGAAGGTGTAGTTTCAAATGTGGCAATATCTATTATGGGTGTTATATGTGTGGTAGACTTTTTAGGTGATGAAAATGGTACTTTTGTGTACCCAATGTTGTTGGGAAGACCATGGCTAAGGAGAGTTCATGCTAGAAACTACTGGAATCAAGGCTTCATGACACTTGGACGTAGTAGAGAGAGGGTGAAGATAAACATGATCCCTCAACATCATAAGACGTAACTGTGGATTCAAGTGATGAAACTGATGACCTGGACATCTCCTTTGATTACTCTAGTACTAGTGAAGTGGACACATAAGATGAAGAAAGTGACGTTGATGTTTTGGTCATGGATATCCTTCCACCACACCGACTCATGAACCCATAAAATTATCTAAATAAGAAATTGATGATCATCTCCAACAAATAAATATTGGTGATGTTGTGATGGAGAATGAGAAGGAATCCTACCTCCAGCTCTTTAGAAGGTACATACACCTATTCACTTTTGATTACAAGGAACTCTATCAAGTAAGTTGGGTAGAATATTATATTGAGCTGGTTAATGGTGCTAAGCCCATATATCAAATGCCATATAGAATGAATCCTATTTTTCCAAGACTCGTAAAAGAAGAAATAGATAAGTTACTTGATGTAGGATTCATATTTGTTGTGGGGAATTTAGAATGGGTTTCTCCCATTGTCATCTCAATAAAAAAGAATGGGAAGCTACACATTTGTGTTTATTATAGGAAGCTCAATAAGGAAACAAAGATGGATCATTACCCTCTTCCATTCTCAGATCAGATCTTGGACGAAGTAGCTAGCCAGGAATGCTATAGTTTTGTTGATGGATATAGTGGATACAACCAAGTTTATATAGCTGAGAAAGATCAGCTGGAGACCACGTTCACCACTCCTTGGGGAAATTTTTCTTATAGAGTTATGCCTTTTGGGTTGTGTAATGCTTCGGTAACATTCCAGCGTTTGATGAATAGGGTGTTTGAACCCTACATTAGGAACTTCATCAGAGTATTTCTGGATGATTTTAGCATCTATGGGAGCAAGATAGACCATCTCCGCACTAGATGGAGACAACATTTCAAACGTTAGATGAAGAACAAGCCTCACTAAACCCTACAAAGTGTGTCTTTGGATGTTCTAAAGGTGTTTTGTTAGGGCATGTTGTATCCAAAGATGGTATTGGTACCGATCCTGATAAAGTTTCAAAAATCAAAGAGTTACCATTTCCTATGAATAGAAGTAAGTTGAGATCATTTTTAGGCCATGTGGGTTACTATAGAAGGTTCATCAAGAATTTCTCAAAGATTGCATAGCCACTAACCCAGCTTTTGAAGAAGGATGTTACTTATGAACCAGAAATAAGGTGCATGAAGCTTTTGAACAAATAAATGAAGCTTTGGTGTCTTCACCTATTTTAAAGAATCCAAATTGGAGCAAGCCATTCATTATGTATACTAATGCCTCAGATGTAACACTAGGAAGTAATCTTAACCAAAAGGATGAAAATGGGAATGATCATCTAGTTTACTTTGGGGAGAGATAAATGAGCAAATCTTGAGGTAAATTATATCAGAATCAAAAAAAGGCTCTAGCTATCATTTTTTCGTAAATAAGTTTAGAAATTACTTGCTAGGGAAGAAATTTATAGTTATAATAGATCATCAAGCTCTAAAATATATTGTAAATAAGCTTAACCCATCATGGAGGATAGCAAGATGGATAATTTTTCTACAATAATTTGAATTTGATATTATAGATAGGCCAGGAAAGAAGCATGTCAATGTAGATGCACTCTCTCGAGCCTATGATGGTTTAGGTTCATCTTGTGATGATGATGATTTCCCAGATGCAACATTGTTATCCCTTGACATAATCCCTAGTGAATACATAGATATTTGGAATTATCTGAATGAATTCAAGTTTTTTGATGGTGCCAATGCAAAGACTAAGAGGAAGATTACTCAAGCCAGTTGTCCATATTCTATTCTACATGGAGTATTATTTCGGATAGGACCTGATGGACAATACAAGAGGGTAGTTGGACGTGATCAAGGGAAGGAGCTGATAGAAGAATTCCACAATGGTACATGTGGAGGACACTTCTCTGGACAACTTACAACAAGAAGGATCTTGGATGTAGGTTATCACTAGCCCACTCTTTTTAGAGATTGTTATAATTATTGTAAGACATGTGATATTTTTCAAACACATGGTAACCGTAAGACTTCATTAGCTCCATTATGCCCTATTCTTCCACTTGGTCCCTTTGAAAAGTGGGGAATAGATATTGTAGGTCCACTTCCAACTACCCCATGCCAAAATAAGTATATTGTAGTTGCCACAGATTATTTAACCAAGTGGGTTGAAGCTAGGCTATTGAAAACAACTTACATGGATGAAGTGGCAAGGTTCATATATGAATGCATTCTCATTAGATTTGGTTGCCCATTAGAAATTATAACAGATCAAGGAATCAACTTCATTAATGAGGTGGTAAAATCCCTAGTCAACAAGTTTTCTATTAAGCACAAGAAGGCAACAACATACAAGCCAAGCACAAATGGATAGGTGGAACAAACAAATTTTGTGTTGTGTCAAATTCTAGCAAAAGATGCAGCCTTGTAGGTACATAAGTGGGATAAAAGGATTCATGCAGCATTGTGGGCATATAGGGAAACATAAAAGTCAACAACATGATACTCCCCATTTCAGTTGGATTATGGCATTGATCCAGTTCTTCCTATTGAGTTTGATATTCCCACCTTGTGAGAGTTATTAAAAATTAAAGGATGGATGAAAGTGATTCAAGAAAAGAAAGGTTCAGTGCATCTTCATTTGCTAGAGGAAATGAGGGAAATAGTGAAGGATACAAGCTATAAGAAGAAAATGAAGTGTAAGGAATACTTTGATAAAAATATCCATTGGTCTCCATTTTATGTGAATGACTTGGTTATAATATATGATTTCAGATAAAAAAGAAGGCAGAGAAAATTTCTTCCAAAATGGATGGGGCCATAAAAATAGAAATTGTGCATGAAAATGGTACATACCGATGGAGGAATTGGATGGTACTCCCATTACGAAATGGGTCAACCATGACAAGTTGAATATTTTCCAGCATCACCTTCAAATGTCCATAAGAGTCTACTCCGAGGATGGAGTAGAAGCTAGGAAGGGGGAAAATTTCGACATTAAAATTATCCTCCCTAATTTCTATGTATTAGGAATAGGATGGTGTCAATTATAATTAGTAGTGACATCCAATAGCAGATAATGATGCCATTAGTATGGTGCCGCCAATAAAGTAGAGTATGGTAATGGATCCAAAGTACAAAAGGAATGTTGTGGTAAAAAGTAGATATTTGTCGTAAGTGGTCCGGTAATGTTAAAATGTCAAAGTTGGGATAAGTAGAGAAGTAGGGTCTACATGATTAGGAATTAGAAAATTTATATTTATAATAAGGAAAATGAGTGATGTCATAAATATTTGTATATTTTATTTGAGAAAAGTCTAAAAAGGTGGAACCCATGTGAGATGATAAGGTTTATCTTATCTTAGAAGATAAGCCTACATGTAAAGGAAAGAGTTTAGGCATGGAATATTATTGGTGGAAGATATTTCCTATCCTATCTTAGAGATAGGTGGATAAGCCTAAATTCCTATAAATAGAGAGGCCATCCCCCTCTCATTTATCATAGAGAAAAGTTGTAATAATTATTTTATGAATAAATAATTATTTGTGAAGGTGTGTTAAGGAAGTCATCAAGAGGAGTAATTGTGAAGTTTCGCCATAACCATTGTTGGAATCAAGTGGAGTTGGTAACACTTGGAGTAATTCATGGGTGATATTGTAATAATTCCATGTTAATAATATATTCTACTACTTGTATTTTAGATTTCTCATCATTCTTTTGTCATAGTCTGTGGTATTCTTGTGTTATGTTTGTTGTTGTGTTTCTAGATTACTACCACCAAACCAAAAGTTGTGTATTACTAAAATAATCATAAAGCATGAGGAGTTCCCAGGTGAAATATTATTAGAGTGTTAGATTCATGTTGACACCCCCAAAGGTCTTGCATAGGCAAAGATCCAGTCCCGATTATGGTCCCCGATTATTCCCCTCCCCCCCGCAGCCGGGGTTTCCTTTGAAGCTTCATCAAAATTCGGTTTGAATTTTCCCTTCTCGGTTTGGACCACTTAATGATAGTGGACATGAATTAGACTTGAGGCAATATGAAGGTAAACTCTTTGAGAAATTGCTCTTATCTACTAGAACAAGCTTCTTTAGTCTTCACCTTAATGATATTGGATTTCTCTTTAATCAAGGAAATCAAACCAACACTAAATTTTCTCGATGTTATCCTTCCGATTTTGAAGATGAGAGCATTGCTTTCCTTCCATAAGCTTCAGATGAAGTGGGAAGGGCCATTTCACAGGTATCCATAAGAAAGGGGTACCTAAAAGGACAATCCCATTATAACAAGCATTCCTCAATGGAGTTAGGGTAGACCCATTGTACTTTGAAAAGCTCCAACACCTTGGAAAATACCACTTGAGCAAAGGGACAAGAGATGAGGAGGTGGTTGACACTTTCTTCCTATTTTTACAAAGCACACACCTGTTGGGGAGGAACATCCCATGTTTCCTCAAATTATCCACAGTGAGGATTTTATTCTAAGTAGTTAACCAAAGGAAAATGTTAACTTTAGATAAAAGGTCCTTTACCCAAATTTTTCCCTAGAAATATTTTTGGCTAGAATTCTTGAAATTTAGGAGGTATGCAGATTTAATAGAGAAATTTCCAGTAATCCTCTTCCTTCCATATAATAGAGTCCTCATTCTGTTGGAAGAGTGGTATATAGAAATTCTTTAACTTAGAGTTGAGATTATCAAAAATTTGATCATCCCCAATGAAATTGGGAGGGGGATGCACCTTCTCCCAAAGAACATGATTATTGGAGAAGCTCCAATAGTCTCACGTAACCCAAAATTTACCATTGTCTTCAAAGAACTATGCCACAATTATCCCAAGTTATTCCTCCACTAGAGGTTTATCAAAAATCCAAAAATCCATCCAAAATAAAATTCTATCACCTTTCTAAATATTCCATTTATTACCACTACTCAGATCTCTAAGAGAGAAAAGAATTTCAAAATAAGGATCCCTTAGGGATATAGTCTTACAGAAAGAAAGTCTTTATTCTGCCAGTATTCCTTAAATATTTCCTTTTGATGATATCAATCTAAAATCCTTCTTCATTAATCACTCTTCAACCAAATTTAGCCACAAGAGATTCATTCATGAGTCTCATACTCTTTAATCCCAGCCTACCACAATCCTTAGGCTTAGTCACTTTTTCCAAGGCCACAAGAGGGAATTTGAACTTATCCTCAGTGCCAGCCCATAAGAACCTATTTTGAATTTTTTCTAGATCTTCCAAAGTCTTTCTTGGAAGCCGAAAAGGGACAGACGTAGATTGGGACACATGGAATAGAGCTCTAGAGAATATGTATTTTTCTTACTTGAGAAAGGAGAATCCCCTTCCTAGAAGGCATCTAATTGGAAAATCTCTCGAGCAGAGTGTTCCAGATGAAATGGTTTGGTTTTTTTATGAATGAGGTGAATTCCACATAGGAATCCAAAAATTCTTTATCTTACAACGGAAAATGAGAGCCAGTCCTACTTGGAAATGCTCTTCCACATTAATGAAGAAAATAACACTTTTGAGGAAGTTGACCATCTGACCAGAGACCTCCTCATACTCATTCAGAACATCTTTGAAGATAGAGGATTCCTGCATAGATGCCCTCCCCATAAAAACATTAGCACTAACAAATTGGTTAAGGAAAGTAGGTTGAAGACCATTAGAAATTTTGAGACCTTACAAGATATTAAGGGAAACCACCTAGTTGCAGAGTCTGCTTAAAGTTTCCATCACAATTGTGTAGAGGAAGGGGAGAGGGATCTCCCTATCTGAGTCCTCTACCAGCTTGAAAGAAACCTTCTAGTTTTCCATTGATCATAACAAATAATCCTACAAAAGAAATGCAGTCCATAACAATGTTGATAAAAAATGCATCAAACCCCACCTTGGTTAGAAAGGAACAGAGAAGGGACCATGAAACTCTGTCATATGCTTTATGCATATCTAGCTTGACAAACATGGAAAATCACTGAAACATTGATGAGAATGAATGGCCTCTTAGATGACCACAATGTTATCTAGAATTTGTCTCCCAAGAACAAAATCCCCTTGATTAGGAGAGATGAAATTGCCCAAGACATTTCCTGAGCATGAAAGTGATAATTTTGGTAATCAATTTGTAGCTAGTGTTGCATAGACTAATGGGTCTAAAATATTTCACATCCTTGGCCCCTATCATCTTGGGAATAAGGACCAGGAAGGTGTTGTTAATTTGTTTGAGGATCTAGCCATTACTGAAGAAAGTTTGGATCATCTCAATGACATCATTCTTAACCACTTCCTAGAATTGTTGGAAAAAGAAGGCTAGGAACCCATCTAGGCTAGGGGATTTATCCGGTTCCATATCAAAAATGGTACATCTGATTTCTTCCTCCCTAGGAATGAGCATAATATCTCTATTATCCTATTGCAAGATGACATTCTAGAAGAGTCCTAAAGCCTTCTCCCAAGAAGTTCTATTCAGATCAACCCTAGGGAGAAAGAGGTCCTTAAAATAATTGATAATAGCTTCATTGATTTATTTTTCATCTTCTGTGAGTGTACCATCATTTTTCCTGATTTCCTTGATCTTGAGATGGTTTTTCCTAGAGGTGGCAGAGAAGTGGAAGAATTTATTATTTCTATCACCCTCCTTTATCCATTTAACTCTAGATTTTTACTTCCAGTAGAATTCCTTCTTGGCTAAGATATCATGATATTCAATAAGGAGAGCCTGCTCTTGACTTTTAAGTGCTTGGTTGAGCCCATCTTCCTCCATCATCTCCTCAATAGTCCTTAAGTCCTCCTTAATTCAACTCTTATATTGGAAGATGTTCCCAAAGATTTCCTTATTCCAAATTTTTAGGTTTTGTTTAACATGTTTCAACTTTAAAATTAATTTATACATCGGGATACCATGGACCGTGATCCCCCACCAATCTTGAATTCTCAAGAGGATGTCAGGATGTTGGAGCCACATTTTTCAAATCTGAAAGGTCTAGCTTTTTTAGGAATAGCCATACCCATCTTGAGAATGATCGGATTGTGGTCAGATCCAATTTTGGGCAAGGTGGATAGAGAGTAGAGTTGATTAAGCATGCAAGAATGACTCACCACAAATCTATCTAGTCTAATCTGTATGAGGTCCTGACCAGTTCTTTTGTTAGCCCAAGTGAATTTGGACCCTCCAAGCTCGAGGTCCACAAGATCATTATTTACTAAAAATTAGCCAAACTCATCGATACTTATCAAGATAGGAGATGCGTCCCTGTCATCAGCAATCCCTGGCACTATGATAATTCTTCACCGGAACTCCTCGTGCTATGATTATTTACTAATGCACAGACCTTTAGTTTGGTGGACGTAATCCATGAGATTCTTCAACAAGACTATGGGAGAAACTTTACAATTACACCTCTCGATGGCTTCTTCAACACACCTTTAACTGATGGCTTCCTTCGCACACTTCCTACAATATTTCTCACTACTTCTTTCTATGCTAAATGAGGGGGGTGGCCTCTCTATTTATATAACTTCCAGGCTTATCCATCCTATCTCTAAGATAGGATAAGAAATCCACTGACGAATCATATTCCATACCTTAACTCTTATCCGTACATGTAAGCTTATCTATTAAGATAAGATAAACCTTATCATTTTACATGGGTTCCACATTTTTAGAATTTTTACAAATAAAATACACAAAATATTTATGACCTCACTCCTTGTCCTTATTACCAATATAATATTTCTAATTCCTAATCATGTAGACCCTACTTCTCTAATTACCCAAACTTTGACATTTTAACATTATGGACCACTTACGACAAATATTTACTTTTTACAACATTCCTATTGTACTTTTGATACATTACCGTACTCCACATTATTGGTGGCACCGCATCGATGGCGCCGTTATCTTCTATCGACGCTACTACTAATTACACTTAACAACATCCTATTCCTAATACATATATTAATGAAATGGAAATTTTGGAGGAAAATTTTAGTGTCGACATCTTCCCCCTTCCTAGCTTCTACTCCGTCCTCGGAGTAGACTATTCTGGTGCTTGGAAAATCTTCAACTTGTTGTGGTTGACCCATTTCAGTAATGGGAGTGCCATCCATTCCTCCAATCAGACGTATCATTTTCATGCACAATTCTGCTTATTTTGTAGGGCCCCATCCATTTTGGAAGAAATTTTCTCTGTCTTCTTTTTTTGTATCTGGAATCATATACTAGAACCAAGTCATTTACTTGAAATGGAGACCACCGGATCTTTTGATCAAAGTACTCCTTCGCTTCATTTTCTTCTTATGGCTTGTATCCTTTGCTATTTCCCTCATTTCCTCTAGCAAATGAAGATGTACCAACCTTTCTTTTCTTGAATCACTTTCATCCATCCTTTCATTTTTCATAACTCACAAAGTGGGAATATCAAACTCAATAGGAAGAAGCTCGGATCAATGCCATAGGCCAACCGAAATGGGGAGTATCCTCTGTTGCTGACTTTGATGTTGCCCTATATGCCCACAATGCTTTGCATGAATCCTTTTATCCCATTTATGTACTGCAAGGTGCATCTTTGCTAGAATTTGACACAGCACAAAATTTGTTCGTTCCACCTGTCCATTTGTGCTTGGCTTGTATGTTGTTGCCTTCCTGTGCTTGATAGAAAACTTATTGACTAGGGCTTCTACCACCTCATTAATGAAGTGGCTTCCTTGATCTGTTACAATTTCTAATGGACAACCAAATCTGGTGACAATGCGTTCATATATGAACCTTGCCACTTCATCCATGGAAGCTGCTTTCAATGGCCTAGCTTCAACCCACTTGGTTAAATAATCTGTGGCAACTACAATATACTTATTTTGACGTGATGTAGTTGGAAGTGGACCTACAATGTCTATTCCCCATTTTTCAAAGGGACCAAGGGGAAGAATAGGACATAATGGAGCTGATGAAGTCTTACGGTTACCATGTGTTTGACAAATATCACATGTCTTACAATAATTATAACAGTCTTTAAAAAGAGTGGGCCAGTGATAACCTGCATCCAAGATCCTTCTTGCTGTAAGTTGTCCAGAGAAGTGCCCTCCACATGTACCATTGTGGAATTCTTCTAGAAGCTCTTTTCCTTGATCACGTCCAACTGCCCTCTTGTACTGTCCATCAGGTCCTATTCGAAATAATGCTCCATGCAGAATAGAGTATGGACGACTGGCTTGAGTAATCTTTCTCTTAGTCTTTGCATTGGCACCATCAGGAAACTTGAATTCATTCAGATAATTCCAAATATCTATGTATTCACTAGGGATTGTGTCAAGGGAGAACAATGCTGCATCGGGAAAATCATCATCATCACAAGATGATCCTAAACCATCATAGGCTCGAGAGAGTGCATCTGCATTGACATGCTTCTTTCCTGGCCTATCTATAATATCAAATTCAAATTCTTGTAGCAAAATTATCCATCTTGCTATCCTCCCTGATGGGTTAGGCTTATTGACAATATATTTCAGAGCCTGATGATCCGTTACAACTATAAATTTCTGCCCTAGCAAGTAATTTCTAAACTTCTTTACAGCAAAAATGATAGCCGAGCCTCTTTTGATTCATGGATAGTTTACCAAAGCTTCGCTCATTTTTCTGCTCCCAAAGTAAATTGGATGTTCATTCCCATTTTCATCCTTTTGGCTCAAAGTACTACCTAGTGCTGCATCTGAGGCATCAGTGTACACAATGAATGGCTTGCTCCAATCTGGATTCTTCAAAAACAGTGAAGACACGTGGCTTCCTCAGCTTGTCCAAAAGCTTCATGCGCCTTGTTTCGGTTCATAAGCAACATCCTTCTTCAAGAATCAAGTTAGTGGTCAGTGCAATCTTTGAGAAATTCTTGATGAACCTTCTATAGTAACCCACATGGCCTAAAAATGATCTCAACTTACTTCTATTTATAGGAAATGGTAAATCTTTGATTTTTGAAACTTTATCAGGATCAGTACCAATACCATCTCTGGATACAACATGCCCTAACAAAACGCCTTTAGAACATCCAAAGACACACTTTGTAGGGTTTAGTGAGGCTTGTGCTTCATCTAACCTTTGAAATGCTGTCTCCATCTGGTGCAGGTGGTCCAACTTGCTCCCATAGATGCAAAAATCATCCAGAAATACTCTGATGAAGGTCCCAATGTAGGGTTCGAACACCCTATTCATTAAACGCTGGAATGTTGTTGGAGCATTACACAACCCAAAAGGCATAACTCTATAAGCAAATGTTCCCCAAGGAGTGGTGAACGTGGTCTTCAGCTGATCTTTCTCTGCTATACGAACTTGGTTGTAGCATTTATATCCATCAAAGAAACTATAGCACTCTGCCACTACTTCGCCCAAGATCTGATCTCGAAAATGGAAGAGGGTAATGATCCTTCTTTGTTGCCTTATTGAGCTTCCTATAATCAACACAAATGCGTAGCTTCCCATTCTTTTTTATTGAGATCACAATGGGAGAAACCCATTCTGAATTCTCTACAACAAATATGAATCCTGCATCAAGCAACTTATCTATTTCTTCTTTTACGAGTCTTGGAAAAATTAGGATTCATTCTATATGGCATTTGCTTTATGGGCTTAAGCACCATCTACTAGCTCAATAAAATGTTCTACCCAACTTACTTGGCGGAGTTCCTTGTAATCAAAAGTGAATAGGTGTATGTACCTTCGAAAGAGCCGGAGGTAGGATTCCTTCTCACTCTCCATCACAAAGATCACCAATCTTTATTTGTTGGAGACGATCATCAACTTCTTCTTGAGATAATTTTATGGGGTCATGAGGTGGTGTGATGGTAGCGAGGATATCCATGACCTGAAACATCCACCTTGCTTTCTTCATCTTGATGTCCACTTCATGGTACTAGAGTAATCGAGAGGATGTCCAATCATCGGTTTCATCACTTGAATCCACGGTGTTCTACTTTATGATGTCGAGGGATCACATTTATCTTCACCCTCTCTCTACCACGTCCAAGTGTCATGAAACCTTCATTCCAAAGTAGTTTCTTGCATGAACTCTCCTTAGTCATGGTCTTCCCAAAGCAAAGATTGGGTACGCAATGCAGCATTACCATTTTTCATCACCTGAAAGTCTACCACACATACCACACCCATAACAGATATTGCCACATTTGAAATTACACCTTCTGGTTTAGTTTTTCCCTTATTTAATGACCTTAACATAAGTGTTGAAGGGCGATCAATTTTTAACCCCAACATATTCATTACAGACTCGGTCATTACATTAACTGCAGCACCTCCATCAACTAAGACATCATGAATTGAAATACCATTACATAATACCTCAGCTTGTGGAGCATAGGGATCCGCCTCGCTCTCCAAAACAGGGACCTCAACCTCCTTCCTTCTTCGAGCATTGAGTCCACGTCGCAACTCCCGCCTCTTCTCAGAAGACATAGCCAAGAGTTGACCATATGTAATATTTGCAAGCCTTTTGGACAGATCTTCCAAGATGGAGTATGGTCCTTGCCCCGTGAAATCGAAAATCCTGCACACCCAACTTTCTTCTCCTATGTTTCTTACTAGTTTCTTCTTTCATCTTCTTAGGATCATTTCCATCTTGATTATCTTTTTCTTTCTTTCTTTTTGTTACAAACACATCTACTTCATTATTTCTGCTCTTATCTACTACATCAAAAGAATTCACAGGTGCTTTTCCTTTATCATTATCTCCCTTACTAGATGTAGAAGCTCTATCTGGACAATTATACTTATAATGACCCTTTTTATAACAACCATAACAAACAACTTCAGAAATATTTCTCTTTGGACCTCTATCTCCTCCCTGAGAACTAAATTCCTTTCCTTGAAGAAGATTAATAGTTAACTGACCCATCTTTTTGAGCAGATCTTCATACTCAGTAGATGTATTAGGAGAAATATTTGTGCTCACCGGGAGTGGTTGTGGATTCAGGACCAAAGGTGCTGGTGTAGGCTCTACTTTAGCAACAATTTCTTTGGGCTCCTCTTCCATGCTTTCTTCTTGCCTTCTTGCAATCTCCTTTGCTTGTTCAATGGTGGCTGGGCGGTCATACTTCACTCGTTGTCTGATCTCTGGCTTCATCCCAAGAATGAAGTGCTTACAGAGGAGATTATCCACGCCATTCATCAACCCATCCGCTAGTCCTTCCTTCCGGATCTGGGCATCGAGCTTCCTCCTTAGCTCTAGAACACGAGCATGATAATCCCTTATCTTCTCCTTCTCTCCTTGGGATAGCTTTGTGATCTCGATCATGAGATCTGCATATTTCTGTTGTTCACCAAATTCTTCAAGAAAACTTTCAGTTAATAAATCCCATGAATTTTTCACATTATCACCTAGTGTTTCAAACCACCTAAGTGTTGAACCATCCAAAAAGGTAGGAAAAATTCAGTCGATTGTTCCTCTTATAAGGCCATTACAAATACAAGATCGTTTAAACTCTTGAATGAAAGAAGAAGCATCTTCATTAGATTGAGCTGAAAAACAGGAATCTTTCCCATTTTCAAAAGTAACCACTGTGAAATACCAACCCACAAGTACAATTAACAAGACTTATGTGCACAAATAATTGGAATCACTATACTAGAAAGTGACTTTACACCTTTCTACAGTAAAATAGAAATGACCATGGTAAACTATGGTAAAACTTGACTTACTACGGTAAAAACTGACTTTACTGTGGTAAACACTATTCACAGTAAAAAGTGAAGTTACTGCGGTAAATACTATTCATGGTAAAAAGTGACCTTACTGCGGTAATTACTATTCCCAGCAAAAAGGACTTTACCAGGGTAACTACTATTCATGGCAAAAATGACTTTAACATGGTAACTACTATTCACGGTAAAAATGACTTTACCATGGTAACTACTATGCACAGTAAAAACAAGGTTACCCTCCAATTGATTTTTGACTTAGTGGGAATATCTCTCCAGAAAATCCACCAACGAGGAATGGTCCCGCAATGCAGAACCAAAATGTCATGAAATCCCGCACTATGATAATTCTTCACCTGGAACTCCTCGTGCTATGATTATTTACTAATGCACTGCCTTTAGTTTGGTGGACGTAATCCATGAGATTCTTCAACAAGACTATGGGAGAAACTTTACAATTACACCTCTCGATGGCTTCTTCAACACACCTTTAACTCGATGGCTTCCTTCGCACACTTCCTACAATATTTCTCACTACTTCTTTCTATGCTAAATGAGGGGGTGGCCTCTATTTATAGAACTTCCAGCTTATCCATCCTATCTCTAAGATAGGATAAGAAATCCACTACGACGAGTCATATTCCATACCTTAACTCTTATCTCGTACATGTAAGCTTATCATTAAGATAAGATAAACCTTATCATTTTACATGGGTTCCACATTTTTAGAATTTTTACAAATAAAATACACAAAATATTTATGACCTCACTCCTTGTCCTTATTACCAATATAATATTTCTAATTCCTAATCATGTAGACCCTACTTCTCTAATTACCCAAACTTTGACATTTTAACATTACCGGACCACTTACGACAAATATTTACTTTTTACAAAATTCCTATTGTACTTTGATCATTACCGTACTCCACATTATTGGCGCACTGCATCGACTTGTGGCGCCGTTATCTTCTATCGGATGCTACTACTAATTACACTTAACAACATCCTATTCCTAATACATATATTAATGAAATGGAAATTTTGGAGGAAAATTTTAGTGTCGATAGTCCACCTTTTTTCTCCCAGGGAGTGAAGGGTATTAAAATATCCCTCAACAATCCAATCACTATCTTTAAACAAAAACCTTCCTCTTGCCTGAGTTCTCCCAAAGATTCCTTTTATCAACAACACGATTGGGGCCATAGATATTAGACATAATCCGGGACTTGTGTGAAACTAAATCAAGTAAAGCACATGGTCAAGTGGTTGGTCGAAGACGAAGCACCAAACCTTTAACCAATATGGGGTTCCGAGGGTGGCAATGCCTCCCGAAGCACCATCCAAAGCTTACCCCAACCCAAAGACCATCTTTCCGATCACCCTACTCACTTATTTGAATATTTCAGTACTCATTTTTGTTTCTTGGATCATCAAAATATCAGATTTTTATTTGTTCCTAAAATCCTTCATAATTCTTTGCTTACTGGGGTTATTCAACCCTCTAATATTCCAAGATAGTAAAATCATTTATTCTTTGATTGAGGAAACCTAAGAGGTTTATGTATCCCTTTATCCATATATTTCTTTACCAAGGTCTCCCTCTTCTCCTTGTTAGATTTTCCCCTTTTAGAGTTAATTCTTTACCCACATCAACTCTGAAATTGCTTCTAGTAATAGGCTTGGACCCTATTGCTAGAGTGATGGGGGAGGACACTGGATCAACAGAATTAAGAACAATACCTCCCATCAAGAGATCAAAAGAATTTGATTTTGATATTCCTTCCTCCTATCTTTGGCTAAACGAGCTTTGTCCAACCGACGATAAGTCTTACAGTGGGAAAGTCCCCGTGCCACTTTTAGCACATATTTCCTCCGAATCTGATAGATACTCAACTTCCTTCTATTTTAGATTTGGGAAAATTCCTCTTCACTCATCTTTTCATTATCTTCTTTACCCCATTCAACCTTGTTCTTTGGATCTTCCTCTTTAGCCACAACTTGTGTCTCTACAACTATAGTCTCCTTAGGAGCCTCTTGATCCCCTCTAGGATCCTAATTAATGGTTCTTCCATTTCCCCACCTTTCTCCATTATGTGTTATATTCTTTAGGAGCCAAGGTATGAGATTTTGGACATGTTTCCTACTTCTTATTCTGTGTTGGGAACCTTCGAGGATCATGCCCAACAAATTTGCATTTGTAACAAATAAAAGGGGACAGGGCATACTCAAATCTTTGCACCCAATCACAAAATTTTGAGAGCAAAGTGATAGATTTTTCCAAGATCTGACTCCTTATTTCATATTAATGCAAAACCTTGCATGCATTAACCCGGTTTGAGATTTAGTTATAGGATCTATCGTTATCAAGGTTTATAGCTTCCTTTTGGCTATACCAATCAGGACCTCAGGTTCCCAAAACTCAAGAGGTAAGCCAGGGAGATTCACTTAGATAGGGTATTCAGAGATAATTTTTTCAAAGGGATTGAAGTTTGGCTCCCATTATTGCACTACCACATGGGACTTACCAATGAACCAAAGCCCTCAAACTAGAATCTGCAAGGCATGATCTTTACTAGGAATAGAAATTAAAAAAATCCATTTGCATAAGCAGTTACCTCAATAGATCCATTTTGTGCCCATCTTCTCTTGGCCCAACTACGAAAAAAATCAATGTTGGGTCAAGATCCCAAACATTTGGCGAACAAAGCTCCTTCCATATTTGCCTTGGCTCACTCCAAGAGAGAGTTAGGTATTTTAAGGGCCAGAAGGTCCTTATCTTTAGAAGGCTCCAATCCTTCCAAGGAATTTTTGTCCAAATTTTTCCCAACCAACGTTTTTCGCCCACGTGTATTCCACCACTCTCCACTCTATCGTCCTTACCTAGGTCGGGCGCGTGCGCCTGGCAACGGCTCGTGAGGCTTCTCAAGTTCCACAGAATCCACAGAAGGAATTCCATCACTCCCGCTTCCAATGTTCAAACCAAGGCTTACCTCTTCCGCCACATTTAAAATTTTTCTTTCCGCTCTTGCTCCCACTTCCATCGCGTTATTAAAAAAGTGCGATTGTGATTTTAAAACATTAGCAAAATATTAACTTTATAACACCAAAACCATTTATTTTCCTAAAAAAATTTAATATTTATTCTTTTTTGATTTCAAAAATAAATATTTGAAAAATTTGCAATCAAATTAGTTATACATAATTTTCGAGGGCATGTCATCACTTTGGTACATGAAAGAATATTAGTGGGGATATATTGATAAATAAACCCAATCAAAGTTATGGAAGAGGAGAGTGGGTGATTTTTATTGACTTAATCAACAATTTAAATCCATGGAGTAATAGATAATAAGATCGAGCTTATTAAAAAATAAAATAAAATGATACCATAATCCCATGAGAAAATTATAATAAAAAAATTGTTTCTTAATATTTTGATAAAAAGATAAATAATGGGTTTAATACTTGATTTTCTAGAAATTGGATTTACAAATGGATTTCCAAATCCATATCAAAACATGATGAAAAAATGCATTCCATGAAAAAATGTATGAAATTTCATCTATCAATGTATTTAATTTTTACCCTTACCATGAGCTGTAAATAACAAGAGATAATGAAAAATATGAATTTTTAAACGTAAAATGGAGAAAATAGTTTCCTACGAATTCAAGGGAGAAAATTGAGAAGGTAATAGAATATTGAAATTTTAATATATTGCATAGAGAGGAATATAAATGGTACCTAGTGAAGAGGGAGAATGACAAAGTTTAATATATAACAAATATCATGGTTCATTTGATTTACCTAGGTTATATAATGCATAAGTATCTACGTTCGCATGAAATCATGTTTTAACTAAAACAATTAAAATCAAATTAAATAATTATTTTATAAATTTTGTTTATTGTGAGGTATTGTTACGTGGAGTGCTAGGAACGAAAACATGTGAACTATTACGATTGTAATATTTATAATACATCACAATTTACCACATGTGTCAGTGGTTAGATTGTATTACAAGACAAGAATTTTTTTAATCAACATCTGCTCTACATCTTGAAGTCTATGAATATCTTTCTATGAAGTTCTGTATAGTTATCAATGTTTGTCTACGTGAGGAGATATAAATATACAAGTCTCCACAAAATTTTGTGAAGTTGATAGAATCCTGTGTAATGGAGTGATAATTCTTCCATGAAACTAAGAAGCATATATAATGGCATGTAATTCATCATCTTAAGGTTGTAAGATAATATCCTTGATTGTAGAATAAGTGCAGATGCCTAAGGGATAGTTTCCATGTTTCATGTGTATTTTCATACATGGGCATACATATTTCAAATGATCTAATTTTAAAGGAGAGTTGTTAGCTTGAGGAGAAAGAGTAATTAGTTAGCATAGTTATATGAGATCTAAGTAAGTATAGTAAATATAATCTAGTGAAATAGAAGAAATCTCGAGAAGCTTAATTAATATATTTGAAAAGTTTATATAAGATTAGAATAAAACCATAAAAGGTTGCTAGTTTATAATACGAATTATATTATTGTTTTTATTGAGATATTCATATTAGTTTGTAATGAGTATCATGCCAATTTAAACATGTGTCAAGTGAAATTTATGTCTATAATGTTTTCCACTCCACTTTGAGGATGGTTATTATCAATTCCATATCGTTTTTTGAACTATTATAGGATTTAGAGAATCATACTAAGTAAGAATTGTAATATGATTTGAAATCAATAAAAAAGGATATTTGTGGTTTCCAATTTGAGTGTAAGATTAATTTTGAGTGATTGTAAAACCTTACTTGTATAGTTTATGGTTGTGGTTGACTCAACTCTTATTATGTCATCTTGTAATATTTATAAGGGGCATTATAGACAGATAGGGTCCCCAACCCGGAATATCTAGAGAGAGTGGGGGATCATAGTAATGTTTTTACCAATCACTCCGAAAATAAGTTTATTAAATTTTAATTTATCCTCTCTATATTTTAGCATATTATTTACTCATTAGGCATTTTTTCAAATAGACATGTTTATTACACATTTTGTAGGTAAAATGCACCATCTGCAATAACTTTAAAAGAACATATTTTTATCCATGTGTATATTTTACATTGGTATGAGTGCAAACATAGAAATTAAACTGGGTAATTATATAGAAACTTAATTTGTTATAAGGGTATTTATTAGTCATAAAATTACGTTTATTTAGAGTATTTGTGTATTTTTATTATTGGTAAAAATATTAGACTCATATTGCTATGTTTGCTTTTATTATGGGGTCCCTCATAATTATGTATACATTATATCGAAGCCCTCAAAATTGGGAGTGTGTTCCTTTGGGGTGTATTTTTGTATTCCTTATTAATAATCCTGTAAATACTTCCAGGATTTTGTATTTTTATTTTAGATTTCATGTGAAAAAACCTTATTAATAATCCTTTAAATACTCCTGAGATTTTATATTTTTATTTTAGATTTCATGTGAACAAGTCTTATTTTGAATTTAAGAGGCATAAATATACATGTGCATTAGTATATAGATAGAAATGATTGTCAAATACACACACTCTTGTGTATGTATACAAACACATCATAATGAATATGTAAATACATTTAATTCTATATTAATCTGAATTATTTATATTAGAAGTACATTTGAATTATTTATTTTTCCCATTACAAATTCATTCTAACATTAAACTCGTATAGCATAGAGACATTGATTAACACAAACTACCCGGTTGAATAATTAGTAAATTACATTATAATTATTATGTTATTATGAATATCCTACTTGATCATTGAGGTTCATTATTAAAATTTTGTTATATATTTTCCATGAGTTACACTATTATGTTAAGGAGTGATTGTTGATTATATAATAAATTAATAACATATATGTATGTATGTATGTATGTATGTATGTATGTATGTATGTATGCATGTATGTATGCATGTATGTATGTATATCACAAAATCATGGAAGGGAGAATAACAGAGTGGGATAGGAGAATTTGAATTCTAGAGTGATTGTGAAAATATATAGAATCTAGGGATCCAAAAGGGAATCTTGACTTAGTGGTCTTCACTTAGGATTTTTTCCAGGTTGGGATGGGTCTTAGTGACTCCCTATCTTGCTCACATGGGTAGAAATATTGGTGGGGAAAACTGGACAAGAAGGATTTAGTGGGTCTAGATTCGATTAAAGATAAGAAGGCCTTTTCGTAAAGGTCCTTGAGGTTCTCGCTGGACCACGCTAAAACCTCTTTGGATAAATATTTATTTGAAAAATATTTGGGTATTCCTCCCAACATTGATTTGTCTTGAATCTAGGCTAAGAGGAGATGGGTTCCTATAAGGATAATTGAAGTAACATCTTATGCTAATGGTTTTTTATTACTCACCCTCCCTAATAAATAGGATTTGATGAAGATCATTTCGATGGCCCATGGTTTATCGGGACAAGACCCATGTTGTTGTTCAAAATGAGAGATGGATTTCAAACCCGTGGAAAGATCATATCTAAAATCTCCATATGGGTGAGGTTGTCGGGTATCCCTATGGAATTTTTGGGACCAGAGGTGTTGGTGGGAATTGATAAAGGTACGGTTTCTCCGATTATTTTGATCTAGTGAAAATATAGGATTACACCGACTCATGCTAGGTTTTGTGTTAACATGCATCAAGGTGTTATCCTGGAAGGAAATATTAAAATTCTATCAAAATTAGGAGATTAGATCCACTTGAATATGAAACATCTCCTTTTATCTACAATAAATGTAAATAAGTCTACGGCATGATTTTAGGGGATGCCATATTTTATAGAAAAGGGAGAGGATGGCTCTAAGTAGGCTACTAAAACACATACGAAGGAAAACTTTTAGTGGAAGCAAGTAGGAAATATTGGTAAGACGATTAGCCCTCCCTAGGTAAAGGATCCTAAGGAGGGATTTCTAGAAGCCACGGGGTTCTTTCTCCTCGGTCCTCAAAGCTTAAGGGGATCTCGAGTGAGAAGGTTTACCTTGGAATCTAAAAAAAGTGGGGTAACTTGGTGGGATGGTTGAGGGTCAGGAACTTTAGGCATACAATTTTATCTTAGCTTCAAACCACTCAAGATGGTGCAAAATTGGAGTTTCATCCCTTAGAGTTCCCAAATGATTATGCAAGTAAGGTTGCACTAGGAATCTCGTTGGAGGAGCTATCTTATGTAGGTAAATATTTTTTGCACAAAGGAAGGAGTAAACATTATTGGTTACCTAAAATTCTTTTGAGGTCCTCTCGTGAGGAAGTGGATCCGATACCTATGAGTTAATATCTTCCTCTGTGACCCCTTTGAGTAGATCTAAACCTATCGCTAAGAGAAACCTTGAAGATGATGTTGGAAAATGACCATATCTAAAGCTAGATAGATGAATAGGGACAAAAAGGAAAGATCAATGACCAAGGAAATAGAGAAAGGTAAGAAAATATCTTCGAAGAATAGTTTTTCTAAACTTCATAAAGCCAAATGATATTTATATCTTGGAATATTAGAGGGTAAAATAACCCTAGTAAGCAGAGAATCTTAAAGTATTTGAGGTGTAGGCTTAAACCTGATATTTAATTAATTCAAGAAATAAAAACGAGCATGGATAGACTTAAGGAGGTTAGAAGGGTTTTGTGAAAGGGTGGTAGTTGTGTGAGTTTAAATAATTCTAGATATTCTATAGGTATTGTGTTTTTTTAAGTTTTGAGGTGGTTAGAGGGGAAATTTTTCTGATTTCCCCTAATCATGTCATGCGATAAATTTCTAGGAGATCGTCTAATAAAAGTCAAGTTATGCCTAAATTTATGCTCGAACTCTATGGAGGGAAGAAGGGGTCATGGGAGGATCTTACAAAGTAAAGGAAACTATTTAAAGATTGTGAATGGATCATTGGAGGAGACTTTAAAACCCCTTTTCCCTATTGATAAAAAGGGTGCGTGTATTTTTACTCGAATGGGACAAATCATTTAGATAAATTTTTGATAATGAATGGATTGTTTGACCCGAGAGATGGGAGGATAAAAATTTACCTAGTAAAACATAAGAACTAGAGGAGATCTTATTAAAAGCAAACTTGACCATTTTATGATTAGCCATCAAATTATGCCCTATCAATTCTTTTCTCTCTCTCTCTCTAGGATTGGTTCAATTCATAATCCCATTCTTTTGAAGTTAGGTTTGGGGTTACCTAAAAAGGATAAGCCTTTTAGATTTGAAAATATGTGGTCAAAACACGATGATATTTTACATAAAGTCTAGGAGTGCTTTGGGAGTGGTGGTTTACTCGTGTACCCATGTTTAAATTGATTTATATATCTGAAGCATGTCAAAGTGATGATTAAAGTCTAGAATAAGGAGACCTTTGGAAACATTTTCTGCGATAAAAGTAATATTATGGAAAACATAGGGACTATTGAGGAACCGATTGAATTTGATGGTCTAAATCCTACTCTCAAGGAGAAAAATTGCTGGTTTATTATCACGATCTACTTACTAAAGAAGAAACATATTAGAGACAAAAGTATCAAGTCATGTGGCTAAAAGAGGGAGATATGAACATGAAATGTTTCCACCTCACACTACTAGTAAAGATAATATTCTAAGGATCCATGAAATTTGGAAGTATAATAAGGAGTTAACCTCCATGGAAGAAGAAATAAAAGATAATATGGTCAACTAATTTAATAATATGTGTTTGCAAGATACCTATCCCGATGAAAATACCCGAGGTAAGGCCTCGCTCTTTTTCAAAGAGTGATTTTGGATCAAGATAAAAAATATTTCTCTTATCCTTAGGGAGGAGGAAATTTGGATAGCCATGTTTGATATGGAAGCTAGCAAATCTCTAGGGCCACATGGATTTTCTGGCCTTTTTCTTTCAATTTTTTGTGAAATTATTAATTAGGATGTGGTGAGATGTTATTCATGATTTCTTCAAGTCTAGACATCTTCTTAGAAAAATCAATAACACCTTTTTGGTTCGTATTCCTAAAATGGCTAGGGCTAAGGATCTTAAAGATTTTAGGATCATCATCCTATGTAATACCATCTAGAAATTAATCCTAAAGATCTTGTCTTTTATAAATAGGAATGTGTTTTTAAATTCATTTTTCCCAACCAAGGATATTTTGTTCTGGAAGAAAGATCATCGATCGTATCATTGTTATCAATGAGGTCATCCATTCAAAGTGGAGAACTCGGGAATGTTATCTATGTTATTAAAAATAGATATGCAAAAACCTATGATAGGGTCTCTGGTCCTTTCTCGTGTCTATTTTGATTAAACTTTGTTTCCATGAGAATTTTTTAAAATGGTGATGGCTTGCATTAACTCTACCGGTTTCTCGATTATTGTCAATGGTACCTCGAATATTTTTCTAGACTGGTAGAGGCCTTAGAAAAGGATTTCCCATCTCTCCTTTCCTTTTAATTATCATGGATGAAACCCTCAGCAGATTATGCAATGAGGCGCTTAATCAAAATCTTCTCCAAGGGCTCAAAATTTCAAATCATTTAAGCCTTGTCTATCAAAGTCAATTTGTAGGTGAAACTTTTATATTGGGAAAGGATTTAGTATAGGAGGCAAGAAATTATAAGGAAGTGTTAAAACATTACGTGATGGTCTTTGGTCATCTTTTAAACTTTAACAAGAGTGTTGTTTTCTTCATCAATGTCCAAGAGCAACATTAGTACAGACTGCTATAATTTTGGGTCAAAATAAAATATTTTCTAGATACCTATTTGGGTATGCCCCTTATTTAAAAAAATTGTATAATGCAATTTAAAATCCTCTTGTTTATTGGGTTATCACGAAACTCACATCTTGGAAAGGTTCTCTCTTATCACAAGCAGTAAAGTTCAACTTCTCCACATCTCCTTACAAGGTATTCCTATATATATCATGTCTCTATTTAAGCTTCCTCCTAAAATTATTGTCACCCTAGAAATAATTCAAGAGATTCCTCCGGTCTAGTGTAGAGGACCATTTTAAATATCCTTTCGTGGCCTAACATAAAGTAATTAAACCCAAATATTATGTTGGCCTTGGGATGAAAGATATAAAAACGATGAATGCAGCCTTATTGGCTAAAGTTGGAAGGGGGATTACTAAGGAAGAAGTTATTTGGGTTGAAATTTTAAATAAATAAATATTTTCATAATGCCGACAAAATGGATACCTTTTTTCTAGATACTAATCTTCCATTGGGGTTAGTTTTGTGGAATTATTTTGTCTCTTATAAGTCCATTCTAGTCTAAGGCATTAAATGGAATTTTGGGGAGGGTTCAAGAATTAGGTTTTGGGAAGATATCTAGTTGGAGGATAAGCATGGAAATATTTGTTTCCCTTTTATGTGCTAGATGGATAAAGACTCATCCAAGACTATTGGGAAAGGAATGGAGAGGGTACAAAGTGGATTTATTTCTTTCGCTCCCTATAATTTTAAGGATATATCCAAACTTTTAATAAGATCAATTTCAAACTCCAGAATTATCATATTCCTAGGTTTTAACATCAAGATGATTTGGTGGTTTGAAGAGAGGAGGAATCGAGGGAATTCTTTATCAAGTCTTCCTATCTCTTAAATTTCAGACCATTAGAGAAGAAAGTTTTCTAGAACAAACTTTTGATCAAGTGTTTTCTCACTAAGGTAAATTTTTTTAGTTGGTTAGCTTACTCAACACATGATCATCACAGTTGAAAATATGTGAAAAATAGGTATAGTCATTCCCTACATGATGCATTTTCTATGGTAAACATGAGGAAAAAGCAAATCAATTTTTCATCCATTCTCTTTGGCTATTATTTCTTCCCAATTTGGGATTTTCAATATTTAGTGGATCTTACTTGAGTCCATTGATGGGATTTGTTTACAATGGGATTGCCCCTTTAAATTTCTTGAGATAGTGGCTACTTGGAATATGGTCATCCCCTATTTTCTTTAGGGCTTATGGAAAGCGCGAAATGGGAGTAATTTTATGGACCACTATGCTTCTTCTAAGAAGGTGAGTGTTTTCCTTTATTCTTATCTTAAGGAAAATGTGAGACTCTTTAAAATTAAAATAAAACATCCTCCCCCATGAATGAGGTTTCATTTCTGAAACAATTCTCCTCCAACCCATTCATTCCTATCTAGCCCCTCAACTTGGCATAAAATAGTCCAAACCTAATGTCAACTAGATGAATTTGAATTTTGTGAAGCCTTGAAAGTTACTCCTGGTTTAGTCTTTGGTGGGGGTATCCTTAGAGACAATGATGGAAATTATATTTTTATTATGTTGGACCCTTAGGTGTTTAGTCTAATTATTTTATGAGGCCAAGGAAACATCATGGGGTATTGATTTCTCTAAAATGAAAGGTTTCAAAAGGATCTTTATTGAATGAGAATCCCTTATTATCATAACACTCTACAGAGATCTAGGAATAATAATTAGGCTCTTAGAAATATCTTTCATGATATGAGGGAATTGCTTAAAGTTTTTGAAAACATTGTCCTTCACATCCCTAGAAGTGGAAATAATTGTCTGGATGCTTTCTCAAATTTAGGAGTGAGATGTAATGATTTCAACGTTTGGGTGGGGTGGGTCGAATTCCCTAATAAAATTAAATCTATCATTAATGATGAAAATTACTTCTTGAGGGTTACTTTTCTCCTTCTTTTTTAATCCTTGTCATCAATGACTTCATGAAAGGAAATAATAATGACATGTATGAGGAATTTTCTTGAATATATATTAATTTTGAGAATATTATTTTTATTTATTATTTGTTTCTTAATTTTCATTTTCATTCTAGCATGGATATCATGGGAGGGGAAAATCATATTTAAACCTTATAAATATGGGGATTTAAAGGAAAATCATTTGTTTTGGCATATGTTTTAGATTAGGGGCTTTAGAAATAAAATTTATAAGCTCACTTGATCAGACCCTCTCCTCTCCCTAGATTTTTATCATTCTTGGGAAAATAGAAATGTGGTTATGCGGGGCATGGAGATTCAAGTCTTGAAAATTTCAATTGATTTTACATCGGGCGAAAATTTACATGTTAAATATATTTAAAGACAAGATCGACATACCCATGAAATCCAAACTTTTTCAAAGGTAATGAAAACTTTTACCTTCTCATTGATGGTATTTCCCATTACAATATCGATTGAACATGGAATACGATTATTTACATTTGATGAGATATATTACCCTTCGTGGGAAATACACAAAAATTACATTCACCATTTTTCTATGCTCAACATGTTACATCATAAGATTTTCATGAGCCTATCATTTTATGTTTTTATGTCTCTTTTATAATCTTTTAAGGACTTCCATTAGGGGAAGGTGGAGACCTCCGTGCACCACATTATTATTCCTCTTCTCTACAAAAATGGTAAGACAATTTCAGATAAGGACATTATGTTTAACTTGGAGGGATAGGATGACAACTTCACCTTGGCCTAACACATGAATAGATCGTGGAAGAAGAATGGTATCAATACCCACGAGGAAAGGAGGATTGTAAAAAAATGCGGTTACCTTTTTCGGATTAAAAGGGGAGTCTTCCAAAGGATATGATATATTGGAATCTAACCAGTGGTCCTGAATCTTGAAAAATTACCCTATGGGTACATCAGTGGAAAGGGATGCTAAATCTCTTGGTGAGGTATAGACATGCATTTAGGGGATAGTGTGAATAATTGTATTGAGGCTTCTAAAGAATGTAATTTTAAAAATACTTTTAAAAACGAACTCATTGGGTTGAATAATATGGTTATGGATATGGAGGGAGGTTGCAAAAATTTGAGCATGGCTATAAAAATCACAAAGCTAAATTTATATCTCAAGTAGCTCGATGATGAAGAGATGATGAAAGATGATACCTGCACTGGATGACTAGGATGACAAATAGAAAGGTCATTCTTTTCACCAAAATGGTCCATTCAAGCGCTTGAAGGAAACATAGTTTTAGGATTTTTGATATTTTGGTAGATTATTGTTACATTTTTCTCTTGGGAGGGATTCTCTCAATTTTTTGTTGGCTTCATCCTCGTTTCATTATCTTCCTAGTGGAAGGCTCTTATTGTATAAATTTTTGGGTTTTGATCTAGGTTAAGCTTGTTTATTCATTTTTTTCCCTATTCCTCTTTTTCTTTTTGTTATTTTATTGATGCATAATCACAACACCCCTGAATGTCTGCAACTCGATGGGTTGAGACTCTCAGTGTGATTACATAACATGGAGCTTCTCCCAAAGTGTGGGACTTTGTAATCAAGAGAGCTCTCTCGGATGAAGGTCGGTTCCTATTCCTCTGTTTAGGTGCATACAATTTGCAGAGGATCTACTCTAAAATATACTCTAACTTGCTAAGGAGACAAGGTTAAGAAGATGCAAGAAAATGAAATCCTAAGCTAAAGAGGTGATAACACCAAGAAAAGGGACTGGAATATCCTACTGAGGGAGAGTAGAGAAGAAAATGTATTTTCAAGAGGCCGATAGTTATGACATAGTCCCAATGTACTCTAGCTTGGAGAAGAAATCAGACCATACTACATTAAATTCGGTGATTGGGATGCCTAGAACTACACTTTTTGGAGCTGAGTACATTTTCTTATTTTAACCTTCTTAACCTCGACAAAAATAATATTTCAGGATTCTATGGCATAGAGGATGTTGAGACATTTCCAATGATATAAAGTTTGTTGAATTTCGAGCACCGGTTCAAAAGTTATGCCCATTTGAAAATTTGCATTAATCCGCACAAGAGATGGCGAAAATGCAAGTTTACAAAATGGGCCCTAGGGCCCAAAATTGCAAACTGCACCATTTGTAAAAATGTGAAATTGCAAAACTCCCCGAGGCCTCGAAATTACAATGTTACAAAAATCACCCAGTGCTCGAAATTGCAATTTTGTAAAAATCCCGCTAGGCCCAAAATTGCAAATTTGTGAAAAATTCCCACATGTTCGAAATTGTGAATTTACAAAAATTCACCCAAGTTTGAAATTGAAAATTTGCAAAAAGTCCCCAGTGCCCGAAATTGCAATTTTTACAAAAATTCCCCATGCCCGAAATCGCAAATTTACAAAAATCCCCAGGCCCGTATCTTGCAAAATATGAAGAGTTAGAAGGAATTCTTTATATTTTCAGAAAGGGGAAGAAATTTCCTATCTAATGAAGATACTTTCAGGAATCCTTAAGTACTTAAAATATATAAAAAATCAGATTTGAAGCACTAAAAAGGGGGATGGGGGAAATGGTGTTAGTTGACCAAGATTAAGCATGAGCTTATTTTGGACAACAATTTGGTGACTCATAGTGGACATCTGCCTACTAGATGAGATGATCAGTGGCCTTGAAGCATCCATTGGGCATGTAGTCTTCCTGGTAGTCTCATATTTGATCTGGTACTGCCTTCCGTTGTTTGCACTCTCATCCTTTGTAAGAAAACCTTGAAGTCGAGGTTTGTGAGAGTAGAAAATTGCCTGAAACTTGGAAGCTTTTCCCTCACTTGAATTTTTGTAAATCTGATTTGTTGGAGTGCAATGAAAACATCTGAACCTACTCCAATATGGATACTCTACTGATTTGATTCTCTTGTGGCTGCAACTCTTTTGGGAGTGAGATGAACTGTATACAAGCATACACCAGAAGCAATAGAGCATTTAAACCAACACTTAGGAATCGAAAAATATTCTAGCAACAACAAAAATGTGCACAAGAACTTGGAGGAATTGGAAATACTAGACTAATATGGCCAAGGATGAGAAATTATCCTCCTAATAGAAATGTTTGAGATAGATTCCATCAACTGGAATCTGCAACTCTTCACCATCTAACTTAGCATGCTAGAAGGCATTGATACCTTTGCATTCAGTGATCATGTATGGACCACTTCATATGGCATTGAACCTAAAATGTTTTCTTGGCTTTGCACGATCAACATCCCACTTTAGTACCAAGTCTCCTTCTTGGAATGTCTTGGCTTTATCTTTCTTGTCAAAGCTCTTCTTGATCAATTTTTGATCCTTCTCCATGGTCTACATTGCATGTTCTCTTGCTTCTTCTAATTCCATCAGCTTTGCATACCTGATTTCCATGGGCTCATACTCAACTAGTTCCAACTATTTCATGAGTTCCAATGCCGGAAACTCAAGTGATATAGGAAGAACTGCTTCTTTCCCGTATACAAGCTTGTATGGAGAGCTTCTGTAGACCTCTTGGGTGTGATCCTATCAGCCCATAGAGCTGATTTGAGTTTTTTGTGCCAACTCCTCTGATTCTCATCAAGAGTCCTTCTGATGATTCTTAGTAGGTTCTGTTTTTGGACTCTGCTTGTGCCATTACCTTGAGGGTAATAGTTTGATGAAGTACTAAGGTATACACCATTCTTGACATCCCATTTAGTGATCTTTGTACCAAGAAATGCCAATGCATTATCTGATATGATAGTGGCGGTGCACTCCAAACCTAGTGAATATCACTTCATAGAAATCAAAGATATTGGATTCATTTTCCTCCTTAAGTGCCACTGCTTTAGTCCACTTGGTGAAATAGTCTCATTGCCGTAAGTATCCACTTGTGGCCTTGACTTGAATTTGGGTTGATCACTCCAATGAAGTCCAATCCCCATTGCATGAATGGTTGGTCTACTGAAATTGGATGAAGGGGCAGGGTTGTTAACCTTTCTTTCCCTATGAAGAATGCACATTTCTTACATTTCTTGATCCATGAGTAGCAATCATTAAACACCGTAGGCCAATAGTAACCAGCCTTCATGATCCTAAGAGTTGTTACTCATGGAGAAAAGTGGCCTCCTGCTTCACCATCATGGAACTCATGCAATATCTTCTCAACTTGACATGTTCCAATGCATCTCAATAGAACACCATTTATGTCTTTTTTGAACAAAACACCATCGATAAGAACATATGGAATGGCTTGTAACCTAAAGTATCTCCTCTTTGCTTTGCTCATTTTTGGAGGGTATAAAGTTGTTTGCATATAATGCACCAAGTATTGATTCCAACATGGAATGGGTGCATCATTAGCTACTTGTTATTTCTCATTCTTCAAGAGTAGGATAACCTATTCTTCTCCTTTTGACTCATCATGTGGTTTAGAAGTGAGATGCTCACACATACCTTTGCCACGAACCAACTTGGTCACTTTTATTTCAATATCATATTCCATTACTCGAGTGATCCAACCTACTCTCTTCTCATTCAAATACTTGTTCAGAGAAAGTCCTTGACACTAGCATGAGACACTAACAATTGAATCTTATTTTTCAAGACCAAGTGTCTGAACTTCTTCAAACTCCTAATGACAACAAGGACATGCTTTTCAATGAAAGAATACCTTACTTCATAATCTTCCAGGATTTGGCTGAAGAATGCTATGGGATGTTCTAAACCTTCTCTATTTAGTTGTACTCAAGATAGCTGAGATTGTGTCTGATCCTCCAAAAGCATACAACATGAAGTCCTTTGAAAATTTTGGGTTGATAAGAGTTGGGGCTTGTGATATTGCATGCTTGATAGCCTCAAAACTCTCTTTGCCTTTTTTTTGTCCATTTGAATGCAAGAATATTCTTCAACATCATTGTTAAAGGCTTCATAAGAGTGGAAAAATTAGGCACAAATTTGTGAACAAAATTGATCCTTCCCAAGAAGCTTTGGAGATATTTCTTGTGATGTGGCAATGGAAGTGTTTTAATGGCTTCAACTCTTTCAAGATCAATTGTTAACCCTTCTCTTGAGACAATGTGGCCCAAAAATTTACCCTCATGTACCAAAAATACACACTTCTTTGGATTTAATGACACTTCAAATCATCTACATCATTGAAATACTTTCCTAAGGTGAAAGAGGTGGTCTTTTGTGTTCTTTGAGAACATGATGATATCATCTAGATATACCAACACTATCTTGTTTATTATTCCTTTGAACACCATATCCATAGCTCGTTGAAATGTTGCTCTGACATTTTTCAATCCAAATGGCATCTTCTTGTAAGCATATGTGCCCCATTTTGTAGTGAATGTTTTCTTGAACTGATCTTCCTCTTTCACCATTATTTGATTATAGCCTGAGTAGTCATCTAGCAAGGAAAACCTTTTAGAACCAGCTACCACCTGCAAGATTTGTTCCATTGATGGAAGTGGATAATGATCTTTGAGTGATGCTCTATTTAGATCACGGAAGTCCACACACAATATGATTTCTCCATTTATTTTCCTCACCGAAACTAGATTTTCAACCCAACTTAAATTTTTGATAGGGAAGATGATGTTGGCTTCAATCAGCTTATTCACCTCTTTCCTCATGAGAGGTTCAATGTGAGGATTCACCAGCCTTTACTTCTATCTAATAGGATTGTATTCTAGATCCAAATCAATAGTAGGTTGTGCCAAATTTAGGTTAAAACCTCTTAATTGCTTTTAATTCCAAACAAAGACATCGGAAATTCTTGCAAAATTTGGACACATTAAATTTTTCATGCGGGGTACTTACTTTGCCAATTTATAATCTCTTTCCTTCATCTACGTAAATGGGCTCGAATCTTCACCGTATACCCGAATGTTTGCTTTCTCCTTCCGAATTTATCATTTGGGTTGAAGATTGACTCTAAAATTACAATACCTTTTGGTAATTTCTTAGTTCTCACTGCACCGCTTGGTCACCATACGCTGCTCCAACTTGTCTTGGTTTTTAACAGAGAACTCAACTTCTTCTTGTAAAAATTCAGGTTTGTTGATCATTCTCAAGACTTGCCAACTTGTGTTGTTATCTAGAACAACTGGTCTCACAACCACTTTGATATGAGGCTGAGATTATTCAATTTTAATATTCTCTACAACATCAAATGCACTCCAATTGCTGCCAATCTGTCTACTACTTCATTCTTATTTCTTGGGATGGAATTGATGCTAAAAGCTTTGAAATCTTCAATTAGATCCCATACCTGATTTTTGTATTTCTTTAATAGATCATTCTTAGCATAATTTTTTCCTCTGACTTGGTTCACGATCATCTCACTATCTCCAAAGACTTTCAAAATTTTTATACCTCTCTTTCTCTACCAATGCAATCCGTGAATTAAGGCTTCATACTCAGTTGTATTGTTTGAACAAGAAAATTAGAAATAGAAATCTGAGTAATATTTTGTACCTTGTGGTCAAATGAGCATAGCTCCTCCTCCTGCACCTTGTCTACTCCTTGAGCCATCAAAGAATAGTTTCCATACTTCATTATCATCCTTGTGGTCTAGCTTGGTGATGCTAGGGAGAGGTTGATTCTCTTCATGCAAACAATAGACTCCTAGTTCAGATTCCTCCATTTCTTTGTAAGGGTCAAACACATGTAATTTTTTTTTGCATTCATCAAGAGTCAAGTCTGGAATGCATCCAACCTTAGTATATTCTTCATAAGTGCTTGGGAGATCTTCCTAATCAAAGGATGAAAAATTTTCATTGATTGGACTCGGTGTATGAGGCTCTATGTGGAAGTTTACAATGGGATCAGATCTGATTATAGCCTTAGCTCCATACCTTATTCTAAAAAGCATGTGTGACCAATCAGCAGACAAATAGCCTCCAATTTTAGCAGTGAAGTCTCTTGAAAAATACAATGCAAAGAGTGGTGGTAAGTCTATGACTGATACATCTTGTAATACAATCATGTTGGGACATGCATGCAATGTGAGGCTCAAATTTTTATTACTCCAACCGTTGTTACTGTTATCCCATCCAATTACACCACACCTTTAGAGATGACTTCATATTGAAGGCCCAATTGATCAACTATCTGTTTTGGCATGACTGAGCTACTTTCTTCTAAATCAATCATGCAATTATGTACTAACTTATCTCCAATGATCAATGAGACATAGAATGGTGGGGCTTCAAATTTTTACCTTGGTGGCTTCCTTGATTTTCTCTTTATTGAGCTGCATTGGTAAGAACTTTTTCTTGTTCTTTGGATGGCTGATTTGATGCCGACCAATTAGCCATAACAGCTTGCAATAGGTCTCTTTGTCCTAGGATAGCCAATGATTCCCACATTGAGATGTTTACATTCATTTTCTTCATCTGCTCAATGATGTTGAAGGGAGAAGAGTTATCTCTCTACTACCCCTTTCCCTACACATTCTTCTCTTGCACATGGGTCATTACAACCGGTACTTGAGCTAGTCTAGAAGGTGGCTTGGGCTGGCCCTACACATTGGGAGCTACACTTTGATTACTCATACCTTGTTGAGTGATAGAGGGTTACTAGATCATTTGAATTTGATGACTGTCCCTCTCCAATATTCCTTTTCTTGGACTGTGTATTGGCTTCTACACTTTGAGAAGGAGCTTGATTTATGCCATAGAAATATTCAACCTACCAGTTGACAAGTGTGGTCTCATTTGGAGGTGCCTCTTGTTGAGATGTTTATCGCTACGATTTCCTTCTTGGCTTGCCTCTTGTTCTACACCAATTGTTGTCACCATCAGATCTTGATTCAAAGCACCATTGAAACACATCGACTGGTTATGCAGTTGATTACATGGAAAGCACCAGTCATATTCCTGAGCCATGTTATTTTTCACTGGTACCAAGGCTCTAGATGTGGATGTAACATTAGGACTGTAAGGATGGAATGGTCTGTTAGTAATGGGGATGACACGGTTCGATTTTTGTTTTGAATGGGTGTCCTATTAGGCTGATATGAAGGTCTATTGGGTTGATCTTGAGGATGATATGATCTATAATTTTTATATTGATACCTTTTAAGTGTCACCAACTCATTACCCAAGTTTTGCAGTTGCTTCATGACTTCTTGGAGCTCATTTGAGGTGCTAGAAGATGAAGTATAAGCTTCAGCTAAATTTTTATTTCTTGGAGTAGGAATGGGAGCTAATGTGGGTGATTGACTACTACTGGAGCTCCTAGTTTTGGATATAGAGGCATATGTTGTCTAGGTGCAAAATTACCAGATTGTATCAAGAAATTTTCAGGTCTAATAACAATGTTATAGGCTACGGGTAAAGTTATACATCTCATTAATTAAATCATCATGGCAATATCATAATTTAAAGATTTAAGGAAGTATAAGAAAAACCTTTAATTTGTTGGTCTCACGGCGAATGAAATTTTTTGACGACGCTGAATCCTAAGTTGAAGTCAGTCAACTACTCATTAGGATCCATATTAATAGTTGTCATTGTTCTAATAAAGACAAATTACCCCCTTCTCCCCAAATTGATTATGAAGAGCTATGCATAAATGGTACCACTCGGATAGATATTGGCAGTTAGACTTCGAACCATTACAAAGCTTTACCCTTAAAGGAGGATGCCAAAAACTTGACAAAAATGTCTATTTCAGTAATTTGATGAATTGCACGACATTTGCAATGTCCTGGATGTGGTCAATCGAAGTTGTTTGGTTCTCTCTAGTGAAATATGGAATGTTCTTCAATGTTGCAACTGGAACTAGATTTTGTGCATTGAGAGCAAGCGGGTTGCTGCTAGTGAAGTTGACATAGGGGTTGGGTTATGCCATCCTGATTGGTTGAATAACTCTAGTTGATTGAATGAAAGACCTTCGGGTGGAGGTGTTGATAAGGTTCTATTCGGTGGAGATGGAGACCTTTGAGCTCTTCTTCCTCTTCTTGCTCTATCTCAGGACAAGTGTAGATAGATAAATAGTCCCTCTTCTCTAGTTCCCGATCTTGACCGTATTCTTCTCAAAAATCTACTAAGTTTAGACTTTTGAAACCAAAGTGGATTCAACCTCTTTGGAGTCTCCGGACATGTAATTTCAAATCTTCTCACAAGTTGAAGACTTACAACAAGTGCACATCAATCTTGTTGTAATTAAAATGAATACTTCCTTGGTCCCACCGGCATTCCAGAACTATTGATGCATAATCATAGAACCCATAAATGTCTACAAATCGATGGGTTGAGACTCTTAGTTTGATTTTATAACATGGAGCTTCTCCCAAAGTGTGGGACTTTGCAATCGGGAGAGCTCTCTAGATGAAGGTCGGTTCCTATTCCTCTATTCAGGTGCACACATATAATTTGTAGAGGATCTACCCTAATTTTCCAAGGGAACAAGGCTAAGATGATTCAAGAAAATGAAATCCTAAGCTAAAGAGGTGATAGCACCAAGAAAAGGGACTTGAATATCCTACTGAGGGATAGTAGAGAAGAAAATGGAGTTGGAAGAGGCCAGAAAGTTGTGACATAGTCCCAAATCTCCATTCACCAATAAATCTCCATGAAACACAACATCATAAACTTGTAAAATGAAAGGAAGTATGCACAAAATATAACAACAACAATAGAGAGGTAAGGGAATGCAATAAAATAAATGCAAGGGTTGAGAGAACACCACAAACATAAATTTTATTGTTCCATGAATATACACAGTCCATTAAATTTTTAGAATAAAGGCAAAATTTCATTTACAGAGCCCATGAGAAGGATTGCAACTCAAAGATTTAAAAATGACGATTTTCCTATCCGTAATATCCCCCTCTCAAATGAGAAGTGTTTCCAATATATAGAATTGTGGAGAGTAGACAAAAATAAGAGAAACTTGGATTTTTGTTCACTCCCACCAAAAACATTCATTAAATGATCTAAAAAGCATGAGAACCTCTAAAAATCCATTCCCCAATTAACTCTAGCTTTTCGGAGAAGAAATCAAACCATATTGCATTAAATTTGGCTATTAGGATGCCTAGAATCGCACTTTATGGAGCTGAGTACTTTTTCTTATTTTCACCAAACTAACCTTTCCAAAATTAATATTTCTATATTCTATGGCGTAGAGGATGTCGATACCTTTCCGACAATATAAATTATGTTGAATTTTGAGCACTGGTTCAAAATTTATGCCCCTTTGAAAATATGCATTAATTTGCACAAGAGATGGCGAAAATGCAAGTTTGCAAAATGGGCCCTAGGGCTCAAAATTGTAAACTGCACCATTTGCAAAAATTGTGAAATTGCAAAAATACCCCTGTGCCTGAAATTTCAATTTTGTAAAAAAATCCACCTGCACCGAAATTGCAATTTTGCAAAAATCCCCAGTTCGAAATTGCAAATTTGCAAAAATTCCCCTAGGCTCGAAATTGTGATTTTGCGAAAATCCCCCAAGCCCGAAATTGTAAATTTGCAAAAATTCCCAGGACCCGAAATTGTAAATTTGCAAAAACTCCCCAAGCTCTGAAGTTGTAATTTTGCGAAAAATTCCCCCAGGCCCAAAATTCTAAAATTACAAAAAAATCCCCTTAGGCCCGAAATTGCAAGTTTTGCAAAAAATCCTCTAGGCCCAAAATTTCAAATTTGTAAAAATCCCCTGTGCCCGTATCTTGCAAAATATGAAGAGGTAGAAGGACTTCTTTATATTTTCAGGAAGGGGAAGAAATTTCCTATCTGATAAATATACTATCAGAATCCTTAAGAGTACTTAAAATATATTTAAAAAATCAGATTTGAAGCACTAAAAAGGGGAAGGTGTGGGGAAATGGTGTTAGTTGACCATGATTAAGCACGAGCTTATTTTGGGAAAAAGTTATTGTTCACGTTGTATTTGATGTAAGGCCTCTTGGATCCATAATCGGTGTTCTTACCTTATTTAATAAAAATAATATTTTGTTGGCATATGTGTGTTGGTGTTGCAATTAATGTAAAAGGTACAAGGAAATTAATTTAAAAGTTTGATGAAAAGAAGTTTGAGAGGAAGTTTGTATTTAGGATGCTATGGGAGGACAAGTAGTGACAAGATTACAAGAGTGGAAATGGTGAGAGTTTCTTAGTTAAATATGCCTAATCGGGAGGTCTAGTTAGCATGGACATTAAAAAGTAATGAAAAAATATACATGAAGGATTGAAAATATGGTAGAGGCATGGAGAGTATGTTGATAGTATGGTTAGACACTCAAATAAGTCTTAGAAGGTAATTGCATGGTTTGAGCATGGTTTGTAGGTCAACATATAGACCTAGTCTAATTGATTTCTAGCCTAATAGAGAATGAAGGTCAATAACAGAGGTATGTGGGCCCATGAGGGAATGAAGAAGAGTGATACATGTTGTTTCAAATATTTTAGGGCTTTTGGAATGATGTTGAAGTACATGTATGATGTTAACCTACTATGTCTAGGTATAAACTAGACCTAATTTCACGACCTATCAAGGAAAGTGAGATTAGTTGAGATGATGAAGAGCTAAGGATGATCAAGAGAGAATTTGGGAGGATGAAATAGGTTTTTATAAAGATATGGTAAAAATTTCAGGTTGGTATGTTGATAATTTTGCATGATATTATGTATTTAGCTCTACTAAGCTCAAGAAGGTGTGTTTTCTTGCTCGATATGAAATATTTTATATTGTTTAGAATGTCCCAAGTTTTCATGGGGAATTGATCCATTAAGGTATGTTGAATCATAGAGTTAAGAAGGTGTTTTCAGTTGGGATGATATCAAATAATGTCTTGTGTTTTATGAACAATCACTAAGAAGCTATGGTGGTAAAAATCCTACCAAAATCCTATTCTAAGAGCGATGGAGGAAAACATGGTTGTATGACCTAAAATTTCATTGGATCATAAAATGTGATGATTTGAGGATGGATAGGATTCTTCCATATTTATTATGGTGGTGATTTGGAATCTTGAAAGTTGGTGGTGCCATGTATAAAAGTGAAGACTTGTTTTTAGGTATATTAGGTAGTTTTTAACATTCACGGTAAAAGGTGATGCTTGGGCTTATGTGGCCTAAGTTGAAGTTTATAATTCCTATGAGGGTTTAAAAATCCATGAAAACATTTTCCATACTTTTTTGAGTCCTTGAGGTCAATTTGGTTGGCAAGAGAGAGGTCATAAGTTGACTAAATTGACAGGTTTAAGGACGGTGAAGGTTCTTTAGTGAAATTGGTCAGAATGAACAATATCTTGTCTTAATTAATGATATAAAAATATTTTAGAGTGATAAGAGGATCAATTTTATCATCTTCAACTCATTGAGAGGTCTTAAAATTGTCATCACAGGTGTGAGAAGATCATGTTTCCAAGACTGGTTTCGGGAAGTATAAGTATCATGGAGTACATAGATGTTTTAACGACTGTGGGATGAGTCACGAGGTTTAACATGGTTTGTGATGTTCCTTGGGTAAATTTATTTCCATTGAGTGTTTGCATTCCATATTTGAGGTGATATATTAGGGCTTGGTATTCATCTTGAAGACCGTACGTTGGAGCTGCTCAAAATGAGTAAGACACAAATCCTAATTGATGGTTCCATGAGGAATATAGATGGTGCAGATGTTATTGAGATTGTATAAGGTGTTAATAAGATGTATCTAGCATATGTGGAGCTTGTAAATTCATTATGGATTTTCCTTGTGCTTCTATAATCTAATAGGTATTCAATGGAGATGAAACTAGCCTTTTATGCCTAGTTGTGCATGTTGTGTGTTTTGGCCTAATGCCAACCTATAAGGTCTAGTTGTGTGATTTATATGAGATGGTAGATATGTTTTTAAGTTGGAATGACTAACCTTATTGGTCTTGGCCAACCTATATGGTTGTGTAAGATAGAATCATGTATAAAAGTGCATTGTATTTTCTCATTTGAGCTAGTGAAGTATAGATAATTATGAGTGAGAAAGAGGAGGTGAAAGATAGTGTTATAGGGATATAAGGAAGAGATAAAAATAAGTATGATAAGGTGATAATATATTATTATAAGTTCTTCAAGGTCATTATATGTAATCAGCATATGAAGGTGCAATATTGAGTGAAGTAGGAGAGAGTGTTATTTGAGAGGGATTTGAGGTGTACGAGCTAATCTAGTGATCACAATTAATTGTTTAAGTAACAAGACATAGGTGATATTCATCTTATGTAGCTGAGTTGGTTATTTTTCATCTTAAGGGGTTATAGCCTCCTTGTAGGGTTAGTTCCTTACTAAATAGGGGTTGGTGCCTTAATAAATAGGGGTTGGTGATCCTTGTGGTATTGGTTTATCACTAAAGATATCTTGTGTGATGTGTAATATTCATTCATTTATTTTTAATTGAGTAATATATTCTAAAATTTTAGTGGATTTTCTTTCCCTTCGAGGGGTTCCCACTTCACATCCGGTGTTCTTGTGTACTCTCTTATCCATGTGTATGGTTTTTCAAGATTAATATACTATTATTGGTTAATGTATTATTATTTGATGCTTTGAATGGTGTATATAACTTAAGACAACTAAATAAAGGGTTTAAAGGACTGATTCACCCCCAAAGCATTGTCCTTCCAACATATTATACATTGTACATGTAAACTAGTCGTGGGGTTACCCTATTATAACATTACACATATATGTATTTTTTTCCCATGTTAATCATGGGTGGTTTCATCACTCATGTTTATAGGGATACGTTATGGGTTGTATTTTTGGCCCATGGTTTTAGTACCCATTGATTGGTAATAAAATGTGATGGTTACCTATTAATGTTATTACATATAGTATGATAGATATAAATTGAGAAGTACATTATTATATGGTAAAATGGTTGAGTTAATACAATAAAGAGATAAGTTAATACATTGGGGATTTTCTAAAAATGATTTTCCATAATATATATTATGTATTGTGTTATTTTTGTATGTCATTTCTCTATTTCTATTTATACTACATATAATGTGTATTATTTATCATCTCATATTTTTAATCGAGTCAAATTCTCTTCATTTGGTATTAGATCGAGGTTATACCTTTATGAAAAGAGTTAGTGTTTCTAGAATGTGTTTATAGGATTTAATTTGAATGGGAGGTTAACATGTATGAATCTATTTGAGTATAGAAAATGACTACAAGCACAAACATTGATATCAAGAAAATTAGTGGCCGATATTTTGAGTTATGGAATCTCAAGGTGGAATATATTCTTATGGATAAATATAGTTGTAATTTTTGTGTTGAGGTAGACTTACAAGTATAAATGAAAAGCACTAGGAAAATATTGATGCGAAGGAAAGGATTTCAACCGTATTTAATTTTGTTGAGTTTTTCAAATGAGAAATCCACTCAAGTGTTATGGGAGATGTTGGGGACTTTGTTTTAGTAATCTTATTTAGTAAAAACTAATTTCTCAAAAATAATATATATTAATTAAGAATGAAAGATGGTAGATCTATTGCAGAATATATAAACTTAAATATTACTATGTTAGTTCAATTTATTTATATTGAAATCAAAATCGAAGAAGAGCATAAATATATTACTTTTTTGTGTTCTTTACCTAATTATTGGGATAATATAGTTATGGATATTAATAGTATAAAACCAAAATTATTAGTTGAGGATGTAGTTGTTGATTTACTATGAAAATAAATGAGGTGAAAATGTAATGAACATTATCAGTAAAAGGATGATTTTTATGTGAGAGGTATTACCCAAGTGAAAATAAAGAAGAAGACATGATAGTCAAAGTAAAAAAGTAAATCAAGAAATATAGAAAAAGATAACATCAAATGTTTGAACTATGGTAAAAAGTGGAATTTCAAGATATAAATTAGATATAAGAAGGTGGAAAAGGGTAAGTCATATGAAAATGTTGGATATTCAAATATGAATCCCTCCAATGAAGACTACAGATATTTGTTATTGGTGGTTTCCATCAAATATAAATGTGATGTCACATGGTTGATTGAATTGAGTTCATATTTTCATATGATATCCCATTGGGAGTGGTTCTATGAATATGAAAATATAAATTGATCTAAAGAATTATTATGAGACAAATCATCTAGTAATATCATAGGTTGTGAGAGATTCATCTTGATTTTTTTATGTGAAAGAGTTATAACCATCCATGTTGTTCTACACATTAGAGGTTTTACAAAAATCCTAATATATCTAATTAATATGAATGATTCAAGTATGTAGGTAGTATTTACTAAGGAAAATTACAAGATGTTACTTTTATGGGGATTCTATACATGAACATTTATCAAGATAGAAGTAAGCACTATGAGTGATAAGTATAATATCAAGTTGTGGTTTTGAAGGATAAGAAAGTTACAGATATAACTCCTTCATGTCCTAAAACTAATATGAGTATGTTAAATCAAAGGATGGAATTGTTGGCTTATTGCATTTTCCTCATGTAACTTTCCCTCTCCCATGTCACTTGTGACCTTCCGTGTCTACATGTGTCTCTTCATTTATACCTACATTCAATATGATTGTATATATTTACCTATTTGTTCATTGTAAACACCATTCAATACAATTGGTTCTTTTCTAATTTTGGATCATTGGTATCAAAACACTTCATTCCTAACAACCCTGGATAGTGTTTTGGAATTTTATTCAAACCTATTCTCTCCTATTTGTTTCGTGCATGGAATATTTTATCTTGGTGTGTTTTCTTTTGCAAAGCATTACAAATATAAGTGGAGAATTTTTAATAGCTATGCATGGTAGGAGAAGATTTAAAATCACTTGGTTTGTATATATAGAAACCTATTTAGAGCTTGTAAGGGGTCATTTCTTTCTCTTGTACCAATGCCTTATGTACTAGACTAACCATGCAATTTCACGGTGTTTTAAAATAAAATGCATTCTTATGGAGCATTTTTATAAGAAATACATTTGGTGTTTGAGATGAAAATAACACATGGCTATTTTTTATTATGAAGCTCAAAACCTGCATGAAGATAATTTGGAGACTTGGTTTCCTATTATGTGTGCTAAAAGTACTCAACACATATCTATGTGGAGGAATAATTTTTTTACTATCCATTAGTCGAGGAAAATGATGCCCGAACAAGCAGCTAAGGATGAGCCTCCAACATGGAAAACAAACCACATTAAACATAAGACTAAAGGAGCAAGTTATAAATAAAATAATTATAGAAAAGAAGTGAAATACTATGACATGAATGTCAAGTATGAGTATTAATAAACATTTTATGACAACAAAAACTTGTAGATTATGAGAAACTAGTCAAAAAGGTAAATCCTATATTCAAATGAAACAATTTGAGCACATGTCAATTATTCCGGGAGATGCTAGCAAAACTAAAAGCAACTATGGATATGTGCAAACCATTGAGAGGCCTAAGCCAAGTCCCTAAGAGTGCCAATTTTTACTTTATGGTGTGTCAAGGAATACTTGACTTGTTGTTCATGTTCAACGTGTGGTGCCAATAAGAGAATATTCATGGAAATATTGAAAAATTCTATGATGCTGAGATGATGAACGTAACATAAAACACCCATAGGAGCATCCGTGCCTCACTTCAAGAGCATACAAACTGACTTTCATTCTCTTCTTCATCCATAAGAAATTGAATGCCACCAAATTTTTTTATACAATGCTCAGTTGCTCAAATGAAAAAAATATGCATCCTGGATGATAAATTTGTGTACGATTATCAATTTTTAAGAGCTATGGGAAATCCTTAATGGTGCAATGATGCATCCAACTAGTGCTAATGAAAGCATGAAATATGAAAAAGACGATGTAAAATCCTTAATGAGGTTCGAATACATGTATGGGATGAAACAACATCAAAGGTGGCCTTGGATACTCTCTCCACCATTAATGAGGACAAGATCCAGATGAATATCCTCCATCTCTAAAAAGTCTTCATACACTCAAGATGAAAGATGGCGACAAAGTAGCAGAATTTTTACGTTGTTTAGCAGAGCTATGAGTAGAGTTGTTAGCACTTGGAAATAATGTGAATGAAAAAATTCTTATCCCAATCTCTTTGAGAGATGTTCCTCCCGAGCCCATATGTTTGTCACAAAATTGAACATCACTCGACAAGTTATGTCATTTGAAGAATTGGTGAATATATTTTACAGCAGAAACATCCCATCAAATATTGCAGGAGTTATTTGAAGACGAGGCATTAATCTCTAAACAAAAAAGAGTCGAAGTATTAAAGGGGATAAACAAAATCCCTCCCAAAATAATGTATAGTATCATAAGAAAGTAGATCATTGTTGTCACATTTACATGAAAAATACACATGACAATGCTAATTATCGGTATAATGGTCTCGACTCAAGTCAATTATAACAATGAGAGCACATCTGGTCACTTTTATTGAAATAAATATAGAAATTATCCTTGTCATAAGAAGTAGAAAAGACATGTCACGATACAACAAGATGATGACTTAGAAGATGAAGTTTAAGAATTGGAATATGATGATGTTTACGTTTCAAGATAATTTTGTAAAAATAATTTACCAAGGTGACGAATGCTGACATATTAAAATATAAATGATTTAGGTTAGGTCTTATCTTTTATCATCGGAATCGATATTAAAGATCTAGGTGCTACATAATTAATTTTGGGCATGTAAATTAAAAGAGATCATGTAAATAGGTTATTATCATTAAATCAGAAATTAAATCTTTCAAGTATTCCATTTCTTTTTTCTAATAAATTATCTACTAAACAAATTTGTAAAATCGAAGAAGAAATTGAAAACATGTCTTATGTCTTGTATGCTAGCGTGGTTGGAAGTTTGATGTATGCTATGGATTGTACCAATATTTATCATGCTTATGTAGTGAGAGTAGTTATCGGACTCATGTCAAATAATGGAAAGAAACATTAGATTTTTAGGAAGAGGATATTCACATATCTTCATGGAACTTCTAATTATATGTAATATGCTATTAGGGTAATCTTGTTGAATGAAAAACAATCAATCTAAATGTTTTTTATTAAAATAGGGATGGAGATTTGGATATGGGTATTTCTACTAGTGAGTATGTTTTCAAATTGTATGGTGGAGATATAAGTTTGATGAGTAAACATCATCCAAGTGTTGTGATATTCACCACATAGGTAGAGTATAAGACAACTATTCATGAAAGCAGAGACGTGGTTTTGCTTCTAATACTTATTTCAACAAGTGGGACAACTTAAAATGTTATTAGGATATATTGTGATAGTAAATGTGCTATTTGTCTACAAAATAACCCTTAATATCATTATAAAATGAAATACATTTATTTTCAATACCATTTTATAAGAGCAATGGTGGAGTGAAGAAGATAGTACTAAATAAGGTGGACATAAAATATAAAGTTGTTGATTCTTTAACAAAGGTTGTAAGAACTAAGAAATTTTCTTAGTGCAAAATATCAATGGGGTTAAATTTACTCTATGATGTTTTATGTATGACCTTTAAATACACTATAGAAATTATTCAAAAAGTGTGAGAATGCTGGAAATGTGTTGTATAATATCCATGAATTACATTCTTCTAGATCTGTTTATCCTGGTGTGGTTGTGGGAGTATTCTATTTTTTTGACCCCCATAAAATTATGTTTATCTAATGTTAATGATGGGTGGTTAGATCACTCATGTTTATGGGAAGCCGTTATGTGTTGTATTTTGGCCCATGTTTTTATTACTCGTATTTAATTGAAATTGACATGTGACCTTAAATCACACTCAACCTCCGAGGTCATTCCGGACAACCGATGTGGAATGTGTGGATGGCTATTGGTAGGGAAATGTGAAATGTGAATGAAAATATGTGGGGATGGGATTAACAAGCTATCAACAAAAAAATGTCCTTGAAGCACAATATCGGGATCTTCTCATCAAGAGCAAGGAAGGCCCTTCTAAATTGAATGGGTATAATGGATGGGTCGAAAGAATAGCCACATGAAGAATCCAATCGATGTCGAGATCCATGGAAATAATTTCTACTTTCTTTGGGATTTGTGGAAAACCAATGAGTGCTTTGTAATTATTTCCGCATACAAGGTCATGTAGTAAAAATAGAGAGGCATGGTTGCTAGGTATATGGGTGGTAGGATGGTTCACTCTAGAATGCAAAATATCTATAAGTATCCTTGTTTAGAATGTTATATAACAATATTTGGCGGACATGGGAATGTTCTAAGAATCAATGAACATAATCTATTGTCTAAGTCTAATTGGTCTTTGGGCCCATTCGGTTGGGGGACCATTGGATCACAACCATAAAATCTCTCTGGTCATGGAACAAAAATGGTCATGTGTGAAATTTAATCTATGAAAGAAAATAACAAACTAATCTAATTAAATAAAAGATAAACTAAGTTTTTATATTTTCCAATATAAAAGAAATAAAAAAGAAACAATTAATCTAATAAAAGAAATATTTTTGTATTTTCTAGAATAACAGTGCGTACAAAAGAAATGAGGAAATTGCCTCTAATTTAATTAATCAATCCTAAAACAAATAAACAACCGGATGTAGTTGTTTATCTGTGCAAAAGAAATCTAATCTATTATAAACAATTAAAGTTTCTCTAAACTATGGATGTGAACCAAAACCTCTACTTTTCCTCAGAGGCACGGGAAGAAATCAAATCTTCTCAAGCTTTTCTTCCGTAACTTACTCAAAAAAAGTAAAGAAGGATTTTATGGAGATATTCTAAATGAAATGATGATTTGGTATATTTGTAGATTGACATAGAAGCTTTCTTTCAGTAATCACCTCTTTGAAAATCTACTGAGAGATAGGAAAAGGAATATATCTATCCTAATAAAGCTTTTTTGATGGAAATTATCTACTCTATCTATTTAATGATTGCAATAATGAAAATGGAAATGCCTTTTCTACTGTAGTAAATAATGTGCATACATATTTCACAAAAATAGAATTAAAGAAACAATGAAACCAAATTATAACCCCAACCTCGGTGATTGCGATTCTATGTCAATCTAGTTGTGGTGTGCTTTTGTGTCCCCTCAGTATTGTTTTCTAACCTTCGGTGTCCACATGAGTCTAGGAGTTGGTAATGTAGAGAAAGCTAGAAGAAGGTGTTGGAGCAAGTAATGGCTTACTGGGTAATCTGGTGGCAATGCAAGTAGAGGAAGAACAATGCAAGTGAATAAATCTTGATTATGTAATATCTAGTAGGATTGTAGCAACATAACATAACAATACACGAAAAAATTCTATGGAAATTTTATTTAGAAGAAGCTACAATTTTATATAAAGCTGGTTGGGTTGTGCACTATCACACTTGGTAGCCATGGGGTGTCACATCAACACATGGAGGGGTATTTAAAAATTCAATCAACAAATACAAGTGAAAGAGTAGATTTCCACAAGTAAGTCAAGCTTAAAATCAACTAAAATGATTGAGAAACATGTTATAGAAGTGAACTAAAGTGAAGTAACATGCATCTAATTCATACATAAAGGGTTCTAAAACATTCACATAGGACTACCACCCTATGCATTACAGTGGTTATAGGACCACATTACCCGGGAAGGGCAATGGTTTTGTAACCAAATGCCTAAACTAAGGAAAAATGAAGCGAGAAGCTATAGAAAATAAGGAAAAGGCTAAGTAAGGTAAAGTATGCTACAAAGAGGCTAAGGAGCTCAAAGAAATTTGGAAAATATATGAATCATAATTGGTGATTTTGAACCATTTTCGATAATGTAGCACATGAAAATTTGTGTGCATACATATTGTTCAATCTAAGAAGCATTTTATCGATGAAGAGGTGTAAAACGTAGAGTCTGAGTATGGCATTCCTGAAATGGGGAGTTAGAAGCTATACCTTAGAGATCCGTGTGTTAAAATTTCACTACCCAATTTCTTGTTACTCGTAAGATGAAAGCAAGACTCAAGTGCAAATAGATATGATATTGAAAAATAAACACTAAAATAAAATGACAAGAGGACTTACTATATGTACATGGATATAAGTATACTTGCGCCAATGTTCTAGCCCCGTAAGGCATATACACTCAATTTTTAAAAAAAAAAGCATATATATAACTAAAACCATTCATTTTCAATTCATTTGCACATGTCCACATAGTAAAATTGGAGCTCTAAACCAATTGTCATAATTTTGAATGAGAGTATAGAAAATCGAAGAGTGCGATGACGCGATCATGGCCCCATGAGTGAGAAATCCAATGGAAAAGACAAAGGTTAGTCTTCTGCACTCGTTTATTTGAAATCTAAAATGTAAAATGTTGAAAATTTACACCTAGGGGGGTTATTTTTGAAATTTCTTGTGTTAAAATGTTCCCTAGGAATTGATCTAGCCATGTCTACCTTTTATTTCATGTAAAACGATCTTTTTTGTATTTTTTGAGTTTTTGGGTCAAAGGGAGTGGGTTTTATATTTTGAAATGACCACCACCTTATGTAGGGTGGCGGTTAAAAACCTCTACACTACAAGGGAAGCATCCTCTAGAATCACAAGCGGAAATTACAAAACTACTTCCTTGTATAGCGTGACGGTTTTGTAATTGTTGAGGAAGAGAGCAATTTTGACCCACTTAGACAATTTTTTTGGATTTTAAGTTGTTTTTAATGATATTTCCTATTCAAATATGTTTCTAACTTGATATTTTTTCTATTTTAGTGAATATAGGAGTTATACATTTTATGGAGCTAGGCGGGAGAGTGTGATTAGCTATTAGGTATTATTTCTCATTTGTCTTAGGACAAGAAATAATTTTTACATTGGGTTACATTATGGAGTATCGTACATGTACTACACAAAATACCATCCAACCACATCTTGTGTGATCTATTGTCTTATTGGGATGTGGTGAAACACTTTTGGTTTCAGTGTGAGGGGAAAGTGGACAATCACTCTAGAGGATGTCTATAGGATTTTGGCATACCTATGATTGATAGACGGTTAAATTTGGAGAGTGAAGGGCCATAGATAGATCTAGATAGTGGGAATCCTACATGGGGATGATGGGGCATCAAAGGGCCCCAAAAAGGTATACAACTTCTATATGTGTCATTTATACCTATTCCTACCTTATGTAAGGCCATTATTGGTATTTCGGCTTCACATTTAGTAGGAGACAAGGGGCGGGACAAGTTCTTTGTACTATTGGGCTCGATCATGATGCAAATTGAGTAGTATGGGAGGATATTTTCCTAGGGTGTGGATATTTTAGAGACTATATACCATGACTTGTACCATTTTTGAGGCTACAGGGGAAATCCTTGAGCAACCCTTCTTTAGTTATGTGCTAGGTGTATGAATGGATCATCCCCTATCATAGGGGAGTTGGTATATAGGATCTAGGGGCCATCATGGCCACGAGATGGATAGGCTTCGGTTCTTAGAGGGTCACAACAACTTTCTTCTACATTGATGAAAAATGATATTATTGTCATACCCTACCAGGACATGATTGGATTATGGGGTCAGGAGGGGACTATCATGATTGCATGTGCTACCACTTCATAGTTAGTAGATATATTTGTGAGGGTGGAGGCCCACCCTACTGCTAGAGTACCCTAATAGTTTGGGTTACCCTACGATGATGTTATTCCCTGCCATGCCTACATTCTATTGGAGTGTTATAGAGGCACGAGACGACCCTAAGGGATGATATGGATGGATATTGGTGACATTAGGAGTACCTATCTCTTTAGAGAAGGTCACGGATTCCGAGAGTACCCAAGCATCTTATCTAGATTAAGGCTACACCTACTCACATAAAGGAGGAGGAGGAGGAGGTCCCTACGGATATGGAGAAAAACACCAAGGCGGAGACAGAGGAAGAGGTTGGTGAAGAGGTTCATGATGAGGAGGGGGATAGTGACACGAGTGGCAGGTCATAGAGGAGATATATATGGCAGAGAGAGAGGAGGCTTAGGTTGAGAAGGAGACTCTAGTTTTAGGAGCAACTTCCTCACTAGGGAGGTGGAAATGAGCGATCTGTGATGGGCCATCACGTTTCCTCAACAAGTTCTGTGGCAACTCCACCACAAATAGCTCTACCAGATGATCCCCTGGATCCTCAGAGATTTGAGTATGCGAGTACTCTTCTCTTGACCTTGTTAACTAGAAATGTTAATATATTAGGAATTCTACTTTTTTTTAGTTTTTGAATGTTTTCTAACTCGTTATTGTTTTCTTTATTCTTGCAGCCACTACTGAGGGCTAACAAGATCTTATTCATAGGATCTATGTTGATACCTGACGATACCTTTCAAGAAGAATCATGTGGAGTTTATGGAGGATGTGGGACAACCATTATAGGTGGGATGAAATATCGATGTATTTACTTTTTGGAAGGCAATGGAGATCTTGACCTCTCGGGGAAAAATATTGCCACATATGAGATGGCAGAGAGGGTGGTGAGGTGGAGCCATTCACATAGTGAGGCCGCAACTAGTGGTTGATCTCAAGATCACTCTCACCATTTAGCGCATTCACGATATAGGATTTGTAACAAAAGTTCCATCCTAAGCCACGCACCATCTCAGGATTCCCACGAGAGAGGGATAGGCCATTGAGCCCTTATTGCTTTGATGCCATTTTGTGAGGCATATATATGATGTTTTTTGGATTTTCATTCTCATTACGAGAATTTTGACCACACCTAGTGTGTGATGGCATTATATATAGACTTGATTCACTATGATATATATAGATATCTCTTTTTGATTCGACTATCCCTTTGCAACAGAGTTGACTTCATTTATGGTTTACTTCACATGTGTACTCTTAGATGTTTTTAGAATCTCTGATTTTATATGCTAGTTAGAATGCATGCATGGAGTGGATGATAAAGTGTAACAAAATGATTTTTTTTTTTAAATTTTATTTTATATGATGCTAATGTAAACATAATGTAATGTTGAAACTTTGGTTTTTCAAGCAATATTTGGTACTTCTTTCTTTTTTTTAAAATGTGATGAATGATTTGATGATAAAATGAACTCACTCCAAATCTAACCCCATGTAACTAGTAAGATGAAAGGGCTTAACACCAAGAGCCGAGAGGATACGAGTTGTATGATTATGTTGAATGGAGTTGATGAGAGAAAGACAAGGTTTTGACAAAAACCCAATTGAGAACCTACAACCTAGTTCTACACAAGTTTTCTACATAGTTTAAGATGTGATTTTCTTTCTAGTTTATCTAGACTTAGATCCATAGATGGCCACTTGATTGAAAAAATCTAGTTTCAAGCTTTTAATACCTTTAGGACTTAGACATCTAATTCACTTTGTTGGGATTTATGATTTTAAAGCACTTTTTTATTAAATGAATTCCTTTGAACTTACTAATTTATTTGCAAGGACCCCTACACCTTGTCCCATAGTTCAATTAGGAAGCATGAGCTCATCACCAAGGATAAGGCACATGTGAGTAAGGGCACTACCCTCCTTTCCTAACCTCATGCCACTAGTAAGAGGTGCGGTCTCAACACCGAGGTTGGTGGGGCAAGGAAGTATGTAAATGAAATTCTTGTATTGATTTTGAGTTGACATATATACTCTTTTTTGTATTTTTAACTTTGATTTCTGATTTTGGGAGGAGATTTTCCCTAGCCTCAACCCCACACAACGGGTAGAATACGAGGATCAAAACCAAAGGTTGAGATAGGTGAAGAAACAACAAATAAAATGTTTAGATTGTTTTCTATTTCCAAAGAGGTGTGTATGGGATAGATGTAACACCAATAAGATTCTAGAACAAACTACAGGAAAAGACACTTAAGATACAAGAAAAGTATGAGCAGAACCAAGTATATAGGCCTTGGAAAAATAACATCAAAACTCTATCTTAATTTATTTGAATTGATGAAATGATTAGAAATGTTGAAGAAATGTGATTGAATGTTTTGCCAATATTTTCAGAAGTTTTGAAAGTTGCTTGAAAATTAATTTCCTTGATTACAAATTTACAAAATGAAATGGAAAATGAAAATATAGTGTGGATGCAAATAATATACATGTGGATATAAAAATGGATCATGCATAGTAACATTTTAAGTGAAGCAAGTTGAAAGATTCACCAAATTATTCACCCTCTATTGTACACAAAAGATATGCCCCATTATTGTATTCCTCCATGACTGACATGGGCCCAACCACTTGGGCCTGAATTTACTTCCTTTGTCAATTTTCTTATCTATTTGGTTGTCAAGTCTCAATACCGGATGTACAAAGTATATTTCACATTCGTATACCTTCTTATTGTACTTACAAAACATACGGTTAGCGTAAGCTCTATGGTGCACATCATCTCTGAGGTGAGCTTCACTGAGGGTTTCTAGCTCAACGAGCCATGCTTCACGATATCCTTCTTCTCTTAAGATTCATTTCAATGATATCCAGAGATTGAATATCTCAACTTAAAGTGGTAAAACCGCTTTTTAAATGAATATTAAGGAATATAGGGTTGCCCCTGTTAGCATTCTTACTAACATTCTATATGCCTACAAGGCTAGAAATAGTTTTAAATTCCAATTGTACTTGTTCTCCTTAAAAATTTTCAGGAGGATGGACTTTAGCATCTTATTAGTTTCCTTAGCCTATTCATTTTGCTTGAGGGTAGTATATAGGGAAGTTGTGTGATGATTTATCTTGATTTTTTTTTCACAAATCACAACCTCTTCATTTTAAAATGATGTGCCACTATTGGAGATAATGACCTATTGGACCCCATACCTACAGATTATCCGGTTGAAGATTAAATTTGTAATTACAAAACCCATAACGGTGGTGAGAAACATGGCCTCAACCTAGTTTGTGAAGTATTTATAACCGTAATTATAAAATTGTGAACATCTCGTGTAATGAGGGAGAGAATTTCCCTATCAAATCTAGGCCCCATGTGGAATAGGGCCAAGGTGTTGCAATCAGTTATAGAGCTTGGGAAAGTATATGAATCTCATGAGAGAATTCCTTAGACTTGTCGCACTTACGTACATACCCTACTACGTCATGTTCTAGGGTGGGCCATAAATAGTCCATTTGGTGTATCTTCCTAGCGATTGCATGTCCTCATAAATTACCTCAAAGACCACGCTATGGGCTCCATAGAGAATATTTTCATATTCTTCCTCATCGACACACCTTAGCAATATTCCATAAAAAAATTGTGATAGAGAACTTGTTCTATAATTACGTACTTGGTGGCTATAACATGTAGTTATCTTCTCTGCTGCGAAGGTGCTCCTTTAGGGTATGTGTGGTCTATAATAAAATTCACAATATCTTAATACCATGGATACACAACAATGGGAGGTCCTATTTATACGTAGTATAGACACTCGTTGGGGAAAATCAAGTCTCGCTTAACTCTTTATCATCTAACAGTTGTCGTCAGCTAACCAATCAGAAATGAATTTTCCTTTGATAGACTTTTGGTTGACATAAGTTAATTCAAATTCTCCGATTATGGTTATGAAGTATCAAAATTTCTTGGAAAAAGAACCCTATGTTATGAATGTCCGAAGACAATATATTTTGACAATAACCCATGTTTCTTGGTTAAGCATGTAATGCCTTAACCATTTTTTTGTAAATACTATAGCGAGGCATTCCTTTTCCACATACGTATAAAACATGTCGTAGTATATAGCAACATACGACTGATGAAGTAAATTACACGTTCATGCTTTTCATCGTATTCTTTGCTAACATCCAAGATAACAAGACATTTTTTCCCATGAGTATAAAATTTGGGGGTGATATGATTTGGGAGGTATGAGCGTGGGAGGTGATGAAGGAATAATTTGACCAGTTCAAATACCTCACGCAACTCATCCATCTAGATGTTGTAACAATACTTCTTTAACGTATTATTTATAGGATGAATAACAAAGGTTAAATTAGGTATAAACTTGTGGATTGCACCAAGTTTCGGAGAAATGACCTAATGCCCGACTTGTCCGATGGTGGGGTCATTTCTATAACTACTCGGCTTTTTCCAGATCCAAATCAATACCTCGTTAAGAGATGATGTAACCCAACAAATTACCTCTAATCACACTAAATACACATTTTTTTAATTCAATGTAACACAGTTGATTCAATGAGGTGGGAGAGGATAATGCACCAACATTCTTAAGACCGAACAATTCAAAAATCTTGTTAATAAGATCGTCAAAATACAATTCAACAATCTTGTGAATAAGATCATGGAATATATAGGTCATTTCTTATTGGTAGGTGGCACCATCATTATTAAGACCGAACAACATGAACATATATAAATAAATTCCCCAAGGAGTAGTGAAAGTGGTATTTGTTTGATCCTCCTCAGAGATCCGAATCTGATTGTAACCTGAGAAACCATCAATGAGTGATAATAGCTCATTTCCATATTTTGCATCCATGATGACATCGATGAAACATAACGGAAATTAAATTCATATATGAATTTTCCCATTCTTCTTGAGAACGTGGACTATGTTTAATACCCACATTGAATAATCTATAGGTTTGATGAATCCTACCTGTAGGAGCTTCATAATCTCTTCCTTGACCATCAAAGCCACTTTTGGCTTTATAGCTCTTGAATTTCTCTTGATGGAATTCGTGTCGAGGTTTAGTTACGAGATTGTGGACTGTAACATGGGGAGAAATAAAATGGATTTGAAATGTTCCTTGAGAACATTTGTGTGAATTTCTACTTCTTCTAGAGTTAACGAAGAACCAAGTTTTAATATCTTAGGGTCTTCCTTTGTCCCAATATTTATATCGATGGTTCCTTTGAGTAAAATGCATTGAATTATTCAAACTCGGGTGGGACTAGAGGTAGTTCTAGTTCTTATTCCTCATATACTTTGAATATCTCAAGGAATTTTGATGACAAAGGATCCATCATGTGATCTCCAAAATAAGAGGAAGAGTGAGGTATGAGGGTGAAACGCATCTTACGATGTGCATGATGAAGGTCGGTGTATGCATTAAGATTTATATTATGCAGAGAATGATGAGGCTATAGCCTCATTATTCTCTACATAATATAAACTGACAAGCTCATTTTCAGTTTCAACATATGCCAAGATTGGATTGGTAGGCATTTTTCGAACTAGGGGTTGGGTTAGGATTGAAACAATGAAATGGGTATCTTAAAAATGACCGCTTGGATAAAAGAGAGAATCAAAAGTAGCCATAGAATTAGCTAAAAGGTTTTTTCATGTGAGATATCTTCAATTGAAATGAAATAAAAACCTTTTCTCAAGTTAAGCATGCAGTCTTATAAAGTTGCGGGTTCTCCACTCTAGTCTCGTAAACTTCAAAAGCTTGGTTGGTGAATAGTTGGGAATCACCCAAAACCCTAATATTGCAAGAAACCATCCTCTTGGCTCCAATGAGACCAAGAAAAGGAGCCTCATATTTGGCACTATTATTAGTGCATTCGAAATTGAGCTTAAAGGAAAAAGGAATAACCTTCCCTTCACAGTAAGTGAGGATAACACCTACCCCAAAGCACTAAAATGACACTTTTATCCATCATAGTTGAGAATCCAACAGTTAGTAGTGAAGATTAACATTTATCATTTATAGTTACTTCTTACTCCACTTCCGAGACCTTGACCATGAAAATATCATCAAATGGAAGAGAGCCAAATCGTAGAGCATGTCCTATGCCCAATGAGTTGAAAGGAAGGAGAATAGGTAAATAATTTTTAAATAAATCGACAATCTTAGTTATGGTTTCTATTAACATTATCTCAACAATAGTAGTTTTATCTTTGATCGTAGGAATTACTTAGATTAAACAGGTAGTTTCTAATTCCTTCATGGGGATCAACTTTTACTTTGGTGTTGTATCTTTAGGTTTGTTTAGTTGATTTGTAGGGAGCTCAAACTCAATATGTACCCTAGGTTTCTTCTTAAAGTTGGCTAGGTGAATATAAATTTTTTTGGGTCATCTTGAGTGATAAATAATTTTCCTAAATGGGAATCGACTTGAGGAACAACGTGCAAGGGATTGCCTTCAACTCATGGATCCAAGGTCAACCAAGAATCATGTTATAGTTGGTTTCCCTATATATAATATAAAACTCAGTTAGAACCATCTTAGGCCCAAGAGCAACTCGAATTACTCTTGTTCTTATGGACGTTACTTTGAGACTATCATAGCCTCTCACCGTATTCCTAGTTGAGGAAGAATTGGTCTCCCGTAGCCTAAAATTTAAAGGAATGAGAAGGGAAAAGATTCAAATCTTCCCCATCATCAATCATCACATGATTAAAATAATTATTATAGATCCAAACCTCTAAATATAATGTTGGGTCACTTCTACATACCATCTCGCATTAGTGGGCATCTTAATGATTTTGAAGATGAATCCAACTTCTCTTTCGAAGTTGCCTGGAGGATAGACATAAAAGTCTATGAGTTTGAATTATGCCTCTAGTGGAGGGGTAACATTAAATAAGTGAATAAGAACCAACACTTCTAACAAAGTGTCTCGATGAGTGGGGGATATTTTCAAAAATCAAAGAAGGATATTTTAGAAAAGGTCTTTGTTAAATCCATAATCAAATCATATGCCCCTACCAACCTCGTAAGAAATGGAATGTCATTTGAGATAGATGGGTAGATGGGAATAATATGCGTTGAGTAATCACAATTTCTTATAGTTGTTTTAATTTCATGTTTAATATCAAATTCAATGAGACCCACAATCTTAGTTTGATGTTTACCATCAAATGGAGGTGCTTATTAATGGGTTTGAAGAAGTAGAAGCTTCATGGTCATTTTTTCCCACTAGGTTACCCTTCTTTACTGTCAAGTTTAATTTTCCATTATTAGGATGCATAGGAAGGGGGTAACTAAAGATCATAAGAGGAGTTTTTTTAGCATATTCAGGTCCATGACAAAGTATTCTGTGTTGGCGCTATAGGATTTTCCAAAAACATCTTGATGAAAAGTTTCCTTTGGTCCTCTTGTAGGCATTGTATTAACTTTTATAGTCACAAAAGTTCTAGAATCATACCCTCGAGACCTATGGAAGCCACAAAAAGGTAAGGATCATAATCCCAAGTTCTTTGATTTGTGTTCTATTTACGGTCCAAATTTACAGTTGTTTTTCAACCGTTAGTTGTTATTGTTAAAGTTCGAAGGCCTTTGCCCTTAGTTGTATTATTGATTTTTATACCCAATCGGGTATTAAGCGGGCCTTAGGCATAAAATTGTCGTTGGGGTGGATGATGATTAAAATCCAATGACTTAAGCGTAGGAGAATTTTTTAATTCCTATAATTGTTACCGTTTGTGTTAAATTTGACATTGTTAATGCTTGAGGTGTTAACAACATTTGGCTTATTTGCTTGGTCTATAACACCATCGGTTGTAACACTAAGGTTTGTTTTGAGGACCTTAGGTACTTGAATGTTTTTTGCATTATTAGGGTACTTGAATTACCTTGATTAGGAGTGATCAACATAGCATTTGAACCGTAGGTATTTCGACCATTGTCTATTGTTTCTTAATCAATGTGGAGATCACCCTCCAACATCTCTTCGTAATTCCTTAGGGGGAAATTCTGGACTTCTTCCTTCATTTCTGGTTAAGAGAGTAAAGGAATAGATAAAAATATCTGTAGAAATCCATGTTGGGAGCACTTTCTTAAGATTAGAGTGCTTACCACCATCTCTAGATGAAATGCACAGTAGATTTGTTGTGCTCTTACTTTATATGTAGCAATCCACTAATTCCTATTCTCAACAACTTATTCATGTCGAAAAATTTGATGAATTCTAACATGATTTGTTTAAAGGAATGTATCGAGGCTTCAAGTATCCTATGATACCAATCAAGATTGATTCCTTTAAGAGTCTTAGGGAATATATTCGCTCTGTTGCATCCCATGGGAATAGATCTCAAAATGAATTTACATATGCCTTGATATGCGCATTTAGATCTCCCTCCCCTTTAAATTTAGGAAGATCATGTAAAGGTATTACACTTCATATGGTAAATTCCAAGGGCTCCTTCCGATATTCGGTATACATTCCTAGTGTGTACATCTCTACTATAGATGACCCTTGATGGGGAGGTGGAGTAGGCATAAGAGGTGACAATATGAAAAAACATAAATGTTTGTAGAGGCATAAGGCATCCCTATGGCTGAGCATATGAACCAAGAAAAGAGTACATTTTCCCTATGGTGATTTGGAATACATGTGTACATACGGGGAAAATTACTCGATATAGAGTGGGAAGCATGACACTAGGAAATGTTACAATGTCGATTAGGATGAAATTTTTTAACAAACTTCTAGCTAGTTCCTATTAAGGGTATCCATACGAGGTGTGGGGGACCATACCTATGGTTCATGATCCAATGAAGAGATCTTGGAGGCTAGGAATTCCCACGCAAAACCAGAGGATGATTTGGCGCATCAATTTGCTTGGCCAACATACGTGGATGATAGGGAATCTTTATTTTCCCAACAAAAGATGAGGCATGAGTATCTTGGGTAAGTTCTAATTCTCTAACCCTATCCACCAATGTCGATATGACCTTATCTCATGATGTTATGGTGTTCTATTTTATCATGCGTTATTGAACCTTGTTAGGTTGTAAAGGAGTGTGATATCCTTATATGAATTGTTTGTTGGCTCTTCGCCCCTCATTAGAAACATTTTATATTATGGGAGGGTAGAGGTGTTAATCTAAAGTAATACATATACACATCCTTATATCCTATCAAGATATTGGTTCATGTTTTTGAAGTGTTGTTTGCTTCGGGAATAACATGCTAGGTACTCCTCATCCAAGAATGGGAGTGAATCAGACGCATACTTGATTTACATTGTGAAAAAAACCAAGGAGAGGATCCTAACTTTCTAGTGAATTTGATACTATTAGAATTTAAGATTTTAGGTTGTGGCGTATGCGTAATTTGATCAATCTTCTCAATCCCGATCAATGATCCATTATTATTCCCTTGAGGAGTATGATTTTGAGATGTAGGGAGATTAGTTGAGTAATTTTACACCCACCAAGATAGTGAGGGTGATGGTTGCCTATTCATTTGGTAGTACTATGCCTCGAGATCCAATATGGGCCGGCCGTATCTATCTTGTTTTGACATAATCGGGGTATATAAATACCACGAGAATAATGGGAGCGGGGAAGATGGATGAAAAAATGGAAATGAAAAAGACTATATCTTTATGTCGGATTCTCTAATTTGTACGAATGAAAATGGACATGTGACCTTCAATCACACTCAACCTCTCGAGGTCATGTCGGGAAACCCGATGTGGAATGCATGGATGGCTATTGCTATCGAAATGTGATATGTGAATGAAAATTTGTGGGAATTATATAAACAAGCTATAAAGGAAAAATAATGTCCCTGGACACGTAATATAGGGATCTACTCGTCAAGAGAAATGAAGGCCCTTCTAATGTGAATGGGTCTAATGGATGGGTAAGAAATAATGGCCACATAAAGACTCCAATTGATGTCGAGATCTAGGGAAATACATTCTACCAAGTTTGTGGGATACGTGGAAAACCAATGGGTTACTCGAAAGATTTATGACAAGGTCATGGAATAAATGAGAGAGAGGTGTGGTTGTTAGTTCAATGGGTGGTTAGTTGGTTCGATCCGTAATGTAAAATATCTATAAGTTTACCAATTTAGAATGTTGAACTATCTAACAATATCTAGCATCCGTGGGGATGTTCTAAAAACTAATTGTGTTCAATGAAAGGTTTTGCAAGAGCTATTGAAATGGGGTAAGAACACTCAAGAACCCCAAAGCTTTGTGAAAAATCCCCTCAATGGACCATATGATAAGAAATGAGCAAGGAATCCTATTTTCATGCACTTAAACTTGAATTAAACAAGAAATCTAGCAAATATCATTAACCTCTATTCTTGAAAGCTTAATAAAATGTGCCTAATAAGGACTTAAGCAATCAGTTTGCATTTTTAGAGAATGGGAGCTCACCATTAATGGCTTCAAGGCCAATGGTTCTTCCCATTTACTCTATGCTTGTGTGTGTGACAATGATAAAGCAAATAGCTCAATGCATGGATGAAATAAAGACTCTAAACCCTAGCAATAATACTATAATTTGGTTTAGAGGGAGAAGTGTTCTTAGAAATGAGAGGGGGGTAGTGGGCTATTTATAGTTTTCATTTGGAAAATGGGAGGATTTTTGGTGCATGTGGGATCAAAAAGAGTCCACAAGTGGTTTAGGAGAGGTTGACCATGGTTAGGACTAGTTAACCTAGGTTAGGCTAATTAATCCTATTTAGAGAGAAATTAGGGTTCTAGGAGGGTTTTGAAAGGCCTAATCAATCCAATGAAGTGGATTGATATTCCAAGGAGCTAATAGAGGTGGTAAAGAAGAGGATATTAGCCAAGAAGAGGTTATTATAACCTATTTAATTGACTTATGAGAGGAAAAAGACCATAAAAGTGTCGAACAAGGGGAGTTAGATAGATCTAACTGACGAGGTGTTGCCAACTTGCAAAGGAAGAGGACTAGTTAGGGAAATATTAGGGATAATAGTGCTTTGATCAAACTACATGTGTCTACATTTTCCCCTCTTTGGGGTGATGTAAGCTACGTTACTTCAAAGAAAGTAGACAAGTACAAATGGGTAGAAAATTTTGAAGGGGTAGAAGAAAAATTAATAAGATGAAGGATGCCCTCGAGTGTTGATGGGGTGACGGAGGAACTTGATTGATGATCAAAAATAAAAATAGGAGAGAAATCAAGAAGAAAGGAGATGAGAAAATAACAAGGAAAAAGGGATATTGAGCTATCCACAAACCAATGCTTTATAGAAACAATGCATAATCATCATTTTGCTTAGAATCCTCATCATCAGTCCTTATTAAAATGTAAGCATATGACGGAGGCATAAAATGACATGAAAATCCAAGATACAAACAACCGTCCTTTGCTAAAAACAGCCAACTCCATGCAACATACACGAATGCAATGCAATACGAGAAATAAACAATCTCACTTGACAGGAAAGAAGCGCAATCACACACACTTAAACCAATAATGTTCAAGATAGTTGCACATATAATTTGTTATCGAGATGTAGTCCCAAATGTTATGATAAATGACAAGGTTGAAGGATGATACCCCAAGAAATGTGTATATGTAAGGGAAAATATGGAGGACACTTAGCTCCAATGAAAAAGCAATGTTCACGATGAAAACAATACCAAGCTGATAGTACCCCGTGCAGTACAGGTGAAGTAAGCAACGTAGATTTTGTAGATGATTGAAGATTTAGATGATCCATGAGTCATTGTTTCAAAATATTTGAAAACGTTAGCAAGATATGGGATGAGTGTCATGCGAGAGACACAAATTTTAGCTGTAAATGAGTGTTTTACCAATTTTTAGTCCATTTTTGAAGTATTTCAATGTTTTTGGTTTTTTAAATGGTTTTACAATTTTTAATTTTTTTGATTGGTCGAGAAGAATTTGTATAAGAGATCAAAGATCTCCTAAAAATATGTGCAACTGCCTAAAGGCAAAGGAAAAGGTGTCAAGTAGCACGAAAGTGGCCCAGTGAGAATAATTATAAGCCAAAAATAATTATTTTAAAATAATCATTATGACAGGTGAAAAATAGAAGAAAATGATAAGAAATGATGCCCGAAATATGTATAAATCATTTCAAAGGCAATGAATAAGTGACCACATTGTGACACTAAGTTCCCTAGCATGCAAAAATGAGTACAAATAATTGTTTTAACAAAAATATAATCATCTCGGTGGATAGAATAAGGGCTAGATCAATTGCGGTAGAGAAAACATGCCCCTGGGGTAAATCAATCACAATCACATCATTTTTACTAGAGATCTTGTGAGTTTTTACCACGAGTGAGAGTGACTGACCTCGAGTGAGATGGCAAGGCTACCAAGGATGAGGAATAAATCAGATCACATTCAAGAGTTCATGCGAGACCAAATAGATGGTCCCTACATGAGTGGCCTATCCCTCTTGGTGAATTACATGTTTAATGCAAATTTTTAGTGATTTTTAGGATAGGGTAGATGAATTTTGATGTATGCGCATACGCGCATGCATTGGTGACATATATGCGTACTCTCATGTGCCAAAAGCTGGTAGGTATGCACATGCGTATCCAAAAGAATAGATACGCACATGTGTATCAGCACGAAAAGAATGGATATGCGCATGTATATACGTCAAAAGAACAGAGATATGCGCATGTATATCCATTGGAGGAAACCGACAAGGGTGCATATGTGTGTCCGTTGAAAGGGCCACGTATGTGTCATGAGTGGGAATAACTGGGATGTGCACATGCATGCTTGGAGACAAGCACGTCGGTGTCATCTTGGGCGTGTATGCATCTAATGCACACGATAAAAAATAGAAGGGCACGTATGTGTGGAGATAGTAGCATTTGCATTGGGATGGGCATGTAGGCATCGGAGTAGGCATGCATGCGTTAGAGAAGGGAGCAAAACACCCTTTTGGCCAAATGGCCAAGGAGAAAAGAAGGCAGACTAGAAGAAAGTGAAATTTTTAGGAAATAAGATGGAAGAATGGTGATTTACCAACAATTTTAGATAGAAGTAGATAGAAATGTCAACTAATACATGTGTGTTTTCTTTTTTCATAGTGTATACTACCCGTCCTATAGACCCATGAGCGATATGGTCAGCTAGTGATGATAGAGGCCCAGTTCGACGATGATGATAGAGCGATATTGGACAGCCTCCTATATGTTACGGGATTGGCTCATGTGGCTGATATGCCCCAGATCACATTAGATCATGGCCTTTTGATAGTTGTAGAAAGCGATGACACATCAAGAGTTAGTGCTTTTGGATCCTAACTAGGGAGATCACGATTACTCTTGAGGATGTGTGGCATATTATGCAGTCCCAATCTAGGGTCAACTTATCTAGTCTATGAGCCACTAGCCTAATATTCAGTGGTACATCATAGACTTGTTTGGTGTCCCAACGATACCATGATGTGGGATGACTATTATTCTATCATGATGTATTGAGGACTTATAGCTAGATTGAGTGGTATTTTATATGATGGAATTTGTTAGTGGAGTTTTACTCGCTGACAAGACTAGTGTTTTATTTCCACTTTGCCTCCTTAGAGTGATAAGTAGTTTGGTAGAGGGAGAGACCTCCTACGGGGTCGATTCATTTTAGCACATCTAGATTAGGACCTTCATTTGATTACCTACTACCGTCAGAAGATGGTAGGACCAGCCCGCTTGCTTCAAATTTGGGCATGGGACCACATTGCCATTGGTCTCCCCTTAGGTGTTTTGAGAGTTTGGGTACTCGATGAGCCTTCTACGATGGGTTAGGTCTTGATGGGGGATGATGTGTGGCCATATATGGGAGATGTGTATCACTATCATCATGAACTTGATGAGCTACAATACACTTCTATGTTATGGAGTCCCTACGAGACATTTCTAGTGGCTCGAGGATGGTTTAGAGCTCAGTATTGCTATAGTGGAGCACTTTATATTAGGCAGCCACAACTATATGCGGGAGTTGTACAGGGTGGATCGGTGCTAGAGGCAGTTTGGGATTACCTAGGATGTTCTGGGCTAGATAGGTGGTATGCTTGCAGGGCCCGAGAGTACATTGATATGGGTCCACAGATTTCTTGAGATAGAGCATTGGCTAGTTTCCTACAGGTGGTACCTACTATGTGGGTGCCATTGAGATAGATTAGAGATCCGGGCACCACACCTGAGTATGCACCATGGTACCATGGTGTGCTTCCATGTTGTTTGACTATTTTTAGGGTGGCGTATAATGCTAGTGTGAGATCTCCTCTAATGGGGCCTCCTTGTGATGACGAGGGTGGAGCTATTGGTTATGATGACAATGATGATGATGATAATGGTGGGCCTGACTCACACCACTATGTTAGGGGCAGGGACGGAGTTCCAACATTATAGTAGCCATAGGGATAGGTTTTTGGTCTAGGATGAGATAGTATTTTAGGGAACCCTGACATAGAGTTTCCCCCAGTATGCATTTTAGCGCGGATATATACCCCTCTTCAACATGTATTTCCAGAGTAGGGCCCACCACCTCATGATCCAGGAGTGGTGGCGATGGTGGATAGTCACTACCCTTCAAAGAACAATTATAGGTGGTGAATGTCATTCGATTACGGTGTGGTGGAGAGAGGGATGGCTAGGGCACAGTACAGTGCTTATAGTAGAGTGAGATCAAGAACACACTTAGGTACATATCTTGATAGTAGAGATGGATCAAACCAAAGTATAGGCGACTCAGGGGTAGTGATAGTACATTATGGTAGATTTGGATTACGAGATGGCTACACAGAGGGCTCGAGACATCGAGCCTTTTACATCGATCTCGTACTAAGGTGCCAATGGTTGTTGCTTAGAGGGACCATTCCTGTGCACATACAAATGGATATATCATGTAGAGAGATTAGGCCGGAGCCTATGTATATACTATTATTGTAGATGGAGACCAAGAGGCTACTACTTCTAAACAAACTCGAGCTAACAAAGTGGTAGATTGATAGGTGACCAAGATGCCACCTTGTAGGTAGCTATTGGTTGGAGATGCTGATTTGATACATGATGCTATGAGGGCTGGCAATAAGGCCTTATACTATAGGACTTCCTATTTCAGGGTAGTCCCAATAGGGCAGCGAGTGGTACCTTTTGAGCAGTCAGGTGTGAGCACGACAGGCTCTAGGTCATGACAATTAGGTAATTTAGTTAGATCAGTTTGGCAGCCCATTGCAGAAAGCAATCGACTTGATAGCATCCACCTGACAACCGGGTGATACCCCGGTGTTAGGCCATTACACCACCACTCTTCCATCCTCCAAGTCATGGTTTTGGGAGCCCTGGCAAGGGTGAGAGTTGTGGTTGAGCTCTTTACTTCTCCTTTTATACAGATGTATTGTATATATGCCTCTTATGAAGGCTGATTTTGATGTATAGATTCATGTACCATTATTTTGATGACGCCTCTTGATGAAGGCTTGATTCTTTTGATGCATGCCCCTTTTAGATGGCATATTGTATCAATGATGTACACTTGAGCATTGACATGGACAATTATACATGTATCATATGGACATTTGATGATGATTTTGTCATGTTATACTATGATTATGATTTATATGATTAGTGATTATTTCTTTGTAATCATTATATCATGTTGTATGATTTCCCTTTCCTCTATGTATGTGACATAATTTAGATTTAGAGATGTGTATGTTTCATGCTTTCATATTGATGATGTATCTATAGATAGTATCACATGTTTTAGATTTATGAGATGTTTTTGATTTCTTATTCTAGCACTTGGGATGATACTAGATGATATTGGTGCGGGGGGAATATATTTGTGATTATGCGCAACCCCTCTTGCCCCCATTAATGATATGATATGTGATGATTATTTTAGCATACATGCATGATGTAATACTTAGCATTTTGGTATATATGATGTGGTAGATTATGTTTTATATGTGATGAATGATAGATGATATATGTGATAACAAACAACCGTGGAAGAGACAATTAGACAAGAAAAAGTTAACAAAGCTAAAAAAATGTACTAACGTAACACAACTTTATGATGCAAACACAAAAATTGAAATTTAACCTAAGTAAGTAAAATGAACCCTAATAGATGCATATAAAAAATGATGTGAGCATGCCAACGTTTGTACAAGAAAATGGATTTAATGCAATACATAATCTAAACTAAACACAACTTAATCTAAAGTAAGCAACAAACTACTCCTAAAGATATACAATATGAAAAGTTCAGCATATTAATACTATACAAACCAACAACCAAAGGCAATATTTGAAACATTACTTTGTTTTTTGTGAGACAAGCTGTTGAGCAAAATAAGCTCATGATTATTTTTGGTCAACTAACACCATTTTCCCCCTTTTTGTGCTTCAATATGATTTTTTCTATATTTTAAACACTTAAGGTCCCCCTAGAATGCATCTCCATTAGATAGGAAATTTCTTCCCCTTTATAGAAATATTAAAAAGTCCTTCTAACTCCTCATATTTTGTGATGCAATTTGAATTTTTGATTTTGTTTTAAAAGGTGTAAAGTATAAAAGTAAGTTCCTAGAGAAGCTTGATTGAGAAGTCATGCTTGATATGGGTAGTTATCTTCAAGTGTTGATGTGATTCTTTTGTAAAAGGATCTTTTTGAGAAGTCATGCTTGATATGTACTAATATGATTGGACTCTTTTATTTCTTTCATTTTACGCTTTACACCGAGTTTAATCTGATCTCGGAATGAATTATGGAGTTATCCATCTATAAGACCTAGCCTTGGATCAGTGGTATTGATCCAAGTGGTGCTTTAAGTTTATTCGTGATGAATTAAAATTATAGACCTTAAGCAGGTTGCAAGGTCTGGATGCATTGAATAAGCTAGTCCGGAGTATAACTCAGGCTGATCATGTTAAATGAATTGGTTCCCGATATCGTAATATATCTGGAAGGTCTTGATCGTGGACCAGGTAATAATTCAGTTACATATAATTCAATAGCCTAATGGTAGTGCAGGAGTGAACCCTGTTCGTGAATGTATGTTGTAGGTTCTTTTTCTGAGCATTTGAAATATTAGACCTAAACTGGATTTATTAAGGTTAGTAACCTAAAACTAAACTTTAACCTAGGGGATTAGATTAGTGTTAATCTAACCTAGGCCTAAGCTATAAGCTAATGTTCTAAGTTAGTATCTATGTGTTATGAGGTTAGACTAAGTGTTATCCTAAATCCTAACCTAAGTTACTAACCTAACTATTGAACAAGGAAGAAAGGGGACATATGGAAGGGTGTGAACCATGGGCGGCAGTTTCAATGGCATTAAATACATGGATAAGCATGAAGGATAGGTAATTTGGTAGAAGTTTTTAAACGGCTAGCTAGAGCCGACGTGGCAGGTCGCCAAAGTTGGAAATGGTCTTCGAACTGGTTTTATCCATCGCCAACTATGGCGGTCGGTGGCAATGGAAATTTAGCGGGAAATTTGGAGTAAATGCCATTTATGAACTCGGTCTTCGAGCTCGGGTTTCACGGGAAGGCATGCAAAATGGAAAGTTAGTAGTTTGTTTGGTTTTTCATGCGCTCCGGTTTTCCCTCTGTCTGATCACTGGTTCTTCGCACCAGTCTTCTGGGAGTTGCATGGAAAATATGAGTGTAACTCGCTCTTTCCTCTGGCAAGGAAAATTTATAAGTCATGGAAATAGCAAATTTTTGTTGGTGGATCTAACTTGGAAAAGGAGGAGAAGGTTTGAGCTCTTTCAGTGGTCTGCTTCGAAATTTTAAGCAAATAACCAGGCATGTTAGGCCCTAACCCTTAAAAATCTTGCTCTCTTTCAAATGATTTCATTAGAACAACTCTGTTCAGATGATTTTTGGAATTAGATGGTTTTTATGGTAGCTTGGTGTGATTTTGTTACTGTATCTTCTTGCTGGTTCGATTTTTCAATTTAAACCTTGATGGGTGTATTTTATGTTTCGAACTGTTGCAATATTTCATTGTGTTTTGCATTCCGGCTTTAATTTGTGAAATATATGCAAGAAAGTATACTAGACCTGCTCTGTGAGAGCCCATGAATTGTTCTCTTGATGGGTACAGGTTACTGTTGATACTTGTTGTTAATGCTTACTGTTGATGCTTGTTGTTGATACTTGTTGGAAAGGATACTGATGGACTTTTTGTTCAGTTTAATTGGACTTCTTTGTAAGTTCTGTCGAGGTTATTATAGGTGGTGGTTACTGAATCTTGTAGGGGTTCGCTATGATATTTAGGTTATGTTGAATGGAGAACTGACTGTGTTTCAGTATTTATTGCGACCCTGTAGAAGTTGTTTCTCCATCCCTTGTGTTGCAATTACGGGATTTAACTCGATGATAGTTGCATTATATTTATTGTATTCAAAACGACTCTGTGGAGTACATTGAATGATTCGTATATTATGGACCACTGTTGAAGCTATATATCTTTGAATATTGGTAATTTGATTTTGTCGGAGTCTTGAAGGAGTAACAGGTAATACGACCTCTGTTATTTTGTAATGAATTTTGGTACAGACTCTTTGGGTGTATTTTTACGTTTCCTTTCTGTGTAAGCTTGAGTGAAAAATATTGAAGAGGCTCAGTTGGATTCCTTGTTACGAAATCAGTATTTAGCTTTTGTATAAGCCTGATTTTGAATGTTTACCATTGTTGGCACAGTTGGAATCATTAACTATTATTTATCTTGTTTACTGTTGTTCGGATTCAGTTGAATCCTTGATAGGTAACCAGTGTATCTGCCTCTAATTAAGCCTGATTTGGTACACTGTTGTTTTTGACACTGTTGGGTTCCTTGAGTATAGATAGATATCATGTATCTTGGCTCTGTAAAAGTGGGTCGTGAATACCATACTTCAAACTCTGAATGCGTCCAGATGTGAATACGGTATGTTATGTTTCCTTTCTGATTATTCCAGTTAGATGAGGCTGTGCATGTTGCGGGAATTTTGTATGATTATCTCTGCATAGTCTTAGGGAAACATCAATTGCTTAATGCCATGGAGTCTATTGTTGACTGCGATAAAATAGAAGTTCTTTGATTTCGACCTTGGGTCTAAAAGCCTTACAGTGTTTAGTAGGGACTAGAATGGGCTGTAGGTTGATGTAAGGGATTGTTGGCGTGTTTACGTCTTCTGTTGCATGGATATCTATTCTTGAGCTTGATTGAACTTAGGAGTTGTCGACTGCACCTCAACAGGCAATGGCAGTGAATATCTTCTTGTTTGTCGCTTCGTGTGGGAGGTCATGCAGAGTCTGTTTGGTAGATAGTCATCACTGTTTGGCGTGAGAGCTACTGTACTGTAGTTTGTTATATTTTAAACTTTAACAAAACAGTGGTGCTTTTGGTGGTCTCATCTGATTTATTCGCATGTGTTTAAGGTGAATGCTTTGCTCTTGGAAAGATGGTACAGTCATGAGCTAGTTCTGAGGGAAATATGTATGATTCGTTTATTTCTCTTCTGTTATAAAGTATAGGTTGATATAATTGTTTATCTAACTTTTGGAATTGTTCTATCATGCTGATGGAATCATGAAAGGTTATTCATTTATTATGTTGAATATATTAGTCCGTCTGATGTTGTTGTCCTTGGGATTCAGATGGATAGTTGGTTAGATGCATTTGTCTTCTTGGTCTCTAACGTTTTGATGAAATATTTGAAAGGTATCTGAGACTATTTAGTGACTATAATATGAGCTACGCGTTTATAGTCATGTTGTTTTACAAAAGCATAGTCTGAAATGTGTTTACTTGTTTGGTGTTTTGATCTCATTTAAACAGGGTGTTTAATGAAAACAATTGATGGATTGCAATTGTTTTAAGAGTTAGTGCTTATCATGCTCAATTCATCGAACTGACCCATGTTGACAATTTTTGCAGATGGTTTCCGTAAGTGGTAAAAGCACGCAAAGATGATAGGATGATCAGATTATTTAAATTTGATTTTATGTTGAATTACAGCTTGATTTTCTAAATGTACTATATGAGGAAAGATGTTCTTCTTCCGTTGAGTATTGTATCAAGTATGCTGAATGCATAAAATGTATTTGTTTAGCTTTGAAAGGAATGGAAATAAATATTTGTTACTTATGTGTTTGTATTCTTATTTGATAGTTTGACTTTCTTCGGTTCAAATACCTGGAGGGCATTGTTATCATTGTATAATTTGGAGACTTTTGTGATTGTCAATGTAAGCTTGCAAGAATATGAGACTGAATTCTTATGATTGTTTAGCAGTTCCAGTATGTTCTATCTGAAGCTAAATTGAAATTTAGATCACTGTCTTTCTGAAAGATAGGGTTAAAATAAACCTAAGCAGAACGCTAAACAAGCTGAATTAAATTATTAATCCCTAGTCTTGATTAAGCCAGGACAACATTTAATTGGATTCTTAATCATTATATCTTGATACTTATAAGTACGATATAAATTCAGTAATGAGAACTGAAATAAACCAAAAAGGGGTTCTGTTGGCAATCACATGTGAAGATTATGGGTTATTGCCCAATTTCGTGATTTAGAATTATGTATATTCTATGAACTCCTTGATGGAACCTTAGCCTTAATAACTTCTCTGTGTAAAGGGTTTTATTAAGAAAGGTCATTCTAAGGTGAGGAACCCAGGGATCGGGAAAGGCTAACCTTAGGGGAACGTCTTTTAATATAATTTAAACTCAATGTGTGTAACACTTATTAATAAGTAGATCTTTTCGAGGCGGATTTAAAGGTTGATGGCACAAGTCAACTGCAGGGTTGTACCTTCGAGAAGATTAGGATCTTCTCGAAGATACAACAATGCAGGTGACTTATGATGACACCCTTTGCATTGATCATTAAGATTTACACCTTTAACTCGAACAAGTTACTCTGGGACCGATTAGGAATGTGGTCACATTATAAGGCTGCCTAGGAGACTCGGGGTATCTTGACACACTGGTTTAACTAGGGTTGACCCAGTATGTCATCTTATCCCTAGTCCTCGGGAGCATCCATATAACGTTGTCACCTTACTAATCCGTTTCGAGTGAATAATTTGGGATAAGGGGACTGACAGAAGTCGGTATAAGACATTCCATATAACATAAGAATGGGGTGAAGGACGTATTCCAGATTGATGAGTATGCCGTTAAGGAATACGAGACATAAGCAATATGTTTCAAATCTTTGGCCAAAGTATCAAGTTCTTGATTGCGTTGTCTAAGTCACCTAGTCTAAGGGATGAGATGCCGATGAATAATGGTAACAATTATTGATTAGGTTCCTTGGGAGAGAGCATTACGAATCCCAGAATAGGGAAGAGAACCTGCAAGAGTGAAGTGTTAAATGAAAACTCCAACTCTTATTACTCATGAATAGATCGGTAGATTACCGAGTCATGGAATGAATAGATCGGAGGTACTCCGAGTCATTACAACTGCATATGGTTATCTGTTATAAGAATGGTTATTTGATTTGTGAGTTCTAAATTATGTATTTAGAACCAGAAGCATTTATCAAAAAAAAAAATTGACTTGTTCTAATGTATAAAATGAGGATGTTACATCTTGGTATCAGAGCTGAAGGTTGCAGCTCTTGGGCCTATTGTGTCCATAATCTGATAAAAACCTGAATTTTCTTGTAACAGAAAATGGTTAGAACAAGGGGGAACGTTGCGAATAATGCTCCACCTGATGGAGGGGGCAACAACCCAGAAACTTGATGAGATCCTTGCTGCCCTGTTGGACACAAGAGATCGTTTAGCTGTACTTGAACAGCAGGTGATGGGAAATGAGGAGGATGAAGAAGCTGATAATAACAATCAGCAACCTCCTGAGGACAACCCTGACATGGGAGTTGATGTTAATGCTGGGAATGCACCTGTCCAACTAGAAAACAAAAAGGCCAGGTTGGCAGTAGAACTCACTAATGATATAAAAAGGATAAGCCCACCTAAGTATGATGGCACCACATTAGGAGATGGAGCTGAGAACTGGCTCAGTGAAATGGAGAAGTACTTTGCAATAAGGAACTTCTCAGAGGAAACCAAAGCTATTTGGGGAGCCTATCAGCTTTCCCACGAAGCATCTTCGTGGTGGGATAGCCGTAAAGCTGAACTAAACATTGATGAGACCAATATTACTTGGGATCAATTTAAAGGCTATTTTAGGCAACGTTGGCTGCCACAACTTTTCTATGATCAGAAAATGACAGAATTTCAGAACTTAGCTCAAGGGAAGCTAACAGTGGCCGAATCGGGAGCGGTTTACAAAACTCCTCAAGTATGTACCGCAGTATCAAACTGACGAGAAGTTCAGAATACGGAAATTCATCATGGGATTGAATCCCGTGATAGGGGGAGAGGTCGATGTTCACAGTCCAACCACTATGGAAGGAGTTGTTGAAAAGGCCATAAGGCAAGAACAGAAATTAAAGGCTATTTCTGCTCATAAAGAGGAAGTGCGGAAGAAGACTGCAAACCCTTCTTCAACCTCTCTTGCACCCAAAAAGGGACCATGGAAAAAGTTTGGAAACAAAAGTAAGTTTCCAGGGGATAATAGTAAGAAAGCAGTGGCAACTAAGCCTGCTGGAAATGTAAGGGATAATTTTGCTAAAAATTATAACAATGGGCAGAAGCCCTATGGAGGACAACGTGACAATTACAAGGTGGAGGCAATTTTGAGCCTAAAAGGGACTGTAGGAGGAGGCTGCTACAATTGTGGCAAAGACCACTATGCAAATCAATGCCCTTTGAAGAAGGATGATCGTAATCAGCAGCATAAGATACATGCTGCAGTAGCAGACAAGCAAGCTGAAAAGCAAGTGACACCTATAGAAGTTCGGGTAAGTTATTTGGCATACCTGTCACTATTCTTTTTGATACAGGGAGCTACTGAATGTTTTATTTCTAATAAACTTGCTTCTAAACTTAAGAGAAAAGCTGGAAAAATGGATAAATCTTGGACTGTACAGTATGGTAATAACTCTGTTCATACAGTGAGTATGTGTCTTTTTGGGGCAGTCCTTGACTTACCTAATTTCTCCACGGAAGTTGACCTCTATGTTACACCTTTGGGATCATATGACATTGTCATCGGTGTCAATTGGTTAGCTGACCATAAAGCAAAAGTAGATTGCTATGAAAAGAACATAAAATGTTTAGATGATCAGCTAGAAACAACAGAGATTCAAGGGTGAAACGGGAAATTTCAGTTAGAAAACTGTCAGCTATGCAGCTTAAAAAGGCTAAAAATAAAGGATGCACCCTTTATGCAGTAAAGATATCTGAATTTTCAGAAGAAGATGATGATTTCATGAAACAATTTCCTCTATTACAAAGTTTCAGGGATGTTTTTCCTGAGGAATTACCAGGGTTACCACCCAAGAGAGAATTTGACTTCACCATCGAAATCAAACCAGGAACAGAACCTATTTCCAAAGCACCTTATCGGATGACTACTACAGAGTTAGTTGAGCTTAAGGCACAGTTGCAAGAGCTTTTGTCTAAAGGTTTGATTAGACCAAGTGTTTCACCTTGGGGAGCGCCCGTAATATTTGTGAAAAAGAAGGATGGAACACTTAGGCTGTGTATTGATTATCGGATGTTGAACAAAGCAACAATCAAGAACAGATATCCACTTCCTAGGATCGACGATCTATTTGATCAGATGCGTGGAGCAGCGGTTTATTCTAAGATAGATCTTCGATCTGGCTATCATCAGTTAAGGATTAGAGAAGAAGATATTCATAAAACAGCTTTCCGAACAAGGTACGGACATTATGAATTCACGGTTCTACCCTTTGGATTAACTAATGCACCCATAACCTTTATGAACTTAATGAACAATATTTTTCAAGAATATCTGGACAAGTTTGTACTTGTATTCTTGGACGATATTCTCATTTATTCTAAAAGCGTTGAGGAGCACAATGAGCATTTGAAGATAGTTTTGGGAATTTTGAGAAAAAGAAAGTTGTATGGTAAGTTATCCAAATGTTCTTTCTTTGATTCAGAAGTTCACTATTTGGGTCATGTCATAAGTAAAGAAGGAATTGCTGTAGATCCTTCAAAAATAGTGGCAATAACTGAGTGGCCTGCACCAAAGAATGTGCACGAAGTAAGAAGCTTCATGGGTCTTGCTGGTTACTATAGAAAATTTGTTAAGGATTTTTCTAAAGTAGCTGCACCAATAACTTCATTGCAAAAGAAGGATAAGAAATTCATATGGAATGATAAGTGCGAAGCGGCTTTCAAAAGTCTGAAAGACCAGTTGACTTCTGCACCTATATTAGCATTTGTACCTGAGACCTAATGGGAGTTTTACTTGTTGTAACGGATGCTTACACGGGGAAGGCCTTGGAGGTGTTTTGCTTCAAAATGATCAAGTCATAGCATATGAAAGTAGAAAACTTAAATTACATGAGCTGAATTATGCCCCTCATGATTTGGAACTTGCTGCCATTGTTCATGCACTTCAAGTCTGGAGACACTACTTACTTGGGAAACCTTTTGAGTTGAAAACTGATCACTTAGGACTGAAATATATTTTTACTCAACCTAATCTTAATGCCAGACAGAGAAGGTGGTTAGAATTTTTATCACAATATGATTTTGATATTAGCTATATCAAAGGGAAGGAGAATAGAGTAGCTGATGCTCTAAGTCGTAGGAGGCACATTTCTGCTCTTATAACATTAAGAACTCAGTTTAAAGATGAGGTAAAAAGTGCCTCAGAATCAGATGCATATTTTCAACAAGTAAAAGCAGCGCTTGCTGCAGAACCAAAGGATATAAGGTATAAAGGTTTTCATTTTGATAATGAAGGAATCTTGCGTTATGAAAACAGGGTATACGTACCTATGCTGAATGATTTGAGGAAGAAGTTGTTAGTTGAATTTCATAATTCACCTTTCTCTGGACACCCGGGAATCACAAAAATGCTTGCTGATTTGAAACAACAATACTTTTGGAAAGGTATGAAAAAGGATGTTATTAATTTTGTGACTCATTGTTTGGAGTGTCAGCGGGTTAAGGCAGAACATATGCACCCTGCTGGACTGTTATATCCTCATAGCATACCGCAGTACAAATGGCAAGTAATAACCATGGATTTTGTACAAGGATTACCCATGTCCAGGAATAAACATGATGTTATCCTGGTAGTTGTAGATAAACTGACTAAGGTAGCTCATTTCATCAGCTGGAAATCTAAAGGATGATTCACCGATCTTGCTGGCCAAAAGATTCGTACGAAATTTTCAGATTACATGGTGTACCAGAATTGATTATATCGCGAGGATCCAAGAATGACGTCAAGGTTTTGGCAAACGCTTAACGCAGCTCTTGGAACGAAACTAAACTTCAGTTCTGCATATCATCCGGAAACGGATGGACAAACTGAGAGGGTAAATCAAGTGTTGGAGGACATGTTGCGAATGTATTGCATGGATCAACAGTATAAATGGGAAGAGTATCTTCCATTAGTTGAATTCGCATACAACAACACTTATCACTCATCTCTTAAAATGGCACCATTTGAAGCACTTTATGGAAGAAAGTGCAGAACTCCTGTTAGTTGGGATAGTGTTGAGGATAGAGTGGTAATTGGACCAGAGATTCTCACAGAAATGGAACAGCAAGTTAAGCTGATTCGTGAACGATTAAAGGAAGCAGCGGATAGACAGAAGAGCTATGCTGACCTTAAGCGGGTTGATCGAAGGTTTGAGCTTGGTGAGAAGGTTTTTCTTCGTGTTAAACCCAGAAAGAGTTCTATAACTTTTGGCAAGGCTGCCAAGTTGTCACCTCGATTCGTGGGACCTTTCGAAATTGTCGAAATAATCAATCCTGTAGCTTATCGTTTAGCATTACCACCTGCTTTATCTCGCATGCATGATGTTTTCCATATTTCTTTGCTTAAGAAATACGTTTCAGATCTGTCACATGTTTTAAATTGGAATTCCTTGCAGGTCCAAGACCCAGGAATAATCGTGGTTAAACCCACACGAGTGCTGGAAACTCACCAATTGCATTTGAGAAATCATGAAATACAACAATGTAAGGTCCAGTGGGACCAGTTTAACGAAGAAAGTGCAACTTGGGAAAATCTTGAAGAGATGAAGATTGCTTTTCCTTCTCTTTTTCAACAGAATGAAATCTGTTGACAAAACATTTCTTTTATGAACTTTATTTTTTTAAGTTTATATGAAAGCCAGATGGAGGCAAACATTATTCAGGCTGAATAAAATGTGTTGTGACATTGATTTCTGGAACTATTCAAGTTGGAAAATAGTCGCATTGTTTTGTGAACTAATAAATTGGTTGACCTGAAGGTTAATCGAATATGTAATCATCGGGACGATGAATCTTTTAGGAGGGAAGCATGTAACACCCTGAACTGTAGTTACTTCCTCCTGAGCATACAAGTGTTGATATGTGATTTCTTTTGTAAAAAGGATGTGTTCCTTTGATTGAGAAGTCATGCTTGATATGTATTGTATCTTCTTTGAGATTGCAGATCTTTGACTGAGTCAGAATATGATTGGACTCTTTTATTTCTTTCATTTTACACCTGAGTTTAATCTGATCTCGGAATGAATTATGGAGTTATCCATCTATAAGACCTAGCCTTGGATCAGTGGTATTGATCCAAGTGGTGCTTTAAGTTTATTCGTGATGAATTAAAATTATAGACCTTAAGCAGGTTGCAAGGTCTGGATGCATTGAATAAGCTAGTCCGGAGTATAACTCAGGCTGATCATGTTAAATGAATTGGTTCCCGATATCGTAATATATCTGGAAGGTCTTGATCGTGGACCAGGTAATAATTCAGTTACATATAATTCAATAGCCTAATGGCAGTGCAGGAGTGAACCCTGTTCGTGAATGTATGTTGTAGGTTCTTTTTCTGAGCATTTGAAATATTAGACCTAACTGGATTTATTAAGGTTAGTAACCTAAAACTAAACTTTAACCTAGGGGATTAGATTAGTGTTAATCTAACCTAGGCCTAAGCTATAAGCTAATGTTCTAAGTTAGTATCTATGTGTTATGAGGTTAGACTAAGTGTTATCCTAAATCCTAACCTAAGTTACTAACCTAACTATTGAACAAGGAAGAAAGGGGACATATGGAAGGGTGCGAACCATGGGCGGTAGTTTCTATGGCATTAAATACATGGATAAGCATGAAGGATAGGTAATTTGGTAGAAGTTTTTAAACGGCTAGCTAGAGCCGACGTGGCAGGTCGCCAAAGTTGGAAATGGTCTTCGAACTGGTTTTATCCATCGCCAACTATGGCGGTCGGTGGCAATGGAAATTTAGCGGGAAATTTGGAGTAAATGCCATTTATGAACTCGGTCTTCGAGCTCGGGTTTCACGGGAAGGCATGCAAAATGGAAAGTTAGTAGTTTGTTTGGTTTTTCATGCGCTCTGGTTTTCCCTCTGTCTGATCACTGGTTCTTCGCACCAGTCTTCTGGGAGTTGCATGGCAAATATGAGTGTAACTCGCTCTTTCCTCTGGCAAGGAAAATTTATAAGTCATGGAAATAGCAAATTTTTGTTGGTGGATCTAACTTGGAAAAGGAGGAGAAGGTTCGAGCTCTTTCAGTGGTCTGCTTCGAAATTTTAAGCAAATAACAGGCATGTTAGGCCCTAACCCTTAAAAATCTTGCTCTCTTTCAAATGATTTCATTAGAACAACTCTGTTCAGATGATTTTTGGAATTAGATGGTTTTTATGGTAGCTTGGTGTGATCTTGTTATTGTATCTTCTTGCTGGTTCGATTTTTCAATTTAAACCTTGATGGGTGTATTTTATGTTTCGAACTGTTGCAATATTTCATTGTGTTTTGCATTCCGGCTTTAATTTGCGAAATATATGCAAGAAAGTATACTAGACCTGCTCTGTGAGAGCCCATGAATTGTTCTCTTGATGGGTACGGAGTTCTTGTTGATACTTGTTGTTAATGCTTACTTGTTGATGCTTGTTGTTGATACTTGTTGGAAAGGATCTTGATGGACTTTTTGTTCGAGTTTAATTGGACTTCTTTGTAAGTTCATCGAGGTTATTATAGGTGGTGGTTCTTGAATCTTGTAGGGTTTTCGCTATGATATTTAGGTTATGTTGAATGGAGAAGCTCGATTTGTGTTTCGGTATTTATTGCGACCTGTAGAAGTTGTTTCTCCATCCCTTGTGTTGCAATTACGGGATTTAACTCGATGATAGTTGCATTATATTTATTGTATTCAAAACGACTCTGTGGAGTACATTGAATGATTCGTATATTATGGACCTCTGTTGAAGCTATATATCTTTGAATATTGGTAATTTGATTTTGTCAGAGTCTTGAAGGAGTAACAGGTAATACGACCTCTGTTATTTTGTAATGAATTTTGGTACAGACTCTTTGGGTGTATTTTTACGTTTCCTTTCTGTGTAAGCTTGAGTGAAAAATATTGAAGAGGCTCAGTTGGATTCCTTGTTACGAAATCAGTATTTAGCTTTTGTATAAGCCTGATTTGAATGTTTACCATTGTTGCACAGTTGGAATCATTAACTATTATTTATCTTGTTTACTGTTGTTCGGATTCAGTTGAATCCTTGATAGGTAACCAGTGTATCTGCCTCTAATTAAGCCTGATTTGGTACATTGTTGTTTTTGACACTATTGGGTTCCTTGAGTATAGATAGATATCATGTATCTTGCTCTCTGTAAAAGTGGGTCGTGAATACCATACTTCAAACTCTGAATGCGTCCAGATGTGAATACGGTATGTTATGTTTCCTTTCTGATTATTCCAGTTAGATGAGGCTGTGCATGTTGCGGGAATTTTGTATGATTATCTCTGCATAGTCTTAGGGAAACATCAATTGCTTAATGCCATGGAGTCTATTGTTGACTGCGATAAAATAGAAGTTCTTTGATTTCGACCTTGGGTCTAAAAGCCTTACAGTGTTTAGTAGGGACTAGAATGGGCTGTAGGTTGATGTAAGGGATTGTTGGCGTGTTTACGTCTTCTATTGCATGGATATCTATTCTTGAGCTTAATTGAACTTAGGAGTTGTCGACTGCACCTCAACAGGAAATGGCAGTGAATACCTTCTTGTTTGTCGCTTCGTGTGGGAGGTCATGCAGAGTCTGTTTGTTAGATAGTCATCACTGTTTGGCGTGAGAGCTACTGTACTGTAGTTTGTTATATTTTAAACTTTAACAAAACAGTGGTGCTTTTGGTGGTCTCGTCTGATTTATTCGCATGTGTTTAAGGTGAATGCTTTGCTCTTGGAAAGACGGTACAGTCATGAGCTAGTTCTGAGGGAAATATGTATGATTCGTTTATTTCTCTTCTGTTATAAAGTATAGGTTGATATAATTGTTGATCTAACTTTTGGAATTGTTCTATCATGCTGATGGAATCATGAAAGGTTATTCATTTATTATGTTGAATATATTAGTCCGTCTGATGTTGTTGTCCTTGGGATTCAGATGGATAGTTGGTTAGATGCATTTGTCTTCTTGGTCTCTAACGTTTTGATGAAATATTTGAAAGGTATCTGAGACTATTTAGTGACTATAATATGAGCTACGCGTTTATAGTCATGTTGTTTTACAAAAGCATAGTCTGAAATGTGTTTACTTGTTTGGTGTTTTGATCTCATTTAAATAGGGTGTTTAATGAAAACAATTGATGGATTGCAATTGTTTTAAGAGTTAGTGCTTATCATGCTCAGTTCATCGAACTGACCCATGTTGACAATTTTTGCAGATGGTTGCCGTAAGTGGTAAAAGCACGCAGATCTGATAGGATGATCAGATTATTTAAATTTGATTTTATGTTGAATTACAGCTTGATTTTCTAAATGTACTATATGAGGAAAGATGTTCTTCTTCCGTTGAGTATTGTATCAAGTATGCTGAATGCATAAAATGTATTTGTTTAGCTCTGAAAGGAATGGAAATAAATATTTGTTACTTATGTGTTTGTATTCTTATTTGATAGTTTGACTTTCTTCGGTTCAAATACCTGGAGGGCATTGTTATCATTGTATAATTTGGAGACTTTTGTGATTGTCAATGTAAGCTTGCAAGAATATGAGACTGAATTCTTATGATTGTTTAGCAGTTCTAGTATGTTCTATCTGAAGCTAAATTGAAATTTAGATCACTGTCTTTCTGAAAGATAGGGTTAAAATAAACCTAAGCAGAACGCTAAACAAGTTGAATTAAATTATTAATCCCTAGTCTTGATTAAGCCAGGACAACATTTAATTGGATTCTTAATCATTATATCTTGATACTTATAAGTACGATATAAATTGAGTAATGAGAAGCTGAAATAAACCAAAAAGGGGTTACGGTTGGCAATCACATGTGAAGATTATGGGTTATTGCCCAATTTCGTTGATTTAGAATTATGTATATTCTATGAACTCCTTGATGGAACCTTAGCCTTAATAACTTTCTGTGTAAAGGGTTTTATTAAGAAAGGTCATTCTAAGGTGAGGAACCCAGGGGGATGGGAAAGGCTAACCTTAGGGAAGCGTCTTTTAATATAATTTAAACTCAATGTATGTAACACTTATTAATAAGTAGATCTTTTCGAGGTGGATTTAAAGGTTGATGGCACAAGTCAAGCTAGAGTTGTACCTTCGAGAAGATTAGGATCTTCTCGAAGATACAACAATGCGGGTGACTTATGCGACACCCTTTGCATTGATCGTTAAGATTTACACCTTTAACTCGAACAAGTTACTGGGACCGATTAGGAATGTGGTCACATTATAAGGCTGCCTAGGAGACTCGGGGTATCTTGACACCTTTGGTTTAACTAGGGTTGACCGAGTATGTCATCTTATCCCTAGTCCTCGGGGCATCCATATAACGTTGTCACCTTACTAATCCATTTTGAGTGAATAATTTGGGATAAGGGGGTGACGGAGAAGTCGGTATAAGACATTCCATATAACATAAGAATGGGGTGAAGGACGTATTCCAGATTGACGAGTATGCCGTTAAGGAATACGAGACATAAGCAGTATGTTTCAAATCTTTGGCCAAAGTATCGCAAGTTGTTGATTGCGTTGTCTAAGTCACCTAGTCTAAGGGATGAGATGCCGATGAATAATGGTAACAATTATTCGAGTTAGGTTCCTTGAGATGAGCATTCGAATCCCGAGAATAGGGAAGAGAACCGTGAGAGTGAAGTGTTAAATGAAAACTCCAACTCTTATTACTCATGAATAGATCGGTAGATTACCGAGTCATGGAATGAATAGATCGGAGGTACTCGAGTCATTACTTTTTAAATTTTTGTTGCATATGGTTATCTGTTATAAGAATGGTTATTTGATTTGTGAGTTCTAAATTATGTATTTAGAACCTGGAAGCATTTATCATTAGAAAAAAAAAAAAATTGACTTGTTCTATGTCTTTGTGCCTCTGTTGGTAAGAGAAGAATGAGTAGAAATATAATGGTCTTTTCACCTTTAAGAGTAATAAACTCATGATTTTGTCACGAAATTCTTCAACCCTTTCTCATGTTTTATTGTTTCTTTGTGGCTCTCCCTTTCATATCTATTTCTGTGCATGTATTTTCACATTTACAGTGTAATTGTTCGTGTTTCGAGGAGTTTTTATGGTGGATTATGAGTTGGAGTCTGCGTGTCACTTACGTCTAACCTCCCTCATCTCCTTTTTCCCTATTTCATCCTCCCTTAGTAGAGATTCTTGCCTCTTTCCTTTTACGGTGTATCACCACTTTAGTGTAGGCTCTGTTTCTTTCAAGATCTCTCTCCCTATCTCCTTGGTATGGTTAGATTAGGATTAGATATTTTTTCCTGTAGTAGATTAGATTACATGGTAATTTAGGAATAAGAACCAACTTTCTCTAGAGGTTCATCTCAAGTTTGCAAGTCCCACAACTTGACAGATGGTCCAATGTTATGCAGATCACACTGAATGCCTCACACAAAACTAGGCCATTTAGGGGTGATGTGATTTCATACTAACAGTTTTGGCATGCCCAATGGGGACACTGAGGTTAGATTTTTCTCATCTTTCCAAGGTGTCTCATTATCAAACAAAGACAAATCTTCAGATGCCAAAGATGACCACTCAACACTTGATTTTACACCGGTGGGACTAGATGAAGAGATTTACATCTTCATCTCAATAGGTTTGATGTGTTATTGCTGAGATCTAACCTTTGGAGGCATGTTTCAACACATCTGGTGACTCCATTTGGTCAACAACCCACATCTACGAAGTTTGGACCTTCTCCCCATCCATATTAATCCATTTTCTTCCATCTCTTTCATTTTCTTCCATCCCATGAAGTTGTGTAATCATGACTTCATTTCCATCTTGGAATTCACACTTGCAATAATAGCAGTGTAGTCCACCTCCAATGTATTTCACAACTCTTCCTAGATCAACATTATGATCAGATCTAGAATAATCATGCTTACCCATATGAGCAATGCCAAAACTAGTTTGGCTATGGAGCTTATCAAGAACAAGGGTATGCATATAATTATAATAGGTAAATGGAAAATGTTGATCTACTAAGAAGATTCAAGGGATGGAGGTTCATATGGTATAATCTAGGGCCATAACTCTAGATGAAAGCATTCAGAATTGGCTATAGGGCACCTTGTCCATTGGTTGGCCCTATGCTAAGACATTACAACCCTTAGGAGAATCTTGACTTCATGGTTGAGATGCTACCCCAACTTGGAAAATGGACCAAAGAGATAGAGGCCTATGAATTTGGTGTCAGGGAGCCTTGTCAATGGGTAAGTCCTACACCATCATCTAGTAATTTTCTCTTCACTCCCAAGAAGCACCATCTCAACCTGAGCTTCAAATTCCAAGCTTCCCATCTGCTGCCCCTAGTGTTGAATTCCCTTCTCCATCCTGCTAGTCTTCCATATCATCTTAATTCTTCTACCCTTTTCCTTCTAAAGAATTCATTCCCTCCAAACAAACAAGAGGTTCCACTTCCCTCTCCACCACAAACAATAGCAAAATGGTTGAATCCCAACCTACCTCCTCTTGCATCCCCAAATCCATGTTGGGAAGATGAAAATTAGAAAACCAGCCAAGGAGAGCAAGAGGAAGAATAGCCAAACTAAGAAGAAAAGATTAGAAGCTTGGTAAGCTTGGCTCTAAAATTTGGGATAACAAATATCCCCTTGATGGTTAAGCCAATAGAGGAGGTCAAGGTTGAAGAGCCAGTGGTGGCTAAGGCTGAGTTTGTAGTAGAAGAAGAACAAGAACAAGAAGGAGAAGATCAACAATTTGTTTTCTCTGAATGTAGTGTCCATAATGGCACTTTTCTATGAAGAGGATGCTGATCTAATCCAAGCTGCACAATCAGTCATCAAGGAAGAAGAACAATCAGCTCAAGTCCTATTGAAGAGGAGCAATTGGAAGAGATCAAATCAAAGTTGAAACCACTTGATGAAGGAAGCATTATTGAATATTTTTTTCTTTCATTTGAAGGGCCTAATTTGATTGATGAATCCATGAAGGAAGAAGAAACTAATCCAAATCCAAAATAGGAGTGAATTTTTGTGTGTGGAGGAGAACCATCTGATTCAAGAGGCTTCAAGTACAAAGAAGGCCATGAAGAACCTTTAGTTCTTACTCCAACTTCATTCCCTTCAAACTCTAATGTTGAAGAAGCATTTGAGCTTTCAAACTTCATGTTTGAAGATGAGGGGAACCACGGTGAGCAAGTTTTAGATCAAGAGGACACCGTGAAGGAGGTCGAGCACATGCAACGGGACAAAGGAAGCAGATTATCTATCTGACTTGGAGGATTTCTTTGATGGAGAAGAGCCCATGGAGATCACATCATTTTCTCCTCTATCATCCACATTCCAAGCACATGAGCCTGCTTCCATGAAGGAAAGCATTCAAGGAAAATAACTCGCACTTCATAAAAACCCTCTAGTACCAAGGTTGGAAGATGTGAATCTTCCATGTTCTTCATAGGAGAAGGAAGGGAAAAAACAAGAGGATGTCATCATCTCTTCTAGAACATTCACCCAGGAAGGTCAACAAGAATACTCCTTTTTGGAGTTGAAATTTAGAACAATGGGCACATTCATCGGATCGAGACTTGCCTAATCATGTACCAGCTTCATTGGAGCCAAGGGAGAAGCCAAAACTAGTCATGCTTACTTCTGAGCATGAGGATGAGTTTCAAAGTACCAAGGATCAGCTGCAATGCCTCTTGATCAAATGCATAGACCAACTAAAAGAGGTATTTTCATTGTTTCTAGTTTGCACCTTGATGATTTAGGTGGAGGATCAGCTTACGATTAGTTTTTCACTCATACAAGCAGCCATATTCGGTGTCAAATCATTTGCATTGCTTGACCTTTTTGAGAAAGGAAGTTACTTCTCCTGTACCGAAGGATTTATTTGAGTCCCTTTGCTTTGCTTAGTTAGTGTAGAGTAGGTAGATTTTCTTTTAGAAGAATAATTTCTTGTGCACACTATGCATATCCCACTTGGGGTGTGTATGATTTCTAGTTTTGTACATAGTGTGTTGTGGTGTTTTGTTGCTCATGCACGGTGCATTGGAAATGGCATTTGGTGAGATCAGCTCCAATTTTAGTGGTGTTCCAAGTGGCTCAGGGATCATATTTCAGAGTTAAAGATCAGTATTAGGCTATCATTCATGACTCCATGCCCAATGGATGCTTCAAGGCAACTGATCATTTCACCTAGTAGGCAGGTGATCCCCATGAGTTGCCAAATTGTTGACCAAAATAAGCTCACACTTATTTTTGGTCAACTAACACCATTCCCCCCTTTTTGTGCTTCAATCTGAATTTTTATATATTTTAAGCACTTAAGGTCCCCTGAAAGCATTTCCATCAAATAGGAAATTTCTTCCCCTTTCCAGAAATATAAAGAAGTCCTTCTAACTCCTCATATTTTTGAACATTAAAGGCGGGATTTGGGGCCTTGGGAAAGGATTTTTGCTAAAAGCGGGATGGCGAGCCTAGGGAGATATCTCGGCACTTCATGATTTTCACAAAAAGGGAATTTTATAATTGTGGGCCCATGAGCCCATGAAGGATATTGCACAAAATAAAGGAAGGAAAATGCCTAAGGCCCACAATTTTTGGGGACACGTGGCCATGTTTCAAGTCAAAGTTTCGCAAAAGGAAAAGGCCGGGTCGCAAGGCGGTTTGAATTTTTGGCTTTTGTTTTGAAAAGGTGTAAAGTATAAAAGTAAGCCACACCTCCATTGATTCCTAGAGAAGCCACGTGTTAGGCCTTTGTTAGGCTGTGTGCAGAAGGGATGTCATGGAAACTTTGGAAATTTTACAACTTTTTGCGAAAGTGGGGGCTGCATGAGCCTGAGGAGGTTTGTTTGCCAAATAAAAATGTGAAGTTGTCAGGATTGCGGGGCTATGGCAAACATTTTCACTTTTGTAATTTTTTTGAAAAAGGCACAAGTTGTACTTTGGGCCCGTAGATCTATTTTGTAAAATTGGATTTTTAGCCATTTTTTTATGAATTCCATTCAAATATTCAAATGGGCATAACTTTCGATCCAGTTCTAAAAATTCAACAAATTGTAGATCATTGGAAACATATCGACATCCTCTATGCCATTAAAGCCTAAAAATTTGAATTTTAGCATGGTTGGGTAGGTAAAATATTGGAAAACATATCCATCTTGAAAAAAATTGCAAATTAAGGTATCTTAACAGGAAAAATTTAATGCATGTGGTCTAGTTTCTTCTCTAGGAAGTTTGAGTGCATTAAGAAATGGATTTTCATAGGTTCCCATGACTTTTCTAGATCATTTAATGAATTTTTCGGTTAGTAAGAGTAGATTTCGAGTTTGTCTTCTTTCTCTTTGGTTTTCATCGTTCTATATATTATAAACACTTCTCATTTGAGAGGAGAGACATTGATCCAGCAGGTGTAGTAGCAAACTCTATCAAAATTTTTCTCAACTCCATTTTAGTTGTAAGCCTCCTTCTCATATGCCTTGCAATGCATATTTGTGCCTCGAGTAGAAATATAATGGTGTACCCTGTGCACCTTCTAGAGCAATAAACTCATGATTTTTGATGCGTTCTTCAACCCTTTCTCATGTTTTATCATTTCTTCGTGGCTCTCCCTTTTAGATTTATTTCCTTTGCAGTATATATTTTCATGTTTGTAGGTGTATATTTCATGTTTTAGGAGTTTTGAAATGGTGTGGATTAGGATTTGGGTTTGTGTCATCTTTCTAACCTCCCTCATCTCCTCTTTTCTGTTCCATCCTCCCTTGACCCAGTAGAGTATCTCGCCTCTTTCCTTTTCGGTGTATCACCACTTTAGTGTAGGCTCTATTTTCTTCCATTCTCTCTCTCTCCCTGTCTCCTGATGGTATGGTTAGATTAGGATTAGATAGTTTTCCTGCACTTTAGAGTATATTGTGGCGAGTAGTTTAGGAACAAGAACCAACTTTCTCTGGAGAATAATCTCAAGTTTGCAAGTCCTGCACTTGAGATATTCTTCAATGTTATGCGATCACATCACACCAAATGCCTCACACAAAACTAGGCCATTTGAGGGTGTTGTGATTTCACACTGTAACAACAATATTGATATATGTTTTTCTAATGTTTTTGGGTTTATCTAGAAAGATAAGTTTCAAGGCTACTGTTCACATTATTTTCTAAGACAATGTTGTGCGGTTGTCGTAGCTTCGTCCCTAAAAGGGATATTTTCTGAATGTTTAGGTTTTTTGTGTATCCTTTTCTAAGTTTTTTAGTCTCCTAAGGTCATGCCTTTTTGGAGAAGCAATGTACAATAACAAAGAAGCGTGGATGCCCCTGAAATGATGTGGGAATATACAAAAGGTAGAATGCCACACATGTATGTATGAGAAGGTGAAAATGTGAAGGTACCCCTAGCATTAGATGGGAGTATACAAAGGTAATGTCCTTCATGCAAATATAAGAGAAAATAAACCCTATCACGGGACAAAGATAGCTTCGGTAGGGTTCCTAGACCTAGCAAAGTAAGTCATATCTAGAAAGTGGCGAGGGTTAGTTTGTAAAAGTGACTTGCATCTAGTGAATCTTCCTTCAGCATCGAAAACCAGTTTTCACCCAAAGACCTGCCCATTGCACCACAATTGTGTGGTTTTCACATGTGGATGACCTATTTTTTCTTTACTATTTTCTCAATTTTCCATTTTTTTGCTTGTTTTTTCTTTGTTTTTCTATTTTTTAGTTCTTATCTAATATTCTCATCATGCTCAAGCATAGAACCACTTAGGTACCTTATCGACATTAAAATTTTCCTCCAGTAATTTCTATTTTATTAATGTATGTATTAGGAATAGGATGTTGTTAAGTATAATTAGTAGTAGCGTCTGATAGAAGATAATGGAGTGCTGCCGGTATGATGCTGCCAATAATGTATAGTATGGTAATAGTCAAAAGTACAATAGGAATGTTGTGGTAAAAAGTAAATATTTGTCGTAAGTGGTCAGTAATGTTAAAATGTCAAAGTTGGGAAGTAGGGTCTACATGATTAGGAATTAGAAATATTATATTGGTAATAAGGACAAGGAGTGAGGTCATAAATATTTTGTGTATTTTATTTGTAAAAAGTCTAAAAATGTGGAACCCATGTGAAATGATAAGGTTTATCTTATCTTAAAAGATAAGCTTACATGTATAGATAAGAGTTAAGGTATGGAATATGATTCGTTAGAGTAGATTTCTTATCCTATCTTAGAGATAAGATGGATAAGCTTGGAAGTTCTATAAATAGAGAGGCCACCCCCCTCATTTAGCATAGAAGGAAGTAGTGAGAAATATTGTATGAGTAAGTGTGTAAAGGAAGCCATCATTTTGAAGGTGTGTTAAAGAAGCCATTAAGAGGTGTAATTGTGAAGTTTCTCCCATAGTTATTGTTGGAAGGCAAGTGAAGTCAGTAACACTTGAAGTACCTCATGGGTGAGATTGTAACAATTTCATGTTAATATTATAATTTACACTTGATATTTTAGATTTATCATCATTCCTTCTTATCATAGTCTATGGTATTCTTGTGTTATGTTTGTTGTTTTGTTTCAGATTACATCCACCAAACTAAAATTTGTGCATTAGTAAATAATCATAGCACGAGGAGTTCGGTGAAGAATTATCATAGTCTTAGGATTGGTGATGACATTTTGGTTCCGTTGTCGGGACCATTCCTCGTTGGTGGATTTTCTGGAGAGATATTCCCACTTAGTCAGAAAACATTTGGAGGGTAACCTTGTTTTTATTGTGCATAGTAGTTACCATGGTAAAGTCACTTTTTGTCGTGAATAGTATTTACACATGGTAAAGTCACTTTTTACCATGAATAGTATTTACCATGTAACTTCACTTTTTATTGTGAATAGTGTTTACCACAGTAAAGTCAGTTTTTATAGTAAGTCAAGTTTTACCATAGTTTACCGTGGTCATTTCTATTTTCTATTATAGTGATTCCAATTATTTGTGCACATAAGTCTTGTTGATTGTACTTGTGGGTTGGTATTTCACTGTGGTTACTTTTGAAAATGGGGAAGATTCCTATTTTTCAGCCCAATCTAATGAAGATGCTTCCTCTTTCATTCAAGAGTTTAAACGATCTTGTATTTGTAATGGCCTTATAAGAAGGGAACAATGGACTGAATTTTTTCCTACCTTTTTGGATGGTTCAGCCCTTAGGTGGTTTGAAACACTAGGTGATAATGTGAAAAACTCATGGGATTTATTAACTGAAAGTTTTCTTGAAGAATTTGGTGAACAACAGAAATATGTAGATCTCATGATCGATATCACAAAGCTATCCCAAGGAGAGAAGGAGAAGATAAGGGATTATCATGCTCGTGTTCTAGAGCTAAGGAGGAAGCTCGATGCCTAGATCCGGAAGGAAGGATTAGCGGATGGGTTGATGAATGGCGTGGATAATCTCCTCTGTAAGCACTTCATTCTTGGGATGAAGCCAGAGATCAGACAATGAGTGAAGTATGACCGCCCAGCTACCATTGAACAAGCAAAGGAGATTGCAAAAAGGTAAGAAGAAAGCATGGAAGAAGAGCCCAAAGAAATTGTTGCTAAGGTAGAGCCTACACCAACACCTTTGGTCAGAATCCTAACCACTCTCGGTGAGCACAAATCTTTCTCCTAGTACATCTACTGAGTATGAAGATCTGCTCAAGAAGATGGGCCAGTTAACTATTAATCTTCTTCAGGAAAGAATTTAGTTCTCAGGGAGGAGATAGAGGTCTAAAAAGAAATATTTCTGAAGTTGTATGTTATGGTTGTTATAAAAAGGGTCATTATAAGTATAATTGTCTAGATAGAGCTTCTACATCTGGTACAAGAGATAATGATAAAGGAAAAAGCACATGTGAATTCTTTTGATGTAGTAGATAAGAGCATAAATAATGAAGTAGATGTGTTTGTAACAAAAAGAAAGAAAGAAAAAGATAACCAAGATGGAAATGATCCTAAGAAGATGAAAGGAGAAACTAGTAAGAAACATAGGAGAAGAAAGTTGGGTGTGTAGGATTTTCTGATTTCACAGGGACAAGGACCATACTCCATCTTAGAAGATCTGTCCAAAAGGCTACAAATATTACATATGGTCAACTCTTGGCTATGTCTTCTGAGAAGAGGTGGGAGCTGTGAAGTGGACTCAATGCTCGCGAAGGAAGGAGGTTGAGGTCCCTATTTTGGAGGTAGAGGCGGATCCCTATGCTCCACAAATCTGAGGTATTATGTAATGGTATTTCAATTCATGATGTCTTAGTTGATGGAGGTTTTGCAGTTAATGTAATGACCGAGTCTGTAATGAATATGTTGGGTTTAAAAATTGATCACCCCTCAACACTTATGTTAAGGTCATTAAATAAGGGAAAAACTAAACCAGAAGGTGTTGTTTCAAATGTGGAAATATCTATTATGGGTGTTGTATGTGTGGTAGACTTTTAGGTGATGAAAAATGGTATTGTTGCGTACCCAATGTTGTTGGGAAGACCATGGCTAAGGAGAGTTCATGCAAGAAACTATTGGAATGAAGGCTTCATGACACTTGAACATGGTAGAGAGAGGGTGAAGATAAATGTGATCCCTCGGCATCATAAAGATAGAACTTTGTGGATTCAAGTGATGAAACCGATGATTGGACATCCTCTGATTACTCTAGTACTAGTGAAGTGGACAGAAGATGAAGAAAGTGAGGTTGATGTTTCGGTCATGGATATCCTTCCAGTCACACCGACTCATGACCCATAAAATTATCTGAAGAATAAATTGATGATCGTCTCCAACAAATAAAGATTGGTGATGTTGTGATGGAGAGTGAGAAGGAATCCTACCTCCAGCTCTTTTGAAGGTACATACACCTATTCACTTTTGATTACAAGGAACTCCATCAAGTAAGTTGGGTAGAACATTCTATTGAGCTGGTAGATGGTGCTAAGCCCATAAAGCAAATGCCATATAGAATGAATCCTAATTTTTCCAAGACTGTAAAAGAAGAAATAGATAAGTTACTTGATGCAGGATTCATATTTGTTGTGGAGAATTAGAATGGGTTTCTCCCATTGTGATCTCAATAAAAAAGAATGGGAAGCTACGCATTTGTGTTGATTATAGGAAGCTCAATAAGGCAACAAAGAAGGATCATTACCCTCTTCCATTCTCAGATCAGATCTTGGATGAAGTAGCTGGCCAAGAGTGTTATAGTTTTGTTGATGGATATAGCGGATACAACCAAGTTCGTATAGTGGAGAAAGATCAGTTGAAGACCACGTTCACCACTCCTTGGGAATGTTTCTTATAGAGTTATGCCTTTTGGGTTGTGTAATGCTCTGGCAACGTTCCAGCGTTTGATGAATAGGGTGTTTGAACCCTACATTGGGAACTTCATCAGAGTATTTATGGATGATTTTTACATCTATGGGAGCAAGATGGACCACCTGCACTAGATGGAGACAACATTTCAAAGGTTAGATGAAGCACAAGCCTCACTAAACCCTAAAAAGTGTGTCTTTGGATGTTCTAAAGGTGTTTTGTTAGGGCATGTTGTATCCGAGAGATGGTATTAGTGCTGATCACGATAAAGTTTCAAAAATCAAAGAGTTACCATTTCCTATGAATAGAAGTAAGTTGAGATCATTTTTAGGCCATGTGGGTTACTATAGAAGGTTCATCAAGAATTTCTCAAAGATTGCACAGCCACTAACCCAGTTCTTGAAGAAGGATGTTACTTATGAACTAGGAAATAAGGCGCATGAAGCTTTTGAACAACTGAAGGAAGATTTGGTGTCTTCACCTATTTTAAAGAATCAGATTGGAGCAAGCCATTCATTGTGTATACTGATGCCTCAGATGCAGCACTAGGAAGTACTCTGAGCCAAAAGGATGAAAATGGGAATGATCATCCAGTTTACTTTGGGAGTAGACAAATGAGTAGTGTTGAGGTAAATTATATTGTAACTGAAAAAGAGGCTCTAGCTATCATTTTTTTTGTAAAGAAGTTTAGAAATTACTTCTTTAGGGAAAAATTTATAGTTGTAATAGATCATCAGGCTCTAAAATATATTGTAAATAAGCCTAACCCATCAGGGAGGATAGCAAGATGGATAATTTTTCTACAAGAATTTGAATTTGATATTATAGATAGGCTAGGAAAGAAGCATGTCAATGTAGATGCACTCTCTCGAGCCTATGATGGTTTAGGTTCATCTTGTGATGATGATGATTTCCCAGATGTAACATTGTTATCCCTTGACACAATCCCTAGTGAATACATAGATATTTGGAATTATCTGAATGAATTCAAGTTTCCTGATGGTGCCAATGCAAAGACTAAGAGGAAGATTACTCAAGCCAGTCGTCCATATTCTATTCTGCATGGAGTATTATTTTGAATAGGACCTGATGGACAGTACAAGAGGGTAGTTGGACGTGATCAAGGGAAGGAGCTGATAGAAGAATTCCACAATGGTACATGTGGAGGGCACTTCTCTGGACAACTTATAGCAAGAAGGATCTTGGATGCAAGTTATCTTTGCCCCCTCTTTTTAGAGATTGTTATAATTATTGTAAGACATGTGATATTTTCAAACACATGGTAACTGTAAGACTTCATCAGCTCCATTATGCCCTATTCTTCCACTTGGTCCCTTTGAAAAGTGGGGAATAGACATTGTAGGTCCACTTCCAACTACCCCATGCCAAAATAAGTATATTGTAGTTGCCACAAATTATTTAACCAAGTGGGTTGAAGCTAGGCCATTGAAAACAACTTCCATGGATGAAGTGGCAAGGTTCATATATGAACACATTGTCACTAGATTTGGTTGTCCATTAGAAATTGTAACAAATCAAGGAAGCCACTTCATTAATGAGGTGGTAGAAGCCCTAGTCAATAAGTTTTCTATTAAGCACAGGAAGGCAACAACATACAAGCCAAGCACAAATGGACAGGTGGAATGAACAAATTTTGTGTTGTGTCAAATTCTAGCAAAAGATGCAGCCTTGCAGGTACATAAGTGGGATAAAAGGATTCATGCAGCATTGTGGGCATATAGGGCAACATCAAAGTCAGCAACAAGATACTCCCCATTTCAGTTGGCTTATGGCATTGATCCAGTTCTTCCTATTGAGTTTGATATTCCCACTATGAGAGTTATGAAAAATGAAAGGATGGATGAAAGTGATTCAGTAAAAGAAAGGTTGGTACATCTTCATTTGCTAGAGGAAATGAGGGAAATAGCGAAGGATACAAGCTATAAGAAGAAAATGAAGTAGAAGGAATACTTTGATCAAAAGATCCGTTGGTCTCCATTTCATGTGAATGACTTGGTTCTAGTATATGATTCCAGATACAAAAAAAAAAGAAAGAAGAGAAAATTTCTTCCAAAATGGATGGGGCCCTACAAAATAGCAGTTGTGCATGAAAATGGTACATACCGACTGGAGGAATTGGATGGCACTCCCATTACTGAAATGGGTCAACCATGACAAGTTAAAGATTTTCCAAGCACCAGAATAGTCTACTCGAGGATGGAGTAGAAGCTAGGAAGGGGGAAGATGTCGACACTAAAATTTTCCTCGTAATTTCTATTTCATTAATGTATGTATTAGGAATAGGATGTTGTTAAGTATAATTAGTAGTAGCGTCTGATAGAAGATAATGTCGTTTTTGGTACGATGCCACCAATAATGTATAGTATGGTAATAGTCAAAAGTACAATAGGAATGTTGTGGTAAAAAGTAAATATTTGTCGTAAGTGGTCGGTAATGTTAAAATGTCAAAGTTAGGGTAAGTAGAGAAGTAGGGTCTACATGATTAGGAATTAGAAATATTATATTGGTAATAAGGACAAGGAGTGAGGTCATAAATATTTTGTGTATTTTATTTGTAAAAAGTCTAAAAATGTGGAACCCATGTGAAATGATAAGGTTTATCTTATCTTAAAAGATAATCTTACATGTACAGATAAGAGTTAAGGTATGGAATATGATTTGTCAGAGTAGATTTCTTATCCTATCTTAGAGATAAGATGGATAAGCCTAGAAGTTCTATAAATAGAGAGGCCACCCCCCTCATTTAGCATAGAAGGAAGTAGTGAGAAATATTGTATGAGTAAGTGTGTAAAGGAAGCCATCATTTTGAAGGTGTGTTAAAGAAGCCATTAAGAGGTGTAATTGTGAAGTTTCTCCCATAGTTATTGTTGGAAGGCAAGTGAAGTCAGTAACACTTGAAGTACCTCATGGGTGAGATTATAACAATTTCATGTTGATATTATAATTTACACTGATATTTCAGATTTATCATCATTCCTTCTTATCATAGTCTATGGTATTCTTGTGTTATGTTTGTTTTGTGTTTCTAGATTACATCCACCAAACTAAAAGTTGTGCATTAGTAAATAATCATAGCACGAGGAGTTCCCAGTGAAGAATTATCATAGTGTTGGATTGGTGTTGTGATGCTCTTGTTCAATGGTTCATTCTTGACTATTGAGGGGGCATTTCTAAATGAACCTCATCTCATATGCATTTTCTGGGGGACAACGGTGTTGTTATCATCTTCACACCTCGCATATAAAACCATCACACTCAATATTTTTTGCATATCCTTGTTGTATTTACTCTTGTTTTCTTATACTACTTACATGTTTCACTTTCCTTACTATGATATTCAGATTCTTAGTATGTCACTATCTTTTTCTATATACACATACATGTTCACTTGGTATCTTGAGGTGAATGCAAGACCTATCACAAATTTATCTTGAGGTGAATGCTTGAATTTTATCTTGAAATAAACAATGTAATGCCTAAATTGACATGAAAATAGATTTATTGGTTGTGGTATTAGGAATAATAGAGGTATTAGAGAGATAATCGAGGATAACACTTACTTGTGTAAAGGCGGAATATTCTTAGGGAGATACATAGTGTGTATGGTTTTTTGGAGAAAATATTCACAATGTGGGTACTTTTGAAGAAATTGAGATAAGGAGACTTGAGAAATTGTAGGATCCATGAAATTAAATCCAAGAGAATAAGGATCCAAAATTTTGATTATGATTTGGATTCACCAAATGATTTAATCTAAATTGAATTAATTAAATCTTAAATTGAGTAATTACTTTACCTAGTTATTTACAAATGTTAATTTAAAGTAAGATGCAAGTAACAAAGTATGTGCAATATGAAACCCTAAGCAAGAAGGAGATATAGGAGGACTTTGATTTTTATGAGTGAACAATAAATGATCTAGGAAGATGAAATATTGGAGCAGACTAAGGAGAGCATCACCAAGGCTTATTGCGGGTTCTAAAAGTCAGGCTCATGCCGAACAAGAATTCCCACATGAGGAAAATAGTGCTCAGTGCTACTTTCTAGATTTAAGAGCTGATGTCTATGTAGGGGCTTTATATCTAGGTCTTTCAAATGTCGATAAGCTTTGATTTTGGTACCTATTTTTCACAATTGATTTTTTTTATCTAATCTACAAGTATACATATAACCAAGACGAAATAATTTCACCATCACATGCCCATAAACAACATCAAACATAAAAAGGAAAATGTAGAATGGGGAGTCGAGTGACCTCTGAAGGTCACCAGAAGAGTGAACTTATGATGATCACTAATGAGCGAATTATTTGGCTCATTTATATTATTCCTATGGTTAGTAAATTGTCATTTAGATATGATTTTCTAGTGCATGGGGATGCTTTATATAGTTATATCTTAGCGAGTTTGATGCATTTTCCTTTCCTTTGTTCATGCAACCTTATTACCATATAACCTTCTATTAACTTACTTCACGAGAAAAATTTGATGATGTGTGGGGAAATGATGAACGTTTATTGTCGATGTAATTAAAAGGTCTACGAGTTTGGAGCTGGAATGCAGGAGCAGGAGACTTTTTCCACCCATCAACCGATAAGTATGGGACTTGTTTCTAATAGTCCCATAGGAATTTATGAGTCATGGTTAATGTTGATTAGTGGGAGATGTTAGTGCCGCCTATTATGGTGAATTCTGTAACTATTTGTGTCTATATAAAGACACCTTCTTAAGAACATGATAGTAGCTATTATTTTTATATACTTTGCAATACATAGCCTGTGGTATTGAGAACTCTTCTTTTCATTTACTAGATATGTTATGGAACATGTTTGAATTAATATAAGTAAGTTCCATTTTGAGGATCTAAATCAGAGAGATTTCCTCTTTCTGAGGGAGAGAAAGGGCCAAATCAACCAAGAAGATAGGAGGTTGTTTACATTTACATGCACATCTGGTTTCTGATAATTTTTACTACAATATTTGTTTCAGCATATTTCATGCAATATCAGTTTGAATGTATTTTCTTTTCCTATTATAATTTCTATTCAAAATGTGTTTTCCTTTCATAAAAATGTTAACTTGTCATATGCTTTTACTTCTATTGATTCTTAGTTATGAGTGTGCAATTTCAATTCCGTTCTTTCAGATTTTATGTGTGCATTTCCATTTAATTTAGAATTCCATATTTTAAACTTCATTTCATCGCAAAGAAACGAATTCTGTAGATTTATATTAATATTTCATAGATTAGTAACCAACTAAGGAAAATATCACAACAACCCCCAACAAGAGACCCAACAGGAAAACTGGTTACATAGAGCTTCATTGCATACAACCTAAGACACAACCCTGGTTTATAATGACACTAACGGAAGATTCAGTTAGTTAAATGATTGGAGAATACAATGACCCATAATTTTTGGCACTGTTTCTAGGGACACCATAGCACACCACATCATTTTTCTCAGTTCACATGCTATGGGTGTTAATGGAGTTTACATATGCAACTAGTAGAAGTCTTGAGCCTTGTTTCAATAACCAACCTTGATGCATAGGCCATGGGATGAACAAGGGATATTTACACCATGCAACATCCAAAAATATCTCCAAACAAAATATATGAAGGGAACACTGATAGTGACATTGAATCTAACACAACGCCTAGAAATTTTTTTGAGGATCCTTCATCCTCCGACCAAAACTCAAAGCCCGGGGACTATGGGAACAATGGAAACTAACCCTTGGGTAGAACCTTCACTTATCCCATCATCTTGGATGAGGATGAGGACACACCCATGAAAAACATCTCTCCATCCATCCTCCCTATTTTTTGAGGCATGTCTACGGAAGACCCCGATCAGTTCTTGTTTGAGTTCAATTCTTTTCCAAACCTATAACTACAAAACTAATAATAAAAAACTCAAACTCTTTCCTTCCACTATCAAAGACTTTGTTATGAGATGGTTCATGGGGTTTTCCTCTAACTCCATTGATTCTTAGGAAGCCATGGAGATAACATTTTGGATAAATACCAAGACTATTGCAGGGGAAGGGATAGGAAAGAAGAGTTCTTCTAGATACGGAAAAAAGAGGATGAAAATATAGAGGATTATCTAGATAGATTTCTCTTTCTTCATTGACAAAGTGGTTATGAGTTACATGTAGAAATCACTAAGGAATTTTTCCTTAAAGGACTTCTACAAAGAAACTAAATATGCCCTCTATCTTATGGTTGGAGGAGATGTGCATAAACTTACTATAGAACAAATCACGAGCTATGTAGAAGTTACTCCAAAACATGAGGGGGTATAAGGAAGAGAAAAACATCCAAGCTTGCCTTAGGTACCTCTGAAATTTTAGAGGAAATGGCCAACATGAAAATGGACATTTTGTTACAATTAACTTCAACCATAGATGGGCTTAAGGCCAAAAAAATGCTGCCAAAGAACCTCTGGACATATATTGCCCTAAGTGTAGGAAGAGACATCCCTTGAGAGAATTTCCTTTGGATGTTACAGACATGTGTTTGATCTGTGAAGTTTTTGACCACGACACTAAGCATTGCACCTTATTATCATAGTTGAAATGAGGATTGAATGTTATCTCTCAAGCTAATGCAAAGGTCAACTTTGTTCAAAGGCCAAATAATTAGGCTATATATTCCCCTCGACCTACTCAGAACCCCTGGAGGATGTCATGGCCCAGTCAGGCTCCTCAGCCTACTTGGGGACAACCTGAGTGGAAAACATCAAATTGGATGACTTATCCACATCCACCACCTTGGATGAATCCCTACACTCAGCTAGGTTGGACACCACTGACTCTAGCAAGTCCATGGCACAACCAATAGTGGGTACCTCAGTAGAATCCTAACCAAAACCAGTAGTGGGCACCACAATAGAACATTAATCAACAACGGAGGTTCCAGTAACCACAACAAGATTTAATGGCCCCACCGCAAAACTATCAACAACACAAACAGAAACACAAAAAAATTTCCATCCCATCCCGTATCAAACTCGAAAAACTAGTAGACCGCTTTAATTGAGAAAAAGGGCCAAGTAATACAATGTAGGTTAATACTATTGGTAATCTAAGACTAAGGTCTGGAAAAACATTGAATCCTCCTATATTTATCACGAAAATTCCTGTAGACACTGATAAAGATGAGATACTTGAGGAAAATGAAGGAACTGCACCTTCTCCAAAAACACACAACACTCAGAATGGTCCAGAAACTAATCAAAATGCTCATAAAGCTCCTTTTCCTGAGTGGCTACAAGATACTCAAACTGTTGATGAAACCATGCTATTACGAGAGGTTAAAAAGGTACACATTGAGGTCCCACTTCTACATGCAATAAGGGACATCCCATAATTGAACCAAACTATTAGAAATGAGTATATAAAGACACTGGGAGAAAGAATAAATACCCAAAGACCATCATGGTGGAAAAAAATTGGCTGATCTTGTTGTTGTCACACTTATTTCACCAAAATACAGGATCACGGGAGTCCATTCATTACCATTTTTATAAAAATCAATCAATATCTAACTTTTTGGTGGATCTTGGTGCTGCCATAAATGTTATAACAACATATATGTTCAATCTTCTTGTCCTTAATAGGACTACAGTCTACCAATACCATTCTTGATTATGGATCAGATCGGTCCCTTGTTGTGCAGATGGTGTGATTAAGGATATAATGGTCACCATTGAATCCTGGGAGTATCCTGTCGATTTCATGGTCTTACAGCCTAAAGCTCAGAAATTGGGTTATCCAGTCATTTTGGGATGCCCTTGGTTGGCTACTGTTGCTGCATATATTGATTGTAGGTCGGGAAAATGACTATTCTAAATGGGAATAAATCCAAACATATTTCATTATATCCTCTTGCCTAGCCTTATGTGTATGCTTGTGAACATGTATGGGTGGATTCTTTGGATACTAATTCTCTCAGTTCTTCTTATTTGGCCACCATTGCAGTGCAAAACCATATGAAAATTTTTTGAGTCATACACACTGGCTGATGTAGAGGGCTCTGTGACTATGGAAATCAGCATTGTGGCTACGGAAATTGGAACTCTGACTGCAAACACATTTTTCTAGACATGACCAATATTTTTCCTCGGTAAGTGATACTTCTAATGAATCTTGTAAGGAAATCTATGCTTATAATACAAAATCCACAGTCTGATTTCTATTGTCCTCTAACCAAGATTTTGTCTCTTGAAAATGTATCCATTTTGCACATGCTTCAGCCCCATGTTTTCCCATTGAATTCTTTAATCACCAATGCAGAGCTTGCCATTTGCATAGGAAAAGAATTGACCATTGGTAATAATTTGGAGGCCAACCAAGAGGCTAGGGTTCTCAAGATTTTGAGGAAACATTCCCACGCTTTTCTTGGGATTACATTGACATGAAAGGAATTCATCCTACAATCTATACTCACCATATCTACACTGAAGATGTTAAACCCATAAGGCATCCGCAAAGAAGAATTAACCCATCCCTCAGAGACATAGTCAAAAACGAGATAGAAAAATTGCTAAAGGTAGGATTCATCTACCCTATATGTGATAGACAGTGGGTCTCACCATTAGTTATATTTCCCAAGAAAAATTGTGAGTGGAGAATCTAGGTTGACTATAGGAAATCAACAGAGCTACCAAGAAAGATTATTTTCCCCTAACTTTTATTGACCAGGTTCTGGACAATTTCGCCAATAAGAAATATTTCTCTTTCTTGGATGGGTTTAGTGGGTATAACCAAATAAGTATTACACCTGTTGACCAAGATAAAACCACCTTTACTTTCCCTTGGGGTACATTTTCTTATCGATTCTTACCTTTTGGGATTTGTAATGCACCTGCTACATTTCAGAGAGCAGTCTTGGCCATTTTGCAGATCTTACAAATGACTGTGTTGAGGTTTACATGGATGATTTCACTATCCATGGATCCACTTTTGACGAATCTCTGCATAACCTTGAGAAAGTATTGAGTAGATGTGAGCAGCACCAACTATCCCTGAGTCATGAAAAATGTCTGATGATGGTGGATCAGGGAATTGTCTTAGGTCACCATGTTTCTACCAAAGGTATATAGGTCGACCCCAAAAATATTGCAATCATCACTCAGCTACCTACACCAACAAATTAGACTGACATCAAAAGTTTCCTTAGACATGCAGGGTATTATCGGTGATTCATTAAATACTTTAGTAAAATTGTTGCACCTATGTTTTCATTGTTGACAAAAGATTGTGTTTTTGAATGGTCCCCTTAGTGTCAAAGCAAGAATTCGATATTATCAAGGAGAAGTTGACCACAACCCCAGTCTTACGAGGTCTTGATTGGGGAAACCTTTCCATATCCACACTAATGCCTCCAATACAACTATGGGATCTGTTCTTGGGTAGAAAGATGAAGAAGATCACATGTATGCCATTTAATTTATCAACAAGAATCTGAATCCTACGGAAAGGAACTATACCACTACGGAAAAGGATTTTTTAGCTGTTGTGTATTCTTTGAATAAATTTTGACATTACATCACTAGGTATAAAATATTTGTTTATACTGACCACTCTGCCATCCAATATTTGATGAATAAACTAGTATTCGGTGGTCGGATAATTATATGGTTACTCTTGTTATAGGAATTCAATCTGACCATTATTGATAAGCTTGGGAAATCTAATGTTGTTGCTGATTTTCTTTCAAGATTGAATGTTTTAGGTGATGAGGAACAAAGTCTAGGATTAATTCCATATGAAAATTTGTTTGATATATCAACTCGAGAATTTGTGGTTTCAGATCTTACAAATTATTTAACCACAGGGAAGTTTCCTACCTATTTTACTCATAAAGAGAGATGAAGGTTGGTTAAAAATAGTGCAACATATAAATGGTGTAATGGACTATTGTTCAAATTTTGTCCTGATATGGTTCTTCGCAGGTGTATTTGGGAAGATGAAGTATATGACATCTTGCGAGCTTGTCATGATGAGCCAGGAGGAGGACATTACTTAGTAAAAAGGAAAATTCACAAAATCCTTGGTGTTGGGTACTATTGGCCTTCCCTCCACAAGACTATCAAGAAGTATGTGTGGTAGTGTGATGCATGTCAAAGAATGGGGAATCCTACACTCTCAATGGAAATGCCTCTTAATCCTCAACTGGTCTTAGGACCATTTGAGAAATGGGGAATTGATTTTGTTGGACCTTTTGATCCTCCATCTTTTGGAAAAGAATACCTCTTGGTATGCACAAACTACGTTATGAAATGGGCTAAGGTTCAAGCATTGGAATCTGCCAATGAGGATGTTGTTGTTGATTTCTGTACAATCGGATATTGCTATGATTTGGGGCCCCTAGGGCCATTGTATCTGATCAAGGTCCTCAATTTGTGTCTAAAATGATCAAATATTTTCGACATCTACCAAATCAAGCACCAGAAATCGTCACCATATCACCCCCAATCCAATGGGCAGGTGGAAGTCACCAACAAAGAACTTGAGAACATTCTCACTAAAGTGGTTAGTGCTGATAAGAAAAATTGGGTACCAAAACTTCCCAAGGCAGTTTGGGCCTATAACATGACCTAGAAAACCACTACTGGTTTTTCTCCCTATGAGTTGGTATATGGGAAGAAGCCATTGTTACCTGTTGAGTTTGAGTTACACACCTAGAGAACAACACTGGAAGTTGGCATCAATTTGGATGAAGCACAACGTGAACAAGTGATGCAGCTGAATGAATTGGATGAAATGTGGATGGAAGCATAACAACAGATGGAAATTCTCCAACATCAGAGGAAGACCTAACATGATGCTCATATCAAATCTAAGATGTTTCACGAAGGGGAATGGGTCTTACTCTTTGATTCTAAATATCAATAGTTTAAAGGTAAGTTACGGACACACTGGTTGGGTCCATATCAGATCAAAAAAGTGTTCGATAATGGTTCTGTTCGACTGGTACCAATCAATGGTGACAAAAGGACTCTTCTTGTAAATGGCCACAGTCTCAAGATTTACCAACAACCTCTTGACAAGGGAACTTTCACCAGTGACATCATGTTGAGTCATGAAATGCATTCCGAGGTGATTCTTTGCTCCTCCAAACCTAGATTAATTGTTATCTTTAAATTTCAATAAAGGAGGATGGTCATGACCTTGATCTTCTTCCCTTAGTTATCCATTTTGTTTCTTTTAATAAATGTCGAGATCTTCATTGTTTCACGGCCACTAATCACATTTTTTCTCAAACTACAAGATGTGGGAAGCTATAGATATCAGACACTGAACTAGCATGGGTAAGTGCATTTTAATTCACTACGGATATTTCCTTATAAAGAAACTACTCATGCATAAACTTATCATAATTGCATCCATACACAATGATTGATGTATTTATTATGGATATCCTTCCGAATCTGATGGTACGACATGACGACATGATGGTGTGATGAGTCAAGATTTCCACAAGACACTACATGTGCCATCCTCCATGAAATGGATGAGTGGAATATTTTTTTTCAACAATGGGATGTGCGCCATCTCACATATCAAAATTACTCATAGATACCTAGTCTTGTCAAACTTTTTGCGTCGCCAAATTTTCTCTGCTTTTATGTGATTTGAGGATCCAGGTGCATTTCAAATTTATAGTTCTTAACTTCTTCCTGTTGTTTCTTCAAAAAAATTGATCCAAATTTCTACCTACCAACACACTTTGTGAATTCAAGCACGCCATTTTTCTTTTTCTCTATTTGTCTGGATTCATTCACCTTCATCATGGGACAAAAGAAAATTTCTAACCCCGATTCTTCGGACCCATTGCTTAGAAACACTACATTTTCACGGGTATTTTATGATTCGGTTGGATTGAATTCATTTGGACATTTGAAGGATTTGATGAAGGAATCATGGATGAATTCTGGAGAAGTTTGAAGCTACCTACTCCGCCTTAAAGGGAAGTGAGTAGACATTACAGTCAGGATGTAGTTTCTAAACTATCTGGTTTACCATATTTTGGTCTAAAAGTCATGACAAATGCTCCCCTCAAAGACTTGATTGCTATATTTCATGAGGAGGGTGAGGCATTTCCTGAGGTAATCCTTACCTCCTGGGTGTTCAAAAGGAGTTAAGTGGGATATTTTTCCTAGAATTTAGAGGGAGATGGCCAAGTGGGTTAACCGATACTTTATATGTGATGGCCAGCCATCTGTGCTAGGTGGCGATTCCCTCAAAATTATCATTCATTTGAAGAAAGGATGCATCAACCCTACACTCAGGGTGAATTTACCAGAATACTTGGTGGATGCAGTTATTAAAGTCGGTCAAAAATACAAGACTGGTGGAGGAAAGGCAAGGCTCAAGCACCCAGGGCTCATTCATTTACTATGTTCGCATCAAGTGTTTTTTAAGCCCAACGATGACTTGAAAGGATGAGTGTGGGGAAGGATCCAAGCCGAAGCAGCTTAAACTAGGACCATCTTCCACACCATGGGCCGTTATCGCATCGATAATTCGTCATGCACAAAAGAAGGATGAACTCGGTGCTTAATTAAACATGGAAAAATCTGGTGATCAAGTGTCAACACCATCTAGTTCTAAAGGTAGAAATACTTTGACTCCCTCTTCTTCTATTTTTCTATGGCCACGACGATCCTATGCATTTCCCAAACCTAGAAATTCTGGTCTCATGGTTTTGTCTCAGTGCTTACGCCCCGAGTGGGAAGTAAGGAATGAGGAAGGCAACTTGACCGTCCCCACTGATAAATCACCAAACAATGTATTCCCTCCAGCTATTCTGACCCCACAGGACTCGGCTATGCCCTCATCTTCATAAATCCATTTCACAACTCTGGAAATGACTTCGTATCTCGAAGCGTAAAATCCATCTCCAAAATCAATTGTAATAAGAATTGATCATGTCAGGTTATGTAAAGTTTCCAATTTTCATGGTTATTTGGAAGATATTGCACTCCTTAAATCCCATTTGAAAGGTATGGAAGAAACAAACCTTTCTTTACAAACTAAATTTACTCAATGCACAGTAGACAAGGTTAGAGAAATTACAACTCTATAAGTAGAGGTTAGCAGTCTAAAACAGACAGAGAGATAAAGGTCTTAGTATTTTGAATGATTTCCACCAAATGTCTCTTCAGAATTCAGAATTAAAAAAGGAAAATAATAAATTAAAGGGGGAAATGGAAATCATCCAAGGTGAAAAACAAAAATTGCAGTCTCTTTTGGACTCTATCTGTCCTTTGGCTTGTAAGCTCCTATCTTATAGGAGACCATCTTCAATTTACAACATGTTTGTTCAGGAACAATTTTACTCTTGGTAGTTGATGTAGTTGTGTTGTCAAGTACCTTACAAAGCCCCTGATGGTAATGTTTTCATGTCCATTTACAAATCCAGTACCCCCAAAATTCAAAACCTGCTCTGTGAGTTCTACCTCCATAATATGTTAGTCACCAATGTCCCTGATTTCTTCATTAACTTGTTTGTGGGGGATTTTCAGTTAAAATCCTTTCAGTATTTGCTTCAAATCAGATCATGTGGGGTGAAAAAATGGATACCTTTAATCACACAACTCAAACAATAGGATTCTATATTCGGCCTACACATCACAATGATGTGGCTATGCGGAAAAACTTCAGATCTCTTTACTACCAAGCCGGTATTGGAGAAAATACCTCGAAGATATTACTAAAGTGTGTGGGGGACTTTGAAACCTATAGTCAACAGTACTTTGGGGTAGCAAGGTAGGAGTCCTATAGGATATGGGACACTTTGATCTTACCATTGAAGAGAAGGGAGGTTATCTCACCTTATAATTTAAGTTGGATTATGTGAATAGGTGATGCCCTCATCACAATCATTAGGAAGTTATCAGAAAAAACTAACAAATAGTACAGTGATGAGTGGTTAGGACTTTAGGTGTGAAAACCTATCCTCTTGAGTCCTACTACAACCTAGAAATAAAATGTTGCCTATTCAAATGAGAGTTTTACAGCTCGGGTCAAAGTAACTTCCAACACTTAGGGGTGTAAAGGTACCAGAAAATAGTATGTTGATCAGTTCGAAGAGTATGACATGGCCCAACAACTTGGTCAAAGGGTAGGGAGAAGATAAGTTGCATTGGGACATGCAATAGGTAAAGTGTGGGGAAATGATGAGTGCATTATTTGGCTCATTTATTTCATTCCTATGGTTAATAAATTGTCATTTAGATATGATTTGCTAGTGCATGGGGATGCTTTGTATAGTTATATCTTAGTGAGTTTGATGCATTTTCCTTGCCTTTGTTCATGCAACCTGATTACCATATAACCTCCTACTAACTATCTTCATGAGGGAAATGTGATGATGTGTGCAGGGAAATGATGAACGTTTATTGCCGATGTAATTAAGAGGTTTGAGTTTGGAGCTGGAATGCGGGAGCAGGAGACTTTTCCACCCATCAACCGATAAGTATGGGACTTGTTTCTAATAGTCCCATAGGAATTTATGAGTCATGGTTAATGTTGATTAGTGGGAGATGTTAGTGCCACCTATTATGGTGAATTTTGTAACTATTTGTGTCTATATAAAGACACCTTCTTAAGAACATGATAGTAGTTGTTATTTTTATATACTTTACAATACATAGCCTATGGTATCGAGAACTCTTCTTTTCATTTACTAGATATGTTATGGAACGTGTTTGAATTAATATAAGTAAGCGTAATTTTGAGGATCTAAAGCTGTAGATATTTCCTTTGTCCCAAGGAGAGCAAGGGCCCACTTAACCAAGGAGACAAGAGGTTGTTTACACTTACATGCACATCTAGTTTTCGATAAGTTTCACTACAATCTTTGTTTCAGTATATTTCATGCAATCTCAGTTTGAATGTATTTTCTTTCCCTATTGGAATTTCTATTCATAATGTGTGTTTCCTTTCATACAAAATTTAACTTAGCATATACATTTATTTCCACTGATTCTTAATTATGAGTGTGTAATTTTAATTATGTTATTTTATATTTTTTTCAGATTCTATGTGTGCATTTCCATTTAATTTAGAATTCAATATTTTAAACTCCATTTCATCGCAGTAAACCGAATTTCATATATTTATATTAATATTTTGTAGATTAGTAACTAACTAAGGAAAATATCACAACAACCCCCAATAGAGACCCACAAGGAAAACTTGGTACATAGAGCCTCATTCCATACAACCTATGACATAGCCCCTTGATTTATAATGAAACTAACGGAAATTTTAGTTATTTAAATTATTGGATATTACAACGACCCATCAATCACTACAATACATCTCAAAATCCATGTAGTTCTTTGTCTGTGTGTGTTGAAATGATGCCCTCAGTACAAGTTTCACAAATGATAGATGGATAGATCTAGAATGTAGAAGATGTATAGAATGTGTGGGATGAAATAGAATATACTTCCCTCTTATTATGTTGTGTATGTAGAAGTGATAGAACCCCTATCTCTTGTATGAGCTCTAGATGGACGCCTTTGATTTCTTGTTCCTTTAGATGTAATCTTAGGTGGTAGTATGAAATGCTTAGTGCTCAATAATTTATTTTGAAAATATACCTATGTATTTATATGTTTCCTTGTTTGATTTTTGTAATTTATAACTAAAAGGCCAACCCAAAGTAGAAAAAAATTAATTGAGAAAAGAAATGGATACAAAAAGAGTAAGAAAGAGGTAAAGAGGGACAAGAGCACCTGGGAGGAAAAGAGTTCCTAGCACTAGTGTTTGAGGCCATAGAAAGATAAAATACTTAAATTTTGGAAAGAGTGTAAGCTGTATAAAGCTAATAAAATTACATAAGACAAAGAAAAATGCTAAAGGGATTTGTCAATTACTATTTTCTTTGTTAGGAATCATGTAAATGCTAGCATGCTTTTAGGACCTAGAAATGTACCCAAATTCATAGATTTTGTGTCTACACATGGTAGTTACACCTTCATAGAGGAATTATAAACTATAAAATACACTTGCTCATGGATATCTTCATATAATATCCAAAATAGCATGTATGCATTTGTACTTCTTTGTTACTTAATGTAACCAATCTCAAAGAGATCGCCTTAATTTATATCAAAGAGGGTGAAACTTTTGGAGTCAATATTAAAATTTTAATTTAAAACATAGTTTCAACCCTCTAGGAAATTCACTACACTTATATTTAAAACTTAATTTGAATGTTATATGTGTTAATCTTCGTAGGTTTGTATTAATTCATTTTCCATCGTAATATTATAACCCCACCATGATACCATTATGTAATGCACAAAGTTACTTTCTTCTTGTGAAAATATGATTCCATGACCACTTCATGATTTTAAATGGAGTAATATATATTATTTAATGTGGTTGATTGTTTTTTCTTGTAGTAGGGATTTCTCTAGATAATGGGTAGATTATTTGGGAATATTTAGCAATCCGTTGAGTGATTTTAAAAGAATCTTTGTAAAATTATTGTAATAGAATTTTAGGTATGTTATAAAGCGATAATGACCTTCTTATATAGCCTTCTATATGTGAAACGTTCTAATAAGAATGACCATAGGAAGATGTAATGACCTACGTAATGCTTCAAAATTTATATTAAAGTTGGTGAATGTGAAGGGGTGGTACTATACAAGTCGTCAAGACCAAAGGTTACATCCGATTCTTCTATAAGTTTTGATCTAAAGAAATAAATTCCAAAAATAATTTTTTCATCATGAATATTAGATTTATATGCTAATTTGATTTAATAATATACTCACAAGGCAAAGAGTGAAAAGATATACAATTTTTTTTAAAAGAGATAAAGATATGATGAGATTGAATTTTGAATGTTATAATTTTTTTCTTAGCAAATGCACATGGTCAAACATGTCATCGATAGGGACAAGTTACTTGTGATTTTAGTGTCTACATAACCTAATTAAATTACCCTTATTTTAAGGTTACTTAACGTGTGACAATATCATATATAGTATATAATTATTGTTGAAACACAAAATAAAAATGTAGGTAGCTATCATGTAGAACTTTTCCTTACAAGAGATCGATTGGTATAAATCATAGCACTAAGAGATATAAAATATATCATGCATACAAATATCCTATCATACAAGAACATATGTATACAATTACATCAATTAATCTCACACATAATGTAAAAGTGAAGTCTAATGGTCACATAGAAGGGACGTATTAGCGTTAGACACCCACACACACATAAAATGTCCTAATGATAAAAAATAGAAAGGAAAATGAGGGAAAATAAGTGACATAATAATATTATACACATGCGCATATAATTCCAAGGAAATACACAATAATAGAAAATAATTAATCCACTATGTAGTGATAAATTTACTAATAGCCATAAACCATATAGAACAAGAGATACCAAACCTTTATATTTTACATGTGTTATTCTTGTTATATATAAATAAATAACATATATAGGAACATACATTACAATCATAATCATCATGTGAAAGATAATTTTTTTATAAATAAAAAAATATCACCTAATAGTGTATAAGATGCCCAAATATTAGTAAGTACACTAGGAAAAGGGTATGTCCAACACCTATAATAATGTAGATTCGTATGTATCGTGTATCTTTCTCACATACCTTATGAATGGAAAGGATGTATACAATAAATAATGTCTTATATACCAAACCATACGATAAAATAATAGATCTTAAAGAGATAACTAGTAAATCGAGTCATGTTTAGGTCCTTGTGTTGTATTTTAAGAATATTTGAATGTTTTGTAGTTTTAAAATTTTGAATTCGTTTACTTTCATTTATTTATTAATATTTTAATTCATGAATGTTTTTGTATGATATGATAAATAAAGTTAATAGAAGGACCCATGAGTGTGGGAGGCTTGGACCTTACTAGATTGTTATATAAAATATAAGAAAAATATTTCACTATAAGTTGTGGGTGTAGGAAACATTTAGGAGATTGAATTTCTACTAGAGGGAACCTAGGAGAAGGTATTTTCAAGATAAGTAACATAAATATAAGATAATAAGGATTGATATGTGCATAGGTATAGGAACCACTACTTTAATAGGATAAGGAATGATTATTGGGTCCTCCTTATGGATAGATGTAACTATTAAAAAATATTTCAATAAATGTATTTAAATTATTGATGAAAAATAAGTAATATCCCTAATATTATGATTCTAAATGCATCCTAAAATCATGTATAATTTCCCAAAAGTATCAAGAACCAAAAATTATGTAGCAATAATATTATATCTCATTGCAAGAGGAAGAAAAAAGTGTCTAATTGTGATTATGATATTATGCATTGAATGGGATATGTTTATTTATATATCCCAAAGAAGTAAGTGATGTGAGAGTGTACATGTATTTATTATAACTACTATTTAAAAATACATTCTCGATAGGTTATTAAATAATAAAATCTCTACCAAACCCCAAGGAGTTGTTTGTGTGGGAGAGTCCTTTAAAGGGTGGATCAAGTTGAAATTTTATGGGGATGCCAAAGGGAACCCGGTGAAAGTAGGAATAGGTGTTGTTGTAAGAGACCATAATGGTTCTTTTCACCTTATCTACTCTTGTAATATTGGTATTCATACTAAGAATGTAGTTGAAATTACAACTACTGATTAGGGTGTTAGAATTGTTATGGAAAAAAATTTAGAATTTTTTTAGGTTGAAGGTGATTCCTTAAATATAATTAACAACATCCTAAACTTAAATTCTACCTCTATATCGATTAGGGATTCTATAGAGGGCATCAAGAGGTTATCTTTATATTTTGATAAAATATCCTTCAAACCGATTTTAAGAGAAGGATATAGTGTAGCAAACTTGTTTGCAAATATAGGGGTCACTAGAGATGGATTGAATATTTTGGATAATATTTTAGTTCTTGAACTTCCTTTGAGGGATTTTATTAACAAGGAAATCAATGGTAAAAAAATAATGAGGATGTTTCCTTAATAAATCCTAATTTTCTTGGTTTTCCTTAATGGTCTTCATTGTGATTTTGTGTGCTCTTTGGTAACATTATAGGTTTATTAATGTTGCTAACATTAATTGTGATAGGATTGGTGGTGTATTTAGCCAATACCGTATGGATTCTAATAAGGTAAATGTGGTGGTCTCTTCACTCATGCATAATCAAGTCTTGAAGGTTGGTATTCAGAGAAGGGATTTAACTTCTCATGCTTGGAGGAATGCTTTAATCATTCAGATTTAAATAAAGGTAAAGGTGAATTAGAGTAGTGAAATTGGTATTTATCTCTTATATTGGTAGTATTTTTATGTAGTGGTAATATGGGAAGTGACCTTGTGCATATGGAACTGGTTGGTTTTAAGGATATCAAGCCTAGGACTTGAGTAGCCTTTGAGAAGGTTGGAATGTGTCCGTTTTTCAATATCTTTAAATGATTCAAGGAATATTTGAGTATTCAATTTGGAAAAGCATGGAAATTGATAAATAATGTGAAATGGGGTTCATGGCTATCAAGGGTATCAAGGTACATATATTTATCGACACTATTGCATCCATATTGGTCGTAAGAAGAAGGGTGGTAGGGAACTATGAAATCCAAAAAAGGATTATTCAAGGAGGTTTTCATTTTATTAAAGGTAAGGAAAATATTCTTCTAAATGTTTTTGGGTATATTTTTGACTCTCTCCCGATCCATATATGTATGTTTCCTTAATCTCATTCTCAGTATATTATGATTGAGGGAAGACATAAAACAATATATGTGTATCACATCCCTATGCTAAATTTTATACATTGTCGTAAGAGTTTTAATTTCCCTTATTTCATACTTAGGTCATTGTGTGCCTCAATTGACCATTTAAAAAGGGCAAAGACCAGGCCCCCTCCATTAGGGCTTGATTATGGCTCCTATTAAAAGGGGGACCTCTAACCTCACCAAATATGTTAAGTATTGGGATCCTTTGATGGAGGTTACTAGCTCGTTAGAGGATACCGAGTCTTATGGAACTAAAAAAGATCAAGGATTATTCCCATTGTTTTTCGGATCAAGGTTTGGATCCCAAGATCTCATAAGAGAGATCTGCAAGGCCTTTATAAACTTAAGGAATAGATACTAGAAGATGAGCCCTACATCGTTGCTTCTAGAATCGATCAAGGTCGGTGTTCCTGTGTCAAGTCGACTAAGGAGCCTATTGATTTGGATCAATCTAAAACTAACATAAACTTGAACAAAATTATGCTTCACTTCATGCTCCTGGACTAACAAATGATGAGATAAAATATTGATAGTTTGGATGCCATTGTGAACACTTGAAGTATGGAAACAGATTATGGATGGGTGAAAGCTTCTTGAGAAACAAGTGGATTGTTTAAAGGATAATATGAAAAAATTAGAACTTGGAGTATGCTACACAATAAATCAACCATCCAGCATCTTCACATTATGTCTTGTCATGTCCATTCCCATAAACAAATTGAGACCAAGGAGCCTTTCAAAAAAAAAAAAGAGTGAGTAATCCTGGATCTTAACAACTTGGGAGTCTCTATTGAAAATTTGGCTAAGGATTGGACTACTTTACTTTAAAATATTAAAGATAAAGATGAACCTAAATTATGGTTTGTGGTCCATACTTATGTTTTTGGAGGTTTTTCTGTTGGCTATTATTTCTAGTTATTTTTGGTGTGTTGTTAAATAGTTTAGGAAAGGCTAGTCTGTGACTTTGGTATTTGTTGTTGTTAATTAATTTATGTATTTTTTGTCTTATTTTTTTGGTAATATTTGGTGTTGGTTCCCTAGTGGGATTTTTATAATGTACGTAAAGGGACCCCTTAAAACTCTTGTACCACTAATCAAAAAATAATAATAAAATCGTCAATATAAAGTCCATGAGAAATATAATCATCATTAAGGATGTCATTGAAATCATATATAATGAGAGTCCTAGGAGATAAATAATATGTAATTATACCGATGAGATAATAAATTAGATAGTCATATGAAACTTGGGTCAAGTTTATGCTTAATCATTATGATACACCTTTAGTATGTTAGATTAGATTCAAAAGTGTGATAATTAGTGTGTCATTGGATATTTTTATCTTGTTATTATGACTGACTTGAAGATTGGATTTATCCTAAGAGGAGAATAATTGTATAGGATTTTTATTAATTTGGATAATATTTTGAAGGTTGAAACAATTTTTGGTGTATCTAGAATTTATAAGGAAGACATAATGGGAATTTTTGTTAAAATACTTATCTTGAGGATTTATTGTACCTGATTTAATAACAACAAAGTTATTATTAAACCCCAATTTCAGAATAACCGATGTAAACAATGATAAATAAGCTGCTAAGTATGAAATGATGCAAGCAATAAGTAAGTAAAGTACAAAACCCTAAGCAAGAGGTATAGAAAGAATACCTTAGTTGATTACATTTGATCTAGGAGTGTCATGAACTAGGAAAATTATTAAATAAGAAGTGAATTGTGTTGTCAATGATTAGGATAAATTATGGACTGCAATAATACGACTTAATACGGGAGTCCATGGCTAGCAGGGGATGTTTTGGTGTTTATGACTTCTCTTTGGGTTCTGTGACTATGAAAAAATGTCATAAATTGATCTTAAATGTGTCACACAAGTGTAAAAATATTCTATGTTGATCACCTGTGTGTCACAATATGATCTCCAAGGTACCTATAACCTATAAAACAAATATTCACCTGCAAAACCCACAATATCACATCAAATCAAAAAAAGAAAGATGCAATATAGGAGTCAAACCGACTAGAGTGGTCACCTAACATAATGATCTTACAATTGAGAAATGCACTACATCTCAGACTCCATGTAGTTTTTTTGAGTGTGTGTAATAATCATGCCCTAGGATGCCCTTTGTACAAGTGCACTTGATAGTGGGTTGTAGCTAGATGTATCAATGTAAATAGATGTGTGGATGGAATAAGAAATCTTCCCGTTCCTATGTTGTGTATGCTAAAAATATAGTCCCTTGTCCCTTGAATGGATTTCAAATCGATGTTTTGAAGTTTTTAGGTCACTTTTGAGTGCAAGCTTAGGTGATAGTAATAATTCTTACAACTTGGTCTGTCATTTTGAACACATAGCTCCATATTTATATGATTCCTTGTTTGAATTTCATAATTGATAGCTAGAAATCCAACCAATAAGTGAAAAAGATTACCAAAATATAAAAGAGGCCCAAAAAGAGTGAGTAAGGTGGAAAAGGGTTGGTGACACCCAAGGGGGATAGGGGCACTGGGGCACTCTTGTTCAACGGCTAGGCATTAGTGTCCGGAGCCATACAATATAGATAATAAAAATACTTACTAGGTTATGGGCTTTTAAAGACCAAATAGAAAGTAAGAAACAAAGACAAGAGGAAAAAAAAAGTCGTCAATTATTAGTTTTCTTTCTTAAGAATCATATGAATGCTAGTATGTACTTAGGACCTAGAATGTACCCATGTACATGATTCAAAGTGTCTAAACTTTCCTCCACCGTATGTTTTTGAGTGAATACTTGATAAGATAAACTTTTTTATTATTGGTAAAAGTTTTTAGAGGGACCTTGCTAAATATTACATCCATAGTCTCAATAACCAAGATATGTAATGATCAACAATGTGGTTTTCGATCCATGGGGTGACACCCCAACGAAAAGGAAAAAAATAAGACAAAACAAAAGAAGGGGCCATCTACCTATATAGAGCCCAACATCAAACCAACAATAACAAAACTCCATCTACAAAACAACACCAAAAACAATTACACAAAGAACAAGGGGACAACATCACTAACCAATAGATTTGTTATAAACTTTGAAAGCAACCTTGAAATCCCTGATAGATTTTAAGGGCAATGAAAATAGTGGAGTCCTAGTTTGAATCTTTAAACTTTTTGGTAATATGTTCATTCTTCCATGCGAGAGGTTGGAATGCCATTGGAATGACAAATTTGGTGGATGTGGACTTGCATGAGATTCAAAATAGCATTGTGCATAGCCATGTAATTGGTATATTTTTCTTATAAGTCTTTAAGTTTAGATTCTAGAGTGAAAATTTCCTCTTTGATGACAAGTGATAGGTTCGATGTTTGTTCATTAATGGAAGACTTAAGAAGAAATTCTACATTTTCCTCAAGGTTTTTCACAATATCATCTTTTAGGTTGAATTTATTTTTGAAATAGAGTCTTCTTCCATGTGCAGGAAGAAAAGTGGGAGGGATATCTTCCATCAAAATTTCTTTTTCCTTTTGGCTAGTGCCCATAATTTCCTTGTCTTTCCTGCTATTGTGAAGAATACTTTTTAGGGTGGTTCCAAGACGAGTCATGGTACATGGGGTTTTGGAACAAATGTGGGTTTTTTGAGAAGGAGAGAGTCTATATTGGGGCATGGATCATTGACCAAAACATTATAAATGTATTGATTGATGAGATATATGACCCCCGGTGTAGAGAAACAATCCTCTTATGACCCTAAACATCTAAAATAGACTTTTCCACAGATCGTATAATATAGTAGGAAAGACTCATCTTGACCTCATGCCTAAAATGGTTAAGCATGACCAAGTGGTGTTGAGGAATGGTGGATAATATTCCCTCTAAAGTGACATAACAAACCATCATATGAGAAACCTCATCATATGGATGTGAGATAGAGGGAACTAGAATGCCTTCCTTTTTGATGTCAATATTTTCTCCATCATCTAGAAAGATATTTTCTTCTGCTTCCTTATCAATTTTGTTCCTAAATAATTTTTTCCCCTCCATGCTTAAGTCAGTGATAAATAAGATGAATTCTTCAGTGATTTGAAAGTCCCTATCTCTAAAAGAGATGTTACGGTCTTTCCAATTCACCACAAATTGTAAAGAGATATATTGGTCATGCCCTTTTATGCATTGGATGAATTCAGTGAATCCCTCCATGTTTATGTTTTCCCAAATCTCAATTTGTTCCTACCATTGTGGGTCTAATATGGGTTCTACTCTATAAAGAGTTCCACCCATTATGAAAACCCTCTAAGATTTTGATGGGTTGAATTGAAAGCTGCAAATAGTAGAGCTTCTAACAAAGCGGTGACAGATTGTATGCGTGTGAGTTGCGTGGATTAAACTGCTTCCTTCTCCCTAAAATGATTAGTATGAAAAAGCATTCAATTTTCAAAAAATGGAAGAATAAATCTGGGCATGCCCAAATCGCCATAGATATCTAGGTAGAGGATTACGCACGTGTTGACACCACCAACTAAGAAGTACTAATGAGAGTGTTTTCTTCATTTGAAATGATATTTCTAACTTCGGTGGGAGTGTCATTGAAGTCATGTCATTCCTTATAATCATTAATACAAACTCCTATATTTGCAAGTGAATCCACCATGGATTTGTTCCCTTCTCTATACACATGCTTGAAAATGATACTTAGACCATTGCATAAATTATGAGCTTCATTAATGAATTATCTAATGGTCCAACTAGGAGTTAGGGACTTAGAAATAATATTGACAATGTTCATTGAGTCACCTTCGATAATGATGTTTCCCATGTTGAGATTCCTAGCAAGTCTGATTCCTAGAGAGTAGCTAGAGCCTCAGAGTAGTGGTTAGTTTTCTTACCCATGGGACCAACATATGCTGCAATAAGATGACCCTTGTGATTTCTGATTAGACCACCTCCTCTAGCTGGACCAGGGTTTCCTTTGGAGGCACCATCAAAGTTCATCTTATACCAACCTTCAGAAGGGGGAATCCATTGTACAAGAGACTTGTCAATTCTTATAATGGGAGTATGACATAAAGTAGATAAAGATGTGTGCCTGATAACCATGTAGAGAAGCATTAAGAGTGGACAAGAAAAGCGTGGAATGTGTGCAAAGAAAAGTGTGGAAACTAGAAGAGAAAGTGACCCTAGGGGAATACATATGCATTGTACAAAGTGTTGTACTTGACGTTGTTCTTGTGATTTCTACTTCTTGTTATACTTTTGATTGTAGATTCTTATAAGGACAAACTTGAAAAAATAAGATAAATAATGTAGTCAAAGTCTGATATATGCAAAATTTGAGTAAAGAATGTATAAGTATGAAAAAAACGTGAAAGTATGTAAAAGAGGAAAGTGTGCAACTGATTTACAAGAGTGTAAAAGGATAGAAAATGTACTAAACTACTATGAAGCGTGATTTTTGGGTGATATCATGCAAATAGAGTTTCTTGGGTGATATCATGCCAAATGCAAGTTTTTGCATGATTTCATGCCAATGGAAAATTTTTTTAATGATCTAATGCAAAAGATCAAGTGTTAGGGGAGAGAGGTCTAGTGTTACTCTCCTTCTATAACTCTACCCGATATACACCATTGTAGATGATGTCATCCTACTTTCTTCATGTTGTCCTTGATTAATTCCAAATGTAATGTTTCTTTCCGATTGAAATGGAGATAGAATGCACTCTTCTTGTTAGAGGACTATGCATGTATGTTTGTGAAAACTACTCGTAAACTATTTTGAAATGTGTTGATCTAAGAAATTGATTTTTTTAGACCAGGACATTAGTTCCCAAGAGAGGACACAAGCACCCAAGTGTTCCTCTCCGATCCTAGGCATTGGTGTGTGTATTATGATTATATGTTGTATTGTACTATTTTGTAGCTACGAGCTATTGTATGGGGTGATTTGTTCACCAAATGTATGACCCCCTTGTTTGGGGTGTATGTGATGTCAATATGAGAATGCATCCCAAAGAGGACCTAATGCTGATTTGAATTGTAACCTCGCAGGGGGATGGAACGTGCGTAGTAGAAACCAAGGAAAATGCAAACAAAATTGGTTAGAGATGTGTTAGTAGAAATACGTAGTAAACATGTCATAGAAAAATAATGTAACAAGAAACCGTGCATACAAGGTAGACTATGAAAAGAGGTTTCAAAATGGGACATCACTCATAATGTGCCAAGAAAATCGGGACCAAAGGAACCAAAATCATAAATATAATTACCAAACAAGACATAGGGTATAGGCCGCAAACAATAACATCCAAGTAGAAAGTAATGGAAAGAAAATATGTAATAGACAAACATGGTGGACTATATTCATGCAAGGAAAATGTTGCCCATGGAGTACCCATGAACATGTTAGAAAGATAAAATGTATGTCAAAGCATGTATCTACTAATAGAAATTAGTGTGTTAGTAAGAATAGAAAGTAGAAGTAGTAAATAATCAAATAATAGCACCTATAATGTTTGATAAATTAGATGCCCCCATAAGACTCACTGGGACTAGTAAGAGATATGATATAAAATGAGAAAAACTAAACCGAAAACACCAGAGTAATATATTGTTTATTAAAATCATTTGAGATAAAATTACAATGGAAGTAACACATATATATAGGAGTATTCTCATACCAAACTCTCTAACAACATTTGTATGCATATACAACCATACACCTGTATGGTTTTAACCACTCACCAATATAATAATAAAACAAACTATTTGTTTTATTATTTAACTTACTAACTTACCACATACTAACCACCACTAACAATTACATTTTACATTTACCCATTTACCAATAGTAAATATGAATACCTATGTTATGCACTAAACTAAGGATATTCCTAACATTCCCCCTTAGTGTGAACATGGGGAAAACCTCCATACTACACTGCACCTGATTTCACAATCATGTGATTTTATTTTGGATTATCACAAACCAAAAGTTGGTTTTCCATCGGTTAACCAAAAACCAAGAGTGAGGTGGTTTTCTATTGGTTGACCACAAACCACAAAGGGGTGAAGGTTTTCAAATGGTTTACCTACAACCATATCACAATGTGCTAGTGCATCCTTGACCCTCATCATATCTTCACCTTTAGGAGATTACTTCAGAATCCATAATAGTGCAAACATAACAATCCACACATACAAACTGAAGCATTGTGTCATTCCCCCTACAACGTTAAGTTTTCATAACAAATTTATAGTAAAAACACCACACTGAAATAAACACGCACTCACACATGTCACCATAATGTAAGCAGCCCCATCATTTGAAATTGATGAGAGGAGACGCCGACACTAAAATTTTCCTCCGTAATTTCTATTTCATTAATGTATGTATTAGGAATAGGATGTTGTTAAGTATAATTAGTAGTAGCGTCGATAGAAGTAACGGTGCCGTCGGGGAGGGTGCCGCCAATAATGTGGAGTACTAGTGCAGTCAAAGTACAATAGGAATGTTGTAAAAATAAATATTTGTCGTAAGTGGTCCGGTAATGTTAAAATGTCAAAGTTTGGGTAATTAGAGAAGTAGGGTCTACATGATTAGGAATTAGAAATATTATATTGGTAATAAGGACAAGGAGTGAGGTCATAAATATTTTGTGTATTTTATTTGTAAAAAGTCTAAAAATGTGGAACCCGTGTAAAATGATAAGGTTTATCTTATCTTAAAAGATAAGCTTACATGTACAGATAAGAGTTAAGGTATGGAATATGATTCGTCAAAGTGGATTTCTTATCCTATCTTAGAGATAAGATGGATAAGCCTAGAAGTTCTATAAATAGAGAGGCCACCCCCCTCATTTAGCATAGAAGGAAGTAGTGAGAAATATTGTAGGAAGTGTGCAAAGGAAGCCATCAGTTTAAAGGTGTGTTGAAGAAGCCATTAAGAGGTGTAATTGTAAAGTTTCTCCCATAGTCTTGGTGAAAGGAAAGTGAAGTCAATAACACTTGAAGTACCTCATGGGTGAGATTGTAACAATTTCATGTTAATATTATAATTTACTTTGATATTTCAGATTTTTCATCATTCCGTCTTATCATAGTCGATGGTATTCTTGTGTTATGTTGTTGTTTTGTTTCCAGATTACATCCACCAAACTAAAGGTTGTGCATTAGTAAATAATCATAGCACGAGGAGTTCCCGGTGAAGAATTATCATAGTGCATTGGTGATGACATTTTGGTTCCGTTGCTTGGGACCATTCCTCGTTGGTGGATTTTCTAGAAAGATATTCCCACTTAGTCAAAAATCAATTGGAGGGTAACCTTATTTTTACGTGGCACGCAGTAGTTACCATGGTAAATTCATTTTTACCGTGAATAGTAGTTACCATGATAAAGTCATTTTCTTGTGAATAGTATTTATCACAAGTAAAGTCGCTTTTTACCGTGAATAGTATTTACCACGTAACTTCACTTTTCTTGTGAATAGTGTTTACCACAAGAAAGTCATTTTTACCGCATGTAAGTCAAGTTTTACCATAGTTTACCGTGGTCATTTCTATTTTCTTGTAGAAAGGTGTAAAGTCACTACCTAGTATAGTGATTCCAATTATTTGTTCACATAAGTCTTGTTGATTGTACTTGTGGGTTGGTATTTCACGGTGGTTACTTTTGAAAATGGGAAAGATTCCTGTTTTTTCAGCTCAATCTAATGAAGATGCTTCTTCTTTCATTCAAGATTTTAAACGATCTTGTATTTGTAATGGCCTTATAAGAAGGGAACAATGGACTGAATTTTTTCCTACCTTTTTGGATGGTTCAGCACTTAGGTGGTTTGAAACACTAGGTGATAATGTGAAAAATTCATGGGATTTATTAACTGAAAGTTTTCTTGAAGAATTTTGTGAACAATAGAAATATGCAGATCTCATGATCGAGATCACAAAGCTATCCCAAGGAGAGAAGGAGAAGATAAGGGATTATCATGCTCGTGTTCTAGAGATAAGGAAGAAGCTCGATGCCCATATCTGGAAGGAAGGATTAGCGGATGGGTTGATGAATGGCGTGGATAATCTCCTATGTAAGCACTTCATTCTTGAGATGAAGCTAGAAATTAGACAACGGGTGAAGTATGACCGCCCAACTACCATTGAACAAGCAAAGGAGATTGCAAGAAGGCAACAAGAAAGCATGGAAGAGGAGCCCAAAGAAATTGTTGCTAAAGTAGAGCCTACACTAGCACCTTTGGTCCAGAATCCACAACCACTCCCGGTGAGCACAAATATTTCTCCTACTACATCTACTGAGTATGAAGATCTGCTAAAAAGATGGGTCGGTTAACTATTAATCTTATTCAAGGAAAAGAATTTAGTTCTCAGGGAGGAGATAGAGGTCCGAAAAGAAATATTTCTGAAGTTGTATGTTATGGTTGTTATAAAAAGGGTCATTATAAGTATAATTGTCCAGATAGAGCTTCTACATATGGTAAAGGAGATAATGATAAAGGAAAAAAACATGTGAATTCTTTTGATGTAGTAGATAAGAGTAGAAATAATGAAGTAGATGTGTTTTTAACAAAAAGAAAGAAAGAAAAGATAATTAAGATGGAAATGATCCTAAGAAGATGAAAGGAGAAACTAGTAAGAAACATAGGAGAAGAAAGTTGGGTGTGCAGGATTTTCTGATTTCACAGGGGCAAGGACCATACTCCATCTTGGAAGATCTGTCCAAAAGGCCTGCAAATATTACATATGGTCAACTCTTGGCTATGTCTTCTGAGAAGAGGCGGGAGTTGCGAAGTGGACTCAATGCTCGACGAAGAAAGGAGGTTGAGGTCCCTGTTTTGGAGGCAGAGGCAGATCCCTATGCTCCACAAGTCGAGGTATTATGTACTCTTTGGTATTTCAATTCATGATGTCTAAGTTAATGGAGGTACTGGAGTTAATGTAATGACCAAGTTTGTAATGAATATGTTGGGTTTAAAATTTGATCGCCTTCAACACTTATGTTAAGGTCATTAAATAAAGGAAAAACTAAACCAGAAGGTGTAGTTTCAAATGTGGCAATATCTATTATGGGTGTTGTATGTGTGGTAGACTTTCGGTGATGAAAATGGTACTTTCGCATGCGTACCCAATGTTCTTTGGGAAGACCATGGCTAAGGAGAGTTCATGCAAGAAACTACTGGAATGAAGGATTCATGACACTTGGACGTGGTAGAGAGAGGGTGAAAATAAACGTGATCCCTCGGCATCATAAGGTAGAACCTATCGATTCAAGTGATGAAACTGATGATTGGACATCCTCTGATTACTCTAGTACCAATTAAGTGGACACTGAAGATGAAGAAAGTGAGGTTGATGTTTCAGTCATGGATATCCTTCCAGTCACACCAACTCATGACCCCATAAAATTATCTGAAGAAGAAGTTGATGATCGTCTCCAACAAATAAAGATTGGTGATGCTGTGATGGAGAGTGAGAAGGAATCCTACCTCCAGCTCTTTCGAAGGTACATACACATATTCACTTTTGATTACAAGGAACTCCGTCAAGTAAGTTGGGTAGAACATTCTATTGAGCTGGTAGATGGTGCTAAGCCCATAAAGTAAATGCCATATAGAATGAATCCTAATTTTTCCAAGACTGTAAAAGAAGAAATAGATAAGTTGCTTGATGCAGGATTCATATTTGTTGTGGAGAATTGTAATGGGTTTCTCCCATTGTGATCTCAATAAAAAATAATGGGAAGCTACACATTTGTGTTGATTACAAGAAGCTCAATAAGGCAACAAAGAAGGATCATTACCCTCTTCCATTTTCAGATCAGATCTTGGACGAAGTAGCTGGCCAGGAGTGCTATAGTTTTGTTGATGGATATAGCGGCTACAACCAAGTTCGTATATAGCAGAAAGATCAGTGAAGACCACGTTCACCACTCCTTGGGGAACGTTTTCTTATAGAGTTATGCCTTTTGGGTTGTGTAATGCTCCAGCAACATTCTAGCGTTTGATGAATAGGGTGTTCGAACCCTACATTGGGACCTTCATCAGAGTATTTTTGGATGATTTTTGCATCTATGGGAGCAAGTTGGACCACCTGCACCAGATGGAGACCAAGATTTCAAAGGTTAGATGAAGCACAAGCCTCACTAAACCCTACAAAGTGTGTCTTTGGATGTTCTAAAGGCGTTTTGTTAGGGCATGTTGTATCCAGAGATGGTATTGGTACTGATCCTGATAAAGTTTCAAAAATCAAAGATTTACCATTTCCTATGAATAGAAGTAAGTTGAGATCATTTTTAGGCCATGTGGGTTACTATAGAAGGTTCATCAAGAATTTCTCAAAGATTGCACAGCCACTAACCCAGTTCTTGAAGAAGGATGTTGCTTATGAACCAGGAAACAAGGCGCATGAAGCTTTTGGACAACTGAAGGAAGCCCTGGTGTCTTCACCTGTTTTGAAGAATCCAGATTGGAGCAAGCCATTCATTGTGTACACTGATGCCTCAGATGCAGCACTAGGAAGTACTTTGAGCCAAAAGGATGAAAATGGGAATGAACATCCAATTTACTTTGGGAGCAGAAAAAATGATCAGCTTTGAGGTAAATTATAATCATGCTGAAAAAGAGGCTCGCTATCATTTTTATATAAAGAAGTTTAGAAATTACTTGCTAGGGAAAAAATTTCTAGTTGTAATAGATCATCGTGCTCTAAAATATATTGTAAATAATCCTAACCCATCAGGAGTATAACAAGATGGATAATTTTGCTACAAGAATTTGAATTTGATATTATAGATAGGCGGGGAAAGAAGCATGTCAATGCAGATGCACTCTCTCGAGCCTATGATGGTTTAGGATCATCTTGTGATGATGATGATTTCCCGATGCAAAGCATTGTTATCCTGACATAATCCCCGGTGAATACATAGATATTTGGAATTATCTAAATGAATTCAAGTTTCCTGATGGTGCCAATGCAAAGACTAAGAGAAAGATTACTCAAGCCAGTCATCCATATTCTATTCTGCATGGAGTATTATTTCGAATAGGACCTGATGGATAGTACAAGAGGGCAGTTGGACGTGATCAAGGGAAGGAACTGCTAGAAGAATTCCACAATGGTACATGTGGAGGGCACTTCTCTGGACAACTTACAGTAAGAAGGATCTTGGATGCAGGTTATCACTGGCCCACTCTTTTTAAAGATTGTTATAATTATTGTAAGACGTGATATTTGTCAAACACATGGTAACCGTAAGACTTCATCAGCTCCATTATGCCCTATTCTTCCACTTGGTCCCTTTGAAAAGTGGGGAATAGACATTGTAGGTCCACTTCCAACTACCTCATGCCAAAATAAGTATATTGTAGTTGCCACAAATTATTTAACCAAGTGGGTTGAAGCTAGGCCATTGAAAATAACTTCCATGGATGAGGTGGCAAGGTTCATATATGAACGCATTGTCACCAGATTTGGTTGTCCATTAGAAATTGTAACAGATCAAGGAAGCCACTTCATTAATGAGGTAGTAGAAGCCCTAGTCAATAAATTTTCTATTAAGCACAGGAAGGAAACAACATACAAGCCAAGTACAAATGGACAGGTGGAATGAACAAATTTTGTGTTGTGTCAAATTCTAGCAAAAGATGCAGCCTTGCAGGTACATAAGTGGGATAAAAGGATTCATGCAGCATTGTGGGCATATAGGGCAACATCAAAGTCAGCAACAAGATACTCCCCATTTCAGTTGGCCTATGACATTGATCTAGTTCTTCCTATTGAGTTTGATATTCCCACTGTGAGAGTTATGAAAAATGAAAGGATGGATGAAAGTGATTTAGTAAAAGAAAGGTTAGTACATCTTCATTTGCTAGAGGAAATGAGGGAAATAGCAAAGGATACAAGCCATAAGAAGAAAATGAAGCAGAAGGAATACTTTGATCAAAAGATCCGTTGGTCTCCATTTCATGTGAATGACTTGGTTCTAGTATATGATTCCAGATACAAAAAAAGAAGACTGAAAATTTCTTCCAAAATGGATGGGGCCCTACAAAATAGTAGGCTGTGCATGAAAATGGTATGCACTGAGTGGAGGAATTGGATGGCACTCCCATTACGAAATGGGTCAACCATTACAAGTTGAAGATTTTCTAAGCACTGTAATAGTCTACTCGAGGACAGAGTAGAAGCTAGAAGGGGGAAGATGTCGACACTAAAATTTTCCTCCGTAATTTCTATTTCATTAATGTATGTATTAGGAATAGGATGTTGTTAAGTATAATTAGTAGTAGCGTCTGATAGAAGATAACGGCGCCATCAGTACGGTGCCACCAATAATGTGGAGTATGGTAACATGGTCAGAAAGTACAATAGGAATGTTGTAAAAAGTAAATATTTTTCGTAAGTGGTCCAGTAATGTTAAAATGTCAAAGTTTGGGTAATTAGAGAAGTAGGGTCTACATGATTAGGAATTAGAAATATTATATTGGTAATAAGGACAAGGAGTGAGGTCATAAATATTTTGTGTATTTTATTTGTAAAAAGTCTAAAAATGTGGAACCTGTGTAAAATGATAAGGTTTATCTTATCTTAAAAGATAAGCTTACATGTACAGATAAGAGTTAAGGTATGGAATATGATTCGTCAGAGTGGATTTCTTATCCTATCTTAGAGATAAGATGGATAAGCCTGGAAGTTCTATAAATAGAGAGGCCACCCCCCTCATTTAGCATAGAAGGAAGTAGTGAGAAATATTGTAGGAAGTGTGCAAAGGAAGCCATCAGTTTAAAGGTGTGTTGAAGAAGCCATTAAGAGGTGTAATTGTAAAGTTTCTCCCATAGTCTTGGTGAAAGGCAAGTGAAGTCAATAACACTTGAAGTACCTCATGGGTGAGATTGTAACAATTTCATGTTAATATTATAATTTACTTTGATATTTCAGATTTGTCATCATTCTGTCTTATCATAGTTGATGGTATTCTTGTGTTATGTTGTTGTTTTACTTCCAGATTACATCGACCAAACTAAAGGCTGTGTATTAGTAAATAATCATAGCACGAGGAGTTCCCGGTGTGAAGAATTATCATAGTGCCGGATTGGTGATGACAAAACGCTGATTGTCCTCCATCCTCCTATATTCACTAGCCTCCAATAAAAGACTTCTTAATACAAGAAGTCTTCAGACACATATCCACATTCATTTGGTTCAGGTTCCTCTTCTCCCGATGATTCTTCATCTGCTGCTATATTGGCTTCATTGCCAATTTTTCCACTTAGCACATCTCGAGCATGATCTTTACAGAATGAAGAAGTATGCCCCTTCTTTTTGCAGTAGTAGCATTCAACTTCTCCTTCATTTTTGGAAAATTTCTTATACTTCTTTCTACTGTATAGATATTTTTCTTCATCTGTGTCTTCTTTGGTTCTCTTTTCTTTAGCTAGGAGAGCTGAAATCATGTCCTCTAGAGTTTTAGAAGACATTTGACCAAGTGTAAACACTACATTACTGTACTTGGGAGGAAAACTATTTAGTAATATGGATTTTTCATCTTCATCATCAACAGGAGCACTAATTTCTGCTAATTGTCTAGTGAGAGATCTGAAATCATTAATATGACTAGACATGGTGACTCCATCATCCATTTTGAATCTAAACAATTGAAGTTTTAAAGAAAAATTTGCATTGACCACTTTTGCACCAAATAGTTTATTTAGATTATCCCACATTTCCTTTGATGATTTCTCAAGATCAACATAGTGCAATTCAGTATCTGAAAGAGCTAAGCCTATAATGGCTTTGGCTTTATCATCTCTTGTTTTCCATTCTAATGCTTTTGTTGCATCTAATGGTAATTTTTCTTTCCCATTTACAATCCTCCACAAATTCTTATTCATGAGTTGCATTTGAATTTTCACTTTCCATGTATGAAATTTAATTCCATTGAATTTATCTACCAAAATTGTTGGTGTCTCCATTGATTAGAAAAAATAACAGAGAACTTATCGATATTCAAATCGTGTAGATCAATACCTTGGCAGATAGAATACACGAAACAATAGATCTATAAGTTGTTGTTAATGATTTACATTTTTCTGCGCAACTAGAAATTGGTTTTTCCAATTTTTTGACAGAACATGCTTAGAATATAAATAAAAAAACCCCAAAAAAATTCCTATGATTTCGAATCTAGGTTCTTATGGAATATGTAATTTCCTTTTATTGCAATTTGAATGTTGCTTTTAACATCCATGCTTCCACTGAGCTGCAGGATGGGAAGACACACATTTTCCAGAGAAAGAGAATTTGTAATGATTAGAAATAACCATCAACTCACAAATTCTTATTGAGCCATACCTGCTCTGATACCACTGATATTAAATGAGCAAGATTAAACAAAAAACACCAGAGTAATATATTGTTTATTCAAATCATCTGGGATACAATTACAATGGAAGCACTCCATATATATAGGATTCTTCTCATAAAAACTCTCCAACAACATTTGTATGCATATACAACCATACACCCATATGGTTTTAACCACTCACCAATATAATAATAAAACAAACTATTTGTTTTATTATTTAACTTACTAACTTACCACATACTAACCACCACTAACAATTACATTTTACATTTACCCATTTACCAACAATAAATATGAATACCTATGTTATGCACTAAACTAAGGATATTAATAACAAGATATAGTTCCAAGCATCATTTCAGCATGTAAATAACCTATAAGAATTATGGATTCACAACTAGAGATCAAGTGAATGTGCATGTGTATATAGAAAATATTTTGACATAGTAAGTATCCATCTAGCATGGGAAACAAATTTTACATGTAATTATGAGAAATTAATATTGATTGTAACCATGATATATAATATGTCATGTATATGAGTGAGATGGAATGGTATATAATTTTAATGTGATAGAATTAGCATGCCCCCAATGCACGTGTCGAGATGTGGTTCATTTATAAAAGACCCTCAATAATAAATAATGAACCATAGAACAAGAGTCCATCATCGAGTAATGGTTTGAAATTGTGTGCTAGATAGGATGGAATATGAAGTGTAAAGCATGAAGTTTGAGTGATGTGTATTTCATTCCATATTTAGACCCTTAAGTTGAGTATGAACCATGGAACTAGAGTGCATCACATGGTAGTGACAAGACAAGTACAAGTTGTGTATCAATATGTGTAAAAGCGATTAGATATTGTTAGACTATGGTCATTTTCATTGATGTCAAGTGACATTGATGAAAAAAGGGTGAGCAATGGAGAGTATATAGTCAAGAAGTCAATGGAATTATTAAGGTTGAATAGTAGTGCCAATTCACATAAATACTTAATAGACATGTTGTCAATGGTCAGTTTGCATGGTCAGCACATTAAGTAATTTTCAGTGGGGTTCTGTGGTTGTTAGATGTTTCAATATGGTTTTAGCTACATTCAGGATAAAACCAAGTCTTCATAGTGTGTGATGAGTGCTCTCTATGTGGTATGTAGAATTTTAGGTGAATCAAGGTATAATGATGCAAATCAAGGTGTTAGACACATAATAATGATGGAATTTATGGATAAGGTGTTTTAGGTATGTGCAATGGTCTTTAGCTTGTGTATTGTATCATTTAAAAGGTTTCAAAATTATTGAAGATGAAACAGGTCTTTGTAAGCTTAAATAGTGTGATAGGGTTCACTAGAGTTCATGAAGAAAAAATGAATAGGTTGGAACACTTGGTAAAATTAAATTAAAGCGATAAAACTAATTTTTATATGTTCTATGTGTCCCTAGGGTTTGTATAAAGAAAACATAAATTTTGGGTACATGAAAAATTTGCAAAAATTGGAGTATATTGAGGTTTAGTTCATTGTGGTTACTAGTGAGGAGATGGAACTGTTCCCATGGAACAATTGTTCCCCATATCGATATTGAGATCACATATAGTGTATTGTGGGTTCAGTGATTAGTTCAAGCACCGAGGCCCTCTAAGGATCAAGCTCCCTTAGTGTCTTGGTTCCCCAAACGTGTTTAATCTGCAGGTCAAAGAACATAGTGCTATATGGGTTGGACGTATGATTCAGGATCATAGCGAGTTAAAAGAACATGTTCCAAGTCGGCCTGAGTTCTCCAAAATAATTGATGAGCCAAAACATAAAAAAATGTGTGTGTTGTATATGAGGAGATTTCTTCGGGCACGAGAAGCCCCGACAGAACAATATGTATTATTCCTATAAAGCCCCAAAATCCAACATACCCAAACTATAAAAGAAGCGAAGGGTTTGAGTGTGGTGCGAGATAATAAGAGGTTTGGGTGAGCTTGATAACTCTATCATGGGTTCCATAGAATCACGTGTTCCTTGAAAATGATGTGCATCCGAACTACAAAGAAAAAGGGGTGTAGGTAGTGTATGTTGCAGACAATTGAGGAGTTGGATGAACCAACAAATGGAGAAACGCAATTCCCATTGTTCTAAATTGACGGACATATCCGATAAAAATGAGGAGAGAGAATAAATTGTAATGTGGATATAACACGATGTGGATGAACGTATCTCTTGTGGAACTAGTTCCTCTAGTTCCTAATTGACTCCGCATTATCTGATTTACAAATCGTTAATGATTTAAATTTTTAATAAGGTTCAAAAGCTATATAGTGCGGAATGTAAATGAAATTTTGGAACCCGGTTCTCCATGACCTCCTTGAACCCGCATGGTGATATCTCTCAATATAGGATTTAGAGTTTAATATTTTTGTCTCATTGGAAAGGTGGTGAAATTACTTATGCCTTGGTACAAGAGAAATCAAGAGTTAGGCTCAAATATGGAAAAAATAACCAATAAATAGGTGGCACACCTTTAGTAGGAAAATTTTACAACAACCATTCAAATTCTCCAAAGTGTATGCAAAGAGATGGAGTGTATGACATGCCAAGGAGAAATGGAATGATTTTATCATCTATAAAAGTTATATTCCACGCACAATTTGAGATGATAGAGGGATGAAGAGATGGAGAGAAGAGGAAAGGGAAGACGAGCCAAGAAGTGGTAGAGATACAAGATACTAAGTTTCCCAATTATTATCCGATGTTGGTAAAGGAGAGAAGATCCGAGTCATCCATGAATATATGCTAATCAAATCAAGAGGGAAGAAATATTAGCATAAAATTGGAGAAGCATACTACGATATCAAAATCATAGAAAATGAATGGATGAAGAATAAGACAAATCCTTCATATACAGATCTTTCAATTGAATAAAGACAATGTGGAGGGTGAAAAGATAGAAATATCAAGTCATGTAATAAAGGATCCTATATGTGTTAGTGGACTTCTAGTATAAAATTTTAAGCACAAGATAAAGGCCATATTGGATATGTATATCCAATCTTACATCATCTTGAAAGTGCCTACATCAAGAGGTATATATGGCAGTCCTTTTTGCAAGATCTTGTTGAGATTAAGAAGCAAAAATCCAAGAGAATAATCATGTGCTATATATGAGAAAGTGAGCAGATCCTGAGTGAGTTTAATCCTCATCCAAACCAATATCGGAGAGGATAATAAAAAATTATATGTGAAGAGATAGAGAGGAGAAAGAGACGATAAATGAAGATCTCAAAGAGACCAGAGCTAGCTATGCATGAAATAGAAAGGAATAGATCCATCAAAAAGAAAATAAATTGCAATGAATGTGTGAGGGGAGAGACTAGAAAGAGCTAAGAAGAATATTGTATATATGAATTTTAGGCTCATGTGTAGAAAGTGCAAATGCAAATTGATCATGATCTGTTTAGTATATAACAAAGAATCTAGTTAAGGAATTTGTGTATAATATCAATCTAATTTGTAGCTTATATCTCGTGGGGTTGCATCCTTCTTGTGGGAAGTGGCCTATAAGAGATCGGTGGTGGTTGATTGAATTCCAAGGGTTAAAGATCCAATTAATTTATTTCTTACTCAATATTAGTGGGTGCTAAATAAAAATTGGGAGTTGTGGCTTCCAAGCAAGTTGTATTTTGTCAAAGACTAGGTGGTGCCCCGGAAAATTTTTGGATTTGGAGCTCCAGATTGAGTTGTAGCTCAATTAGGAAATCATTATAACCTTACATGAAAATTTTCCAAATTAGTTCATTTGTTTCAAAGTGGGTTTTTTTCCCAAAAGTATTTCTGAAATTATATCCGGTCTCCTTGTATATATGTCTATGTGTATGTTTCTCACTCTATATATCATGATTAACTAGACGTGCTTATGGAAATAAATTAAGTATGACAAGAACATATTAACGAAGTGTAAATTGATTGTAAGTTTTGATCGTATTGATTCACCCCCTCTCAAAGTGCCTAAATTCCTAACAATTGGTATCATAGAAGTGGTTCTCTTGTGTTAAGCTTAACATCTTGGAGGTGATCTTCAATAAATAAGCATGGCTAGATCAACTCACACCAATCATCGGGATGAAGCTTATAATGAGAGGTTTTCTATTGCAATGGAAATTTGTAGTAGCTCGAGGAATGATTTATATGGTGAGGAATCAAAATTCAATTTAGAAACTAAGTTGGAGTGTGCTCTAGAATAATTAGATATGTCAAGGAATAAAAATTGAAATTGAAATCCTACATCATATCCTATGAGAAACAAGTTGCCCTTATTGAGATTAAATTAAAAAGAAAGATCAAGAGGATGCTCAAGAATGCACTTAATCGAGAGAAGGTTATAGACTCTCTCAAAATAAAGGAAGAAGAGGTTACAAGCTAAGAATATTTGTGTTGGAACAAGAGGATCAAATTATACACCCTCAAGAAGTGAAATCCCAAAAAGATAAAGAACATGAGAAAGAGGTAGAGGATCATGAAGAATAAGTCAAAGTTATCTCTGAGGCTCAGAAAAAATTGAAGAGTTTGAAAAACTCATCTTATCCATGAAGACACTCCACAATGACCTAGACTAGGAAAAGAAATAAAATTTTAAGGACAACAAAGATAAAGAGGATAACTACCAAAAAAATGAAGAAGATGTAATGATATCTTTGAAGAATGAGTTTGAACAAGTTCCTAGTCAACTTGACAGTTTATATTTTTCCAAGCATCCATATAAGACAAGAATGAATAATGTGAGAAATTAAATTCTGATCTAAAACCCTCGGAGAGAAGATAGAACAAGCAAAGAACAAAGAATTGAAAGTTGAATCAAGCCATGTAAGTTTTTAAAGATGTTCAAAGAATAAGGAGGATGAAAAGGCTTATCCCAACATGTAACCAAACAAGAAGTAGACCAAGGAGACTAACATTGGAAGGTCCAAGTCAATTAGACAACCAAATGCATCTAAGTATGAGAGAAAATTTAATGGATATTGTTTTTCATGTTATGGTTTTGGACATAGAGCTAGGGAGTGCATGAAAAACTATGAATAATATAACCCATAGATACCTTGTACTATTGAATATGAAATAAGCATAGTTTGACTCAACTATAAAGAGAAAGGTCACATAGCTCAATATTTCTTTAAAGAGTTAAACAATCAACTTTGGAGAACATAAAAATCAAGAGGTATGCATGAGATATTTTGTTATATTTGCAACAAGTTTGGACATGTTTCTAGCTATTTTAACAATATTAGAATGCTAATAATGGTTGTAATTACACCATATCCATATAGAAGCAAGAATCAAGTTAGGTTCTCTATTTTTCACAAGTTTGGGCATTTTTCAAAGCGTTACTATTACAATGAACAACCTAGGTATAGCAGAAAGCATAACACCTTTAGAGGACAATATAAGCACGTTTATAACATGAAGATCAGTCCTAAAAATGAGAAAAATATATCCATTCCTCAAAAAACTCCTAGAAAGAAGGTTGTGAAGTTGATATACAAGGTCAAAGAAGAAAATAATGGGAAGAAATTTACATGGGCATACGATGTAGAAATACAAAAACCTCTAACAAATCCCAATATAAATGATATAGTAGTGGGTTTTGATAAAGGAAGATAATTTGAATGTAAATAATGAAGAACTTATTCCTCAAGAAGTGTTGGAAAAGATGTAACATGTGTGTCTTTTAGGCATACATTCAGAAATTGATAATTCAAGTGACGTAATTGTCACACCAAGAGATGCATCTAAAGAGACCGAAAAGAGACCTAGGATAAAGAAAGAGAAAAATGAGACATCATGTTGTTTTGTTGACTTATTTCTATTTTGACATGTTTTAAGAGACATGATATACCTGTTAGTGCAGAATCAAAGACCCCGAGTGTCTCGCAAATCGATGGGTTGAGACTCTCAGTGCGATTGCATAACATGGAGCTTTTCCCAAGTGTGGGACCTTACGAAATCGGAAAAGCTCTCCGGATGAAGCTCAAAATCTAATCTAACTTGCCAAGGAGATAGGGTAAGAAGATGCATAAAAATAAACCTAAACTAACAAAGGTGATGCACCGAGGAATGAAGAACACCTATCTTGCCAATAAACACAAACCATTAAAATGTGATGCAAGATCATGCACAGATAACAAAATTTGCAGTGAAAGATCAGGAGGATGCAAATGAACACAGAGAGGGTTGAGAATCATCCACAGACATGCATTACTTGCTCCAAAGATTGATACAATACACTACAAAATGCCAAGAGGAAAAGTTACATTACAGTTTTAAATGGGAGGTTTGAACTCCACAAATTCACCTGCCAAAGAGAAGAAGGGAGGGGCAAAACAAGAATGTCCAATGCTTAGAAAGAAGCCCCTCCTTACAATTTATAGGAAGAATGAGAGAGGGAAGAGAGGAAATCCAAATCTACCCCAACCACCTCTAGGTTACATTTAATTCATCTCATTATGGTGGTAGGTGAGAACCCTAGCAAACTTAAAAGTGGCGAACTATATTTTGCATTAAAATTGGTTGTTGAAACATCATTTCTGGCCATTACCACGTGCCAGAGATGTTTTCTTGATTTTCTCTCTCCAAACTGAACCAAAATGCAAGATTGACCCTGGAATCATGTAGAGAATTTCACCAGATTTCCATTGATATAAAGAACGTGAAAATCTGAGCTCTGGATCGAAAGTTATGGCCATTTGAAGATTTAGGGCAAAAAACAGCCCAAAACGGATCAGGGAAAAAATTTTGAATTTTACCTCTTTTTTGCATTTTGGAAAATTTTTTTAAATTTTCCCGTGCTCCGCCACTTGGATGACATGTGTCAGGCCCTGATTGGCTGTGAGCTTCCATTCGGTGGCCAGGGGCAATGGGCCAAAACTCACCTTTTGGACTTTCGGCAAAACATTTTGCCAAAAATTCTAATTTTTTTCCTCGCTCCGCTGGGTCGACATGATGAAGACACGTGGCTAGATTTGATTCATCGTCAGGCCTCCTTTCAAAAATTTTACCTTGCGCCAAACACTTAGCAATTTTTTTAACTTTCTTCCCCTTTTGACAAGTGGCACGTTCTGATTCATCCGCGGGCCTCCTTGTCTCTTTTGCAGCCTTTTCACCTTTTTGCATCCCCACGCCCCTTGCATACTTTTGTCCCAACCGCCCCATCCTAGACAAAATCTCCTCCTTCAACCGATTGGGCTGCCTTGTTCCTATTTGCGGCCTTTTCACCTTTTCACATCCCATCACACGCCCTCGCATACTTTTTTTTTCCCAACTGTCCCGGATCGCCTGGGACAAATATCTCGAACCGCCCGAAATGGATGTTTTTCAAGAAATCGGCCGATTCACGCCCCACGTGTACTTTTGTCCCGGCTATCTCCCAAACCATGCGAAACAAAGACTTAGATGATTTTTTCTGCTTTTCGCCATTTCGCTTTCTTCGCGCCCTCTCGCCCCGACGTCCCAACTATCCCGCTGGACCGCCCGGGACAAAAAGACTTAGCTGATTTTTCTTTTTTTTCAGCCCCAAGCTTGGTACGACGAACCTCAAATGACTAAACCCTTCAGACTCCAAAATGCTTTAAAACATCCTGCAACCTTATTTTTGCATTTTTTCCATTTTTTCTAACTCGTTGGGATTTCTTCTGGATGGGAGAGTTAGAGAGAAGCCGAGGACCCCAAAAACATGATTTGGGCCTCAATCAATCTACTTGCTCGGGATCGAATAATTTGATGCATGTTATCAAAATTACCTTGAGGGGTGAATTTTTGATAACAATTTTGGTGACTCAATGGGGGTCATCTCCTCGCCGGATGAAGTTACTAGTTACTCAAGCATCCATTGGGCATGGAGTCATGATTGTCTATCTCGAACCCCAACTGACTTAGAATGTTGCAAGGAGGAACATGGAATATCACCTGATGGAGCAAGGCCTGCAAACACATTCCCAGGAACAGCAAGCTTGTGCCAAAGCACTTAGGGAAAGAAAAATAACCTACAGCAAAACAATGTGCACAAGCACTTGGAGGAATGAAAACCTAAGCTAATATTTACAAGGTGGAGAATTTCCCTTTAGTAGCAATGCTTTAGATAGATCCCATTGACTAGAATCTGTAGTTCTTCGCCATCCAATGAAGACAATTGGAAGGCATTTCTATCCTTACACTTTGTGACCATGTATGGGCCACTCCAAATGGCATCAAATTTTGAATGCCTTCCCGGTTTTGCTCTATCTGCATCCCATTTTAACACTAGATCTCCAACTTGGAAAGATCTACTCTTGGCCTTCCTATCAAAGGTCTTCTTGATCAAAGCTTGATCCTTCTCCATTGCTTGGGATGCCTGATCTCCGATCTCTCGAGCTCCATCAACTCGCATATCTCACCTCCATGGGCCCAAACTCTAAGCAACTCTAACTACTTCATGAGTTCCAATGTTGGCAACTCAAGTGACATGGGCAAGATTGCCTCTCTTCCATAAACAAGCTTGAATGGAGAGTTACCTGTGGATCTCTTGGGAGTTATCCTATCAGCCCATAAGGCTGATTTCAGTTTGGTATGCCAAGACCTCTGATTCTCATCAAGAGTCCTCTTAATGATCCTCAACAAGTTCTTGTTTGTAGATTCAGCCTGGCCATTACCCTGAGGGTAGTAGTTTGATGAAGTACTTAGGTAGATCCCGCTTCTTGACAGCCCACTCAACCACCTGATCCAATGAATGCTAATGCATTATCTGAGATTATTGTAGCAGGTATGCCAAATCTGGTTACTATCCCCTCATAGAAGTCTAAGATGCTAGACTCATTTGCTTCCTTGAGTGCTACTGCTTCAGTCCATTTGGTGAAGTAGTCTATGGCTGTCAAAATCCACTTATGCCCTTGGCTTGAATTGGGATTAATGACTCCAATGAAGTCTAAACCCCATTGCATGAATGGCTGGTCAACTGAAATTGGATGCAATGGGAGGGCAGCAAGCCTCTCTTTACCTGTGAAGAATGCACAATTCTTGCACCTTTTGATCCACGCAAAGCAATCACTAAAAATCTTGGGCCAATAATAACCAGCCTTCATGATTTTTAGGCTGTCACTCTGGTGTAAAATGACCACCAGCCTGGTCCACCATGGAACTCTTCCAACACCCTATGAATCTGATTTGTGTTAATGCATCTCAAAGAGCACTCCATTCACATCTTTCTTGAACAAAACACCGTCTACTATGGCATATGGGAAAGCCTGCAATCTGAAGTGTCTTCTTTGGGTCTTGTTCATCTCTCGGAGGGCATAGGCCCGTGCTTAGGAAGTGCATTATACCTTGGGTCCAGCAAGGAGTGGGGACACATTATCCTCTTCTTGAGTGCTACCGCACATGGCTGTCTTGAATCACAAAACAACCTCTTCTTCATTGCATACTCCCTTTTGCTTGCCTTAACTAGCCGCTCACACAATCCTTTTCCTCTTACCAGCTTGGTGACCTTGATCTCTATGTCATACTCCATGACACGAGTGATCCAACCTGCTCTTTTCTCATTCAAATCCTTGTTGAGGAGGAAGTCCTTTACTCCCGCATGAGAGACCAACAACTGAACTTTGTTGTTTGAGACTAGATGCTTGAATTTCTTCAAGCTTCTGATTACTGCAAGTACATGCTTCTCAATAAAAGAATATCTCACCTCATAGTCCTCCAGGCTTTGGCTGAAGAAAGCAATTGGCTGCTCATCATTGTCCTTGTTCTGCTGCACCAAAATGGCAGAAATAGTATCATTACCTCCAAATGCATAGAGGATGAAATCCTTGGAGAAATCCGGGTTGATGAGAGTTGGTGCTTGGGAGATGGCTTCTTTGATTGCTTCAAAACCCTCCTTGCCTTCTGCTGTCCACTTGAAAGCCATGCTTTTCTTCAACATTTTGGTGATAGGTTTGACAAGGGCTGCAAAATCTGGGACAAACCTCCGAACAAAGTTTATTCTCCCCAAGAAACTCTGAAGGGCCTTCTTGTGGCTTGGCAATGGTAGTGCTCTTATGGCTTCAACCCTCTCTGGATCAATTGCTAATCCTTCTTTGGAGACAATATGGCCAAGGAGCTTTCCTTCATGTGCTAGGAAGATACACTTCTTAGGATTCAAAGACACTCCAAATCTCCTGCACCTTTGGAAGACTTGTCTCAAATGAGAGAGGTGGTCTGCTGCATTCTTTGAAAAAATAGTGATATCATCAAGGTATATCAACACCACGTTGTTGATCAAACCTTTCAAATGCCATGTCCATTGCTCTTGGAAGGTAGCTCTAGCGTTGGACAGCCCAAATGGCATTTTCCTATATGCATAAGTTCCCCATTTGGTTGTGAAGGCTATCTTGAACTGATCTTCTTCCTTCACCATAATCTGATTGTAGCCCGAGTAGCCATCAAGTAGTGAAAACCTCTCGAGAGCCACCACCACTTGCAAAATTTGCTCCATAGAAGGGAGTGGGTAATGGTCCTTGAGAGATGCTCTATTCAAGTCTCTAAAGTCAACACACAATCTGATCTCTCCACTCTTCTTTCTGACTGGAACTAAGTTGGCAACCCAACTAGAATGCTTGATTGGGAATATGATTCTTGACTCAATCAACTTGTTCAATTCCTTCCTCATGAGAGGTTCCATGTGTGGATTGACTGGCCTTTGTTTTTGCCTGATGGGCTTAGTATTTGGATCCAACTCAATGGTGTGTTGAGCTAACTCGGGATTGAAACCTTTCAAGTCTTCGTAGCTCCAAGAAAACACATCAGGGAACTCTTGACACAAAGCTGTATGAACTCATACTTTTCTTGTTCAGTTGTCATCTTTCCAATTTGCAATGGTTTGTTCTCTTCCACCAAGATGGATACTGAATCTTCTCTCTTGACTTGAATGTTTGCTTTCTCTTTCCTAAACTGATCATTGGGATTGAAAATGGACTCCAAAGTGATAAGTCCCTTGGGCAGCTTGTTAGTTCTCAGCTGTACCACTTGGTCACCATACTGCTGCTCTAACTTTTCCTGATTTTTGGCTGAGAATTCAGCCTCTTCTTGCAAGAAATGGATGATTTGCTGATCATTTTCAAACACTTGCCAACTTACATTGTTATCTGGCACTGAAGGCCTCACAATCACATGGATGTTTGGTTGTACCTTGTCTTTTTGAATGCTCTCCACAACGTCAAAGGCTGCCCCAACTGCTGCAAGCCTGTCAGCAGCTTGGTTCTCTTTCCTAGGAACTGATTTGATGCCAAAGCCCTCAAAATCTTCAATGAGGTCCCACACCCTATTCTTGTAGCACTTGAGTAGATCATTCTTGGCAGCATGCTACCCTTTGACCTGATTTACAATCAATTCACTGTCACCAAAGACTTGCAAGTTCTTTATTCCTCTCTTTATTGCCCAATGCATCCCTTGCACCAAGGCTTCATATTCAGCAGTGTTATTGGAGCATGCAAACTGAAATCTAAAAGCTGAATAGTACTTTACTCCTTGAGGTGAAACCAGCATGGCTCCCCTCCGCACCTTGTCTACTCCTTGATCCATCAAAAAATAGCTGCCATACCTCATTGTCATCCTTGTGGTCTGGCTTGGTGATGCTAGGAATGGGCTGATCTTTTCATGTATGCAATAGACTCCTAGCTCAGATTCTTCTACTTCTTGATAAGGATCAAAAGCATGCACCTTGTTTGCCCATTCATCAAGAGTTAGATCCGGGATGCTTCCAACCTTGGTGTCAGCTTCATCAGTGCTTGGGTGATCTTCTTGATCAAATGCCGAACAGTTGGCATTGATTTGACTTGGAGTGTAGGGCTCAATGTGGAAGTTTGCAATAGGTTCAGAACTGATTGTAGCTTTGGTTCCATACCTCGTTCTGAACAACATGTGTGACCAATCAGCAGACAAATATCCTCCAATCTTGGCTGTGAAATCTCTTGACAAACATAGGGCAAAGAGTGGTGGAAGGTCTATAACTGATACATCTTGTAAAACAACAACATTTGGACATGCATGCAAGGTAAGACTCAAGTTTCTAATCACCCCAACTATTGTTACTGCTGTCCCATCCAACTGCACTACCCCTTTGGATATGGTTTCATATTGAAGTCCTAGCTGATCAACTATTTGCTTGGGCATCACTGAGCTACTTGCCCGAATCAATCATGCAATTGTGCACCAATTGGTTTCCAATGATTAATGAGACATAAAAAGGAGGGGGCTTCAACATTTTACCTTGTTGTCCTCCATGATTCCCTTCAGCCGGGCAAGCATTTGTGAGCACCTTCTCTTGCATTTGGACTTGCTGATTCGAAGTTGGCCAGTCCTTCATGGCAGCTTGTAGCAAATCTCTCTGGCCTGGGATAGATAGGGATTCCCACATTGATATATTTACATTTGTCTTCTTCATCTGATCAATGATACTAAATGGTGATGAAGGATCTCTTTGTTGTCCCTTGGTTTGCATATTCATCCCTTGCATGTGGGCAGCAACAACTGGTATTTGAGTTGGTTTAGGAGCTGGTTTGGGTGCTCCTTGCATGTTTGGGACTACATTTTGTTTGCCAAAAGCTTGTGGAGTGGTAGAAGGTTGTGGATTACTTGGAGCCAATGGCTGTCCTTCACCCAAATTTCTCCTTTTTGACCTTGTGTTGGCTGCAACACCTTGAGAGGGTATTTGATTCATACCACAGAAATCTTCAGCCTGCCAATTGACAAGAGTAGTTTCATTCAGAGATGTTCCTTGCTGAGGTGCTTCTTGCTGCTGATCCTCTTCGTGGCTCGGGACTTCATGACCCACCAATGGTTTGCACCATAAGAGCCTGATTTAATGCACCGTTAAAGCACATTGATTGGTTATGTGGCTGACCGCATGGGAAACACCAATCATATTCTTGGGCCATGTTATTTTGCACCGGTACCAAAGCTCTAGATGTGGATGCAACATTGAGGTTATCGGGCTGAAATGGTCTGTTGGCAGGAGGCCTTGCTTGATTCTGATTTGTAGCTAGATTGGGTGGTCTTTGAGGCTGATATGGCTGCCTGTTAGGCTGAGCTTGAGGCTGGAAGGAAGGTCTAAAACCTTGAGCTTGCTGCCTTTTGAGTGTAACCAGCTCATTACCTAGATTTTGCAATTGCTTCATGACTTCTTCAAGCTTCATTGAGGCACTAGAAGATGAAGTAGAAGCTTCATTTGAACTCGATTTCTAGGAGTGGGAATAGAGCTAAATTAGGCACTTGGACTAGTACTTGGGCTCTCTAAACTTGGATATAATGGCATTGGAGGCCTAGGAGCTAGCTTTCCATCTTGAATCAAACAATTTTCAGCCCTAATGGCAATGCTATAAGCCATAGGGATAGTTATGCCTCCCATGGATTGAATCAACATAGAAATATCAGAATTTAGAGCTTTGAGATAGTAAAGAAAAGCACCTTCTACTGTTGGCCTGACTGCCACTGGAATTCTCTCCCAAGTCCTTTGAAATCTGAAATTAAAATCAGTCAGCTGCTCATTGGGAGCTCTTTTGATAGTTGTCAGCTGCTCCAAAAGGGACAAGTTGTCTCCCTTTTCCCCAAACTGCTCATGGAGGGCTATACATAGCTGATTCCAATTTTGAATAGAACCTGAGGCAAGGCTCCTGAACCATTGTAAAGCTTTCCCCTTGAATGAGGATGCCAACAATTTGACAGCAACTTGCATCTCATTGATTTCATGAATTGCACAAAGGTTGGCAATGTCTTTAACATGATCACCAGGAGTAGTCTGGTTCTCTCCAGTGAAGTATGGAATGTTCTTCAATGCTGCAACTGGGATTGGATGTTGTGCATTGAGAGCAAGTGGGCTGCTGCCAGTGAAATTGACATATGGATTTGGTGGTTGCGCCATTCTGATTGGCCTGAGAACCCTTGTTGATTGGATGAAAGGCCTACTGTGGAGGTGTTGACAAGGTTCTATTAGGTGGAGATGGAGATCTTTGAGCTCTTCTTCCCCTTCTTTCTCTTCCTAGAGATAGGTGTAGATGAACAAACAATCCTTCCTCCCTAGTTCTTGACCTGGTCTGTATTCTTCTCATAAATTTTCCAGGCTTGGACTGCTAAAACCAGCATGGATTATGCTTCTTTTGGAGTCGCCAGATGTGTGATTTAAGCTCCTTCAAAGCTGGAACTTACAACAAGTGCACATCGATCTTGTTGCAATAAAAGTGAAGACCTCTAAGGTCCCACCGGCATGCCAAAACTGTTAGTGCAGAATCACAAGACCCCTGAGTGTCTGCAACTTGATGGGTTGAGACTCTCAGTGCGATTACATAACATGGAGCTTTTCCCAAGTGTGGGACCTTGCGAAATCAGAAAAGCTCTCCGGATGAAGGCCGGTTCCTATTCCTCTGTTCAGATGCACACAAAAAAATGTAGAGGGTTTACTCAAAATCTAATCTAACTTGCCAAGGAGACAGGGTAAGAAGATGCATAAAAATAAACCTAAACTAACAAAGGTGATGCACCGAGGAATGAAGAACACCTATCTTGCCAATAAACACAAACCATTAAAATGTGATGCAAGATCATGCACAAATAACAAAATTTGCAGTGAAAGATCAGGAGGATGCAAATGAACACAGAGAGGGTTGAGAATCATCCACAGACATGCATTACTTTGCTCCAAAGATTGATACAATACACTACAAAATGCCAAGAGGAAAATTTGCATTACAATTTTAAATGGGAGGTTTGAACTCCACAAATTCACCTGCCAAAGAGAAGAAGGGAGGGGCAAAACAAGAATGTCCAACGCTTAGAAAGAAGCCCCTCCTTACAATTTATAGGAAGAATGAGAGAGGGAAGAGAGAGGAAATCCAAATCTACCCCAACCACCTCTAGGTTACATTTAATTCATCTCATTATGGTGGTAGGTGAGAACCCTAGCAAACTTAAAAGTGGCGAACTGTATTTTGCATTAAACTGGTTGTTGAAATGTCATTTCTGGCCATTACCACGTGCCAGGTGTTTTCTTTGATTTTTTCTCTCCAAACTGAACCAAAATGCAAGATTGACCCCTGAATCATGTAGATAATTTCACCATATTTCCATTGATATAAAGAATGCGAAAATCCGAGCTCTGGATCGAAAGTTATGGCCATTTGAAGATTTAGGGCAAAAACAGGCCCAAAACGGATCGGGGGAAATTTTTTTGAATTTTACCTCTTTTTTGCATTTTGGAATTTTTTTTAAATTTTTCCCACACTCCGCCACTTAGATGACACGTGTGGCCCCGATTTCCTACGAGATTCCATTCTGGTGGGGGCAATGGCCAATAATTCACCTTTTGGACTTTCGGCAAAACATTTTGCCAAAAATTCTAATTTTTTTGAAAATTTGGTCGATGGTGAAGACACATGGTGAGATTTGATTCATTCATGGGCCTCCTTTTAAAATTTTACCTTGCACCAAACACTTAGCAATTTTTTCAACTTTCTTCCCCTTCTGACACGTGGCACGTTCTGATTCGTCCGTGGGCCTCCTTGTCTCTTTTGCCCTTTCACCTTATCACGTCCCACACGCCCTCGCATACTTTTGTCCCAACTATCCCTGGGGACAAAAATCTCTCCTCGGCCGATTCAGCCTTGCTCTTGTTCCTTGCCTTGGCCTTTTCACCTTTTCGCGTCCCACACGTCCCTCCACGTATTTTTTTGTCCCAATTGTCCTGACCGCTCGAGACAAATATATCTCGAACCGCCCGAAATGGACTGTCTTTTTAGCAAGAAAACCGACGGATTCACGCCCCACCGCATTTACTTTTGTCTCACTGCCCCAAACTCGCGTGAAACAAAAGACTTAGACGATTTTTCTCTCGCTCTCTCGCCGTTTCGGATTTTGCACCCTCGCCCGACGTCCCAACTGTCCCCGCTGAGGACGCCGGGACAAAAAAGACTTAGCTGATTTTCTTGCTTTTTCAGCCCCAAGCTTGGTACGACGAACCTCAAGACGACTCGCACTCCAACCCTTCGGACCGAAATGCTTTAAACAAAGTCCGCAACCTTATTTTTTGCATTTTTTCCATTTTTCTAACTCGTTGGGATTTCTTCTTGGATGAGAGAGTTAGAGAGAAGCCGAGGGGCCCCAAAAACATGATTTCGGGCCTTGAATCAATCTACTTGCTTGGCACTTGAATGATTTGATGCATGTTATCAAAATTATCTTGAGGGGTGAATTTTGTATAACAATACCTTCTCTAAGTTTCTAGAAGGTATACAAATTCATAAAGGAATCATAGTCTAAAGTTCCCCGTGGTAAATTTGAATAATAAGGTCAAGGATGTTGGTAAATGAATAATGTTGTTGATTTCTTGCATATATCAATCTATCAATTTATGATATGCTAAACTTTTTTTTTTCCTTCTTAATGTTGAAATTCTAGCAAAATTTCTTCTTAACATTTTTAGTGTTTTCATATAACAAGAAGTATCTCCAATAGTGTATTAATTTACAAGATGAGTGACTTGTGGAAATTTGAATGTGAGCATTCATGTCTTGATTAAATCTACCATTGGCTGGGATGATAACAATAGTGTTTATCCAAGGTTAAAAATGAGTCATGTGGTTATAAAATTTATATGTGTATGATCTCATGATTCTTCATGTTCTTAAGAGTCCTCCTTATACTTTGAGCCTTGAAAGAAGAGTCTATCATAATGTCAAAATCTATCACAAATTTATAAATGATGCAAGTAATGTCAAAATATGACCTTATCATATGTTGGTCAAGTGTGTCTCTAGATGTCAAAAGTTCCAGCCATAAGTATCATGGTAAAATTCTTGAGTTTTGATGTCATGTATAAGAAAATATTTATGTCCACAAGGTTGCTTCAAACAAGGTGTTTGCAGTCCTCAATTGATTCACAATTAGTCTTGATCTAGAATACTGTGTATGTGTGTTTCATCATGTGAATGAGTTTTGAGAGATCCTAATAAAATCCTTAAGTTTCATAAGCATGAGCATTAATATTGCATATCTATATGTGAAATGTGATGGTGAAATATTAATGGGTATAGTGGTTTAGTATTCATATCACGAGAGGGTTTGAGATCTATCATGCTACCGATCCGAGTGTAATCCCATGAGTGCTCTGGGATTATCTTCAATGGATATAAATAAGTCCAATTGACTTAAAGGTGTGTTCTGAGGAAAACAAATGGATCTTCATATGTTCATTAAAAGAGGAAATGGTGCTCGATGAGGATTTTACAATTAATAGTGGGCACAAGGTATTTCATGAGCATTGTATTGAGTGTTGAATGCGGATAGCTATAGATGTAGTGTAATTTTTGAATGATGGGTCATTGTATCCTCTAACCATTTAACCAACATATTATTTTACCATTGTCATTATAAAACTAGGGTTGTGTGTCCTAGGTTGTATGTAATGAAGCCTTATGCAACTCATTTGTTTGGTGTTTCCTTTTGGGGGTTTTAATTGGTGTGTTTCCCCTTTACTCTCTTCTAATCTACGGAAATGTAATGCTAAACTACTGAAATAATGTTGTTGTAATAAAAATGTGTTTAAAGGAAATACTTTAACTGAAATTGAAATGCACACACCAAATTAAGATAACATAATTGGAATAACACACACATATTGATTTGAAATAACACACACTAAATCAAAATAGTAGTAAATAAATATACCAAAGCAAGGAAATAAGTAATTGCATTCAAATAAGCATTCAAACTTGAACTTATCAGAAACCATGAGCATGCATGAAACATAAATCCTCCAATCACCTTGGTTGAGTGGGCCCTTGCTCTTCCTTGGGATGGAGGTACTCTTAACACTAGATGATATTCAAAATGGCATTGACTATATTAATTCAAATAAGTTCCAAAACATATCTCCATCACGAGACTAAAATTAAATACTAACTGATAGATAACTTTTTGTAAAACTACTATATCAACTAACTACTAAATTTTTCTCAAGAAGGTGTCTTTATAGACACAATTAGTTACAAATTGTTCCATAATTATAGGCACCAAATTCAACCAATAACAACCTCATTAAAGCTCATTGAAATCCTATGATATAACTAAAAACAAGATTCGTGTTTGTAGGCTTGTTATGGAAAAATCCTCCATGATGGCGTAATGGCTAAATACTTGGCCTCCTTGATTACAACTTCCCATGATTGAAATTAAATTCTCATCATTATCCTACACACATCACCACATTACTCATAGAAGTAGTTAGTAGGTAATTTATATGGTCAACAGTTTACATGAACAAAAACAAGAGAAATGCATCAACCTTGCTAGGATATAACTATATAAAATATCCCCATGCACAAATTAACATTTTTAGGAATAAATAAATAGCCATATAGATGATATAATAGATCAATTTATGCACTCATCATCTCCCCGCACTATAAATTTTGCATGTCCCTATGCTGAAACTCATCTCTACCATGCTATCTATCCTAGATGTTGTGCCATGTCGTACTTTTAAAATTGATTTGCATATTTTTTCTTATTTCCTTATACCCATTAGTGCTTGAAATAACCTTTTCCCATGTTGTAAAGCTATCATGAGATTGGGCAACATTATTCTACCAGGTAGTCATGGGACTCAAGATAAGGGGTGGTCTCACTTGTACTCAAACAACTCATCATTGTATATTTTTCATTTCTCTCGATAATTTCGGATAATTGCAAGAAGTGTGTCTCCCCTCCTCATGCTCCAACTAAGGTTTTGGGGAGAGATCACTTCCCTTCTTTTTAATGGTAGGCTCAATGTATCCCACTATTTATCACAAGCTCATAGTGCTTCACCAAAATTTTATTGACTATAAACCTCAAAATCTTGAACACATTTTTCTAAAACCTTTGAAGTATTCTTTCCTATACCAGCCTAGTAGTAAAGAGACCTGAAATATTTCTTCATAGACACATCATTGTGATGGGTAGGCCGGATGTAGAAACCTATAGTTTGGGTTATCTGATTGAACAATTTTGTTTTCTCATTCCATATAATTTGGTTTCTAAGTAATGATTGAAAAGCTTTTAATTGAAATTCCCCACAAAAAAATTAATGAAGAAATCAGGAACATTAGTAACTAGCATATTGTGAAGGTAGAATTCACACATCAAATTTTGAATCTTAGGAGTACACTTTTGATAAATTTCCAAGAAATTTTTTCCATCAAGGGCCTCATAAGGTTCTCACTACACATTCTCATCAATTTCTAAGCATAAAATTGTTCTTGAATAAACATATTGTAAATGGAGGAGGGTTTCCTATAGGATAGAATTTTACAGCCAAAGGACAAATAGAGTCCACAATAGATTCTAAATTCTTCTTATCACTTGTACTGGCCTCAATCTCTTCTTTAAGATTTTTATTTTCCTTTGTCAATTCTTTATTTTGAAGAGATAACTAGGTTAAATCGTTCCATACTTTGAGACCAATATCCCTTTGTCTTTTAAGACTACTAAATTCTACCTTTAAAGCAGTAATTTCCTTAACCTTCTCTTCTTTCTACAAATTCAGCTTTTAAAGAAAAATTAGTTTCTTGCATTCCTTTCAAATTTTATTTCAAGGAGAAAATTCCATCCTAGTAACACCTTAACATTTAATCTCCATGCGGTTCCTACCCTCCAACCTCCATTTCAACAATTTTTAGAGATCTAGTTAGTATTTATGGTGCTATAAACATTTATGGAGCTTTAGATTCGAGTTTCAGAGCTACAGAATGTCCGGCATATCAATGTCATGAAACTATATTATAGGAATGGTTGTTGTGAATTCATCATTCTTTGATTGTTCAACAAGGGTAGACAAAGTACCAGCCTCATCTTTCTCCTCCAAAATGGGAGAAAAATCCTCATGAAACATTTTAGGTTGGGAAACTTCAGGTCTTTGTAAGGTACAAGACCTTCTTGGTCTTAATGACATAACAAAAATGGTGATGGTCTTAATGCGCACATCAGATTTGGCAAACATAACTCCAAAATAGCTCATACACAACACTTTCTCCTAATCTACACAAATTACTACATATTTATAAGGGTGGGGAATTTCCCTTCACCGCTTACGCACTTACAAAAATAGGTTGCATGCTAAAAATAGTCATGCACCTTTACAATAACATGCACACATGCAAGTGTGCTAATAATAGATCTCTTACAGTTAACTGGCAGTAGTAATTCTATTATTAATTCAAACTCATGCATGATGCTTTAGTAGATGATCTTCCCAAAATAACATTTGTGTGTCGCATAAGTCTCCATCTGTTGTGTGCTCCATACATTATCTCAAAAAATGGCATGTAACCATGAAAATGGAAAAGTCTCAATTCAATATGTCTTTTACGTGATTCCTTCCCTATTCTTTTATGCATTTATATATGCCTTTCTACCACATGTGAATCTTCGTGTGCCTTCGCATTAGTGTCATACTTTGTTTTCTCAATAAATGACGATCTTCCTAGACTAGGGCACATGGAGAGGGACAAGGGCCCCTTTGGCTTCCCTATGCCTATTTTTGGGCACCAATGTATGTCAAAATTCTCAAAATACCTCCTCTCGGTGGATTCAAGATATTTTTTTGTTTTCCTTTGGTCACTATGAGGTTGCACAATGATCTTTAATATCGCTTAGAAACCTACAATGAAGTATTGACTTGTGAAACCCTCAAATAGACATCAAATTCTAAAAAAGAAAGATGTAAAATGAGGGGTCAAATTGTCCTCATGTGTCAAAATGGTTATCTTATGACTAATTGTTTCACTACATCTAAAACCCAATGTAGTTATTTATGTGTGTGTATAGTTGTGCTCTAGATGGTTCTTATGCGTTGTCGCACTTGATAGTGAGTAATGTAGGTAGATCTAAATAAATGTAATAGATGTGTGCATGGAATAGAATGGGCTTCCCTCTTATGATGTGTATGTAGAATAATCATCCCTTATATCCCTTGTATGGTGCTAGATGGATGAAATAAATATCTTCGATGCTTGATGGGTGCAGCCTTAAGTGTTGATAGCTAATGCTTAGTGCTTGGTCCTGTATTATGACCACAAAAATTTATATTTATATGATTCCTTTTCTTGAATTTCATAATTAACCCTAAAAAGGACAACTAACAAAAATATAAGATGCTCAAACAGCTAGAAGGGACCCAAAATATGTGAAAAAACTACACATGGGTCGGGGGCACCTAGAGGGGATGAGGTGCCTCCACTAGCGTCTTGACTAGGCATTGGTGTCTAGAATGATAAATATCGAGGTATGAAAAGGAAAATTGAGCAAGGGTGAAAGACCAAAATTAGCAATAGAAATCACTTAAATGTGGCCAAAGACATGGATTAATTACTATTCTTATTACTTAGGAATCATATGAGTAGTAGTATGTAATCATGACTAGATAATTACCCAAAGTACATGATTTTGTCTCGCATTTACCCACTTTATATTGTTAAGAGAATTATCAATAACATAAAGTAGATAATATATGGGTACCTTATAACCATGTATACTTGATGAATAAAGCATGTCAAGGGGGCAAGACAAAGTGTATATTAATAATATTGTGAAGCATGGATGTTAAGGAGGAACAAGTGTAAAAAGTGATGATGAAAATGACCTTTAGGAAGCAACACATGTGTAGATGTCACGAATCTACCTATTGTTGATGTCGATTATTATTTTGATTGTTGTTTTTGCGATGATGTTGACTATTGCTTCCCATAAAAATGGACCTATAAAAGAGATTAAAAACAAGTAGTTAAATACGCATGTATATGATCGAAATGTGTAAAAAGTATGTAAGGAAAGTATGTAAAATATGAAAATGTGAAAAATAAACATGTGCACCTGATCCATGATGAGGAAAGAGTGTAGAAATGATCCTTTAGATGTTGTAGACAATTGATTTTTTTTCGTGATCTCACACCGATTGCGTTGGTCGCACGTTTTTGGGGCGATCTCATACCAAGTCATGGAAGAAGTGTAGGGAGAAAATTATGGTGTTATCCTCCAACCTTTAACCGCTCCCCGTAATTTATAGCACCACTACATATGGTGTGTAAAAATGTGAATAATTTTAACAATTTGATCCAATGTAAAATTTAAATGTGTTTGTAGTAGTGCGGGCATGTCGAGTGCTAAGGACTATGTGCCCTAAAAAATCCGTTGTGTGGAGTTATGTATATTTTGTTAAAATGCCCCTCATCATAGGTTTCAAGGAAAGGTTAGGGGTGCCCATGCACTATTGTCTTGGTCTAGACAATAATGTTTATGTTGTGCTAAGGAACCAAATTTGATTATGAGCCCTTTCTAATACTTCGACTATCATGTTATACAAGTACTATGTTGTGTTGAAATGTGATGTATAACATTGTATTGGGTGAATAATTCAACCAAATTATGCTCCTCTCATTTGGGGTGTGTGTGAATTCTTTGAAGGAGTATGCGACCTAAAGGAGGACCAACCATTATTTTGAAACTATGGCCTATAGGAGGGATGTGCTTGGTAGAAACCAAGGCACACGTGAATTAAGTGGATAGGAAAAGAGTGTTTGTAAAAACAAATACAAACATGTATATAGAAGACAAGTGTAAATAATTTGTAAGCTAAGATACAATAAGATAATGTAAACATTCAAGAAGATATGGGAGACCATGAAAAGTGGGTTACAAACATAGGACACCACTCATGATGTTGTAAGAAAATAAAGGTCGATGAAGCCAAAAGAAAACAATGTACACACAAAACAAAGGGAAAAGGCCACAAATAGTGGCAAATAATGACAAACAAGAATGAGAAATGTAAATGAGATAACCATGGAAGAAAATAGTCCTTAAAAATAAACGTTACACAAGAAGTAACCATTAGCATGTTAGAAATACAAAAATTATGTCAAAAATGTATAACCTTTGATATAATAATGTCCTATGAAATAAAATGAAATAATAACACCACGAATTTACAAAAATAGATTCCCGTGAGCCTCTTTGGGACCGGTAATAGGTATTGTTCAAGTATCCATGTTGTGTGTATGGATCTATAAAATATGTGTTCACAACTATAAATAAATTGAACATGCATGTGTGTATGGAAAGATAACGATATGTAAGATATCTATCTAGCATGTGCGATGAGATGCACATGTAGAAAATAAATGTAAGCAAGATTAAATGTGGCTAAGAGATGCATTATGTTATGGATTAGACATAATGGAATGCAGAGTGAATTATAAGAGCAGTGTTCCCCTAAGTTGATGTATATTAATGCAATGAGGTTAATTTATTTATGCCCCTCAATAGTCAAGTATTAACTATAAATGAGAGTGCATCATTGGGAAATTTATTGAGTTGTGTGTACTAAAAAGATGTAATCATCAAAGTGCCAAGTGTAGGATGTAAGTGTGTTAGTGAGTGATTTTGCAAGTAAACATGCAAGTGTAAGCGAGTTCAATTTGATACATACACCCTCAGCATTTGAGCATGGACCATGGAACTAGAGTGCGCCATAGGGTAATGACCAAAACATGTAGAACTATATATGTCATGAATGTGTAAATTAGATGTTGCATAGGAAGATATGAATGCATGAAGTGTGAAGTGTGTAGTGTGTAATGTGTAGGAAGTAATGTGTAGTGTAGTGTGTGAGGTTCCTTTGTATAGGATTCCCTCAAAATTCAATTGTGAAATGAAGCACAAGAGTGCGACATCAGAAATAATGATACTAATGTATCAAAATGTATATGATGTGTGTGAAGATCTAGAAGTTATGTGATGAAAAATAAGATTCTACGTAGGAATATATGCTAAATCTAATTATTGTTACAATAATAAATGAATTAATAATTAAGTAAAAAAAGTAACCCAAGTGAAAAATCCAAAATATGTAAAATCCTAAGTACAAATAAGGGATAAAATAACTTAGTTGTTTTGCAATTTTCTTGGAATGTGTTCATAAAGGTTGATTAGATGAACATATATGGAAACATGTCACACAGATCCTCAAATAATGTGCATTATGATGATCTTCTCGTGACCGGGGTTCCTAGAGAGTGACAGAGGCACTTATAGGTCCCCAGGCCTATTTTAGGCACTGTGTCTACTAAAATTCTCGGGAAACCACTCTAGTTTGTCGCAAGTTATTCATTGTTATTTTTCTTTGGTCATTGTTGGTACACTGGATTTAATCTCCTTCACAACTTGAGTAGCATCATGGATTTTACAAGACACTCGGAGGCGGGTAAATGATTTATATGTCGTTTTGTAGCTGGGAAAGCAATTTATCGACTTGTTAAGACTCGAATTTCAAGGAGTGGGTAGCACCTTAAAAGTATTTTGATCTAATCCTCACTAATTTAGGTTGTGCCTTTTAACCAAGGTAAGAGAACCTATATTACAGCCTCTGGTATGTGAAGGAGGTGGAGATATCCTAAACCGTGCATATTGTATGGAGATGGCCTTGGGAAAACATGATCAATTTTCCATTATTCAAACTCAACAAATATGTCACTACTAAATGATGGAAATGCTTTCAAGACAAGGTGATGATGTTTAGAGACATGGTATGATCCCGATTTGCTTTGTGCATTTTTTTAAATAGATTTATATTATTTTTTGACACACAATGTAATCTAGGGGTAGTATGGGTAGGATTAGTTTGTTTGAATGAAATTTTGGTGGGATATTTTAGACAAGACTAACTAGAATTTTCCAAATTCTTTGAGGACTTTTGCAAGAAATTTGTAAGACCTAAACAATAGAATGCTTCAAAGGGGTTAAGGTACTCCTTCAACTAGGATATGTGCACCAAATGGAGGCCTAGATCTGCACTCTTCCACACAATATTTGACAACCTACCACAAAATCTTGAAGCAAATAACCAACAAAGTATCTAGAAATCTCTATTTTATCATGACCTAAGGTGCACCCAAAGGTTTACAAGTAATCTCAGAATTCAAGGAAGGTAAAGTGATTTTAAATCTGTTTATCTCTTTATCAGATGAAAGCTCTTTTGAATGTGATATTACAAATGCCACTAAACTATCAACAAGAAATGAGACCATGTATGATCAAGAGAGATTTTAAACACAAGACTGCAATGGAGCAAGAAACACAAATCTGAAAACATTCTAAAATATAAGTATATGCAAATCTTGCCAAGAGACAACACAAAATAATCCAGAATGACCAAATTTATCAGCAGGGGAATGTTATAAAAACAATCTCAGAGCTTGTTGATGGATTTACAGCTGAAACCAACTCAACATGATACAAATCTGATGCAAAAAGGAATTAGAAATGGTTCTCAGGTAGTTTCTCAGAGAATGGGCTTCTTCCCATATTTTCCCGTGAAATTTCTAAGTTTCTCCGACCATTTACATGTCTCAAAACATGCATTATATAACATTCTATTACATTTGATCCTTCTTTCCCAAGAAAAGAATATGCCATGGCATCTTAGTTTGTTACAAATTCACTCATGACATTCTGAAAGTGACATTTAACCAATTTTGCGAGAAGGAGATGCCAGGCATGCAAAAAGGTAAATTATTACAAATCTTCATCATTATCCATTTTGGAGGCATGTTTTTCATCCTCAAGGCATGCAGAAACCCCTTTCTCTCATTATTTGATCTTATCCTTTCCCAAATTTGATTTCTCGCAACTTTATAACTTAATATTTCACGTTTTACATGGGCCCGAGTAAAATTTATCTCAAAAACACCTCAAATGTACAACTAATCCCTAAAACCACTTACATTGATCTTTCAGGCACAAAGGACATAAATTCACCAAAAATTTGATGAAAATGATGCAAAATTCACATTTCCAAGATTCTTAGAGAAAAATGGCAGCCAAAATGAAAATGTATAGTTACCCTTGATCTATTATTTCTCCTTTAACTGGGCCCTCCATGTGCCAAAATACGATTGGGATCATTTTTGACTTTTTCACATTTTTGGAAAAAGGGAAAATTTTGACTTTTTCTCCTCCCCTCCACCCTTGAAATTTGGTGTTGACACGTGGCATATGGTGGGTCACATTGAGATCACACTTCAATTCTCATGCATTTTGATCTTTTTTAGATTTTGGAAAAATTTCACTTTTTTTCTCCATGGGCCAAAGACCTCCGATTTTGTCTTCTCCGCCACGTGTCCATTGCTGATTCACTTTGAAAGTCCAGGGCTTATTTCATATTTCAACCCACTTTTTGCTAATGAAAAATTTTCCCATTTCTCTCGCTGCTCCACGCCCGATTCCTTCCTGCCATGTGTCACGTTGTGATTCCTCACAGGCCACACTTCCATTTTTACTTCAAGTCTTTTGGCAAAAGGAAAATTTTCCCATTTCCCTCCCCATCCGCTAACCTACTGCCTTCCCGCCACGTGTCTTCCTCTCGCTTCATTTGGACTCCGTGGCTTAAGTTTTTGCTCTAAGTATTTTTACAAAAGGGAGTAATTTCCCCTTTTCCTCCGGCCCGCACTTACTTCTATGCCCACCACATGTCCACCCCTTGCTCCATCAAGAGGACCTACAAGATTTTCCACACCTTTTTCCCTTTTTCCAAAAGGAAAAAAATCTTCATGTCCTCTACCCCTCTGTCTTGTGCCCACCCCGCCTACCACGCTTCCTCTCCCTAGGGCGTATGGGGGTAACTTTGAATTTTTTCCCAAAACCAAAAAACGCTAAGTTTTTCAAAGAAACCCCACCGATCCTTGTCCTTTTTCAAAGAAACCTCATTGATCCTTGTCCAACCAGATGTGGCCACGTATGCAGAGAATTTTCAACTTAAATTTGATAGGCAAATGACACTCATCTCGACCGTAAAAAACACAGAGTTTGCCAGAAGTGCCCAAATTCAATTTTTTCTTCGTGGGTGAAATTTTTTTGGTCAAAAAACAAAGGGGAAATGATTTTAAGAAATTTTCGACCATGGGGATTGATTTTTGAGGGAAAATAAGTAAAAAACAAGAAACCACGAGCTCCAAAGGCCGAGAAAAGTGAAAAAATGATAGAGGCATTTGGATTTGGAAATTTAGGGCACAAAACAGAGCATACATGCATTTTTCTTCCAAATGGGGCAAGGCAAATGAGTTTATAAGAATTTCAAGGAATTTAATCTATAAAAAATTTAGAGATCACCAAATTTAGAGAAAAATGTTTTAGAGCATGCAACACAAAAGGGAAAGATGGGAAAACAACAGAGGATCAAAATGGACACCAACATCGGCTCCTACTCGGGATGGGCAATCCCAGTGAGTGCCACAAGAACAATGTAGACCAAGTGCCAAAATAATCCATTGGGCAAAGGAGTCATGAGCCAAAATCACCAAAAACCAGCTGAGAACCCAACAAAAATGGCTACCACACAGCAAGGCAAACCACAAACCGATAAAACACCAAAAACAAGAGCAAAAACCAAACACTATACATTGTACAAGTGGTGCATACCTCAAATGTCCTCTATGTTGGATATGACCATGCCAAGAGGTTTTGATATGTTTTTAGCAACTGGAAATATACCTCTTCTTCTTCTTTGTTTAATTTGTAAACCATCCAGTTTCTTTGAAGCTCCTCCATTGTGCTCAGGTCAAACCTTTTAGCATTTTTCAAGGCTGAATCAAGGACCAAATATCCGAAAAAACAACATACTTAGGAGATATGTTTTCAACAACTTCATACTCCCTAAAATCCACAAAACTCACAAAGTGATCAGTACTAGCATCTGCCTACAAAACTTCATAAGATGCATTGCTTGGGTCTTCAATAAGGTACATCATCTTCTTCTCTCCACATAACTTCACTAAGTTTCCTTCAATGGGGATAGTGGCATAAGACATGTCCATTTGGACACTCCCACAACACTTGCAGCCCATTTCCTTGATAATAACATACCCCATTTGGCAGGGCAGTCAACAATCACAACATCCAATTTTAAATTCCTCCGGGATATGATGCAAAAGTTTGCACCACCAAATATTTGACACACCCAACAATGGCACTTCCCTAGAATCCATGGCAATACACTTTCCATACGCTACTATCACTTTGATTCCCAATTCATTCATGACCTATAAAGGCGTGACATTACATGATGCCCCAGGAGTTAAACATATAGTTATGTAATAGCTTGTCTTTGATAACCAAGTTTGTGAAAAATGGATCCATGTTCAGCTAAGATTTAACCAAAGAAGTTCCTAAGTAAACCTCAAGTGGTTCCCCCAACTCTTCTAACACTTGTGGTTGTTCCAATTCTATAATGGCAATAGGAACTTCAACCTTGCTTCCAACTCTGCTTTGGGTACTCTCTTCCTCTTTGAATCCTAAATATTCAAAATCCCTCTTCTTGTGCTCAAGAATCCTAAGCAACTCAGTAATTGGGATAGGAATCTTGATCTGACTCAAGACTTGGGCAATATCATATGGATCATTCTTGGGTAAGGCAACATTGGAAGGGAGACAAGCTAGATTCATTAGATGGTATGGCAGTCTTTTTAGTTTGGGCATGGGGAGGATCACAAGTTTTGCTTGGGGGAATAGGGCCTTTACCAGATGTATTTTTCTTTGGAGTTTCTTTAGTAAGCAATGGAAATTTTGACTTGGCTTGTTGCCCCTTGGCAACTTTACTTCTGGTATTGTGCTCCTTCTCTTGGGAAACTACAACATTCATAAGTAGCTACCTATCCTCCTCCGAAGGGATACCACCATCATACTTCTCAATCATCAAAGCTCTTAAGTATTCAAAATCATTATTGGGCAGCTCAAAGGCTTGTACATTATCAATTTCTAAAACATGAGAAGGAGGAAGAAGATGTACCCGTTGGATACAATCCCAAAAAACAGTAGCAGTCCTAGCACTTACGACATCCATTGAAGTTACTTCCCTTGGTGAACCTATAGGGATCTCCATCATGCATGAATCATCACCAATTTTATCATCAAATTCCTCTTCAATTTTTTGATCTGTTCCACATGGAGGATGGGGTAAAAAACATTTGTCACACCAATCAATTTAATTTGCATCATCAATAACAGCCACCCTAGCAGTTAGGGGATCAAGCACTACCTTATTTTCCTTGGCCTGAGATTGTCTATTTCCAAATCCAATAGGCCCTTTTCCTTTGTCATCAAATCTCTGATCACCCCTAGGATGATTGGAAAATCTGTCATGGTTCTGTGCTTTTTTCTAACCTTGTGAAGTTTGCCCAATTCCCTTCTCAGCTCTTTCCAACTTGTATGAGATTTATTTGACAACCCCTGCCAAAGTTTTAACAACCTCCTCTAAATCAACACCTTTGCTATCTTGAGTTTTATCAAGGTTTTCCAATTTAACACCATCTCTCTTGAGATGTTTCCCAATTTCTTTGATATTGTTTTCAATTTGAAGTGTCATGGTGAAAGCTTGTCTTAAATTGGAAGGGTTCTTGTCTCTTAGGTAATAGGTTTTCTTCTTGTCAAATGCATTTGCATATTTGATTAAATAAGATTCATCACAAGGCCTTAGATTAACTAGAAGCCTTCTCAAAGTTTTTCTAAACCTTGTGTTGAAGTCATGAACTGATTCATTGGGGTTCTTCTTGATATTCTCAAATTCAAACAAGAGAAATCTAGGATTAGTCTTCTCACCATATTGCAATCTAAATGCATTCTTCATTTCAGTCCAAGAATCAATTGAATTATCAAGCAGAGCCTTGTACTAATATTTTGCATCCTCTTCAAGTGTATGAATGAACAATTTAATATACACATCTTCAAACTCTATTTCAAAATCTTCCATCATGTTAACAAAAAGTTTGAGATATGTTGATCACGAGTTATAACATTGTTACCTTGGAATTTTTACAATCTATTTCGACATCTTGAGGACAAAATTACGGTACCCATCCATTCCTACAAAGTTTATAGGACCAAAGGTGTTAACAAAAATGGAGGTATAGGCTGGGCCATATTGTTTGGGTGGAGGTGATCTTGGGGGTGACACAAGTTGATAAGGAGTGCAAGGTATTTGGGGCTCGGGAATGTGATTCACAAGACTGTATTCTCTAAGTGCTAATTTTCTTGGAAAATTTTATTAGGATTGAAACACATAGGTGCATATTGAATAAGGAACTTACTGGGTACAATAGAAGGACCTTCCTAGATGAGGAAAACAAGTTTATGAGAGGATTTATTGAATCGAATCACTTGAAGAAGAATGATAATCCTCTACCAAAGGCTGATCTCTCTCACCAATGGATATACCTTTTCTTGATGTCTGACCTTTAACCACTTTCCAAACTCTTCTCCCTTCCAACTCTGAGTTCCTTGAATCTGAAAACAATTTCTCAGCAGAGTCTCTAAGGAAGATAGATCTTCTTTCTTCAAGTTTTGTAGAGATTAGCAACACACAATAAATGATAAAAAGTAAGACACTGGTATTTATGAAGATCAGAATAGCATGGATTCGCGGTAAGGATTTTCACCCTAGTTGTGCAAATTAACTAAAATACTATGTCAAATACTTATCGGCATAGGAAAATATTGCCAAAATTTATAGATCAAACCTTTCCTCTTCTTGAATTTATCAACCACAAATGCAAATGAAGTGCAACAACTGTTGGAAACTGGTAAAATTGCAGGCATAACTTATATCTTCACTAATCCTTACAAATCTGATTATAAAATGATGCTTCAACAACGTATTTGCATGTAGAATTTGCAAAGGATATTACCAGGGTTTGATATGCATTCAAATATCTCAAATATTTTCAACAAGTCCCAAAGAGAGTCATCAAAAATGTTGTTGACGAGATCAAAAGAATATGAACTGGAAGTAGATTAACAAATTAGTCTAGATATTACATTCTTCTCCCCAACAGCGGTGCCATTTGGGTGTTGGTACCCAGATTTAATCTTCTTCACAACTTGAGAAGCATCATGGATTTTACAAGACACTCAGAGGTAGATAAATGATTTATATGTCATTTTGTAGCTGGGGAAGCAATTTATCTGACTTCTTAGCACTCAAGATTTGAAGGAGTGGGTGGCACCTTGAAAGGATTTTGATCTAATCCTCACTACTTTAGGTTTTTCCTTTCAACCAAGGTAAGCAAACCTATATTGTAGCCTTTGTTTCTGTGAAGGAGGTGGAGATATCCTAAACTATGCATATTGTATGGAGATGTCCTTGGGAAAACATGATCAATTTTCCATTATTCAAACTCAACAAATATGTCACTACTAAATGATGGAAATGCTTTCAAGACAAGGCTAAGGCTGCTAGAGACATGGTATGATCCTAATTTGCTTTGTGCATTTTTGTAAATGGATTTATATTATTTTTTTGACACAAAATGCAATGCAGGGGTAGTATGGGTAGGATTAGTTTGTTTGAATGAAATTTTGGTGGGAGATTTTAGACAAGACTAACCAGAATTTGCCAAATTCTTTGAGGACCTTTGCAAGAAATTTGTAATACCTAAACAACATAATGCTTCAAAGGGGTTAAGGTACTCCTTCAACCAAGATATGTGAACCAAATGGAGGCCTAGATCTGTACTCTTCCACACAATATTTGACAACCTTGCCACAAAATATTGAAGTAGATAACCAACAAAGTATCTAGAAATCTCTATTTTATCATGACCTAAGGTGCACCCAAAGGTTTACAAGTAATCTCCGAATTCAAGGAAGGTAAAGTGATTTTAAATCATTTATCTCTTTATCGATGAAAGCTCTTCCGAATGTGATATTAAAAATGCCACTAAACTATCAACAAGAAATGAGACCATGTATGATCAAGAGAGATTTTAAACACAAGACTACAACTAGAGAAAGAAACACAAACCGAAAACATTCTGAAAAATAAGTATATGCAAATGTTGCAAGAGACAACACAAAATAATCCAAAATGAACAAATTTATCAACAGGGAATGTTAAAAAAACAATCTCGAGCTTTTTGATGGCTTTACAATTGAAAGCAACTCAAAATGATACAAATCTGATGCAAAAGGAATTAGAAATGGTTCTCGTGTGGTTTCTCAAAGAATGGGATTCTTACCATATTTTCTCGGGAAATTTCTAAGTTTCTCCAACCATTTACATGTCTCAAAACATGCATTATATAACATTCTATTACATTTTATCCTTCTTTCCCAAGAAAAGAATATGCCATGGCATCTTAGTTTGTTACAAATTCACTCATAACATTGTGAAAGTGACATTTAACCAATTCTATGAGAAGGAGATGCCAGGCATGCAAAAAGGTAAATCATTACAAATCTTCATCATTATCCATTGTGGAGGCACATTTTTCATCCTCAAGGCATGCAGACCCCCTTTCTCTCATTATTTCATCTTATCCTTTCCCAAATTTGGCTTTGTAACTTTATAATTTGATATTTCACATTTTAAATGGGCCTGAGTAAAATTTATCTCAAAAACACCTCAAATCTACAAATTAATCCCTAAAACCACTTGCATTAATCTTTGCAGGCACAAAGGACATGAATTCACCAAAAATTGATGAAAAATGATGCAAAATTCCCATTTCCAAGCTTCTTAGAAAAAAAATGGCCAAAAATGAAAATGTCTGATTACCCTTGCTACTGCTCTTTCTCCTTCAATCTGGGCCCTCCACGTGTCAAAATATGATTGGGAATGAAATTGGGATTAGTTTTTACTTTTCCACTTTTTTTTGAAAAAGGGAAAATTTTGACTTTTTTCTCCGCCCCTTCGCCCTTGAAATTTGGTGCTGACACGTGGCATATGGTGGGTCCCATTGAGATCACACTTCAATTCTGTGCATTTTGACACTTTTTTGGATTTTGGAAAAATTTCACTTTTTTTCCCGCGGCCCGCACCTCCGATTTTTTGTCTTCGCCACGTGTCCATCACTAATTGTTTGAAGGTCTACACACTTATTTCATATTTCAACCCCTTTTTGCCAAGGGAAAATTTTCCCATTTCTCCTCGCCGCTACGTGCCTTTGATTCCTTCGACGCCACGTGTCACCTTATGATTCATTGTGGGGCCACACATCCATTTTTTACTTCAATTCTTTTGGCAAAAAGGAAAATTTTCCCATTTCCTCCATCGCCCACCCCGACCTACTCTTCCCACCACGTGTCTTCCTCTACTTCATTCGGACCTGTGGCTTAATTTTTTGCTCTAAGTCTTTTTGCAAAAGGGAACAATTTCCCCTTTACCCCCGCTGGCCCGCACTTCCTTCTACGCCCACCACATGTCCACCCCTTGCTCCATTACGGACCTGCAGGCTTTTCCACACCATTTTTCCCTTTTTCCAAAAGGAAAAAAATCTTCAAGTCCTCCGCCACTCCGCCTTTCACCCTACCCGCCACGTGTCCTCTCCTAGGCGTGTGGGGTAACTTTGAATTTTTTCCCAAAACCAAAAAACGCTAAGTTTTTCAACGAAACCGCGTTGATCCTTGTCCAACCAGATGTGGCCACGTATGGATAGATATTTAAACTTAAATTTTATGGGCAAATGATGCCTTTCGGATTGTCAAAAACATAGAGTTTGCAAAGTGAGTGCCAAAATTCAATTTTTTCTTCGTGGGTGAAGATTTTTTTGGTCAAAAAATAAAGGGAAATGATTTTAAGAAAAATTTTACCATTGGGATTGATTTATGAGGGAAAATAAGAAAAAGAGCAACCACGAGCTCTAAAGGCCAGGGGAAAAGTGAAAAAATGACAAAGGCATTTGGATTTGGAAATTTAGGTCACAAAGCAGAGCATACATGCATTTTTCTTCCAAATAAAGCAAGGCAAATGAGTTTATAAGCATTTCAAGGAATTTAATCTAGAGAAAAATGTTTTAGAGCATGAAAAACAAAGGGGAAAGATGGGAAAACAACATAGGATCAAAATGGACACCAACAGTCATTATGAGGTTGAACAATGATCACCAAAGACGTTACAAACTCTGTAATGAAGAATTGACCTACAAAACCCTAAAAACAACATCAAATCCTAAAAAGAAAGATGCAAAATGAGGGGTCGAAATTCCCTTAGATTTCATAATGGTGATCTTATGACTAAGCATTGCACTACATCTGACCCAACGTATTTTTTTTTGTGTGTGTGTGTGTTGTGAATTGTGCCCTAGGTGGTTCTTGTGCGTGTCACACTTGATAGTGAGAAATGTAGCTAGATGTAAAGAAATGTAATAAATATATGTACATGGAATAGAATGAACTTCCCTCCTATGAAGTGTATGTAGAATAACTAACCCTTGTGTCCCTTCGATGGTGAGAGATGAATGCAATAGAGTTCTTAGATGCTTGATGGATGTAACCTTAGGTGGTGATAGCTAATGCTTAGTGCTTGGTCCTTTATTATGATCACATAACTTTATATTTATATGATTCATTTGCTTGAATTTTGTAATCAGCCCCAAAAAGTCTGACTACCAAAATAAAATATTCTCAAATGGTTAAAAATGACCCAAAAGATGTGAACAAAGTACACAAAGGGGTCGGGGATGACTAGAGGTATGAGGACACCGACACTAGCATCTTGGCTAGTTGTTGGTGTCCAAGAAGATAATTTTGAGGTATAAAAAGGAAGACTGATTATGTAAGGTTATAAGACAAAAAGTGGCTATAGAAAGAAAAGAAAGGTGGCCAAAGACATGGGTTAATTAGTATTTTTCTTACTTAGGAATCATATGAATAATAGTATGTAATTAGGACTAGATAATTACCAAAGTGTGTGATTTTGTGTCTACAATTACCCTATGACACACTCTCTTGATTTGATTCACAATTGACTATTTATCGCATAATATATAGTGCACCTCACACATTATACCTTTCATACATCAAGCATTCCTTGCATCTCTTTCGAGCAGCTTCTATTACACATCATATGCATCGTGCACTGTATACATCTTTCTTACATCTAGTTATACATGTTGCACTCATTACCCTATGATTAACTCTAGTTCCACGGTTCATACTCAAATGTTGAGTGTCTAAATCTCAAATGAACCTCATCGCACTCACTCACTCTTTATGTTCTATGATTTTTTTATCATATATTTCTTGTGAAAAGTTTAAACCTTTTCCGATGATGCACTCTTGTTATATGGTTCATTCTTGACTTTTGAGGGGTCATTTATAAATGAAACTCATAACATTCATACACATTCACAATCTCTTAGAGAGAACGCTTCTCCTATCACACTCATAGTGCATTCAATTCCATTCACATTCACAACATACTACATATATTGGTCACATTTACTCTTGCTTTCTTATGCTTACATGTATGCTTTATTACACATGTTAGACAGATACTTTGTATGTCATTATTTTCTATATATACACATGTGCATTCACTTTCCTTCTAGTTGTGAATGTAATTTTTACACAGCTCCTTACACAGCATGAACATTTGGCACAATACCTCTTACCAGGTCCTATAGCGGCTCTTAGGGAATCTACTTTTGTAATGAACATAAGTGTTATTGTTTCGCTTTTATAATATTTCTTATTGATACTAACACACTACTATATATGATCATACACCCTTTGATATACATTTTATATTTATAACATGCTAGTGGATGCTTCATGTGCAACATTTTCTTTTCGAGTTCTATTTGCTACCATGGTTTTTTTATACTTTTCTTTTCATTGCTTGTTATTGTATGTCATTTTTTATGGGATTTTCCTATGTCTTTATTGTTCTCAATCTCTTGTATGTTTTTGCACTCTTTGGATTTGATTGTATTATGACATCATCAATTATGTCCCATGCTTGAAACCAATTTTTGCGGTATTTTTTTCTTATTGTGTGTTATCTTACACATGGTTTTCTATATGTGTGTTTATCTTGTTTACACTAAGACTTGTTTTCAGCCACTTTTCTTATGTGTGCCTTGGTTTCTACCAAACACATCCCTCCCCATGTAGGATATCATTTTCAGTTCACTATTCAAGCCTCCTTTGGGATGCATACTCCTCCCGATGTCACATGCACAAAAAATGATAGGTGCATCATTGGATGAATCACTCACCTCATTCTATAGTCTACAATCATATTATAATGAAGATCAAAACTGGTACAACACTATTTTCAGTCACAAACATGGCCTAGAATATGACTTGGGTATTCATCAGAGCACAAACACGATTTCCCGTAACTAGAAAATAGTGCATGGGAACCCATGACCCTTCCTAGGTTCCTACAAAAAGGGGTAGTTACAAAAATTTCTCAATTTCACACAGTTTATATAAATTTACACAAATTGCATAGGATAGGCACAGTCCTTTAGCACTTTGCATGCATGTCTTCACCTCTTTTCTATTTTTCAATTCCAATCAAACTAGATTGAAATGGATCAGACTTTAACACACCATACGCAATGGCTTTTACTTTCAGAAGTAGTCAAAGGTTGGATAATAACAATAGATATTTCTCCCTACACTTCTTCCCTTCTTAGTGTGAGATCGCCCAAAAAACTTTCACTTAACGCAATTAGTGTGAGATCACCCGAAAAAATTGTTTTTAGCATGAGATCGCCCAAAAAACACATTCTTCTACAACATTTTTAGGATCTTTCCTACACTCTTCACTCATCATGGATTAGGTGCACATGTTCCTTTTCACATTTTACATAGTTTTTACTCATTTGGATCGAATATTTCATATGCACATATTTGAATACTTTTTTCTCTTCTCTTTTGTAAATTTGTCCTTATGGGAAGTATTAGTCACATCATAAAACATCAAGAAACATTGACAATAGGTACAACATGACATGATACACTTATACATTTTCACCCCTAGGATCACTTACTCTTCTCTAGGTTTCACGCTTCATAATATTCACTTCATGTTTTTTCTTGTCTCCTCAAAGACACCTTTCACCATCTATCTACATGGTTATTAGGTATACATCTCTTATCTACTTTATTTTATTGATCATTATCTCAACAACATAAATTGGGGAAAATGTAGACACTAAATCATGCACTTTGAGTACATTTTTAGGTTATGTATTCGCATACATATATTCATATGATTCCTAAGAGAGAAAAGTACCAATTGACCACTATTTTTGACCTATTTACATTCTTTATGGTTTCCTTCTTAGTCTTAAACACCTTCATTCCCAGTATGAATTTTGAAACTTTAGTTTTTTTATTCTAGAAACCAATTCCCAACTAGGATTCCAACGCACAGACCCCCATTTCCTCTAGGTGTACCTAACCTCTTTATATCTTGCTTGCATATTTTGGGCCCTTTCTTGCTATTGGGCATCTTATTTTCCTAGTAGTCATCCTTTTAGTTGTCAATTATGAAGTTCAAACAAGTGAATCATATAAATACAAAGCTATGTGAGCATAATAAAGGACCAATTACTAAGAATCTACTATCACAACCTAAGGTTGCATTCAAAGAGCATTCAAGCTTACATCTAGCACCACACAAGGGACAAGGGATTGTTATTTCTGCATACACATATAAGAGGGAAGTTTATTTTTCCTTGCACACATCTATCTACATCTTTTAGATCTATCTATTTCTTGTTATTCAAGTTTATCTAGCACAAGAGCCACCTAGGGTGCGATTCTACAAATACACACACAAAACTACATTGAGTATAAAATGTAGTGCATCACCTGGATCATAAGTTCACTTAGTCGGGTGACCGTTGGGGTCACCCTAAATCCCCATTTAAATATTTTAATTTTTAGGATTTGACATGTTGTGGGGTTTACTGGTGCTCTTTCTCTTTGTAGGTTTCGAGGTGAATTTGGTGATCGAGGCAAAGAATGGACAAAGTTGTAGACACTAAAAATCTACACTCCCTCATTTTCACTTGATTTCTGTTTAACATTCATAATATATTACTACATTATATTAATTATATTGACACACCATATTTTCCTCCATTCTTAATTAATTAATTATTTCTTCATATACACAAATATCATATTCCATGATATTTTTTTCTTAATCATTTTAATCCACCTAAGTTATTCTCTAAAATCTATTTAAAATCATCTCTAACTCCCTTATCCCGCATACCTATCATGGGAATTTTTACAAATCCACCATTATCTTAACAAAATCCTAAGTATTTATCATCATTGTTATAATAATATTATATTCCTACATTTGATAAATCCTAAATTTCCACCTAACACCTATCCTAAACAAACTTAAGCTAATTTAGATAATAATATAACATATCTTATCATTTCTTAAACAAACCCAACACCTCATAAGCCAAAACAACACTTTCAAAATGTTATCACCAAATCACAGCACCCCTGTGCATGTATTTGAACTCACAGTGTGATTGGATAACATGGGTACTATCTCCAAGTTGTGGGACTTGCTACTTGAGACATGCACCTCCGAGAAAGTGGTTCTTGCTCCTAAACTACCGCCACAATCTACTCTAATGCGGGATAAGCTAACTATTCTAATCTAAATTTCCAAGGGACCAGGGAGAGAGAATACATAAAATGAAAAGCCTACACTAAAGCAAAGTGATACACCGTAAAAGGAGGGTGTGAGAGTAATCTCCAAATGTGTGAAATACAGAGGCAAAGTGCACACTAGAAGAGGTGATGACAGTTCACCATAATCTAGCAAAATGCATTCACAACAATATTCCAAGCATACATAATGTTAGTGAATTTCTGCAAGAACATAATAATAGACACGATATTCTTGTAGAAAGATAAACGGGCAAGAAGAATGCAAGAAAACATAGCAGGGGAAGATACATCCACAACTTTGTATTTTATTGCAACTGGTATGCACAGATTCGAGTCTATTATAAGATAAGGGCACGGATCACCATGCAAGGAGTCCACTACAAGGGCTGCAACACACCGGCTTCACAAAGCAATTTTGGTAGAGCTTTGCTACCCAAAACTCTCTCTTTACAATGAGCCCAACACTCCAATTTATAGAAAAAATGAGGAGAAGAGAAGGGAAAGTGGAAATCCCGAAATCTGTCCTTCAACCACCTGTAAGAGGCATTAAATTGAGTGGAATGGTTATACATTACTTGGAAAAGGCTCCCCATACTATCCCATGTGCTGCAGCAGAGAAAGAATGATGGCCATGCCTCTTAATTGCACTCCCAACTACCAAATAAAACACTGTTCTGAACCTGGCCACGTTTCCTCAAAAATATCAATCAATTTCTAATCAAATCCAGAATTTCTTGATTGTGCATCGGGCTCGGAACCACAATTCCAACGGTACCAATTTTGTGTGATTTCATTGAGAAATGCAAAAGTTATGGCCTTCTGAGTGCGGGCAGCTATTTTGGGTCAGCAAGCGTTTTTTTGTCATTATTGACGGAATGAGCATTAACTGATGGAGCCGAATATGTTTCTTTTATTTAAATATATCTATCCTCATTAAAATTAAGAAATCTAGTTTTTTTGGCATAGAGGACGTCGTGCTCGTTCCAGAAAGTCTAATTTTGTGAAAATCGGAGCTCGGAGTCAAAAGTTATGGCCGTTTGAAGTTCCACGGGTCAAATGTTGACTTTTCTCCTCTGCCTTCGGCCGCTTCGGCTTTTCGCGTCCCACGCGTCCCTCTGTCCCATTTAGCACAGTGCTGAAATTTCCCATTTCGGCCGAACCGTCGGCCAAGTACTCGCGGCCCGGATGTCCCATTTGCTTTGACTTTTTCGGGACAAATTTTCCCACTCGCCGGTTCATTGGCCCGGTTCGCGTCCTTTTGTCCGCGCGTCAAGGCCCCTCGATCGCCTTCTCATTTCAGCCGATCCGACCGGTTCACGTACTTCACGTACCTTCAGCCCAACTATTCCGGGCTGCCTTGACTCATTTCGGCCGATCCGGCCGGTTCGCGTACTTTTGTCCACAAGCGCCCGGATACTGTTTCAACAGCTTAGTCAATTTTTAACTTTTCGCCGATTCGGATCTTAGCGTCCCCCGCATCCCTTTGTCTCGAATGTCCCAAATGCTGCGCGTGCACCGCCCTTTGGCGGCCTTCGGCTAGTTCATGTCCAGATGTCCCGTCTGTCCTGACTATTGCAAGGACCAAGACTTAGCCATTTTTCATGATTTTTTCTGGCCTGAGCTTATTTTTTGTAATTTTTTCACAATTCCTCAAAACTTGCTCTCTTCTTCTTAGACAGGGGAGTTAGAAAAAATATGAGGGGACCCTAGAAACATGACTTTTTGTCCGGACTCAATATAATTGCTTGGGACTAAAGAATTTGATGCATGTTATCAAAATTACCTTGAGGGGTGAATTTTGGATAACAAAAACCAACCAAAAACTTATCCCTTGAAAACACAAACAAAACCATGAATTGGTAAATTGTTTCAAAACAAACAGGATGAAATTGTTGATAATTAGGTAAATTTCAACGATTATTTAATCCCAATTTGAAACCTCTTTTCGGAATCATCTTCTCATACTCTCGAACCGAGGTCTTCTATTAGGCTCTATTATTGTTATATTGCATCAATGAAAACATAATATAATCCAAGTAATCTTTGGAATTTAAATTCACCTAGCAAGTCTGAGGATCATTTTGGAGCTTGGTTAGTAGTCAACAAATCACCAGTCAACTTCAAGCCCCGTCCATCATTTCTAATCAAGGTCAGTTTTTATTTTCACATGTTCATTTACATATTTAGGTACATTTATTTGTTATTTTCCCCATTTCACATTATAAATTCAATCCTTAGACCATTATATTGTCAAATATTTGGTTAGATGTCACATTTTTATTAGCTTTGTCACTATATTTTAGAATCACCAATGATTCATTGAATCACCTGTGATTCCTGTAGACACTCTTTTTCTAGAAGATCAATCAAATTTCATTTATTATTTCCACTATATCTCTATTATCACTAACATGTTGTGTAGAATGGATTTTCTAGATGACATTATGTGGACCAATAAATGAAATAACAAGAATAAACTCACTACATGTGATCCACCATTATTTATATTGGGAATAATATAAAATTTTACACAACCTTTAGTTGTGTGTCATTCATTCCACACCTTTGGACATTCTGCGAGACCCTCTTTGAATCCACCCATAGGATTCATGACACCACTGATGAGTTTTGGGAGGCCTATTTCAAGATCTTATGCATTCGAGCCGACTTGGCTTGGTTTGAGTACCTATATGAAGTTGAACTAGAAGAATTGATCTCTAAGGCTGAATCGTAAGATCAAACCAACTCAAAACACTCATATTCTGATTCCGATTCTAATACAGAAGAGGAGGAACCAGAGTATATTTCTGACTTCTTTGAGGAAGACTACAGTGACCACAAGAATTCAGATTATCCTAAAGACATTGATTTTACTAAAGAGGAAGATTCACCTTCATCTGAAAACTTTGATACCGATTTAGACTCCAAATTTGAGCCATAGTCTACATATCTCATATTTCATTATCTACTACATATTTGTAATAAAATTTGAACTTGTCAGAACATTTATTATTTATCCATTATATATCATGTCTTGTTTACAAAATCACTTGATTGTATAAATAGTGGGTTGACATCCTTGCGAGGAAGTCCTTTGACTTCAGGGACTAGCCTTTGTTAGGAAACCTACTTACTATTTTTACTATTAATTGTCTTTTTAGTTTCGTGATTGCAGCTTCATTTACATGACATGAGTTGATTCATTTCTTATACAGAGTGCAATTATCAAACATCGTCTATCCACATGTGTGAGTACCTCTAAAACCTGCCATATTGAATTTTGGTGAGTTTTATTATCTTTCTTATTAAGTTAAATTGAAGAGGTAGAATTTATTCTAAACATTTTGGCACACCTGGTGGGACCTAGTCCCTCATTTTCTTTGTCTTATTTCATTAAAATAGCATTTTTAATTTTATTTTTCTAGTTCTTTATGTAATAATTGCTCGAGATTGTTTTGGGTGTATTTCAAAGCCTAATTCTTTTCTTTTTACTTCATATTTAATGTCCGTATCTTGTTATTTTTCTAGCCTATTTGTAGGGCATTGTTTTGGAAAGCTCATTTACCGGATTTTTGGGATTGTTTTCTTTAAAAATTTCTATAATAAAAAGAAAATGAGAATTTAACAAAGAATTCCTATAGCCTTCCTTTTTTTTTTAAGCATTGCATTTTTTTCGATTGTCTTTGTCAAAATTATCACTTCATTTTGGGCTCTAAAATGAACAATTGCATCTTTCTTGCTTCACATAGCTTTAATTAGGAAGGAAAAATTTTTGCATTCACTCTATTTTCCCTCACACACAACCAAACCACTTAAAAACATCAAAATGCATTCAAACAATTCCTACCCAAGTGGATACCTACTTGGATTTGATCACCAAGAGGAGAAGTGACTCGGTGTTCGGGTGAGTATAATCATTTACATGTCGGTATTTATTGGAAAAGCACCGACACCGTTATCTCTGTGGGACCATGAAGAGAGGGGGTAGGCCCCAATACCATGCATGTATTGGTAGTAGTATAGAGTTGGGCCTCACATACCTTCAGATATATTGAAGACTCCACCGATAAACATACCTCAAACCAACCATAGTTTTCCATTTCCTAGGACACTTGTTAACCATTTTACACATTTCATTATTTTATAATTAAACCAAAAAAATCTAATAACAAAATTTTCTTCATTTTTTTGTTATTTGTAACAAACTCATTTAGTTATTTTCATTTTTTAGGTGTTTGTGTGTTTTTTCAATATGGTATAGATTAGACAATGTAAGCTCTGTAACCAAACCTCTAAAAATATGTCTCAATCTGTTATCCACAACCTTGAAACAACAAATTCCTCTATCTAACACCCTATCTATGCCATTATCTAGCACATTTTCTACCCCATTACAACAAAACAAAACCCATTTCATCAACCAAGTACATCTACTCCTCTTTCTGATGCCCAACGAGCTTGGAATGAAATAGAGGAGAAATATAACAAAGAAATGTGAAAACATCTTTTAAGTCTAGGACGTCAATTTTGTAGTCAAGATTTCCATACATCCGAGAAGGCGGAAACCGAACAACCATACTCTCCTAGCTCTCAATCAAATTCATCCAAACCCTCCTTCTATTATACGGGATACCCTAGTTTTATATCAATGTTAGATTCAAACCCTATTTCCCTTAACTCTTATCTTGTAGCTAGGGTGTTCAACTCCAACCATTCACACCCAAACCATCCTTGAACATTCCATATCCTTTATCTGGCTCTTCACAACAAGTTGAACCCGAACCAACTTCAAATATCCCTGATCCTTTATCAAGTTCTTCACCTCCCCTTGATACAAACCAACAATCTACACCTGAACCATCACATCCATATGATCCTTCATCTAGTATTTAAAGTATTATTGATTCAAATCAGGAACCTGTTATTTAACAAATACATTCATATCCACCTTTGAGTCAACCTCAAATATCGAAGTTGTGTCTTTCATTCTTTTCTTTAGCCTTCATATGATTTCCTCTCAAGACACAACTTCCCAACAACATACATCTTCACCAAACCCTTCCATTGGTTCCACACCTCCCCTAAGTAACATGGGTGCTTCTTCATCCACCCTCCAACATCTTCATTGGTTCAGACATCTCCAATGATATTTATTACCACTTTTATCGCCATATCTTCTCAACCGGTTAATACTTCTATCCAAAGTATTACTATGTCTATTTCCCCATCCGCTCCCTTATTTAGTACTAGATCTATTTCTAGCACTCATCTTGTATTAGCTCAATCCACTTCACCCATCATCTCATAAAAATACCACAGCAAGAACCATCCTCTCGCTTCTCTTCGCCACACCTTTTCAATAGTCGGCTCCTTATTCACAACCTTTCACCTCCTTATCAATACATTCAATCATCGCAACCATTAGTGTCTAAGAAAATTTATGGTATGCAAACTCAAAAAAATGTCCCTTATTATAAATATATTCCACAAAAAAATATACCTCAACAAAACATTCCCACTTACAATATCCCTTCACAACGTAACATCCTACAACAAAACATCCCATCTCAACAAAGATATCCCTACCAGTATCCCTTCACAAAAAAACATCCCACATCAAAATATCCCTTACCAGCAAAGTATTCCACAACAAAATATTCCTACTAGTATTCCATATCAAAAGAATGTACCCCAACAAAATATTCCTAAACAAAGTTTTCCATCTCAACAAAACATTCCACAACAATACAATATTCCTCAAAAAACGTTCCGCAGAAAAATATTACACATACAACATTCCACAACAAAACATTCCCTATCAATCGAACATCCCTAAATAATATCTGATATACTCACAACCTAGCCAATTTTCATTTCATCCTGGCTCATCCTCACAAAGAATTGTCACACCTTGATCCTCTACAAGATCTCATGAACCATATATCCAAGTGTTGAGGTTGCTTCATCAACACCAAGAATGTGCTCTCTTATGATCAAATCTGCAATGATCCCATTCACCCTTCAGTACCATATAAAGCTTATCCACCTCATTGGGAACTTTAAAAATTTATCAAATTCTATAGTAAAGAAGACCCCTAACAACACATTCATGCTTTCCGACATCGCTCTATCTAATATCCCATGATCAGAACTCATGCTAAGGAATTTTCCCATATCCCTCGTTGGACTGTGTTGGATTGGTATAATATTATTCCTCAGTATTCACTTTACTCATTCACATATCTCGCACAATGTTTCTTAGAACACTTTTCTATAAACATATCCTGTAAAGTCACTATTAATGACATTTATGTTATTAAACAGTTTCAGATGAATCTATTGTTGATTTTGTTTCCTATTGGAGAGGTAAATCAATCAGTTATCCTTTACGTTACAACAAGATGATTGATCAAAGTCTTATGTCAATCATGTGTTAAACATATTTCATCCACATTATAAATTCAATCATTTTATACCTTTGATGAAGCCTTTATTACAGCCCAAAAATTAGAAATTCGAGATTTAGAAGATGGTTGAGTTAAACTTCATCCTAAGAAACCACAAACTGAGTTCCCATCTAAAACATCCTCCAATCCTGATAAATCCAAGTCATCTACTAACACTGTAGTGGTTAAATCCTCCCCTAAGGAAATACCTACCACTCGACCATACCCATCAACCACGCAACTACACACCCATATGAGAGACTTATAGCACAATATTTGATAATCTACTAGCTATAAATATGATTTCTCTCCTAGCTATGTAATCCATTGACACATCCATATCCAAACCTTCTTGGTATCAAGATAATGATTATTGTAAATACCATAGGGTTAAGGGACATGACATTGAAAGGTGTTGCACTTTTCGTAATGTCCTTCAAGATTTGATTGATAAGGGTTACCTTCACTTAGATAATCCAAATGCACCCCGAATAAAAATCTTGACATATTCAAGCAACCATTTCCTAATCATCCTTCGTCTTCTAACCAACCACAGACAAATGTTGTTCAAGCTCACCATACAATTAACACCATTACTAAAACATTACTCGAACCCTTACGACCACCATAATACTAGTTGAATCTGAATCCACATCTTCATAATCAACATCAATACCATTTTAATTCTAATCCACATATTCATAACCAACAACAACATCTACTGAATCTAAATCTATATATACCGAGCCCTACATCATAGGGGACAATGTTGAATTCATCTCTTCCACTATATCATATGATATTACTCCATCCACCTCCACACCCATCACATCCTCTAGTACAACTACACCTGCACCTACACCTAGGTTTGCAAATATAACTATGATACCTCTCAAAACATTCTTAACACAACCACCTCTACCTAAACCCACTTAGTGTCGTATTCATCCCCCTCCTACAAAAACGAATAGTCTAAAAAAAAAAATCCATTAATCATTTGGATGACATGAACCTCGTTATTCAAACTCCGAGATTCCTTTATTAGTTTCAACTTCAGCAAATACACCCAACTCATCCAAAACCTCAAAGGGACCCAACAAACAAGGTATGGTTTAGGTCTTTAAAATTCCTTATTATAATGAAACATATCATTTTTGTGGCCCTCCACCTTTTCTTCTACCTCCTCCTAGAAAGGCCATTTCCACTCTTAGTGATCCTCTTGTCATGCCAAGGCCGAGACCTACTTACCAAGCTTCCACAACGGGACCTCATGAACAAGGAATTATTAAATATTTCAAAAGTCCTTATTACATCCCTCCAAATCATAATCCTTTGTGTTGACCTTGATCCCTTATATCTCGAAATCACCCCATTATTTTAGGTCCAAGTCCTTTCTATAGAGCTTCCACAATTAGCTCTTGTTCCTCATCCATCACAACACCCAATATCCCTTGGAAACCAATAATGCAACAACCCCCAACCAAATTCTTACTTCCATCGAGAAGATAAGATATCTGAAACTCCATCATCATTTGCATGTGCTTTGAAGGGGAATTATACAACCATTTTGAAAGACCTCCTTTAATAATCACTCACAACATTACCACCTTTTAATCCACCATATTGAGGAGGATGAAAACCCACTTAGTATGATTTTAATGCATCTTGTGAATATCATAGGAACAGGACATTTTCTATAAGGTTATAAGGCCTTCCGTTTAATTTCCTAGAATCTTAGCAATACAACTCTCTTTCCTTCAAAATCATCCACTTCGTCATCTTCACCTAAATCTAAAACACCCATCTCTTCCCATCAGATTGATGTTGTTCACATTGCCACTCATTCACAAAGCTATGACATGGACTCATATGATCTTAAGAAAGGTAAAAATTTCATAGCCATACCCCCACCACTAGAATTGTCTATCCCATCGAGAAAAAACAAAATTATCTATTCCCATAGCTCCCAAAATACTTGTCAAACAACATCACCCAAAGCTAAGGTTTCAATCCTCACTACACAACCTTCATTGTATACCGCATTTACAAAAGGTTTTTTTGTTAAGTAACTACATTAGGATACCATTAAAATTTCACTTTACGAATTAGTAAAAACACCACCCTCTCATAAAAGGCCATGATTGAAGCCCTACAATCAATAACAGTACCAATAGATGACCCTTCATCCTTTACAAATTTTGTAGGTGCCCTTAAAGCAACTTCTTTGTCATATCATTTGAATCATCGATATTCTTGCGCTTTGTCTGAAGAACATGACTTGCCACTTTTTATTACCACTTAAATCAATGATTTACTTTTCATAAGGGTCATGATTGATGGGGGCACAACCATTAACATTATATCATTTATTACCTTCAATGAACTTAATCTAGCTCTTTATGTCATTGGTCAAACTCCAATTTTACTGTGATCCTTCAATGACACTATTGCACCCACATTAGGTATTATAATCCTTCCACTTAAAGTTGGAAATAAAACCTTACATGAGATCTTCTACATCATAGAAGGATAATTCCAATATAATATGTTATTAGGACACCCTTAGATATGCACCATGTGATGTGTACCCTCTACACTTCGTTGATGTCTCAAATATGAGCATGAAGGTCAAACATTCATTGCCACTGGATCAAAATCCTTTTACAGAGAATTTTTGACATACCATCCAAATGATGTTCTCATACCAAAATATTCATTAGTATCATCTGATAAAGCATCTACTAGTACACCCATCTCTTCCTCCAAGTTACCAGATGATTCCTCTCTTAGTGATGTTGTACAACGTCTCACATTAGGATATTATCACCTTCTCATGCTCAACTCCATCCCTTCACCTAAGACCTATGGTCACCCTAACAAACAACCCATGTATGAGCCTAACATAGGAGATGTTATCTCTTATGGTCCCACTTATCTCAAAACAAACCTTGTTTATGGGGGACTTGATCACCCTTCATCCCACGTCATTAATCTTCATCGAGCCATGTCATTCGTATTAGAATTCAGATATTTAGATAACTGGATTTCATTCATATGTACCTTCATCATTACACGTGGAAAGGTTTTGGCCTTGGTCATTATGAACAGGGGATACATGACTTGATTACCCAACATGCCCTTAAAACCTATGAAAAATATGGCTTAGGTTACAAGAAACCTAGTTTTAGCCCATCCAAACCAACTACATCTATACACATCATTGAATGTGAACCATCATTTCTATGACCTCCGAATATCCTATGGATGTAGATGACACTATATCCATCTGCCAAACTATTTGTTTAGTCAATACTATATCCTTAAGGTCCATTGACTTATCAATCTAACCATGACACTAAACAAATACCTCTTGTTTGGATAGAAATGGTTGAGGAAGACTTACCTATCATAGATATCCTTCAATGTCATGATGATCAGGACATCCTTTTACATATGAGAGCTAAGGATCACTTCCTTCAGAAAACCTTACCATATGAGACACCAACTCTCCTCAACGAATCCACCATCGACGTTAACTTAGGAACCCCTCAAGATCCTTGTATAGTTAAAGTTGGTTTAGTCATTGAGTCCACAAGAACTAGATGAATTCACCTCATTCTTATCAAAATATTATCAATCCTTCACCTATTCATACAATGATATGCCTAGAAATTATTGAAATATTGTAGTACACAATATTTTCACATATTCAAACTCTAAACCAGTTAAAAATAAATCCGTAAAATGCATCTATGCATAGCCCTCCTTGTTAAAGAAGAATTACAACATATTTTATTTATTAACTTCATCATACCTATTGATTATCCACAATGGGAACCTTCTAATGTTGTTCTTGTAACAAAGAATTGGATAAGTTAAGCATTTACAAAAATTTAGGGATCTCAATCTCGCTTGTCCTAAAGATGATTTCCATCTTCCAAACATAGATCAACTTGTTGACCTAACAGTTGGCCATGAAATGCTCTCCCTTATGGATGGATTTTATGGTTATAATCAAATCCTCATTACCACCAATGATCAACACAAAACCTCTTTTATCACTATGTGGGAACATTCATTATCGTGTCATGCCATTTGGTATTTAAAATGTTAGACCTACTTACCAATGCACCATAACCTACGTTTTTCATGATCTTATCCAAACAACTATTCAAAATTTTGTTGATGATCTCTTAGGAAAATCCAAACAATACAAAGATCATCTTAGTGTCCTTGAATAAATTTTTACTTGCCTTATCCATTATTTCCTTGATCTTTATCCTACAAAGTTTGTTTTTAGTGTTCTCACTGGAAAACTTTTAGGATTGATTATGTCCATCCAAGGTATTGAAGTTGACTAGCCTAAGTTAAAGCCATTATTGAATTTCCTCCTCAATATAATATAAATAAAACTATGCAGCCTTTAAGAAAAATTGTAGTCAATACGATGTTTCATATCACAACTCTCTGATCATTTTCAACCTTTTCATCATCTCCTCCACAAGGATATAGATTTTCATTGGGATTCGATTGTTGTCAAAGGCCTTTGAAAAATACAAAGCGGTATCTCGTATCACCCCCATGTGCTTACTCCATCATGTGAAGGAGATTCATTCTATCTATACATATCTACTTAAGAACATGCTCTAGGAGACATGTTCATTCACTGTGATGATCAGGGTTGTGAACAAGTGGTGAAGTATATTAGCCACACACTTCATAAATATGAAACGTGTTACTTTGAAGTGAAAAATTTGTGTTGTGCTTTGTACTTCGCCACTTCCAAATTACATCATTACCTTCTCAATCACAAAAACTGTGTTGTTACTAGTTTCAATCCACTTAAAAATATGTACTCTAAACCATATCATAGTGATTGTATCACTTGATGGCTTATGCTTATGACTGAATTTGATCTCTATTTCATAACATAAAAATCTATTAAGGGCCATCTATTTAGATCATTTCACCTTTGATGTTCCCCTTCCCGAAAATCAACTTCCTCATGAGTACTTTCCGATGATTCCATCAACAATGTCGATGAATACAATTTTATCCCTATTAAAATGACCCTCTTCTTTGATGGTTCTAAATTCCAAGAAGGGGAGGATATGGTATTGTTATCATACCACTCTAGGGTATTCCTATTCCCTTATCATTCAAACTTAATTTTGAATGTACCAATAACATGGCAAAATATGAAGCACTAATTATGGGTCTTACCACCACCATTCTCCTAGGTGTTCACATCTTAGACATCTATAGAGACTCACAACTTGTTATTAGTCAAGTCAAAGGAGAATACCAATGCAAAAATGAAGTCCTACAAAAATATAAGGCTAACATTGATTTTCTTCTCGAGGATTTCTATCATTACACCATTCAAACCATCCCACGATCCTCTAACAAGTTTGCAGACACAATGGCCTCTTTAGGAGCCCTAATCCCTTTGGAAACTGAAGAATCAAAAGATAACACTAAATGTTCTATAGTTATTCAAAGACTAGACCATCCCTCACATGAAAATAAACTCCCTTCTCTCAACACTGTTGACAATAATCCAATTGATTCATGGTATACTCAAATCTATGACTACCTCACTGAATCTAAAATCCCATCCGATTTATCACATAATACTAAATGGTCATTCCTTCAAAATTTCATTCACTTCGTCATCATTAGTGGTATACTATATAAAAAATTGATGGTTTCTGTTAAGGTGCCTTAAGTCACATGAATCAATCAAAGCCATCAAAGAATTCCACGATGATATCTACAAAGATCATTTCAGTGGAAATTGTGTCACTAAATGCATTATACGGATAGGGTATTATTGGCCAACTATTACCAAGGACTTTTGTGCATATGTTGACATATGTGTGAATTTTCAACTTCATTCAGATCTTATTCACGTCCCCAGTCAAGTATTACAACCTTCTCAGGACCTATGACCTTTCTCTCAATGGGGGTTAGACCTCATTGGGGCCATCAATCCCAAGTCATCTTGAAAACATCATTCCATCATCACCGAGCTATTGAATATTGAACACCAAATGGGTTTAGTTTATTCCTTTAACCTCAACGAAATTAGGACCTATCACTAATTTCATATATCAATACATCATATGTCATTTTGGTGTCCCCATAAACTTATCACAGATAATGGAAAATCATTTTAAAATAAAGAAGTTAAAAATATATGTGACACCTTCAATATTAAACTCTTTTTTCATTGACTTACTATTCTCAAGCAAATGGAAAGGATGAACCCTCAAATAAAAACTCAATAAAATCCTTATTAAAAATTAAACGATGCAAATAGTAATTGGCATCTCCAAATCCTATTTTCTCTCCGGGCTTATCAAACTAACATCCGCACACCTACAGTGATATGGCCTATTCATTTGTTTATGGATGCGAATCGACCTACCGCTCAAAGATCAAATCACATCACTTCATGTATCCCTCAAGGACTTCATCCCGGATAAATAATATCGACAAGAACAAATAGAAAAACTTGAGCTATTAGATGAAAAACATCTAATGGCCCTTGGGGTAAAAGCACAATAAAATGTCCCACTTTTTGGTATGTTTTGTACCTTTATAAACATGAATTTTTTAGTTTCATTGATTTTCTAAAGGTAATAGCCATAAAACCGTACACATTCATGAAATTCCACAAACTAACAAAATGTTGTGTTTAGAGTGCAAAATATATATAAATTTTTATAAAAAAATTGCAAAAAATGATCTTTTTCTTAATTTTATTCATACATTGTTTCTTATGTTATAAAAGAGGAATGACTATCCCCGGGTGGTTTTTTTAAATGAAAATTTATTTTTTCACCATGAAATTTTAGATATATGTTCAAGATTTGAATTTTGAGGTGTCTTTGTCAAATTTAATATTTTTGAACTTATATTTTTTTAATTAATTATTTAGTAAAAATATTTTCAAATAAATAGCGTACAAATGTTTATGCCAATAAATTTTAAGATTTATATCGAAATTGAATTTTTTTCACAGGTAAGAAGAAGACTTCAAAAAATAGTAATTTTATTTTTTCAATTTTTTTAATATATTTTGCTATTTTTCAAATTGGGTTGATTGTGTACGATCGATTGTCCTAAAATACCATATGTTAGCAAAATATAAAAAATAAATAGTAAAACATATTTTTAAAAAATAAAAATTATATTTTTAGAAAGATAATAAAATTCTGTATTTTGTGTTAAAATTTTGTAATTTTATTCATTCGTTAACCCTAATTACGTGGCACCTAAGTGGCACATTTTGGCATAAAATTATCCTCCAAATGGATTTGGCGCCAAAATGTGCCACATAGGTGCCACATAGGGGGTTCGTGCGAAGGGGGGTTCGCGTGAACCCCTTCGCCCGAACCCCCTAAACCCTAAATCCGCCACCCAAACTATATAAATATCTATATATAACTCTTTGCCGCCAAAATTATTTGAATTCGAGGGGTTCGCGCGAAGGGGTGTTCGCGCGAACCCCCATTCGTGCGAACTAGTTTCTTCATCCTACGTGGCAGTTCAGGTGAAGGGGGTTCACGCGAAAGGGGTGTTCACGTGAACACCCTCGATTTCCGATCCCGCCCAACTTCTTACTCGCGTTTTTGGGACATGAAGTGGGACACAACATTGTGCTTTGACCCCTTGAATATCATCAAGTTTATCAAGAACACGTTAAACAAGCTTATAAAAAACATATTAAATAACATGACTTTAAATTCATTGATATTTTTCTTAGATAAAATCAAAATGTGACTCAATCATAACGGAGTAAACGTGAAAATTTTACTCCCGATTAGATCAGATCCACACGTTATTACTCATAAGTATGGGTTAAAAGTGTATCATCTCACTTCTCCGGATGGTGAGCCTAAAATTGAACCTTGGAATGCCTTACACTTGTGGCCTTTCTATTGTTAAATAATTGATTTCTATGACAATAGTTAAATCTTATCACTCCATCAAAACCATCCTTCATATCATGATCTTGACTTGAAAACATGTGGTTAGCCATCACTGACCATCTACCTTGTACTAAGCGAAAACATGATATGGGATATGAATGTGTAGATCATAAGCACATCTTCTCCCCTCCTTGGAATGGATTTTTAAGGTTTTCCCTTGGTTCAATAATATATGTGAAATTCATTTGTATGCATTTCTCAAATTATAAAAATATAGTAGATTGGTCCCTCGAAAGACACCTACCAAGTAAGAACAATAGATCAAGTATTTTAAAGGAAGACTATTTGTTAAATTAAAAAAATCAAAAATTTAGACCGTACCATTGAAGGATGGCTGCACATGTAAAAGTATTCTCACATTGATGAGCCTTTAAAAGACATCAATATAAAAAAGCATCTAGGAAATCTTCCCGCATTGATCATCTTTTCCATTATAGTAAACTTCTCACATTGATCAGTTTTCTTCAAAATCAAAAATAAAGTTGGGGCATCTCTCTTTAGACCTGTAGAAAAGGAGAATTTATTTCCCCTCATTGATCTATACATGTTCAAACCCCTTTTTCATGTCCTAACAACGAACATTCATTTAATCCTATTGTTTATTAAGTGTTGTGCAACTACCCATGGATGACCATATTTAACATTCGTTAAGGCTTTAAGTGCAAGTGTGTTCAAGCTTTCAAAACCCATTGCGTATGTACCAAATCCATAGTAAAGGCAATCATTTCATGTTTATCCTATCTTATTGAGCCACATTTTGATACAATTTAAGATAACATTTTAAAATCCATAACATCATATCACATATATCCATCTAATACTAACACATTCAAATTAAAAGCATACATCACCACACACATTGAAGACAACAACATATGAAAAATAAAACAATATAAGTCATAAAACCTCATCATCATCATCATCATATATATCGATCAAGTCCATATACATCAATATCAAAAATAAGCTTAAGAGAGCCATATCATCAAAATACATCATATCAATGTCATACAAAAATAGGCTTCTATGAGCCATACATCTACTATCAAATACATATCATGAGTTGGTAAACTGAAAATCTCAAGGGACTAGTGAGGATGAGTTATACTTCCTTCTCCTCATTGAGCACCTCCACCTCTAGCCACTCCTACATCACCCAAAACACCAGCATATCCTCTATCTCCTCCCTCGTTATCACCCACTCACTCAGGTCTCTAAGGTGGGTGACCCACAATGTAGCACTAATACTAGGGCCTATAACCTTAGCGGTCGAGGTGATCATCATCAAAAAATGGTGTTAAGTTCATCATTTGTAATCAAATCAATGAATAATCAATCTCAACCCATACCACCTCATTATGTTCCCTAGAAACTATCTCGATCCTACAAGTGCTATTGATCCACTAGCCCCTGGTCTCCGACCACTAGCCTATGGTCCTTGTCTACTAGCCTAAGCTTTATCCTTACATTCCTTTGTCATCTCTACTAACTTAGAACTAGAAATTGAAGGCCCACTAATCCGTAAGGCCTTCCTCACCACATCTCTCTATCCCTTGTACTTGATCTCTATCTACAATGGCCCGAGACAACTATACATTGAGTCCATCTCGCTCAGTAATCAAACTATCCCACTCAGTAATGAATGTATTCCAAACACCAACAAGGTCATCTCTCTCTCCTAGAAAAATCTCTCACTCACTCTACTACGACCTTATCAATCATCACTACTACAATAGCTACAGCCAAATCATCATCACCCTCCTCCTCACTATCATCCTCCACACCATCCACTTACTCGTGTGTTGGTGCTCCTGTCACTACTTGAGCACGTACTCATCTAACTCTCTATGTTTCTCTCTCGAAACTTGATTCTGCCAAATCTCCTCAATCCTTGGTTTGATGATGTTTTATACTTAGGGTAACCCCTACATCATCAATAGGAACAATCTGACCCTCATCATTAGGACCCATGGCCCCTAGCTGATTTGTGATATCCTCAAGCTTTGTCACCATTGTTCTCGAGGTCTTTATGTCTCTATCCTCCCATCTATATTGAATGTGATCCACATACACTCACTTTGCACCAATAAATATTGTCTCCTAACATGATCAAAGTGGAGAAATTCATGTTCACCCATTCGGTGATCCTAAACCCATATAGGATACTTTAAACCAATCAACTCGATCAAGAAAGCGAGGCTAAACATGAAAATCTAGATACGGCCTCCATACCACATCTCCCACCTGCAATCCGACAATATATTTCTATAATACCCTGACCTCCTCCTCTTCATCCCATGATCAGCATCCTCCCTCCATCTCATGAAACCAAGATTTCCATAACCAATCCCCATTATAATCCCGCTGGTCAAGTGATGGCAATGTGCTCAAAGTCCAATCCTATAATATAAATCCAATGTCAATACCATATCTCTTGTGGACCTTCCAGCCCATAGCTCTCTATATGTCTATGTAAGTAGGGTAGGACCCCACTCAAAAATAGTACGGTGCTCCATCATCTCAACCACAATCCCAATCATCATCCAAGAAAATCGTCACGCCCTAAATATAGTAAAGCATAATAAATGATGGTCATCATCATCATGGTTATTCAAGTACGACCCTCTATATCAACCGAGTAAAGTTTGCCATAGGAAAATACTCTTGACTCATATCTAACATCAATAGCATCTTCTCCATACAACCTAGTCATCACCTCATCCCTCTCCTCCTCAGTAATGATATATACACCCTCTCCTCAGATAGGTACTCTCAAGATGTAGTGTACATCCTCCAAAGTGATCGTGATCTCATTGGTAGGAAACCAGAAAGTATTGGTGGAAGGGTTCCACCACTCTAACAAGGCCAACATCAAAGTTTGAGATCTGTGTAACCAATGATAATGCCTCATGGCACCAAAACTAATGGCCTGAATATGCTCTTGATTTTCATCGGACATATCAACCCTCACCTCATCTAAGATTAGTGGTATATGATCACGGATCATCAACTTTGCGTCCACCTACAAAATACAAACAAATCAACATTAGTATCATTATTAAAAATATATATCTAAAATTTTAAAATCATCCACAACATATCAAAAATTCATCCACATCAACATCAACTAAGAATACCAACAACATCTAAAACATCAAATGATTGCGATAGTACATTGCTACCTAAAATCAGAATTCCATATTTGAAAGCAAAAATTAACTATGCAATCATCATTGAAAATTTTAATTAATATCAATTACGTTCAACACCAATGTCAATATTAGAACCACAAATACCATGTAAAAACCTAAAATCCTAAAAATCATACCAAATGAATAAAAATGCAAAAATTTTATATAACGGATGAATCACCGGTGGTTGCTTCAATCGATGGCGATTACATGAATCACCACCGATTCCATTATTTTTCCTAGGGCATCTATGTGCCCCTAAATGGTGAAACAACCCTAACTACAAAAAAATATACAAAAAAAAATAGAAACAGGATAAATCACTTACCTTGACCATTTTGGGCTTCCATTTCTGTTTGTAGTCATCATTCCATCCAAAAATCATCCTTTTGTCCTTTATAATTCTCACTTCTCTTCGACACTTTTTTTTTGTTCTACTCTTGCTTACTAGCTTCTTAGAGACATGGATATTATTTTTGATAGAAAATGTTTATACTATACATACATTTGATTATTATGATGATTGACTCTAATCATGGATTGTTTTGATTCCTAGTATATACTATTAGACATTGTATCATATGTTGATTTAGTATTTTTACTTATATCTTTGACATATTGGATGCATAATAGTTTTGAATATGTTTTGATGCATTGTCTCGACCATGTTTACATTGATATTTTTGGTTTATTTATTCTAAGATGATTTTTGGTGATCAGTATATAGATTACGTTATTTTCAAAAATGTGAATTGTGATCATGAACAATTGTAAATGTTTGAATTGGAATAGACTTACATCTTGTGATATCGATGGTGATTCTTTGTATGTTTTTATTTCCATGACATATTGATGCGGACATGAGGCCGAAGGTGGTATTAATTGTGATTACAAGAAAAAAAGATCACACAAACAAAGAGAGACTAGGAAAGCCAGCCATGAATTAATGTTGCGAGTTCACAATGAGTTCACCTTGGCAACTATTGTGTTTAGTGTTTTTCATCTTCTTGTTGTCATCTTTGGGAGGCCTCCATAGGGAGCACCTCACCATGTGACTAGGGGTGATTGTAGTTATGTTATTTATGTTAATGTGGATGTTGTGATTTTATTTAGGCCCTTATGTACCCCATGTACCCTTACGTTTCTATGTGGAAAATTTACCCCTAATTTAGATATGTAAATTGTTAGGTATGAGCTAATGTTCCATTTTTATTACTATGCATGTTATGTGTCTTTGGCTTAATTATGATTAACAGTAAGGGTAATGGTTAGTATGATGATGTGGATTTTGGGAGAGTAGATATTCCTTGGAATATTATTCTTCCTTTCTCTTTTGTTTGCATTTTTAATTTTGCATTGGTATGTGTGCAACCCTAAACCCAAAATTCTGATTTGGGTTTTGATCCCAATTTTGAAGGCTTTTACTTGTCCCACACTCTTTAATTTCTTTACCCAACCATACCTATGACTTGAGGGGTCATATTTAGCCCCTAATCATGATATTTTGGTGGAAAATAGGAAATCATTTCTCTCTTTCTCTTGGTTTCCTAAATTAGTTTTGAATTGTGTAATTTGAGCTTGTGTGCAAGATTGGCAATGTCATATCCTCAACCTACCTCTTAATTATGATTTGGTATTTGTGTGAGCTTTGTGATGTGTATTTGAGGGAGATGAGTTGGCATCCTACATGGAACCACATCACCTCTCCCTCCTTTTATTTTTAATTGCATCTTTTGGATGCTGTTAGGGTTACTTGGTTTACATTTTTTCACTTATATTTCTTATTTGGAGAGTGCTTTCTTGAAAATTTATTGTTTTCATGAAGGATTTTGAATTCTTGGATTGTTTGGAAAGTGAAGGTTCGACAAATGGCAAGGTATGATCTTGATCTTTTGATTGCTTGATTTTAATGTTTATGGAATGTAAAAATTTTTAAGGTATGTATGTATATAGATTGGATTGGGTAGTTTTCCTTACGAAGGTGTAGGGAGGAAGAAAATGGGAGCCATGAGGGAGTTATAAGAGTTATGTGAAATTGGAGGAATTTGTGGGAAGAGTTTTCTACCTTGTGGAGGGATAACGGGAAAATTCTTAATTATTTTATAAAATCTACTTGAGGGAGTCATAAGAGTTTGAGGGAGGCATAATATATTATGTATGATGGAGTTCGGAGGTTTCAGGTGGAAACTTAACCTAATTAGGAGGTAAAAGGGGTTTCCCATGTTTCTTCTCTCCTTTGGATCTAGATTGAACCTTTGTGAATTGTGACAATATTACAAGTTTCTTGGTGTTTTTTATATGTGCATGAAGTTGTTTGAGTGTGTTTCGTGAAAGGTGGAAGAAATTATTAGTTATCTGATGGGTATTTTTATTCTCCAATCATTTGACTAATGATTCTTCTACCAAAGTGTCATTATAACTTGAGGTTGTATCTTATGCTCTATGTAATGAAGCCCTATGTGTTCAATGATTTTGTTCGGATCCATTCCGGTGGTTTGTTTGTTATTTTTTCCTTTAGTTTTCTATTAATCTATGAAAATTTAATACTAAGCTACTTAAATTACATTGTTATAATAAAATTCCATGAAAGGAATCTTTTTATTAAAATTGAAGTACAAACACCAAAGCAAAGTAACAAAATTGAAATGACACACTCAACTTGAATTGAAATGCTAAATTGAAATAAAACACTCAGACTGAATTGAAATAAAAATATTGAAATACATCAAAGTGAGGAAAGTAACTAAATTCAAGTAACCATTCAAACTTCAAACCAATATTCAAATCAAAACATCTAGACTTTAACTTGCCAGAAATTATGAGAAAACGTAAAGCATAGAAATCCTCTAGTCACCTTGGTCGAGTGGGCCCTTGCTCTCCCTTGGGATGAAGTTTAACTCAACACCACAAGTTTTTCAAAACAACATCTATTGTATTGATTCAGAATAAGTTCTTGAACATTCTCAATAAACTGTAAAAACTAGATATAACTGTATTTGCAAAAGTATTGGTATTAACTAACTAACTCATTATTTTTCAAGGACCTATCTATATATAGACTTAAAAATTATACATCATGGCATAGCTATATGAATTTACCTCATTCATCAACAACCCTACTGAATACTATGGAAATGCTAAAAACATGCTTCATGTCTATAGGTTGGTTGGAACAGTTAGGAAAAGTCCTCCACTATGCATGATGGTTGTAGACTTGGTTCCTTGATCACAAATCCACACATTGGTAGTAAATTTCCATCATCATCCTACACATGTCACCATAATTCACTCATAGAGGTGGTTAGTAGGAAGTTACACAGTCAATGGTTTACATGAACATAATCAAGAGAAATGCATTAACTTCACTAGGATAAAGCTATGTAAAGCATCCCCATGCACTTAATTAATCATGTTTTAAAGACAAATCAATAGACACATAGATCATATAATGAGTCAAATAATGAACCCATCATCTCCCCTACATTTTACCTATTGCATGTCCCTATGCAACCTTATATTTTCATGCTCTCTTCCCAAGTTATTGAGCCATGTCGTACTCTTAAAATTGATCGAATATTGTTTCCTAGTGCCCTTACATCCCTAATTTGTTGAAATAACCTCAACCCAAGCTATGAAACTATCATGGGATTGAGCAGCATTGTTCTACCATGTGGTCATATACTTTTAAAGAATTAATTTCTCTAACCTTCTCTACAAAGATTACTTTACTTGAATTCAGTTTGCAAAGAACATTTAGTTTCATGCATACCTTTTAATTTATCCTTCAAGGAAGTAATTTCATCTTGATAACATTTTATAACCTCATCTCCATGGGATTCTATGCCACCCATCCCTTCAAGTAGATTAGAAGTTGTACTCTATGTTTCTAGTGTTGAGGGTACTTCTAAATCCTTGACCTCTGTTTGGAGATGTAGGATCTTGCACCATGTCAGCATTAGGAAATCGTTCCTTGAAAATGGTGGGTGAAAACACATCATCTTTGGACTGCTCAACTGGAACAGTGGAAGTACCAACTTTATCCTTTTCTTCTACAATCGGGGTAGAATCTTCATTGAATACTACAGGATGAGAAATTTTAGGTTTCTGTAAAGTGCAAGACTATCTTGGCCTTGTTGGTATAGAGGAATGAGTCGGCTTGGTGTTCTTTCCCTTAGAACTTTGTGGCAAGGGGGCGGTTGAAACTGACCAAAAGATCCACCCATGGTTTCCTTTGAAGGTTGTGGTACTTACTTAAGCTCGGGATGAATTTTTTGAGACTGGTATTTATTGGTTCTCTTCTGATTTCAAGTCTCCCCTGCATTGATGTTCTCAAGCCTCCTCTTGGGTCTATAGAAAACTTGATGCAATAAAATGAGTTTAATGAGCCCCAGGATGCTTCAAGGAATCCCTTCCTCCTCCATTTTTATATTTCTAGCCTAACTCAATGATTTCATGGGCTTTTCCAAATACTTAGGTAAATTGACCTCGAGTTCAAGGTTTGTGTGCCCTCTTTTCAGATGAGTTAAATTTTTTAGATAATCCCCCTCAAGCATAGATGGTTGACGGTCACAAATAAAGTATTTATTGACCCATCTGGAAACCTCTTTCCATATTCTAGGTAGACTCGCACCGAATTACCTTCTAAACACCAAGAGGAGTGAGGATTACCTTTGGAAGAGCTTCACCCTCTTCATGAAACAATGGTATCAAATCTTTAAGAGGAGCATTGGTCACAACTCTGAGACCAAAATTTGGCAACCTAGAGAGGTCATAAACAATGCGGTAATTGATCTCAACCCTCTTCCCTTAGATTTGAGAGCATGTTTCCTGAAAATTGATTAAGAATTCATTGATCAAGTATTCATCAAAACCTTAAAAAAATTGGATGAAATCCAACTACCCACCATCATGAAATATAGGATATGACAACATTATGTAACAATGTCTCGAGAGAATCGGGATCGAGACTTATTTTTTTTGACCCATGGCACGGATACTGTGGAAATTATTTGGTAAAATGGTAGAAGTGGAATTGGCAGAAATATCATAGCGATAGTATGGATATTTTGACAATGGCACTTTTAGAAATTTTTAATCGTTTGAATGTTCCAAGGTTGGTGCAAAATTGGTGGCACAAAAAGTTGACAAGACACACTTTACATGGGAAATTTTAATACAAATTACGGTGCATTTCCAATCATAATAAATACCCATACCACATTTACTTTCTTACAACCCATGCATCCCTCTCATTTAAAACATGACTCATGTGAAACATCTTTTCATCATTATTCATTTAAGATTTATTTCGTACACAAGATTTGATTTGTATTGTGTTGGGTTTTAAAATGGTACTTTAACAAAACCACAGTCAAGGGACAGCAAGTCCCTCCTCTTTATGGGAAAGGTTCCCTTATTGAAAGCAAGTAGTAAAGCTTATATACAAATGTACAACTTTCATCTTAAGGCTAGACTTCTGACATCTTGAAATGATTTTTACCAAAATAGCTTATCAATACAAACAAATGGAAGAACTAAAGAAAGGAAAGAGTAGAATATAATAGTACTTTCAGGAAATATAGATAGCAAAATATAACCTTATATGTATTGAGCAAAGGTGATACATAACAGAATCATTCTCATTCACAGCATAAGATATCATTCCATAGACACAAAGTTCTAGAAATCATATCAATAAGAATATTAAGTTTCTTATTACAAAAGATAAATGATCCATAGATTTCAGACAAGCAATAAGAGATAATAGATGAAGATAGAGAGAAAGGGGAAATTCTTCTGTATTGATTGCTTTCGATTCTATTTACACTTCAAAAGTATCAGATTCCAACAACTACAATGAGCCAAGCTCTTACATTTATAGATGAAGCAAAGAGAGGAGAAGAAGAGAAGGAAATAAATCTAATTTGGAAGCTCAACCACCAACCATCAATGCCCTGCAAATCTACCTACAATCTGTCAAGTCTAGTTTTGTATGTCTATTTGGTGCGTTAGAGAAGGAAGGATGGAAGATCGGATCAAATCTGATCTAGTTGAAGCAATCAGATCACATATTAATGGCATGAAATACATTTTCTAGATTCCTAGCCATCAAATCCTGTTAAAAATAATATTTTATGTTTCCATGGTGATAGGTGAGAGACAAGAAATCAGATCACATATTAACGACATGAAATACATTTTCTAGATTCCTAGACATCAAATCCTGTTGAAAATAATATTTTATGTTTCCATGGCGATAGGTGAGAGACTTGACACTGGAAAATGGTGAACGGATCATTAATGATGGCGGGTGAGTAGTAGGCGCTAGGAGCTCTCTGAAAAATCCTTTCAGGTCAATTTTGAGCTCTCGTTGAAATAATTGTTTATCTAAAGGTGCAAGGTTGAGTGTTTAACGCTTGCAATATTCAAAAGGGTCTATCCATACAAGGGCCACGTGGCAATGTTGCACATCTTAAGATTTCACCCCCTTGTTTTACTCCCCGAAGTTGCACCAAACTAACACGTGGCAAGATGAAACTCATTTGGGGACTGCCTCCAAATTTTAACCTTGAAGATATGCCAAGCTGACACATGGAAGCTTCCTTTGGCCTATCCCGAGCTTGGAATTTTCAATGGCCAGTGTCCCATTTTCAGACCTAGGACATGTGGAGGGTTGGTGCTAGTCAGGGTCTCTCTTTGGGCTGTGCCTTTGAAGTTGCACCGATGAGGCACATGGAGAGTCTGCGCTCACTTAGGATCCTACTTTGAACTTGGCCTTTAGAGGTGCATCATTGGGATGCGTGGAGGATTTTTTCGGCTCTTTATACTTAGCTAATTCAATGGTTGGATTTTTATTTTTGGACTCTTACCACGTGGAGGGTGTGTACATGTTTGGGGTCTATGTGTTTGTGTACCTCACCAAAAGTGCGTCGAAGAGACATGTGACACCTTCCGCGTTCTTTCTATACTTATTCAATTTGGGCCTCGATTGAACACTGTCTTTCTCCATTTTTCTCCTGCTGAGCTCTACTCACTTCCGAACTCATTTTTTGGGGTCAACTCGAGTCCACGCAATGGGCCAACCCTTCCATTCTTCCCTGTAAGATCACGTTTGACCAATTTTACCCACGGGAAAATTGGGAAAACACTTCTCTAACACCTCGGTCGTTTTCATGCCAAGCGAGAAAAACTAGATGCATCATATCATAGTTATTCATCATGATTTCACAAACATTGAATTTGAGCTATCCACATGTGAGAGATTTAGCTGAAGTGGGTTTGGGAAAACTTTTATATTTTGTGCCTTTTAGAGAAATGGCACTTCAGAACATTTTGACCCGCCCATCCGCTTTTGATATGGGCTCTCCACGTGTCTTCTCGAGTGTCGGCATGGCTCGAGTGACTTTATAAAATTTATGCCTTTCCGCAACAAAACCAAATTTCCAAAAGTGCTCCGATGACCCGCCTCCCTACTTTGACTTTTGATGCGGGCTCGATATTTGACATTTTCCCATCCCGACGGAGTCATGGCTCATTTTACAACTTTAATCCCTTTTGGAAATAAAACCAAATTTCCAAAAGTGCTCGATGACCCACCTCCCCACTTTGACTTTTGAAAATAGCCACGTGTCCCTTTGCGGGGCCAAAGTAATAATTTTTTTGCCACTTGATAATTTCAAAAAGCTAATCAGGATCTAGTGAAGACACGGGGGTAATTCAACCTTTTTGCAAATGTAAAAAAGTCACAAGTTCACAAAAAGACCCACCACACCTCATCTAATTAGAGGTGACCACGTATCCAAAAACACTGGAAAAGAATTTGTCGAGAAGACAACTGTAGAAAATGCGAGAGAAGGTGAAAAGTGCCACCATTCGTGCCTAAATCAAAGATTTTTCTACAAAATTATAAATGAAGGAATACATGGCTCGACGTAGTCCACGGCCATGAAAAATATTGATAAATTTCATGCATCCATACAAGGATATAGAAAAATGTTCCAAAATGCACAGACTAAGGAATTTTAAATGGAACTAGCGGGATTAAAAACCAAGTACCAACACTTGGGACCTGCAAATTCGTCTTTCACAAGAGGGGAATTTTAGGGCGACAACAGCTGGCTCTTTTTGGGGATGACTTGACTTGGACAAAGGAACGAGGCAAGACAAGAATCCAAGAAAACTCTGGGAAGGTAGACCAGTGCCTTTTCCATTGGGAAAATAGAGTTAAAGGAAAAACCAATACAGAAGACAACACACACGCAACAGGGAAAAGAAACAAACCAAAAAGGAAAGACCAAAAACAAAACATTGTACATAATATACAAAAGGACTGCCTAGTCACCTAGGACTTGAACAACTTCAAATACTACCCACTATAAGGAAGTGGGAGAGGAGATCCATCCATATAATCCAAATAGAAAGAGTTTTCTCCAAAGAAAGTGTTAATTTTGAAAAGACCAAGCCAAAGAGAATCAAACTTACCATGGCTTCCTCGAGGTTCATGTCTTTTCCCATAGCATAACAATGTCTCCCACATAAAAATATCTCGGGGTCTAGCTTTCTTATCAAACAAATATTTCACCTTTAGTTGATGAGTTGAGATTCTATCAAACACTTGCAACCTATCTTCATCTAGCTTCTAGAGATACATGATCCTCTTGTCTAAGGAACTGGTGAAACTTGTATCTTTAATAGCTTCATTAAGTGCAAGGCTAGCAATTCCACTTTATTCTTTGGCGGTTGATCTTCAACATCATACACCACCTGGAATGGAGACATCCCAATTGCTCTTTTGGGTGTAATTCATCTTCCCAGAGAGCATCATAGAGCTTTTTGTGCCAATTCCTTTCAGATTCATTAACAAGGTTCCGAACGATGGTTACTGCATTCTTATTTGTTGATTCTCGCTTTTCCATTCCCTTGAGGATAATAATCTGAAGAATGAGCAAGGGAAATTCCATAGCCATTGAAGAAATCCATCATCTTAAGAAGAAAAATTGGAAGCATTATCGGTCACAATCTTGTTTGGTACCCAAACCTTATCAAGATGTTCTCTTTGATGAAATTACACACTACTACGTAAGTAGTGATTTTGATTTGGAATAACCTCTACCCATTTTTGAAGTAATCTGTAGTAGTTAACAAATGATTATGTCTAGCAATGGAAGGTGGGTTAAGAGTTCCAATGAAATCCAATCCCCACTGTTGAAAAGGCTTATCAATCACTATTGGTTTGAGTGGTAAAGCAGCCAACTTAGGTATCCCAACAAAATTCTGATAGGCTTCACACTTACCTACCCATTTTGATGCATCTTTGAAAAATTTAGGCTAATAATACCCTACATGAAGGATCTTATGGGCAGTGAAAGAAGAAGAGAAATGCCCTCTATAAGCCTCGATCATCAAAATATGAAAAGAACTCTTCTATTGCTCTTTTTCCATGCATTTAAGGAATCTACCATCTATGTCTCACTTGAATAAAGCATTTTCCCATAATACATACTATACAAACATTATCTTAATAGCTCTCTTTTCCTTGGCACTCAAGTGGCATGAACACTCTCCATAAGTAATAAAATGTTTAATACCAGCATACCACTCATCTATTGAACTCGAGGAAGAGGACAACAGAACATCAACCGCTTCTTTGGACAATTCTACATCGGCGCCTTCAAGCAATAAGATCACATAAGCCTTTACCATAGACTAGCTTAGTTGGCTTGATATCAAGGTCATGTTCTTGGACTTTTCCTACCCAATTGCCTCTATTAAATCCAAACTCTTGTTGTGTAAGAATAGACTTGATGGTTATATCAAGTACACGAACAACAAAGTGAAAATTAAGAATATAAAAACAAAACTACTCAACAACTTTGACCACTGCAAAAGAATGTTTCTCCATCATAGTATATTTCAATTCATGAGCTTTCAGAACATAGCTCATGAAGGCAATTGGAATTTCATGATCCTTAAAAAAATTGAGTTAGCACAACACCCAAGGTACTTCTATAGCATAACAATAGATAATAAAATCTTTGCTAAAATCAGACATACTAAGATGGGGGTTCTAGCAATGGATTTATTGATACCTTTAAATGATTCTTTACCTTCAGAATTCTAACCAAAAATTTGTCTTTCCTTTTATCATGTGAGCAACACTCATAGTCATTCTGAAAAATATGGAATGAATCTCCTCGGGAAAGTTATCTCACAAAGAAAGAGTGAACATCCTTTTTCTTGTGGGAAGAGGAATCTCCTAGATTGCTTGAACTCTTTCTAGATCTATCTTGATCCCTTCTTTGGAAAAAATATGCCCCAACAACTTGCCTTTAGTAACACAAAAGACAAAATTCTTAGGATTGAGGAAGATACATATTCTCTACATTTTGAAGAATCAAGTTTCAGATGTCAAGATGATCTCGCCCTTATTTTGGAAAAAAATAGTCAAATCATCAAGGTACACAACAATACACTTTCCTTTAGACTTCCAAAATCTAAATCCATTTCCCTCTGGAAAGTGGCACCAACATTGATAAGACCAAATGGCATTCTCTTGTAGGAAAAGGTGCCCCAAGGGGTAGTAAAAGTAGTCTTGTGCTGATCTGGGGTACTAACTTCCACTTGATTGTATCTAGAGAATCCATCTAGCATAGACAACATCTCAAAGCCTGAGACATCTTGCAAAACTTGATCCATCATGGGGAGTGGATAGTTATCTTTTAGAGAGGCCTAATTCAAATTCCTGAAATCTACACAGATGCGAATCTCACCATTCTTCTTTCTGACAAGCACAATGTTGGCAATCCATGTCAAATGATGTAGAGGGAAAATAATATTGGCTTTTAGTAAATTCTAGATCTCTTGAAAAAAAGTATCAAAGCAACATTAGGATTTTACTTCCTTTTCTTCTCGCTTGAAAGGTTTGATCCTAGGATTCGTAGGGATATAGTGTTGTAAATATCTCCCCGGGTAGATATAGACAAGCAGAAGAATATGGAAATCAAAGAAACTCAGAGCCCGATATTTATTACGTCACCAACAGCCTAAGGCGTAGGTAGAAGGCGCACGTCAAAGAGTGTCGACATGAACAAGGATGCGCCAAGGCGCAGGTAGAAGAGTGTCGACATGAAAAATTTTGCGCCAAGGCACAGGTAGAAGGCGCACGTCAAAGAGTGTCGACATGAACAAGGATGTGCCAAGGCGTAGGTAGAAGAGTGTCGACATGAAAAAGTTTGCACCAAGGCATAGGTAGAAGGCACACATCAAATAGTGTCAACATGAAAATTTCACGCCAAGGCACACGTCAAAGAGTGTCGACACAAAAATTTTGCGCAAGGTGCGAGTAGAAGGCGCATGTCAAAGAGTGTCGACATGAACAAGGATGCGCCAAGGTGCAGGTAGAAGAGTGTCGACACAAAAATGTCGCGCCTAAGGCGTAGGTAGAAGGCACACATCAAATAGTTTCGACATGAAAATTTGCGCCAAGGCGCACGCCAAAGAGTGTCGACACGAAAAGTTCGCGCCAAGGTACACGTCATTAAAAGAGTGTCGACACGAAAAGTTCGTGCTGCGCAGCAGTGGTAGAAGGCGCACATCAAAGAGTGTCAAGCATGAAAAGGATGTGCCAAGGCATACGTAGAAGATGTTGACATGAAAAATTTCGTGCCTAAGGTGTAGGTAGAAGGCACACGTCAAAGAGTGTCGACACGAACAAGGATGCGCGAGGCATGGCTGTAGAAGAGTTTCGACACGAAAAGTTCACACCAAGGTGTAGGTAGAAGGTGCACGTCAAAGAGTTTTGACATGAACATGGATGCGCCTATGGCACACTTAAGACTATGATGACACGTAAATGGATGCGCCAAGGTGCACCTTCAGGGCGCAACATTTTGAGTGCCGACAGAAGCAAACCTCACCCCGGATATTCAAATGGCTATAAATTTTCATAGGAGCTTAGATTCACGCAAGGTTGGACTTTTGGAAAGCTTACAAGGTCCGTTGTCCAAATATGAATGGATATATTTAATTGGGTGGGAAAAAATTCTTAAAAATTCAAAATACAGTTTGCCACTATTGGGTTTGCTAGGGTTCTCACCTACCACCATAATGAGATGAATTAAATGCAACCTAGAGGTTGTTGGGGTAGTTTTTGAATTCTCTCTCTTTTCTCTCTCATTCTTCCTATAAATTTTAAGGAGGGGCTTCTTTCTAAAGATTGGACATTCTTATTTTTCCTCCCTCCCTTCTTCTCTTTGGCAGTGAATTTTGTGGAGTTCAAACCTCCCATCTAAAATCGTAATGCAACTTTGCCTCTTGGCATTTTGTAGTGTATTGTATCAATATTTTGAGAAAATAATGCATGTCCGTGATGGATGATTCTCAACCCTCTCTATGTTCATTTGCATCCTCCTAATCTTTCACCGTAAACTGGTTATCTATGCAAGATCTTGCATTACATGTTTATGGTTTGTGTTTATTGGCAAGACAGTGTTCTTCATTCCTCGGTGCATCACCTTTGTTAGTTTAGGTTTATTTTTATGCATTTTATTACCCCTGTCTCCTGGCAAGTTAGATTAGGTTCTTGAGTAAACCCTCCGCATTTTTATGTCTACATCTCGAATAGAGGAATAGGAAACTGCCTTCATTCGGAGAGCTTCCCGATTCACAAGGTCCCACACTTGGGAAAAGCTCCATGTTATGCAATCGCACCGAGAGTATCAACCCATCGAAAGTTCTGAGACATTGGGGGTGTTGTGATTTACCATCAATAGTTTTGGCATGCCCAGTGGGACCAAGAGGTCATTCCACAAGATTTGAAGGAATTTTCAAGAAATTTGGACTAAAAAATTGTAGGTTTTACAATTTCAGATTTTTCACCTTCCAGGCTGAACTTTGAAATCGATTTTCAAGGGCTTAACTTACTCAAAACAAGTCAAAATTTCACCAGTTGATAGATCGGGGGATAATATTCAAAAGGGTATTCTTATATTTTTGAGATTTTGACTTTCAAAATTTCATTTTTTTTAGTATTTCAGGTTTTCCTGTGTTGAGCATGTCCCAAGTTTCGACATGGTGTATTTCAGGTTTTGTAAGTTGCCTTACATGACCTAAGTTTTACTGTACCTTTTGGGGATTAGTAGCTACACAACAAAACCCGATAACCAAATTGAAGAACTATATCTTCTGGGTCCTTCAAGCTTTTAAATTCTATTTTTAATATTGTCAGGTTTGGTGTGTAACTTGGCAAAATCTAGCCTTTTGAGGCTCATTATCTAACACATCTGGCGACTTCAAGGGGTAGAATTCAGTGGTTTAGCAGCAATAGTTGCCCAGGTGCATGAGAAGAATTCAAACCAGGTCTGATACTTGAGAAGAGGGGTTATTTGTCCACTTACAACTATCACCAGGCAGAGGAAGGAGAGGAAGAGGACCATGAAGATCACCATCTCCACCTAACCGGACTTTGTCTACACCTCCACCTGGTAGACCTTTTCTCGCATCAACTAGAGTTCTTAGGCCAATCATAATGGCACATCTACCACCGAATCCCTTTGTCAATTTCACTGGTAGCAGCCCACTTGCCCTCAATGCACAAAATCCAGTTCCAATTGCAGCATTGAAGAACATTCCATTTTTCACTGGAGAAAATCATACCACTCCTGGTGATCATGTCAAAGACATTGCTAACGTTTGTGCAATCCATGAGATAAATGAAATGGATTTTATGTCAAATTGCTGGCATCTTCATTCAAAGGGAAGGCATTGCAATGGTTTAGGAGCCTTGGAGCCGGTTCTATCCAAAATTGGAATCAGTTATGCATAGTTCTCCATGAGTAGTTTGGGGAAAAGGGAGACAATTTGTCTCTACTAGAACAATTGACAACTATCAAGAGAGCTCCCAATGAGTAGCTGACTGACTTCAACTTCATATTTCAAAGGTCTTGGGATAGAATTCCAGTGGCCGTTAGGCCAACAGCTGAAGGTGCTTTCTATACTATCTTAAGGCTTTGAATTCTGATATTTCTATGTTAATTCAATCTATGGGAGGCACAACCTTACCTGCTGCTTATAGCATTGCCATTAGGGATGAAAACTGTCTTATTCAAGCTGGTAAGCTGGCTCCTAGGCCTCCCATGCCCTTGTACCCAAACTTAGAAAATCCAAGTACTAGTCAAGCACCCACTTTGGCTCCTATTCCCACTCCTAGAAATCAAAGTTCAAACGAAACTTCTACTTCATCCTCTACTCGCTTCAAATGAACTCCAAGAGGTCATGAAAAATTGTAAAATTTGGGAAATGAGCTGGTTACACTCAAGAGGCAGCAGGCCCAAGGTTTTAGACCTTCTTATCAGCCTCAAGCTCAACCTAATAGGAAACCATACCAGCCGAATAGGCCACCCAATCTAGCTGCAAATCAAAGCCAAGTAAGGCCTCCCGCCAATAGACCATTTCAGCCCTATAACCCCAATGTTGCATCTGCTTCTAAAGCATTAGTGCCAGTGCAAAACAACATAGCTCAAGAGTATGATTGGTGTTTCCCATGCAATGAACCTCACAACCAATCTATGTGCTTCAATGGTGCTTTGAACCAAGCTTGATGGTGACAACATCGGCGTAGATGGTGAAGTGAGTCAAAAACAAATCAGCATCAAAGGACATCTCAACAAAACAAAGCTCCAAATGATACCACACTTGTGAATTGGCAAGCTGAGGATTTTTTTGGCATGAATCAAACAATTTCTCAGAGTGTAGCAGCTAACACAAGATCAAAGAAGAGGAATATTGGTGAAGGGAAGTCATTGGCTCCAAGTGATCTACAACCTTCCATCACTCCACAAGGTGTTGGTAAGAAAATACAGTTCCAAACACGCAAAGCAGCCCGGACCACCTTCTAAACCAACTCAAATGCCAATTTGTTGCTACCCATTCACAAGAAAGGAATGTGCACCTAAAGGACAGCAAAGAGATCTTTCATCCCCATTTAGCATCATTGATCAAATGAAGAAGAAAAATGTGAATATATCAATGTGGGAATCTTTATCCATCCCAAAGTAAAGAGATCTTCTACAAGCTGCCATGAAGAATTGCTCAACTGAACAACCAAAGAGTCCATATGTGAGAGAATGTCCTCACAAATGCTGCCGCTCATCCCGAAGGGAGTTATGAAGGACCAAAAGGTAAAATTTTGAAGTCCCCTCGCATTCTATGTTTCATTAATCATTAGCAATAAACTAGTACACAATTGCATGATTGATTGGGGCCAAGTAGTTCTATCATGCCCAAGCAAATAGTTGATCACTGGTCTCCAATATGAAGTCATATCAAAGGGGTAGTGTAATTGGATGGGACATGAGTAAGAGAACGGTGGGAGTGATTAAATTTTGAATCTTACCTTGCATGCATGCCCCAACGTTATCGTTTTACAAGATGTATCAGTGATAGATTTGCCACCACTATTTTCCCTATGCTTATCAAGGGATTTCACAGCTAGAATTGGAGGCTAATTATCTCATTTGGTCACACATGTTGTTGAGAACAAGATATGGTACTAAGGTCACAATCAGATCTAGACCAATTGTAAACTTTCATACTTGAGCCTCATACTCCAAGCCAAATCAATGCCAACTATTCAAAGCATTTGATCAAGAAGATTAACACCAAAGTTGGAAACATCCTAGATTTGACTCTAGATGAATGGGCAAGTAAGGTACATGCTTTTGATCCCTACCAAGAAATAGAAGAATCGAGCTAGGAGTCTATTGCATACATGAAGAAAACTAGCCTATTCCCAAAGATCACCAAACCAGACCATAAGGATGACAATGAGGTATGGCAGTTATTTTTGATGGATCAAGGAGTAGGCAAGGTGTAGGAGGAGGAGCTATGCTTGTTTCACCTCAAGGCATCAAATATTATTCAACTTTCCGTTTCCAGTTTTCCTGTTCAAACAACACAGTTGAATATGAGGCCTTGATTCATGGACTTCATTGGCCCAGGAAAAAGGGCATAAAGAACTTACAGGTGTTTGGAGATAGTGAGCTAATCGTCAATCAAGTCAGGGGAAAACATGCTACAAAGAATGAACTGTTGAAGAAATACAAGAATAGGGTGTGGGACCTCATTGAGGATTTGAAGCTTTCAACATCGTGTCCATACCTAGGAAGAAAAATGAAGCTGCAAATAGGCTCGGCAGAGTTGGAGCAATGTTTGATGTGGTTGACAACATCAAAAGGAAAAAATGCAGCCACATATCCATGTGATTGTGAGGCCAGCAGTTCCAGATAATAAAGAGCAGGGTGGCAGGTGTTTGAGAATGATCAACAAATCATCAATTTTTTGCAAGAAGAGGCTAAATTCTTAGCTAGGAATTAAGAAGTTAGAGCAAAGAAGATGGGGATCAAGTAGTGCAGTTGCAGAAAAATAAGCTTCCCAAGGGTTTAGTAACATTGGAGTCTATCTTCAACCCTAACGACTAGTTCCGTAAGGAAAAGGCTAACATACAGGTCAAGAGAGAAGATTCAGAGCCAATTCCGGTTGGGGAAGGCAAAACACTTCAAATTGGCAAAGTGGCCACTGAGCAGGAGAAATCAGATTTCATACAACTTTGCCAAGAATTTCTAGATGTCTTCGCTTGGAGCTATGAAGACTTGAGAGGTTTCAATCAAGTTGGCACAACATACCATAGAATTGGATCTAGATGCTAAGCCCATCAGGCAGAAGTAGAGACCAGTCAACCCTCACATTGAGCCTCTAATGAAGAAAGAGTTAAACAAGCTAATAGAGGCAAGCATTATATTTCCAATCAAGCACTCAAGCTGGGTTGCAAACTTGGTTCTAGTCAGAAGAAGAGCGGAGAAATCAGGTTATGTGTGGACTTCTGAGACCTCAATAGGGCATCTCTCAAAGACCATTACCCACTTCCTTCAATGGAACAAATATTGCAAGTGGTGTCCGGTTCGGAAAGGTTCTCTCTCCTAGATGGCTATTCGGGGTATAATCAGATAATGGTGAAAGAAGATGACCAGTTCAAGACGGATTTCACCACCAAATGGGGCACCTATGCCTACAAGAAGATGCCATTTGGGCTATCAAATGTCAGCCACTTTCCAAAGGGCAATGGATATGGCATTCAAAGGATTGATCAATAAAATAGTTCTAATATATCTTGATGACATCACTATATTCTCCAAAAATGCAGTGGATCACCTCTTTCATTTGAGGCAAGTATTTTGAGGTGTAGAAGATTTGGGGTATCATTGAATCCCAAAAAATGCATATTCTTGGCTCACAAGAGAAAACTTCGGGCCATATTGTTTCAAAGGAGGGATTGATGATTGACCTAGAAAGAGTTGAAGCAATTCGAGTGTTGCCATTGCCAAGTCATAAGAAGGCTCTTCAAAGATTCTTGGGAAGGATCAATTTTGTCCGCAGGTTTGTTCCAAACTTTGCAACTCTCGTAAAGCCAATAACGCTTGATGTTGAAGAAGAGCATGGAATTTAAGTGGACATCTCAAGGCAAGGCAAGTTTTGAGGCAATAAAAGAGGCTATATCTCAAGCTCTAACTCTCGTCAATCTAGACTTCTCTAAGGGCTTCATGCTATATGCCTTCAAAGTGATGGAGACACCATTTCGCAATCCGTACAACGAAACAAGGAAGGATTAGAACAACCAGCTTGCTTTCTTTAGTAAAGGCTTGGAGGAATACGAAAATAGGCACTCTTTTCATTGAAAAGCATGTCCTCAGTGATGAGGAGCTTAAAGAAATTCAAGCACCTAGTCTCAAACAACAAGATCCAATTATTGGTCTCTCATGCGAGAGTCAAGGACTTCCTTCTAAACAAGGATTTCAATGAGAAACATGTAAGATGAATAACCCGTGTCATGGAATATGACATCGAGATCGTGGTCACAAAACTAGTACGTGGAAAAGGAATATGTGAACAACTAGCTTTGAGTTGGCAAGTTGAAGTAGGTGATGAAAAAGAGACTGTCTTAGTACTACATGATGGTCAAGAACAGGAAAATGATGACGTGCCTGCTCCTTGTTGGACTCATAATATGATACACTTCCTATAGATAGGCCTATGCCCTCTAGAAATGAGCAAAGAAAAGAGGGATACTTCAGATTACAAGCCATTCCATATGTGCTTGTTGATGGTGTTTTGTTTAAAAAGACATCAATGGAGTTCTATTGAGGTGCATTGGGATAGGTCAAATTGAGAGGGTGTTACAAGATTTTCATGATGGAGATTCTGGAGGACATTTCACCCCACACTGTAATAACTTTCAAGATATTGAAGGCAGGGTATTATTGGCCCACAAAGTGTTCAAGGATCGCTATTCATGGATAAGGAAGTGCAAGAAATGTGCACTCTTCATAGGTAAAGAAAGACTAGAAGACTTCCATGCACCCAATTTTGGTTGACCAACCATTTATGCAATGGGGATTGACTTCATTGGGGTCATAAATATAAACTCAAGCCAAGGCCACAAGTGGATTCTCACGCAACGGACTATTTCACTAAGTGGATCAAGGTAGCGCCAAAGAAGCAAATGAGTCTAACATACTAGAATTTTATGAAGGAATAGTGACTGTGTTCGGTGCAAAGCAACCACTATCATATCAGACAATGCATTAGCATTCATAGGTTCCAAGATTATAGAATGGGCTATCAAGAATGGAATCTATTTGAGCACCTCTTCAAATTATTACCCGCAGGGTAATGGACAGGCAGAGTCCACGAACAAGAATTTGCTAAGAATCATCAGAAGGACTCTGGATGAAAACCAAAGGACATGGCATACCAAGCTAAAATCAGCATTATGGGCTGACAGGATAACGCCAAAGAGATCTATAGGTAATTCTCCCTACAAGTTGGTCTATGGGAAAGAGGCAATATTGCCTATATCATTAGAATTGCCAACATTGGAGCTCATGAAGCAGTTGGAGTTGTCTGAGTTTGAACCAATGGAGGCCAGGTATGCAGAGTTGATGGAATTGGAAGAAATAAGAGAACATGCAGTTCTGATGATTGAAAAGGATCAAGCCTTAGTAAAAAGATGGTTTGATAAGAAGGCAAGAGCAAGGACCTTCTAGGAAGGGGACCTAGTTCTGAAATGGGATGCAGATCGGGCAAAACTAGGAAAGCATTCCAAGTTTGATGCCATTTGGAGTGGCCCCTACATGGTCACGGGATGTAAAAGTAGTAATGCCTTCTAATTGTCTACATTGGATGGAGAAGAACTCCCGATTCTAGTTAATGGAATCTACCTTAAACATTGCTACTAAAAGGAAAAGGTTTACCCTTGTAAATATTAGCCTAGATTTCAAATTCCTCTAAGTGTGTATGCACATTGTCTTGTTATAGTTAGGTTTCAATTTCCCTAAGTGCTTCAGCACAGGTTTTGTTTCTCTCAGGTTGATTTTCTACAGTTCAGCATGCTCTCAAAAAGGAGTTGCAGTAAGATCATGCTTGGGATTAGATATCATGATGGTTTCAAGTTATTGCTTATGACTCCATGCCTAATGGATTGCTAAAAGGCCACTGATCTTCTACCTAGCAGGCAGGTGATCCCGTTGAGCTGCCAAATTGTTGTAAATATCTCCCTCGTAGATATAGACAAGCAGAATAATATGGAAATCAAAGAAACTTAGAACCTGATATTTATTACGTCACCAACAGCCTCAAGGCGCAGTGTAGAGAAGGCGCACGTCAAAGAGTGTTGACATGAACAAGGATGCGCCAAGGCACAGGTAGAAGAGTGTCGACACGGAAAATTTCACACTAAGGCGCAGGTAGAAGGTGCATGTCAAAGAGTGTCGACATGAAAAAGGATGCGCCGAGGCATAGGTAGAAGAGTGTCGACATTTAAAATTTTTGTGCCAAGGCACGTGTAGAAGGCACACGTCAAAGAGTGTCGACATGAAAATTTTTGTACCAAGGCGAACATCAAAGAGTTTCGACATGAAAAAGTTCGCACTAAGGCGGAGGTAGAAGGTCCACGCCAAAGAGTGTCAACATGAAGAAGGATACACCAAGGCGCAGTAGAAGAGTGTCGACATGAAAAGTTCACGCCTAAGGCGCAGTAGAAGGTGCACGCCAAAGAGTGTTGACATGAAAATTTTCACGCCAAGGCGCACGTTAAAGAGTGTCGACATGAAAAAGTTTGTGCCAAGGTGCATGTCAAAGAGTGTTGACACAAAAAGTTTACGCCAAGGTACAGGTAGAAGGTGCACGTCAAAGAGTGTCGACATGAACATGGATGCGCCAAGGCACAGTAGAAGAGTGTCGATATTAAAAAGGTTCGCACCTATGGCGCAAGTAGAAGGCACACGCCAAAGAGTTTTGACATGAACAAGGATGCACCAAGGCGTAGGTAGAAGGAGCACATCAAAGAGTGTCGACATGAACATGGATGCACCTCTGGTGCACTTAAGAGTATGATGACACGCAAATGGATGTGCCAAGGCACACCTTCAGGAGGCACAACATTTTGAGCGCTGACAGAAGCAAACCCCGACCTGTATATTTAGATGGACATAACTTTTCATAGGAGCTCGGATTCACACAAGGTTGGACTTTTGGATATCTTTAATTGGGTGGGAAAAATTCTTAAAAATACAAAATATAGTTCGCCACTATGGGTTTGCTAGGGTTCTCACCTACCACCATAATGAGATGAATTAAATGTAACCTAGAGGTGGTTGGGGTAGTTTTTGAATTCCTCTCTCTTTCTCGTTTCATTCTTCCTATAAATTTTAAGGAGGGGATTATTTCTAAACATTGGACATTCTTGTTTTTCCCTCCCTTCTTCTCTTTGGTCGGTGAATTTTGTGGAGTTCAAACCTCCCATCTAAAACTCAGTAATGAAACTTTGCCTCTTGGCATTTTGTAGTGTATTGTATCAATCTTTGGAGCAAATAATGCATGTCTCGTGGATGATTCTCAACCCTCTCTATGTTCATTCGCATCCTCCCGATCTTTCACCGCAAACCTCCGGTTATCTCGTGCATGATCTTGCATTACATTTTTATGGTTTGTGTTTATTGGCAAGACAGTGTTCTTCATTCCTGCATCACCTTTGTTAGTTTAGGTTTATTTTTATGCATTTTCTTACCCTATCTCCTTGGCAAGTTAGATTAGGTTCTTGATTAAACCCTCTGCGCATTTTTATGTGTGCATCTCAACAGAGGAATAGGAACCGGCCTTCATCCGGAGAGCTTTCCCAATTCACAAGGTCCCACACTTGGTAAATGCTCCCCGTTATGCAATCGCACTCGAGAGTCTCAACCCATCGAGTTGCAGCATTCCAGGTGCCGTGATTTGCCAATCAACAAGTGTTGCATCTCCTTTGGTTGAAAATTTTTAAGATCTTCATATGAATAGGAAAGAACATCGACATACTTTTTAATAGGTTTATTGCTTTCTTTTTCTCTTCTTTAGTGCAACATTTTCCAATATTCACCACCCTAGGTTCATCATTGTTTCCAATATTGACCTTCTCATACTCAATGATTTTGAGTCCCTTAAGAAGCTTCATATTTGATGAACCTATCATGTTTTTCAAACAAATATTTGAAACTCACCAGCCCTTTAGGGATCTTGTTACCTTTCAATTTGATGCAGCCATCTTGATCCATATCTTCCTTAATATCACCTTCATTATAGGATACACACTCTCTAGGAAAAGTCTCACTTCCTTCAAAATATAGCTGGTTGAAGTTGTCCTTAAGCTCCAAGAATGAGAGAAAGTGTTGATCATCATTGAAAACCGCCAATTACTTGCAATATCCGGTACACTCGGGCCTATGAATCATTTCAATGGTAAATTTCTCTTGAGATAAATCTAGGTGAGGAATCAACATAGATCCTGAGACTACTAGAGAATTAGCTCTAGTATTCTTATCTCTTGGAACAACTTCAATGAAGAAAGCATAAAAACTCAATGGAATCCCAAACAAGATCTCTATAATTTTTCAATCTCCTATTCTTGACTTGGTAAAGATCCCTTCACCTCGCTTTCACACTCAACTTTGCATCACCATGAGCATGAAGATTCTTTACTCCTATTTCTTTTTCCATGCTCAACCCAAGGATGAGAGCCTCATACTTAGCAGTATTATTTGTATTTTCAAAATGAAGCTTGAAATAAAATGGATGAATCTTAACTTCTCAAGATATTAACACCACACTAGCTCCGTAACTAGTCAAGAGTAGCTTCCATCAAACTCCAAAGTCCAAATGCCATTTGGATCATGAATCACTCCCTTAGGAAGATTTACCTCATCCATTGACATGATCATATAGTTTCCATGCCCTATATCTTCATAGAGTATTTATTCTTTTCGATCATCACTGCCTTTTACACAATATACTTAGTTTTCTTTTCTGGTAACAAATTTCTTATTTTTCCATTGACCGGGATCAAAGCATGTGACCAATCCATCGGAATTTCACCTCTTTCCTCTTTACAAAAATTCCTACTCAAAGAACATACCATATGAAGGAGGAATATCAAAGAACCAAAATAGTGGTTGTAACCCTTTTCTTTAGAAAATCGGCAAATGGTTCTTGTGCATCTTTAATCCTCCCAACCAAAGGAACTTCTCTACTTTCCATGGAATAGTAGGAACCAAAGGTATGTGTTAGAGTCAAGCCCAAAGCATGAGATACTTTTGCAGGCATTACATTGTCTGATGCTCTTGAGTCTATAACATAATTACTAAGTTTATGGCCAGCTATGAGGAGAGTCACATAGAATGGTTCAATTTTCTCATTAGGGGAAGTGACTGTAGCCACAAGGCTTAGTTGAGGTGAGGAAGAGGGAGTGGGAAAATGAACTTTAGAAGTATTGGATGAGTCTTTGGCTTTGGAATTGACAAAGTTTACCATTTTAGCAAAGGATTTTAGATGTGTTTGGTAAAAATTTTCCTCTAAAATTTGTATTTTTGTCTTTTTGAGGTGATAAATGATATCAAAAGACCTGGAGGTGGATGGGGCATCACTACTAGGAACAGGAGAACCTTTTGATTTATCAACTTTAGGATTTGAAGGACAAGAAGTTTTTGAAACAGAGGTAGAAGGAGGAGGATTAGCATTACTCACCTTTTACGTGGAGGTTGTGGGAATAGGATCTCCTCTTCTTGTAACCACTAGAATAGTTATAGGAAACTCCTTGGATTTCTTAGTGGGATGCTTCACTTTTTCTTTCGTTTGTTTCTCCTGAGTCATAAGAACATATAATTCACTATTCATCTCTTCGACTCTTTCATCATATTCATCTTCATCATCCATACCTTCAGTGGTAAGGAAATGAACTTGAGATCCACCAAGCTCCTCCGGTTCTTCATTAACCTCTTTTCTCCGGTTCTTCATAGAGTTCATTAAACTCCCATCATCATGTTCTTGAACTTTGCAAGTTGCATTGACTTGAACCTTGATAGTTGGGCCTTCAATAGCCAATTTATTCTCGAAAGCAGGAGGTAACCAATTCCTAGGCTGAAAATTCCTTCTTGGAATATCTTGATAAGGAGTATGTTGATCCAATTGCTTTTTGATGGCAATGAGATCATTTGCCAACTTCTACACTAACTGATCTGAATTGGCTCCAAGAGAGGAAGAGGAGGATGATTTAGACTTTGAGGGTTCTCTTTTCAATTTACTAGACATGATTAAATCATCCTCAACGGTGACAACCAAATGTTGATCAAAGCATCCGAGTTGCAAGGTTAGCTCTCCTTAGTGCATAGCTTACTTTGTGTGTAATCGGGAATTGAGGAAGAAGAGTTTTTGGATTTTATCTACAGGATGAGTGTTCTATGGAATTTTAAGATTGATCTTGTTGAATTTGGCCACAAATTTTCTCATTGGCTCATGTGGTTCCTTCTTGATATGAGAAATTTGAGCCAAGAGATCATGCACATCTTCTCGTAAGGTTTGAAATGTTGCTCAAACTCGAAGTTGTTAAGGTGGTCCAATTAGTAATTGACCCCAAAGAGGGAAGATGATAGAATAAATCATAAAATAATCTCGCAATGTTTCTACAAATATCCTGACAGAAACATCTTCATGCTCAATCCCAAGAATCCCACATGCAACACTGAAGGCTGCAATGTGTTCATCTGGGTGTACCTTCCCATCACCTCAAAATTTAGGAAAACCTTTCCTACTACTCTTGGGTAACTCATGTAATGGTTGAGGAAGAGAAAGAGGCCCAATCCATTGTCCCCAAGGCAGAGGTGTTGCCATCTATGGGAAGATTTTCTAAAGGGGAACTAAAACACCAGCAAGTATCAGAGCAAGAAGATTAGGGCTGAGTTGTTCTGGAGGAATTTTATTCTTGGAATTTCTATCTTTAACAAGAGGTGTGCTTGCAGAATGAGTTCCTTTATTCCTTCTTGTTGGAAGAAGAGAGAATTTTTGTTGCTCCAGAAGTTGAAAATGAGAATCTTCAACCCCGAGAGATTTCTTCCCACATGTATATTGTAGAGTCACCAGACCAAAAAAATTATCTTGAAGTTGTTTTAGAAAGGGATACGTTGAAATGAAATCCCCAAAGTGGATTCGCCAAAAAATGTTGGGTTTTAAAATGGTACTTTAACGAAACCACAATTAGGGGATAGGAAGTCCCTCCTCTTTATGGGAGAGGTTCCCTTATTGACAAAGAAGTTAAAGAAATATTATATACAAATTTACAAATTTCATCTTAAGGCTGGAATTCTAACATCTTGAAATGCTTTTTACCTAAATATCTTATCAATACAAACAAATGGAAGAACTGAAGAAAGGAAAGAGAAAAATATAACAAGTATTTTTAGGAAATATAGATAACATACTATAAATTTATACGTACTAAGAAAAGGTGATACACGACAAAATAATTTTATTCACACCATAAGATATCATTTGATAAACACAAATTTCTATAAATCATATCCATAAGAACACATAGTTTCTTATTACAGAGGATAAATGATCCATAGATTTCAAGCAAGCAAGAAAAGACTATATATAAGATAGAGAGAAAGGAGAAATTCTTCCGTATTGATTACTTTCGATTCTATTTACACTTCAAAAGTATTAGAGTCCAATAAGTACAATGAGCCAAGCTCTTAAATTTATAGATGAAGAGAAGAGAGGAGAAGAAGAGAAGAAAATAAATCTAATTTGGAAGCTCAACCACTAACCATCAATGCCCGTAAAATCAGCCTACAATCTGGCCAAGTCCGGTTCTCCATATCTATTTGATGTGGAGGAGAAGGAAGGATGGAAGTGTTGGTGCTCATCTTGATCTCACACCATTTTTCCCTAATTTCTTCAAAATCCACAGTGCTCTATCATTTTTCCAATTTTTCCCTGACCATGGAAGCTTGAGAATGATCAATTTATATTTGTATTCCTTTGAAAATCCAAATCCATGGTGAAAGATGCTCGAAACCATGATTCACTTGGTTTTGTTTCAAAAATATTAATCCTTAGTGAAAAATCAGGTTCTAGGCATGAATGGTGTATTTATATGTTTTTGATTTTACCGACAGAGTCCTTTTTCCTATCAAAATTATTCCTCAAACATTCAGTGGTCATTTGTCTTTTCAAGTTGGATAGGGGATGGAAATGTTTTAAATTTTCTCTTTTTCTTTTTGGCAAAAAGGAAAATTTGGTCCCGTAGCTCCGCTCAATTCTGATTGGTTCTTTTAGTACTTACGTGGCTTCTTCTAATTAGATGGGGTGTGAAGGGTTTTTTTTTGAACTTGTTCTTTTTGGCTACTTTGACAAAAAGTTTGAACCTCGCTTCGCAGCCCCATCATGCTTTGATTAAAGAAAAAAGTTAAGTAGCATGGAAAAAGTCTTACTTTGACCCCATAAAAGGACACATGGTAAGGTTAAAGGTGGAGATGTGGACCTTTGGAAGCAGGTTGGATATTTTACCCTTTTGGAAAAAGGAGTAAAATTCTAAAATGGAAGCGCCCTGCCAAATCATTTTGAAGCCTTATAGGTTCTTGAAATTGCGCCATGAAAACACGTAGAGGCTTCCTCCGTGTCTTCCCATACTTAGTCTTTTTCAAAATGTTTTGAGAGGCCTGGGACATGTGGTGAGCCCATGCTCATTTAAGGTCTCAACTTTTGGGGACCATCTCAAGATGCACCATTGTGACACATGGTAGTTTGAAAATTCAAAGAGGTAGGGAAGCAAACCATCGGAGGCAACTTGGATTTTTGCCTCTTATCATCAAAAGGATTAAAGTATCAAAATGGCATGCAAGCTCGACAAGGAGGTAAAGGTTGGAGTATAAAATGTCAAGAGGTGGGGAGGCAGGCCATCAGGGGAAACTTGGATTTTTGCCCTTGATATTTAAAAGACTAAAATCATCAAAATGACATGGGCCCGATAGAGAAAGGTCAAAACTTATTCCAGTTAATGATGAAGGTGCAGATTTTTGGGGGTAAATTGGAAAATTTTCCTTTTGTGGAAAAAGTAGTTAAAAGTGTAAAAGGAAGCGTGCTTCCACTGAGACCCACATTGGGACACGTGTCAAGCCCAAATTTTTAGGGGTGGGGTTGTGGGGAAAACTTGGAAAATTTTTCCTTTTCCAAAAAGAGGTGAAATAGTAGAATTTGGTCATGGTTCCTTTGGGACCCACCTTAGGACACGTGTTAGGCTCATTTCTCAAGGGTAGAGGTGTGGAAAAATGTGAAAATTTTACATTTTTCCAAAAGTTGTAAAAGGAAAAGGGAACCCGCAAGCCCATTTTAAAATGGATCTCCCACGTGGATGGTCCAAATTCAAAATAGAAATCAATGGCAGTTGTGCATTAGTATCTCGATTTTCCTGCCATTTTCACTCCGAGCTCCCGGAGATGCAAGTCCTCATGGATTCTAGATATTTATTGCACACCAAATAGGGAAGAGGAGTTAATTTGATATCTAAGTTTGGTGAGGAAGATATGGGGACATATTTTTCCATTAAGATGAGATCTCGACCTCCGGGGCTCGATCTAGTCTTCCATTTTTCATTCCCGAGAATGCAAAGAACCAGATTTGATAGATTAGGGGCAGAAGTGGTTGGTGAGTAGAGGGAAGAGTGGTCTACCAGAAGAAGGAATTAAATGATGGAAATATTTGGAGAGATCCACTCCCTAGGAACCTGATAACTTTTTACAGATTGATTCTAGGAATCACGATCGGGATCATGGCGAGCACTGTTGCACTCAGTGATTTGGATTTTGGGGGAAAACTTTGTTTAAAAATGTTATAAATTGCATGAATTTATCATGTAAATGGTTGGAGTGTTAGAGGTCAAGACTGATTTTTCTAAGAGAAAACTTGATAGAACCCGTCCTTCTAAGAAATCATCTAAAGAAACTTGTTTATCTCCTTTGTGTTAAATTTGATCATGTCAAGGTGGTTGCGAGTGTACTGACCATTGACAAGCTCTGAGATTGTTCTATAAACTTTCCCCTGCTGATAAATTTAATCAAACTTGAGTTAATCTATGTTATTTTTGGGAAAAATTTGTGTTTTCTTCATTCCTAAATGTTTGCAAGTAGTTTTCTTGTTCCTGTTGCAATCTTACATTGAAATATTTGTGAATCACACAAGATCTTATCCTTGTGATAGTTTTGTGGAATTTGTAATTTCATTTATCAGAAGAGATTTCATTTGATAATGAAATAAACAAATTTAAAATCACTGTGACTCCTAGCATGACTATAAGATTGTTTGTTAGCCTTTGAGGGTATCTTAGGCATGATGAAACAGAGGTTGATAATGTTTAGTTAATTTTTCCAATTTGAGCCTTCATTTTGGATCCTTGAAGTTTGTGTGAAAGTGTTGATCTGGGCCTCCATTGAAGCACATATTTCTGGTTAAAGGAACATCCTAGCTATCCTAAAGCATTATGTTGTTCAAGCTCTCCATTTTTGTAAAATTTCTCAAGAATCTAGTGAATCAAGTTCATTTCTACCTCACCTCCCACCAAAAATTTATTTGAAAACAACCAATCATACCCATACTACCCTTGCTTGTCATGTTTGTATATACAAGTGCATAATTTTTACTACCAAAACATGTAGAAAAAATCAGGTTTTCATTGTCTTAGTGGCTCGAACCTTTCTTAGAAAATATCTCCATTACCTAGAGTGAAAGCTCATGAGAGTTAGGTTTTGTTGCATTGATCATATTTTATTTAAGGTCTTCTTAATAATTTCACAAGGAAGGATATCTCCATCTCCTCCACAAACAACAGCAGAGCTACAAAAGGGTGTCCTCTCACCCTGGTTGAAAGGCACAACCATAAAGTAGTGAGGATAGGTCAAATCCTCTTGAGGGTGCTACCCATTTATCCACATCTGAGTGACAAAGAGAAAGCTATGTTTCATCCCCAACTACAAAATGACACACTACATGCTCTGCTTGTCTCTAAGCTTCCTGCCAAACCTGTGATGTTTCTCAAAGCTTCGAGGGAGAATCAATTTGGGTACCAACACCCGATTGTGCCGTTTCTGGGATATAGTGGTTATAGTTCATATTCAGACCCTGGTAAACACTTCTTATATGCTCTAAGTACTAATACATTTTTTCAAACATCATCTTGTGTTCGGGCTGTAAGAAGTATTCAAGGTTGTAAGTGTTGTGTGTAATTATTTTGGTTTCCACACTAAGTGCATTAGCTTTCATTGATAGATCCTGGGTAACGAAAAGTCAGATCATCCCATTTATAGTTTCTAGTTTTGACAAACATTTGACAAAGCATATTTTAGTGCATTTACACAACTAAGGTGGAAATCCTTAGTGGTGACTCGTGTTGATTTTATTTTTATAAGCACAAAGTTGTCTTAACCTCTTTCAAGTGAGATTTGTTACTAATATTTGCAAAGTGGAAGGAATAAGATCTTTCTTTGCAAGGGATCTTGCTAGGAAATTATTTCTAGATGTAGGAAAAAATAAATTCAGAAGGAATAAAATCCACGAAGATTTGTTTGAGATCGTTAGACATGAAAAGGGATCTCCATTGATTAAAGTGATCGGCCTATTAGTGAAGACGCCATTCAAGTAATTTGAATCAAGTAGCCTCTTTGTGGAACTGAATTCTCCAACTGGAGAGGGGCCTTCATTTGATTTTAGAAAGTTTTCTTCTCATTGTGCCCCTGTCTTTCCGAAGTTGATAGGGTTTTCCAAGAAAAAAGGCCTTTAGGGGATATCCATTTTGAAAGTTATACTCCTGTGTTTCAAATACCCTCTGCCCCTTATCAATTTGTCTCCCCTCCAGGGTCACCTCCTCAAAACAACATGGCCTTGCCCCCACCTAGACCTCCATTTGTTGTAAACACCTTTGGTCCTATAAATTTTACAGGGATGACTAGTTATCCAAATGCAGTTCCCAGGATGTAAGAAATAGATTACCAAAGTTCCAAGGAAACAATATTATAACTAGTGATCAACATCTAAATATTTTTATCAATATGATGGAAGACTTTGAGATTGAACATGAAGATGTATATATCAAATTGTTTATCCATACTTTGGAAGAGGATGTAAGGGACTGGTATAAAGCTTTTCCAGATAATTCCATTGATTCTTGGACAGAGATGAACAATGCATTTAGATTGTAGTATGGTGATAGAACTGACCCTAGGTTTCTTCTATCATAATTTGAAAACATCAAGAATAATCCTAATGAGTCAGTACATGATTTCAACACAAGGTTTAACAAGACCTTGAGGATATTGCCTGTTAGCTTAAGGCCATGTGATGAATCATGTTTGATCAAATATTCATATGCATTTGATAAAAAGGTTTCTTATTACTTGAGGGACAAAAACCCTACTAATTTGAGGTAGGCCTTCACCATGGCTCTGCAAATAGAGAACAACATCAAGGCAATTGGAAATCCTCCAAAAAGGGAGGGTGTAAAAATAATTAACCCAAAAAAGCCTCAAACAAGTAAGGCTACTGATTTGGAGGAAGTTGTGAAAACTTTGGCAGGGGTTGTCAAAGAAATATCATACAAATTAGCCCAGGGCAAAAAAGGAATTTGGGAGCAGAGTTCACAAGGTCAGTACAAGCAACAAGGCCAAGACAAGTTTACAAATCATCATAGAAATGATCAGAGATCTGATGACAGAGGCAAGGGACCTATTGGATTTGGAAATAAATAGTCCTAGGCTAGGGAAAATAGAATGGTTCCTGATCCTTTGGCTGCCAGAGTTGTTGTTGTGGAGGAGATAGATGTCATTGATTGGTGTGATAGATGTTTCATGCCCCATGCTCCATGTGAGGAAGATCAGCAAGAAGAAGAAGATGATGATGATAATGATGATGATGTTTGCATGATGGGTTGCTCCATGAGCTCACAACAAGGAGCAACTTCAACTGAAGTAATAAGTGCTAGAACACTGCTAATTTTTGGGATTGCATCCATCAGGTACCTATTATTCCTCCCTCTCATACTTTAGAAGTAGATATTGTACAAGCTTTTGAATTTCCCAATAATGAATTTGAATATTTAAGAGATTTAATGATAAAGAAGTATGATGGAGGAATCCCATCTGAGGAGGATAGGAAGTTGTTGATGAATGTTGTTGTTTCCTAAGAGAAGGAGTATAATACAAGAAGTAGGGTTGTTAAAGGAATAGGGCCTCAAGCCAAACTCCATTAATTTCAAATATTCCTAAAAAATCCTAAGAAAGATGCATCTGAAAAAAGGGCCTTGTTGTCCCAAACAAAACTCACACCCTCCTCATGCCCAAGCTATCAAAAATCTTGTGCCATCTAATGAGTGTGTCAACCTTCCTTCCAATGTTCCTTGCCAAAGTCTATCCCTTATGATATTGCCCAAGTCTTGAGTCAGATCAAGATCTCAGTCCCAATTGTTGAGTTTCTTAGGATTCTGAGCACAAGAAGAGGGTATTGGAGTATTTTGGATTAAAAGAAGAGAAGGGTGCCCTGTGCAGAAATGTAAATATTATGGAGACTCCTCCAATCATTGAAGAACTAGAAGCACCACCAGCAAGATCGAAGATCTCGGATGAACTACCTAAGGTTTATTTGGGGACATCCTTGGTAGATTCTCAACTAAATGTGGATCAATTCTTCACCACTTCGATCATTAAGGATATCTTGTTGCACAACCGTATGTTTTATTTGGGGGAATCATGTAATGTTATACCTCTAGAAGTCATGAATGGTCTAGATATGAAGGTAATAGTAGCATATGGGAAGTGTACTACTATGGACTCCAGAGAGGTGTCAGTGGTGAGATGTGTGAAAGGTCTGGTGGTATAACTTGCATCCTATCTAGATAGGAACTTGAAGCTTGATGTAGTTATTGTTGACTGCCCAACCAAGTGGGGTGTGCTGTTGTCTAGAAAATGAGCTTCAAGTGTTGGTAGAGTGTTCAAATATATATGTCCTACGCCACCATCCTAATTTAGGGAAGCTTTGTCAAGTTATATGGGAAAAACAATATGTTGCACCTTATTGAGGATCCCAACAATGCATCTTATGAAGTATTGTACACAAGTGTTGATGCTGATAACTTTGTAGGATTTGCTGATGGAAAAGAGCACAAGATTGAAGAATGCAAGTGTCTTGAGCAGGAAGGCTCTCCTTGGACTTTATTGTTTGATGGAGCTTGCTCCAAGTTCAGAAATGGTGTTGGTGTTGTTCTGATCTCTCCAGGCCAGGAAGAGTTTGTATTTTCTTTCAAACTCAACTTTGAGTGCACTAATAACATTGTTGAGTATGAGGCACTATTTTTAGGTCTGAGGATTGCTTGGAAATATGGTGTTAAAGACATCATTGTTAAAGGAGATTTAGAATTAATTGTAAAGCAAGTCGAAAAATTTATGCCACAAAAATCAGTGAATGAAACAATACAAGCATGCAGCTTGGGATCTCATTGATATTTTTATTAATTTAATATTGTTCATCATGATAAGAGGTTCAATGATTTGGAAAAAAATCGCAGTATTGGGATATTGATTTGATAATTATACAATATCCCCATATTGTGAATATGATGTTGAGGTGTTAACTAGGCCATCTATACCTGACAACATTAAACATTGGCAAGTTTTTGATGATGATGCTTAGGTCAGAAGATTTTTGTAGAACAAAGGGGAGTTTTCTAATCAAAATATTGATTGGGATCCAATGGTGTGCGTAGCAGAGGGTAAAGAAACCTTGTTTGGAAAAGGCATCATCCAACTAAAGACTAATACCATTCCTAGAGGGTTGGTTGCTCTTGAATCCAACTTTGATAATGTTGATCACATTATTAACAGATGCATAGTATCCTCAAGGGATATTGAGGAGCATGACCTTGGAACAAAGGAGAAACCAAGGAAGATCTGGTTGGGAAGCAATCTCAGCAAGGAGGAAAAATAGTCTTATGTCCAATTGTTGAAAAAATATCAAGATTGCATGGCTTGGACTTATTCTGAATTAAAGGCATACAAAGAGGATCTGTTTCAACATGAGATTCCCTTGGAATCTAATGAAAAACCATTTAGGAAGAAACAAAGGCCAATCAATCCACTCCTATCTCTTAAAATGCAAGAAGAACTGAAGAAACTGAGGGATGGAGGAATTATTCAACCTATAAGGTATTCTTCTTGGGTTGCAAACCTAGTACTAGTCAAAAAGAAGAATGGTGACATCAGGTTGTGTGTGGATTTCAGAAATTTGAATAGAGAATCAATGAAGGATAATTATCCTTTACCAAACATGGAAAACATGTTGCAGCTAGTGACTGGTTTTGAGCTACTTTCTACCCTGGATGGTTTCTCTGGTTATAACCAAGTTGTGGTGAAGGAATTAGAAAGAATTAAAACAACCTTTACCACTCCTTAGGGGACATATGTATATGTCAGGATGCCCTTTGGGATGATGAATGCTAGAGAAACCTTTCAGAGAGTAATGGATGTTGCTTTTGTTGGTTACATCAATGATTTTATTATTGTCTACCAAGATGATGTAACTATGTTCTCCAGGAAGAGAGGTGATCATTTATAGCACTTGGAGAAAATGTTGATAAGATGTAGAGAATATGGCATTTCACTCAATCCAAAGAAGTGCCATTTTGGAGTACAAAAGAAAAATTTCTTGGTCACATTATGTCACAAGAAGGGGTAATGATTGATCCAGAAAGGGTAGAGGCCATCAGCAAGGTCCCAATTCCAAGAACCAAGAAGGGGATTCAGTCCTTCTTTGGGAAGATAAACTTTATCAGGAGATTCATATCAAACTTTGTTGAGTTGACCATTCCAATCACTGACATGCTGAAGAAGGACCAAGCCATCAAATGGGAGGAGGATGCCATTCAAGCTTTCAATGGGATCAAGGAGGCATTAAAGCATGCCCTGTTTTAGCAGCTCTAGATTATAAGAAGCCTTTCTAACTATTTTATTTTTCTTCAGAGAACACTATTGCATCTGTCTTTTTATAGAAAGATGATGAAGGGGTTGAGAGACCAATTGCCTTTTTAAGTAAGGCATTACAGGGGGACTGATTTGAAATACACTATTATGGAGAAGCAAGCATTTTCCTTGGTAAAAGTAAGAAAGGTTTCAAGCCTTACATTTTGAGCTCTAAAATTGTTGCTTATGTTCCCCACACTATGGTGAAAGACATCTTATCAGAGATAGAAGTCTCAAGAAAAACATGCAAATGGGTGAACAAGGTGCAAGAATATGACATGGAAATCCAAACCATGAAGTTGGTGAGAGTTTTTGGTTTGGCTAAGCTTATGGCTGAGAGAAAATTACAAACTATTGAGGTAAATGAGATAGAAGAAGGAAGGGTAGATTTTTTTGAAAAATAGATGAGTTCTTAGTGATACAAAGATGTAATTTTTATCTCGAAATCTATATTGCCACTGAGCATTTGAGTAAGAACTAGAAAATAGCCCTTAAGTTGCCTTCCCGAAATATGTCATTACTAATTATGGGATTTCTTGGAAGAACCCGAGGGAGTTCTCTTAAGGTGCATTACTGAAGATGAAGCCCCCAAGATAATTGTTGATCTTCATGGAGGATTTTGTGGGGGCATTTTGTTGGAAGAGTCACAACACACAAGATCTTGAGGGTTGGTTATTGGTGGCCAAATCTCTTCAAGTTTTGGTTAGAAGATTTGAGAGTTGCTAGTGCTTCTCTGGAATATTGAAAGCTTTAGGCTCATTGCCTTTGCATCCTGTATCAATTGAAGCCCCATTTAAGCAATGGGGAATGGATTTCATTGGTGAGATTTCAGACCCTTCAAGTGTTGGCCATAAGTGGATTTCTTATAGCCACCTTTGATTACTTCACCAAATGGGTGGAGGCAATCCCCAACAAAAGAGAAACACACCAAATAGTCATGGATTTTATGTTGAACCATATCATTTGCAAGTTTGTGGTGCAAGTTAAAATTATTGCTGAAAATGCCATGAGCTTGAGTTAATCCTTTAGTGGTAATGTGAAAAGAATATGGGATATATTTGACACATGCCTCTAATTTCAATCCCTAAGGAAATGGACAAGTTGAGTCCAATAATAATTTTTTTAAAGATTATCGAGAATAACCTTGGAGTGAACAAAATAAAATGTGGTGAACAATCAAGTTTGTTGTTTGGGCCTGAAGAATTATTATTAAAAGAGATCCACTTTGGAAAAAGTCTATTTGAATTAGTGCATGGAACTCAAGCCCTACCTGCCCCCTGCATATGTAATTATCCTCATATCAATTCATTCCACAACTAGAAGATCAAGAGGTAATTCCATATGAGGATCGTATTAACCAAATTGTTAAACTTGATGAAGAAAGGAGAGCATCTCACCAAAGGCATGTGAAGTTCAATGAAAAATTGAAGAAGTTATTTGACAAGAAGGTCACTCCTAGAGATTTCAACATTGGAGATCTTGTGTTGTTGTGGGATAGCAGACATGAAGATAAGGGAAAGCATGGTAAATTTGATGCACTATGGATGGGCCCTTACTCCATTGACATTGATTAGTGAGCATACCTTCTTCTTGAAGGATTTGGATGGTGAATTGCTTGAATTTCCTGTTAATGGTAGGCACTTGAAGCATTTCCTAGATTGATTACCCATAATCAAAGTGAGCATCAATTGACATAGTGTATAGTTTGTTGGTTTATTTTTTGTCTTTTGTGTTTTTTCTCATTCTGGTCCTCGGTGACTTGGTTTTTCTGGTTTCTTAGTTTGGTTTTTTGGAGGATGGTTGTGGTTGTTCCATTTATGTTGGCTCTTTCTTTGACTCCATTGCAAAATAGTATGTTCTTGGAGCTTGTTCTATTACTGCTAGTTGTTCTTGTGGCACTCTGCAAGGAGTTCCCATCCACGATTGAGCCAATGTTGGTGCTCATCCGTATCTCGCACCATTTTCCCCTAATTTCTTCAAAATCCATGGGCTCTACCATTCTTCCTATTTTTCCCCAAGCATGGAAGCATAAGAATGATCAATTTATATTTGTATTCCTTCAAAAATCTAAATGCATGGTCGAAAGATGTTTGGAACCATGATTCACTTGGTTTTGTTTCAAAAATATTCATCCTTAGCAAAAAAATTGGGTTCTGGGCATGAATGGTGAATTTTTGTGTTTTTTACGGTCTAGCGGGCGTCCTTTTCCTATCAAAATTATTCCTTAGCATTCAGCAGTCATGTGGCTTCTTTTGGTTGGTCATGGGATGACAGGAAAATTTTTTAACTTGTCACTTTTTGCTTTTTTGCAAAAAGGAAAATTTGGTCCCGTAGCTCCGCTCAATTCTAATTGGTTCTTTTGGTACTTACATGGCTTCTTCTAATTGGATGGGGTGCAGAGGTTTGTTTTTTGAACTTGTTATTTTTGGATACTTTGGAAAAAAAATTGACACACCCGGGCCCACAGTTCTAGGCTTTGATTAAAGCAAAATTTAAGCGGCAGGGAAAAAGTCTTACTTTGACCCCATAGAAGGACACGTGGCAAGGTTAAAGGTGGAGATGTGGGCCTTTAGAAGCAAGTTGGATATTTTTCCCTTTTGGAAAAATGGAGTAAAATTCTAAAATGGAAGCGCACCCCCACCAAATCATTTTGAAGCCTTATAGGGTTCTTGAAATTGTGCCATGAAGACATGTGGAGGCTTCCGCCAAGTCTTCCCATACTTAGTCTTTTTCAAAAGGTTTTGAGAGGCATGGGACACATGGTGAGCCCATGCTCATTCAAGGTCTCAATTTTTGGGACCATCTCAAGATGTGCCATTATGACGCGTGGTAGTTTGAAAATTCAAAGAGGCGGAAGCGGACCATTGGAGACAACTTGGATTTTTGCCTCTTATCATCAAAAGGATTAAAGTATTAAAATATCTCGCAAGCCCGAAAAGAAGGAGGTCAAGGTGGTGCTGAAAATGTCAAGAGTGGGAGGCGGGCCATCGAGGGCAACTTGTTTTTTTGCGCCTTGAAAATCAAAATACTAAAATCATCGAAATGACCCACGAGCTGGATAGAAAAAGGTCAAAACTTGCTCCACTCAATGATGGAGGTGCGGATTTTCAATCGTAAATTGAAATTTTTTCCTTTTATGGAAAAGGAGTTAAAAGTGTAAAAGGAAGCACGGTTCTATTGGGACCCACATTGGGACACATTTCAAACCCATTTTTCAAGGGTAGCGCTGTGGGAAAACTTGGAAAATTTTCCCTTTTCCAAAAAAGAGGTGAAATAGCAGAATTTGGCCGTGGTTCCTTTGGGACCCACCTTAGGACACGTGTTAGGATCATTTCTCAAGGGTGGAGGTGTGAAGAAAAATGTGAAAATTTTACATTTTTCCAAAAGTTGTAAAAGGAAAAAGGGAACCCACAGGCCCGTTTTAAAATGGATCTCCCATGTGGACGGTCCAAATTTAAAATAGAAATCAACGACACTATGAACTCGTATATCGATTTTTCGCCATTCTCACTCAGAGCTCTTGGAGATGCGAGTCTTCATGATTTACCTATATTTATTGCACGCCAAATAGGGAAGGGGAGTTAATTTGATATCTAAGTTTAGTGAGGAATATCTAAGGATGTCTTTTTCCATTAAGATGAGATCTAACCTCTGGGCTCAATCTGATCTTCCATTTTTCCTTCTCGGGCACGTAAAGAACTAGATTTGATAGATTAGGGGTGGAAGTGGTTGGCTAGAGTAGGGAAGATTTATCTACGAGAAGAAGGAATTAAATGTTGGAAATATTTGGAGAGATCCACTCCATGGGCACTTGACAATTTTTACACATCGATTCGGGAATCATGATCGGGATCATGGCGAGCATTAGTGCACTCAATATTTGGATTTTGGGTGGAAAAGTCAATTGAAATATTTTATAAATTTCATGAATTTATCATGCAAATGGTTGGAGTGTTAGAGGTCGGGACTGATTTTTCTAGGAGAAAAACTTGATAGAACTTATTCTTCCGAGAAATCATCTCGAAGAAACTTGTTTATCTCCTTTGTGATAAATTTGATCATGTCAAGGTGGTTCATGAGTGTACAACCATTGACAAGCTCGAGATTGTTCTAAAAACTTTTCCTTCATCGATAAATTTAATCAAACTTGAGTCAAATTATGCATTATTTTTGGAAAAATTTGTGTTTTCTTCATTCTGAATGTTTACAAGTAGTTTTCTTGTTCCCATTGCAATCTTACATTGAAAATATTTGTGAATCACACAAGATCTTATCCTTGTGATAGTTTTGTGGAATTTATAATTTCATTTATCGAAGAGATTTCATTTGATGATGAAATAAACAAATTTAAAATCATTGTGACTCCTAAAGCATGACTATAATATTGTTTATTAGCTTTTAAGATATCTTAGGCATGATGAAATAGAGGTTGATAATGTTTAGTTAAGTTTTCCAATTTGAGCCTTCATTTTGGATCCTTGAATTTTGTGTGAAAGTGTTGATCTGGGCCTCCATTGAAGCACAGTTAAAGGAGCATTCCAGCTATCCTAAAGTATTTCGTTGTTTAAACTCTCCATTTTGTAAAATTTCTCAAGAATATGGTGAATCAAGTTCATTTCTACCTCACCTCCCACAAAAATTCATTTAAAAACAACCAATCATACCCATACTACCCCTGTTTGTCATGTGTGTATACAAATGCATAATTTTTACTACCAAAACATGTAGAAACAATCAGGTTTTCATTGTCTTTAGTGGCTTGAACCTTGCTTAGAAAATATCTCCATTATCTAGAGTGACAACTCGTGAGAGTTAGGTTTTGTTGCATTGATCATATTTTCTTCAAGGTCTTCTTAATAATTTCACAAGGAAGGATATATCCATCTCCTCCACAAATAGTAGGCTACAAAAAGGGTCCTCTCACCCTAGTTGAAAGGCATAACCATAAAGTAGTGAGGATAGGTCAAATCCTCTTGAGGGTGCTACCCATTTCTCCACATTTGAGTGACAAAGAGCAAGTTGCATTTTATCCCCGGATACAAAAATGACACACTACATGCTCTACTTGTCTCTAAGTGTCCTACCAAACTTGTGATGCTACTTATCTTTTGAGGGAGCAAACTACTATCAAATTTGATCCTGGTTGAAGCAATCAGATCACATATTAATGACGTGAAAGACATTTTCAAGATTCCCAAAGAATCAAATCCTACTGAAAATAATATTTTATGTTTCCATGGCGATAGGTGAGAGACTTGATAGCCTCAAAAATGGTGGACCAGATCATTAATGGTGGCAGGTGAGTAGTAGGTGTCGAGAGCTTTTTGAAAAGTCTTTCCTACTCAATTCCGAGCTCCTAGTTGAAAGACATGGTTGTTTGAAGGTGCGGGGTTGGGCGTTTAACATGGGCTCACAATATGTGAAAGGGTCTATCCATACAGGGGCCATGTGGTGACCTTGCACATCTTAAGATTTCACCCCTCTTTTTACTCCCCGAAGTTTCACCGAACCGACATGAGTCAAGTCGACGCTCATTTGGGGACCGCCTCCGGATTTTAACCTTGAAGATGCATTGAGATGATGTGTGGAAGCTTCCTTCGGCCTGTCCCGAGCTTGGACTTTTCAACGACCGGTGTCCCCTTTTGGATTTGGGACATGTGGAGGGTTGACACTAGTTCATGGTCTCTCTTTGGTCCACATGGAGGTTGCTTTGATGAGGCACGTGGAGAGTCTATGCTCACCTAGGATATTGCTTTAAACTTGGCCTTTGGAGGTGCGTCGTTACGTCACGTGGAGGCTTCCACTTGCTCTTTATACTTAGTGATTCAACGATTGGCTTTGTCTTTTTCGAGACTCACCATGTGGAGGGCCTTTGCATGTTTGGGGTCTCGTATTTGTGTACCATACCAAAAGTGCATCAAGAGACACGTGACACCTTCCGTGATCCTTCTAAAATTTGTCGATTCGGTCCTCGATTGAACACTTCCTTTCTCCATTTTTTCGATGTTGAACTCTACCGCTTCATGATTATGTTTTTGGGGTCAATTATGAGTCCACACAATCGACCGACCCTTCTGTTCTTCTTTTCCAAGATCACGCGTTTGACCAATTTTGCACTAGGGGAAAATGGGGATAACACTTCTCTAACACCTCGGCCGTTTCCATACCTAGCAGCAAAACCAAATGCATCATATCACATTCGTTCATCCTACTTTCACAAACTTTGAATTTGAGCCGTCCGTGTGGGAAATATTTAATTGAAGTAGGTATGGGGAAATTTTTATATTCTGTGCCTTTTAGAGAAATGGCACTTCAAAACATTTCGGCCTTCCCATCCACTTTCTATACGGGCTCTCCACGTGGCTTCTCCTAGGCATCGGCGTGGCTGCAGTCATTTTATAACTATTATGCCTTTCAACAACAAAACCAAATTTCCAAAAGTGCTCGATGACCCGTCTCCCCATTTTGACTTTTGATGCGGGCTCGATATTTTCTTTTTCCCATCTCGATGGAGTCACAACTCATTTTACAACTTTAATCCCTTTTGGAAATAAAACCAAATTTCCAAAAGTGCTCGATGACCCGTCTCCCACTTTGAATTTTGAAAACAACCATGTGTCCTTTTGCACGGCCAAAGTAAGAAATGTTTTTTTTTTACCACTTCATAATTTCAAAAAGCCACTTAGGATCCAACGGAGACACGGGAGTAATTCAACTATTTTGAAAATGTAGAATAAGTCACAAAATGGAAAAATACCCGCCACACCGCATCCAATTAGAGGTGACCACGTATCCACAGATGCTTTGGAAAATAATTTGATGAGAAGATGATTGTATAAAAATGCAATGAAGGGAAAAGTGCCACCATTTGCACTGAATCAAATAATTTTTCTACAAAAGATAAATGCAAGGAATACAAGGCTCGATTTAGTTCATAGCCATAAAAATATTGATAAATTCCATGAATCCATGAAAGGAGATAGAAAAATGTTCCAAAATGTATAGACCGAGGAATTTTAAATGGAACTAGCAGGATTAAAAACCGAGTACCAACACTCGGGACACCGTAAATTCATGTTTCGAATAGGGAATTTTAGGGCAACAACATACTACCAATAAATACATTAGGACTTGATTTTTGGGTCGAATTACTTATGAATAATTAATGCAATGGGTAAATGCTTTAAAATCCAATATCTATAGCTAAGAAAATGCACTTACCCCTTTCAAATCAGCTCACCGAATTTGGTAGATTTACACTTCCTACGCTCATAGAATGGATATGGATTAATGTACAATATAATAATAATCATTCCTAGCCTTTATTGAAAACATGAACAAAAAAACTACAATATAAAGGGGAAGAAGATAAAAATGATCATCTTCCTTTATTTGAAATAAAAACTACTTAAGGTCGGAAGAGCCAAACTCCTCCAATGAATCAATTTCCTCACATATCAAAGCATATCCTTGTTGAATGTATCCTTGTCCAGTGGTCACTGGTACATCCATACCTAATGTCCATTTACCAAAAGAGTTCATCTATCTCCATCAATCGGCAATAGTCTCACAGAACCGTTGTCATAAAATTTCTCAATCTGATAGGGTCCCAACCATCGTCTTCTATTTTTTCCTTGAAACATTTAATACTTAGAATCAAATAGTAATACCCAATCTCCTTCATTAAACTTCATGTGTTTCATATGAGCATCGTTCTAAGATTTCCTATCATGTTAGAGAATTTATGTCAGTTATTGTGCTTCCATCCTCATCTCGTCCAATTCATTCATCTGCATCACTCTTTCACGTTGTGCTTCATCTAGGTCGATTCCTATTTCCAGTGTTGTTCTCCAAGTCTGCAATTTGAATTCCATGGGTAACATTGGATTTCTCCCATACACAAGTTTGTATGGGGAGAAACTAGTAGTAGTATTTCAGGTTGTGTTGTAGGCCCATACTGCTACTAGGAGTTTTGGTACTTATTTATTCCTATCTCGCATTGATAACCTTGGTCAAAATGTTCTCAAACTCTATGTTTGCGACCTCCACCTTCCCATTAGATTAGGTTTTATACAAAGTGATGATTCCCGATGCTTTATTTGGTAGATCTCCAGGAAATCCTAAATCATGTTAAATACAAATTAAGGTCCCTGATCGAAGATACAATGGCTCTACGGGCGCCAAATCTCACCATAATCCTATTGTACAAAAATTCAGCTACATCATCCTCATTGGAAGATGCTAATGCTTGAATCTCCACCCATTTCATAACATAATCAGTGCACACCAATAGGTACTCTTTCCCAAAGGATGGTGGATTAACAATTATAATGAAATCAATTCCCACTTCTCAAATAGTTCTAAGACCATTTGAGGGTTAAGAGGAATTTTGATGGACATCAGTAGGCTACCCCATTCTTTGACATGCATCACACTGCCACACGTCATTCATGAAGGACTTGTGAAGAGAAGGCTAGTAATATCTAGCTCCAAGGACCTTATGAATTTTCCTCTTTCTTGAGTAACTTTCTCCTCTAGGATCATCATGAAAAGCTCTCGCATGTCATATACTTCATCCTCCCGAACACGCCTATGAAGAACCATGTCAGAAAACAATTAAATAAAATTCCATTGCACCATTTGCATGTTTCACTATTTTTATCTAATATCTTTCATTCCTTATTAGTAAAATAGTAAGGAAACTTCCCCGTAGTTAGGTAATTTTCAATATTAGCAAACCATGGAGGATGAGTTGACATCGCAAATAAGTGCTCATCCGAAAGTATGTAGATTGAGCAATAGGAGTGAAATCCGATAAATTATATTAAACTCAATCAACTAAATTACATATGTATGAGTTGCAATACTTATAGGTATTGTACAGATGAATACAAACAAGAAACTAAATTACACAGGTGCAACAATATTCCTGATTACATAAGCTTCCAATATTACATCCATGAAGAACATAATTGTTATAACAATCATAACAAGTATACCCATGAAGAAATAAAACAAATATGGTTTTTTTATTGGTAAATAGTTTTAAAGGGACTATACCCTGTTACAAAAAGGGCTCAATAGCCAAATATAGCTATAAAGGAACGATAAAAGAGGATCAAAATCTAGATAAAACACTATGTCTACCAATAACAAAAGATAGTTACAAGCAAGAAACAAAATAGAACATAAACTGCAACAATACAACACAAAAGTAGCATAGACACAACAAAAAGACCAAAAAAGAGCAATGACCAAAATGATGCCCTCCAGCCCAAGTGAGTTTACTTCTTGGATGCTTTGTCGATTCTGGACTAGATAGTTAGTAGTGAGGTGAACAACGCCAATGTGGTGATGTGCGTCAGTCGAAGCGTTCAATTGCGAAATGGTTTGCTCCTCTCTTTTTATTCCCCCAAATAGTGCCAAGGATCCCACTAAGCATGGTAATGCTTCAAATTTCTGCTCTAAGAAGTAACTGATGGCTTTGAAGATAGCCATGTTGTGATCATGTCTATCTTTTGCTCTCCCCAATCTACTGTCCAGAGATTTTAGCTTCTTATAAATGTCAGCAATCTGATCCTTCCCAATGTCATTATCATCATCAATTTTTCTTTTGCCTTTCTACTTGTCCATGTGTTGTAGGTCCTTCTTAAGCTGCTTCATCTCTTTCTCTAGAGACTCAATCTATGAGGCATGTTATTCCCCTCCTGATGTAGGGCCATATCCAGACCAACATTGCTAATATGCAACAAATTTTACACAACTTCCAGCTCTTTGGTGCTTCTGAGAACCCGGGCAGAGTGAGGGGTGTCAGTTTTTGGAAGCTTGGGGTTCTTGGTCTTGGATTTGGAAGGGGTGTCTAGTATGGGAGTGGGAGCAGAGGAGGTAGTGATGTGCGGATCGCTGGGAGTGGTCGGGAATAAAATAAATATAGTTAATAAAACTAAAGAACAACAATATTTAATTAATGACATTAATTAAATAATTAATTATATAATGCATAATTAATTAACCTAACATTCCCCCTTAATTGTGCATTGTCTCAAGGGATGAGGAGAGGAACTCTTTGAACAACTTAAACTTGTCACATGCAAGTGACTTCGTGAAGATATATGCTCGTTGTTTAGCTATTGGACAAAATTGAAGATGGATGTTGTGCTTCAACACATGCTCATGTATGAAATGAACCTACATCTCAATGTGCTTTGTTCCTTCATGAAACACTGGATTAAAAATAAGCTTGACAACACCTTCATTGTCAACATACATGGCGGTTGGTTTGTCCTATTGTATTCCAAGTCCTTCTAGTATGTGACATAGCCAAATCGCTTCATAGAGATCTTCTATCGCAGATCGATACTCAACTTCTCATGGAAGAATGAGAAACAAAGTGGTGTTTCTTGCTTCCCATGATATTGGTCCAGATCCCATAAAAATACAAATCCTAAAGTGAATTTTTTTGTCATCAATATTACTTACATGATTTGAATTTGAATATCCAATCAAGAAGAAGTTGTCATTCTTCTTGTATTCTAGACCAATATCCACTGATTCTTTGAGATATCTTAAGATGCACCTTGTTGATTTCCAATGAAAAAATTTGATTTCTTGCATGAACTTGGATAGATAGCTTATCGCAAAGCTAATATCCTGGTCTAGTGTAGGTCAGGTAAATGAGACTCCCAATCAACTTCGATAGAGAGTGGCTCTTACCTCAAGCAGATGGATCCGAATGAGATAACTACAATCTATTCTCCACAATTGGTGTGCAATCTATTTGTCAAGTGTTTTCTTGATATATTTCATTTGAGAAACAAAAATGTGATTATCTTTCTGCCATACTTCCAATCCAAGACAATAATGTATCAGCCTAAGATTTGTCATGTCGAATGATCGATTAAGATCTTTCTTTGTTGCATCGATCATCCTCACTAAATCACATCCGCTGATGACTAGATCGTCGACATAGAAAAAAAATCACAATATCCCCCCCCCATTTCTTTTTGAGGTAGAGATTGGGGTCGTATGGATTTCTAAAAAATCCATGTTGTACAAGATGCTCATCTATCTTGATGTACCAAGCTCTCGGTGCCTTTTTGAGGCCATACAGAGATTTCCCGAGCCCGTATACCTTTTCTTCTTAACTAGGTACTACATATCCCCGAGGTTGAGTCATGTAGAATTCTTCTTGTAAATATCCATTCAGAAGGCAATTTTTACGTCCATCCGATGGACTTTCCATCCAAACTACGCAGCCTAGAGAAAATATCATCCTGATCATTTTGATCTTAGTTATGGGAGTAAATGTCTCCTCGTAGTCAATGCCTTCTTTTTGTGCATACCCCCCTGCTACAAGTCTTGATTTTTACTTGTCCACGGTCCCATATTATTTGTACTTTGTTTTGAATATCCATTTGCATCAATGGGTTTCTTCCCTGGTGGAAGATCGACAAGTTGCCAAGTGTTATTTTTCATCACTAATTGATATTCAAAGTCCATGGAATCTTTCCAAGCTTTTGATTGTAGGGCTTCCTGGACTGTAGAGGGCTCATCAAACTTGATAACTCTACTCATCAAAGAAAATTTAACTTCTTCTCTTGCTTTACTGCAAGTCCATGGTCTAGGGGTGGATGTATCTAGTGGAGCATCCATTCTTACATCTCGTAATGTGCTAGTACACCACTTGGGCATACACTAAACTATTCCCGTGGGTTATGGTTCTATCATATCAACACCATCATCCCCATCATCACTTTCCTCATCTGTGGGAACATCAGTTTCAATTTTTACAACTGGTGAAGAATCTACATTAGGTGAGTCTAGAGGAGGAGACTCTACTTCCTTCTTCTCAAAAAACTCAACATCTCTGCTAGTGTAGACTTTTCTAGTCTTTGGATCCATCAATTTGTACCCAAGAGTCTCTTCATTGTACCCAATGAAGATGATTTTCTATGACTTCATGTCCAATTTATTTTTTTTTTCTTGGGTATGTGCATACTTTCTTTGCACCCAAATACTCTAAGGTGTGCAATAGATGGTTTTCACTTTGACCATGCTTCTTGTGGTGTTACTCCTTCAAGAGAAACTGTGGGAACTCTGTTCAAAAAATACATTGATGTATTTATTGCTTCTACCTAGAATGTCTTTGCAAGTCTAGAGTCATCAATCATGCATTGCACCATTTCCATGATAGTACGGATTATTCTCTCAACAACACCATTCTGTTGTGATGTGTGTGGAGAAGGCATTTGTTGAAAAATCCCATGAGTTTGTAGATAGTCTTTAAACTCATTATCGGTGAATTCCCCTCGATCCGAGTGGAGAGTTCTCGATGTGACAACCAGTTCATTCTCAACTGCTACTTTGAAATTCTTGAAAGTCTCAAAAGCTTCACTTTTCTTGTGAAGACAAAAAAATCCACATTTTCCTTCAATAATCGTCAACACATAGCATAAAAACTGAAATCCGAATGACGTGGTTGCGTGATCGGACCGCAAAGATCGGTATGAACCAGATCAATCTTACCATGATCTTGATAGGTACTCTTCTAGAATGACACTCTGTGTTGTGTTCTCGCTAGCTAGTAAGGACAATTTTTTGTATCCTTCTAAAGAGATAGTAGCCCATGTACCATATTATGTTGGCGTCATGTCTCGAGATACTTGAAACTAACATGACCAAGTCTCTAATGCCACAACTGTGTTTAGGTAGAATTATTAGCCACAAGTACTGACATTATCTCGTGGACAAAATCAAGTTAGAACATGCGTCCCACATTGGAGGATTTTGTAACTATTTTCGAGCCTCGTGATTTATCTTGAATCAAACATGTTTTCTTGTCGGAATGAGTATCAAAGTCAATTTTTAGGTTGTGATCTAGGAGTTAACTAACTGAAATTAGATTCTTTGTCAACCTAGAGACATATAAGACGCCGATAGTCTGATTACAGCGTGAACCAAGGGGTAGATAAATGTTTCCAATCCCCTGAACTGTATATGAAGAATCATCACCCAACGAAACATGGTTTTTCGAAGGCGTGTCCCTCATTAAGGTAAACCAGTCTCTATGGCCAGTCATGTGTCAAGTGGCTCCCAAATAAACATACTAGACATCACTAGATGATGTGGATGGTTCACTTAATCGAGAGTAGTGTACAAGAAGCTTCATTATCTTAATGTTCTTTTTCTTAGCAATATTTCCTCATTGATGGGGTCTTCTTTTCCACTCCCTTTTTCCGCCCTTGATTGTAGTTTGAATGTCCCTTGTGATATTTTTTTGTGGAGGTCGTGAGTTTCTTGACGAACCTTTGTTGTAAGTATTGTACTAACAATATTTTAAGTCATGTCCTCTTTTGCAGATTGGAAATTGCTTCTTCTATTGTTTTTCCCATGATATTGATTCTAATGTTGGGACTTTTGATAGGAGTTAGGTTTTCCTTTGCATTTTCCTTTCAATTTTTTAAGTGAAGAAAATTCCGCTCCTCTTCATCATCCTTATTATGCATGACTTCTCTGTTATTAAGAGAGGTTTACCACTTGTCAAACTAATTGTTGTATTTAACATGTTTAGTGTTGTGAAAAAAATGTGGTAAGAAGAGAGAATTGATCTTAGAACAATAGGAAAAGAAGAATCATCTATGACCACTTCTCCCATGGCTAGAAGTGAAGCCCTCAACTCTACAACTCTTCTTAAGAAAGCTTCAATTTTCTCATTTTGCTTGAACTTCAGTGTATGTAACTGACTCTACAAATTTAGTATGACATTCTTGTTTTTGGCCTCATATACTATGTGTAATTTATCCCATGCTTCTTTGGTTGTTTTGGCATCTCGAATGTGGGGTTGCACATCATCGGACACTCCAAACAAGATGATGAGTTTGGCCTTCTGATCTACTTTATCAAACTATTGTTGTTGTGTTGTATTAGTAGTTGATCTGGTCAGAGTACCATTCACAGCAGTCTAGATCTCTTCAAACTCAAGTTGTGTCTTAATTTTAGTCTTCCATGCAACATAGTTGTTTCCTCTGAGTAGTTGTGAATATGGAAGAAAAAAATTGGGGGCATTGGTGCCCATTTTGTAGAGATCACTGATAGGGTTTGGCTATTATCACCTGGGTATAAGGTATCCCAATCTATACACTGTCAATCGATATACCGAACCTTTCTATATAGGTTCCCTTTTGATATACCCAAGTGGTACGTGGAAGAAGCTCACCCTTTTTATATACCGGTGGTACGTAAAAGAGGCATTGACATATATGAAATAATTCAATACATGGTACCAAGACAATATCGAAAGGGTTCTATACGATTATTAACACTCGGCTCAAATAAATATCCTCATACGCATATGTAACTTCACTATGTACTCGGATAATTTCTCAATCTGGATTTATATCATGAAATCGTTCACATACGGATGGGGTGGCTCAGAGTTTGTGCACTATGAATTTATTACTCCTCATTGATTTAAAGGTCCGATGCCCAAATGACTTTGTTGCAGTTATATTAGGCGTTAAGTGCAATAGTAGTCGCGACACATTTACTCGTAAGAGTTTCCCGGAGGAACTATATATACCGAACATTGTGAATGAGATCTAGGATCTCATGAATGTTTCAAAACAATTTTTTTATTTTTTTATTTCAATTCTCTATCAATTTATAAATAGTTACAATATTTGTGGTTAAATATGGCAACCTACAAATTAGTACAATATATTCAAGCATTTAATTACATTCAAAATTTACAAAAATTGGATGGCAGGAAAAAAATTGTTTTATGGGCCTCATGGCGGCCTCTGGAGATCGAATGACCCTTAATGCCAAAAACCTTTAAATAAAGGGCCCAAATCCAATTTTTCGCATAGTCTTCCTTTTACAAATGTTTCCGAAATAAAAAAATAGCATAATAGAGAAAATAAAATTACCCTAAATTAGGGTTTTTCGCTAAATATTTAGAAGGTTGTTTAGCTGTATCTAAGCTGGTTAGAGGTGGTTTTTCCACCAAATTCACCTCCATATTAGGTGGTTTTTCCATTTTTTCCTCTAAATGTCAAAATTCAAAAATTTTGTGTTGGTGGTGGGTTTTGAACCTTGCACCTCACCCACCCAAGTTGTTCCTCTTGTCCAACTAGGCCCCTTTGGCACTTGTAATATGAAATGAACAAACTTGTATTTAAATAAAGGCAAAATTGACTCACCTTTGTAAAATGTGACCTGGTTGAATGGAGGCAATGTGGCACGAGCTTCAAAGAAGATGGTTTAGGTTGTTGCATGCTAAGAAATCGGATCAAGAATTTTATCATTGTTTTAGTGCTTTTTGATTTCTTTGCCTCCACCGTATTTTCTATTCGTTGTTTTTGTTTTAATATTCCACCATTTTTTTTGCTTGATCCTCCTTTTTGTTTTCTTGTGTCCGTGTTTGTGATTGATCTCAGAGGAGACCGACTGAGTTGGAGGTGGATTCACATTGCATGTTTATTTTGTTCTTGTTTGGGATCGCAAGTTGTGTCGAGGAGATTGAATCGACCGCCTTTATCTCCCTTCCTTCATTGTTTCATGTTATTCTCTCCTTTTCTTTTCATCGTGTTCTTATTTGTATTTTCCTTTCACTATTATTTGTGCAGTCACTGGAAGTCTCGCGTGGCTTGGTTCCCGAGATGCAATGCAAAAATGCACTCCCTTTATACAATTATATGTTGAGCCAATTATAGAGTTATACACCTTTTGTGTTTGCAGATCTCAGTGTCATGGTTTAGAAAACCTCTATTCTCTTTGAAGAACATGATCGATAGCTCGATTCACCAATTTTTTAATCCATCCCATCTCGCCAATGTCATAAATATCTTGCCCAATCCACAAAGGAACTCACCTTTATCTTGGTTTGAGCTCAGTGATGCAAAACAATGTAACCGAATTCTCCAATTTTAGCAGACTACTAAATGTGGCAAAGAACCAAAAAAATCCTCTAATATTAGAGGTAAAACACCTAATGGGGTAAAAATAATAAAATTAAATATTCTGAAATTGATTAGCTTCAGGAGAAAATTTTCCTGGTGTAGAGGGCACCAAGGCAAAAAAAAAATTTTTACGTTTACCTTGAAATCACACACAAGGTTGTGGGTCTACAAGAGATGTGGGAAGCTACCGGAGGTAAGACTGCTCTCCGTTGTTGAAGATTTCTTCTCCATGAATTATCCTTCTTCGTAACCTTCTCCAACCTCGTTAGAGATTCAATTCACTCTAGTACCAAATGTAGATTGAGCAACATGGGCGGAAGCCTGATAAATTATATTAAACTCAATCAACCAAATTACATATGTATGAGCTACAATACTTATAGGTATTGTACAACTAAATACAAACAAGAAACTAAGTTACACAAGTGCAACAATATTCCTGATTACATAAGCTTCCAATATTACATCGGGAAGCACATAATTGTTATAACAATCATAACAATTATACCCGTGAAGAAATAAAACAAATATGGTTAATAAAACCAAATAACAACAATATTTAATTAATAACATTAATTATATAATGCATAATTAATTAACCTAACAAAGTGGTCCTAGACTACTTCCTCGTCTCTTAAAATATTCAATCTTGAAAGAAAATCAGCAACAACATTAGCCTTCCTTGGCTTATCAATAATGGTTAAATTAAATTCTTACAACAAGAGTAACCATCTAATAATCATGCACCCCACTATTGGTTTATTCATCAAATATCGAATGGCTGAATGATCAGTGTATACAAAGATTTTGTATCCAGAGATATAATGTCTAAATTTATTCAGAGAGTAGGCAAAATCCGAAATTATTTTTCCGTAGTGGTTTAATTTTTCTCCGTAGGGTTAAGATTCTTGCTAATAAAATAGATGGCATACATCTGATCTTCCTCATCCTTTTTTCCAATAACAGATCCCATTGTTGTGTTAGAAGCATCAATGTGAATATGGAAAGGCTGCCCCTAGTTAGGTCCTCTCAAAACTAGAGCAGTGGTTAACTTCTCTTTGATAATCTCAAAATCTTGCTGACATTGAGGATACCATTCAAAAACACAATATTTTGTTAGCAAAGAAAACATAGGTGCAACTATTTCATGAAATTATTTAATGAACCACCTATAATACCCTGCATGCCCAAAAAATCTCTTGATGTCATTATGATTTGTTGGCATAGACAACTTAGTTATTACCTCAATCTTTCTAGGGTCGACTTGTAGTCCTTTGACAGAAATATGATGACCTAAAACAATTCCTTGATCAACCATTATCAAACATTTTTCATGACTCAAGGAAAGTTTGTGCTTCTCACTTCTAGTTAATATCTTTTCAAGATTATCCAGATATTCATCAAAAGTTGAACCACGGATAGTAAAATCATAAATTTGAACTTTGACATAGTCATTTGTAAGATCTGCAAAGATGGCCAAAACTTCCCTCTGGAAGGTAGAAGGTGCATTACAAAGTCCAAATGGTAGAAATCTATATGCAAATGTACCCAGGGATAAGTAAAAGTGGTTTTATCATGATCAACAGATGAAATACTAATTTAGTTTTACCCACTAAACCCATCCAAGAAGGAGAATTATTTCTTTCCTACCAGTCAGTTTCAGGACCTAATCAATAAAAGGAAAAGGAAAGTAGTCTTTCTTGGTGGATTTATTAAGTTCCCTATAGTCTACAAAGATTCTCCATTTCCCATTTTTCTTAGGAACTATAACTAGCGGTGATACCCACTAAATATCAGATATAGGATAGATAAATCCTACCTTCAACAATTTTTCTATCTCATTTTTTACTGTGTCTCTCAATGTTGGATTAATTCTATGTTGTGGCTATCTCATAGGTTTAATATGCTCAGTGTAAATATGATGGGTGTAGATGCTTGGATGGATCCCTTTCATGTCAATATAATCCCAAGAAAAATCTTGGGAATGCTTACTCAAAATTTCTACAACCCTAGTCTCTTGGCGGGCCTCTAAATTATTACCAATGGTCATCTCTCTTCCTATGTAAATAGTCACTTGTTTGGTATCATTCAGAATAGTGAGCTCTACATCAACAATTAAATAATTCAATGGGAAAACATGAGGCTAAAGCATGTGCAAAATAGTCATATTTTCAAGAGACATAACGTTGGCTAAAGGAAATGGAAATCAATGATTGTACATTCATCATGATAAGCATAGGTTTCTATATAATTTTCATTAGAAATGTCACTTACCAAGGAATATTATCAAATGATTTCAAAATAGATGTTTTCATAGCCTCGGTTCCAATTTCGGTAGCCATAGTTCCAATTTTCATAGCCACAACATCCACTTCATAAAACATTGTGTACGACTCAACAATTTCTTCCATGTAAATTTTCATTGCAATGGTGGCCAGATAAGAAGAACTCAGATTGTTAGTGTGAAAAATCTACCCATACATGTTCACAAACATCCACATATGGCTGAGCATGAGGATATAATGAAATATTATTTGATTTTTTTCCCATTGAAAATAGTCATATTTCCTGATCTATAATCAATGTATGCCGCAACACTAGCTAACCAAGGTCTTCCTAAGATGATTGGGTATCCTAACTTCCGAGATTTAGGTTGTAATACCATAAAATCCATAGGATACTCCCAAGATTCAACTGTGACCATTACATTCTCAATTACCCCATCTGGTATAGTAATAGATTGCTCTCCCAATTAGAGAATGGTATTGGTTAGCTACAATCCTGTTAGAGAAAACAAATTGAACATAAGATCAGCTATATTCCCTTCCACTTTAACCTTTTTTTGGGTATTTCTTCTTTCTTCATGGTGTATTTATGCACTGGTCTCTAATGGTCTGGTTTAACTCAGGAATGTCCCTTATTTCTCTCAGAAGTGGGACCTCAATGTTCATATTTTTCAATTCATGAACTAGTGTTGTTTCTTCTGCAATATGAGTTTCTTTTAATCATTCAAGAAAAGGAGCTACATGGGCATTCTTATCTTTTTCTTGGAATTTCCTAGTGGCTTGCATTTGTGGAGCATGTTCAAAGTGTCTTCCTTTTCCTTAGGTTCCTCTTCTCTCATATTTTCCTTAGGTATTTTTGTGATAAGAATAGGAGGATTGGTGACTGTTCTCCCAGACCTCAGTCGTATATCATTGATAGCACTTACCTGCATTGTATCACTTTGTCCTACTTCATTAATTGAAGTTGTTTGTTGATTCTTAGTATTCACACCATGTCGGTTGGAATTTGAGTTTGTTTTTCATGCCCATGTTGTTGGTAATTTTGTGGTGGGGGCATTAAATCTTGTTGTGGTTACTAAAACCTCCTCTGTTGATTATAATTTTCTTGAGATTCCCATTGTTGGTTTTTTCATGGTTGTGCATAGGTTGGTGGTGTCCAACCCTGCTAATTATATGAATTCATCCATGGTGGTGGATGTTGATAAACCATCTAGTTTGGTGGTGTCCATTCAAGTTTTCCCCAAGTAGTTTGAGGAGCCTAGTTGTGCCATGACATTAACAAGGATTTCTGAGCAGGTTTAGAAGCATACAAAGTTTGATTATTTGGCCTCTGAATAAATTTTACCTCTACATTTTCTTGAGACATGGCATTCACTCTTTCTTTCAATTGAGGAAATAAAGTGCAATGGTTAGTATCATGATCAGGGACATCACAAATAAAGCACATGTTTGTGAAATCCAAAGGGAATTCTCTCAAAGGATGTCTCTTTCTACATTTAGGACATTATAAGTCCATAGGTTCTTTTCCAAAATTGGTCTTGGCTTTCAGCCCATCAATGGTTTATGTCAATTGTGATAAGATGTATGTTTTCATGTTAGCCATTTCCTCGAGAAGTTCTAAGGTACTTAGGGCATTCTTGGATGTTTTTCTCTTCCTTATACCTCCTCTTATTCTAGAGTAACTTCTACATAACTTGATGATATCTGTCATGTTAAGTTTGTGCACATCACCTCCTCCATAAGATGGAGGGAATCCTTGGTTTCATCATCAAGTCCTTTAAGGAAAATTGTCTTAGTGATATTTGCATGTAACTCATAACCACTCCTCTGATGGAGAATCTATCCAGATAATCTTCTAGGTTTTCATCTTCATTTTACTTTATCTAGAAGAACTCTTCTTTCCTATCTCTTCACCTGCAATATTCTTGATATTTGTCCAAAAAGGTTGTTTCTATGCTTTCCCTTGTGTAAATGGAATTATGGGATAATCCCATGAACCACCTCATAGCAGAGTCTTTGAGGGTGGGAGATTTTTTTTGAGTTTCTTATTTTTGTTCAATAGTCATATGTCTGGAAAAGAACTTTGAATTCAAATAGGAACTGTTCTGGGTCTTCTAAAGTCATTCCTCAAAAGATAGGGAGGATGGATGGAGAGATATTTTTCATGGGTGCATCCTCATCTTCATCTAGGAAAATGGGATAGGTAAAAGTTCTACCCATGGGTCTTTCATTATTACCATTGTCTCCCATTTTGAAGGTTGTTTTGGTTCTAAATAGGATGATGTAGAATGTTTAAAAGGATATTAGGCATTGTATTAGATTTAGTATCATCATCAATGTTCCTTAAAAGTTTTTGTTTGGAGATATTCTTTGAATATTATGAGGTATAAATCTCCCTTGAGTGTCTCGTGGCCTATGCATCAATATTGGTCATGTAAACAAGGTTTGTTACTCCTATTGGTTGCATAGATTAACTTCATTACCACCCATAACATGTAAGATGGATAAAATGGCATGTTGTGTTTATGGTGTCCCTAGACACGGTGTCAAAAATGATGGGTCATTCTATTCTCCAATCATTTAACTAATATATTCTTCTATTAGTGTCATTATAAAACCAAGGTTGTGTCCTAGGCTATATGCAATGAAGCCCTATGTGTTTAGTGATTTTTTGGTTCCATTCTAAGGGTTTGTTAGTTATGTTTTCCTTTAGTTTTCACCTAATCTACGGAAATGTAATACTAATATATTGAACTAACAACTTGTTGTACTAAAAAATTGTGAAATGAAATTTTTTATCTAAAATTGAAGTACACACACCAAATCAAAGTAACATAATTGAAATGACACACTCAAATTGAATTTAAATAGCAATATTGAAATACATCAAAGTGAGGAAAGTAACTAAATTCAAGTAACCATTCAAACTTCAAACCAATATTCAAATCAAAGCATCTAGATTTTAACTTGCCAAAAATTACAAGCAAATGTAAAGCATAGAAATCCTCAACACCACAAGTTGTTCAAAACAACATCTATTGTATTGATTGAGAATAAGTTCTTGAACATTCTCAGTAAACTGTAAAAAATAGATAAAATTGTATTTGCAAAAGTATTGGTATGAACTAACTAACTCATTATTTTTCAAGGACCTATCTATATATAGACTTAAACACTTATACAGCATGCCAATGCTATAAGGCATTGGACTCGTTCATAAAAACCCTAATGATTACTATGGAAATGCTAAAAACCTCCTTCATGTTTATAGGCCGGTTGGAACAGTTATAAAAATTTATTCACTATGTATGATGGTTGTAGACTTGGTTCCTTGATCACAACTCCATGTATTGGTAGTAAATTTTCATTATCATCCTGTACATGTCACCATAATTCACTCATAGAGGTGGTTAGTAGGAAGTTACACAGTCAACGGTTTACATGAACATAATCAAGAGATATGCATTAACTTCACTAGGATAAATCTATGTAAAACATCCCCATGCACTTAATTAATCATGTTTTAAAGACAAATCGATAGACACACAGATCATATAATGAGTCAAACAATGAACCCATCATTTTCATGGTTGTGAACTCTCTTCATTTGTACTTGGTTGGAGCTTGGGGTTCAATGAAAGGGAATCGCTTCACCCATCATTGAGATTTGGTTTGGAGGAAAGCATTTCCTAGATCTCTTTTTGTTGTGTGTAAAATATGCAGTAGAGAAAAGGTTTTAGGTTTTATCTATGTTTTGGAGTTGTTGAAAGGATGTCTTTTGGAGAAACTTTGGCATGTTGTCTCCACCATTTTGGTGGAGGGCTTGTATTTCTTGGATTTTAATTACTAGTAAACTATTTTGTAAATAATGTTATGTATATAATTATCTTAATTTTTTATCATGGAAGAAAAGTGAAATCCATTGTAAATCCATTGCAAGTCTGCAATTTAGTAAAGTATTGTTGATCTATGAATTTATATTGTCTAAGGATTGTAATAAATCTGCATACTTGAAGATATAAATATTGAAAGAAAAATTTTATGTCATGTTGTAGCATTTTGCTTTTGTGCAGACCTACAAAATTATTGAAACCATGTAAAATATTAAAATGGTAATTCTGTGATTTATTTGGAAGTTCTGCAAACTATTTGAAGAAATAATATATATGTTTTAACTATAGAGGAATCATGAATCTTCCTTCATACTTCCTGTAATATTTCAAAGGAAATTGATTTCTTACCTTCTTTAGCTTCCTTTCAAAAATGAACAGTTGTAGTGAATAGTTGTACTTTGATTTTTATTAGTAAATATATATGAAAGTATGAATTAGGAGATCATATTGTTCTATTCCTTAAAATGTACTTTCCCTCCATACTTGGTTAAAACCCAATTTTGATGTATTTGCATGTAAACATTTAGATATGTCTGTATCGGACATATTGTAACTCTAGTGTATATGTGTGTGTGTATACCCTCTTTTATAAAAATATCAGATTCTCAATGACCGATGTTGACTAGTGTAATCAGCGTCAACAGACTTAGCCTAATCGACACTGGTTAGCCAACCGACATCGGTCACCCTGTGAAACTGTATTTTTTTCAAAATGGGCCAAATTTGACCCAAAAATGACATTTTCAAAACTTAAGCTCAGAAAATAAGATAACAGATTTAGTAAGATTCACCAATAAGTATATGTATGGATAAATACACACATTTGTGTATATATCCATCTATATACCTCTATAAACAAATTTTGTATGATATAACTAAAATAAAAATGTATATTTTCTAGATCTTAACCATCCACAAATCTCTATAAACAAATAGTTACCGATGAAACCTATTTTCATAGTCAAGCAAAATAAATATAAAGAGGGGAAACAAGCACCCATAACCGTTGAGTCTGGTATAGACAATAGTAACAAAAGCTTGCAAGAATGGATCATTCCAACCCTAGTGATCAAAATTAAATTGAAATAATGAGAGAAAAGGGAGAGAAATCCTCCCATTTTTATTCTTGTAGCATCGCCTTTAACATAGTTTCAACCCATAATCCCTTGCCTCCATTATTGCTCCTTTCTGTAGCTTTAACCTGTGCAAATGGAGGCACTTAGGGTAGAAAATGAGTAATATAATTTTCATAAGGATTTTAGGGCTTGTGGGAATGACCTAAGATCTAAGGGAGAGGATTGAATCAATCCTATGGATGTGATTCAATCCGCCTCCCTTAATAATGTGTGAATGAACTTTATGATGTTTGAATGATTCATTTAATGGAGCCATAAGAAATTCACGGTGTGGGAATTTTATTATTTCATGGTATTAAATTAATGGTTTTAATTTATGTATGTGTATGGGAGTTGTGATTAGTTCTAATGGGAAATTAATGCATGAGGGGAGTTTTAATAAAAGGGTTTTAATTTATTAAGTTAGGATATTATGGGTAATTAATGAAAGGGTTGTAAGGGGTATGTGAGTATTAAAGGAATGGTGTAGGAATTATCTTTTGTTAGGTATTTAGTTATAAGTGCTTAAAGGAAATTTAGCAATTAAATTGAATAAACTTTAGCATGTTGGGTTTAATTAATGTTAGCAAAGAAATATGATTTAGACATGATTTATTTAAATATTATTATTAACCTTAGTGGGAAAAATTAACGAAGTTAATTTGTGGATTATTTAATTAATTAATTAAGTTATTTAATTGATTAAAAATGAAATTAAATTTTTTTGAAAAGTGATTATTGTCGCAATGCTACTGAGAAAGTGAAATGATAATTTTGGGTTAATTAAATAAAATTAATCTAGTGGGTGAATGATTGATTAATCAAGTAAGCCTTTAATTTTAATCATGAATAATGTAATCGAGATTTTAGTTAATGCACATAATATTTTTTTTAAAAAATCGTAATTTCCTAGTTGTTTGTTGGTGTTTTGAAGTGGCAATTTTCGAGCGTCACATCCTTAAAAACACTTTTTTCTCACTATGTCAAATTGCTTTATTCGTGGTAACAATGTGGTTAATTGAGCCTTTGGATTGGATTTTTATAAGCCAATTTTTACATTGAGGAAATTGTCGGTGATTCCCTCAATCGTCGGTGATTTACCATTAATCATTTATAAATCATATCCTTTTGACAAGTGTGCCCATGTTTTCCCTAAATCATGGTAATCTCACTTTTCCACAAGTGTGTCCAATTTTCAATGGACCCTAGTCCTTGAAACATTAAAATGAACAAATGAAATCTATACCGAGATTCGTCATTCGTCTATGGAAGTTGTGTCTTTTTCCCCATCACTTGGCTTTCCCACTCTTTTAGCCTACTTTTACGAATCATATGTCTATAGGTGTTGAACCCCTTCGTTCCCCTATCATTTATTCTTTAGTAGCACATCTTGTTTTGGTATCCCCTTGGACTAGGGAATATTTTTACGAAACACATGATACACAAACACCGGTGTTCCTTGTGGATCACCCATACAAATTTTCATTTTTTTGTCTAATGCTTTGTCCATAAGCCATCAAACAAAAGGGGGAAAATGTAGACACTTAAAATCTACACTCCCCTGTTTTCACTGTATTATCCCACTTAACATTTATAATATATTACTACATTAGATTAATTATATTAACACCCCATATTTTCCACCCATTCTTAATTAATAAATTATTTCTTCATATACACAAATATCATATTCCATGATATTTGTTTTCTTAATCATTTTAATCCACCTAAGTTATTCTCTAAAATCTATTTAAAATCATCTCTAACTTCATCATCTCGCATACCTGTCATGGGCATTTTATAAATCCACCATTATCTTAACAAAATCCTAAGTATTTATCATCATTGTTATAATAGTCTTATATTCCTACGTTTGATAAATCCTAATTTTCCACCTAACACCTATCCTAAACAAACTTAAGCTAATTTAGATAATAATCTAACCTATCTTATCATTTCCTAAACAAACCCGACACCTCATAAGCCAACACAAAACTTTCAACACCAACTAAAAAACTTATCCCTTAAAAACAAGAACAAAAATAGAGATTTCGAAAATTGTTTCAAAACAAAAAAGGATGAAATCGTCGGTGAATAGGTAAATCGCCAACGATTATTTAAGCCCAATTTGCAACCTCTTTTCAGAATCATCTTCTCATACTCTTGAACCTTAGTCTTCTATCAGGGTCTATTATTGTTATATTGCATCAATGAAAAACATATTATCATCCAAGTAATGGCATTCATATTCACCCAATCAAGTCTAAGGATCATTTTGGAGCTTGGTCGGTAGTCAACAAATCATCAATTATCTTAAAGCCCTATCCATCATTTCTAATCAAGTCAGTTGTTATTTTCACATGTTCATTTACATATTTAGGTACATTTATCTATTATTTTCCCCATTTCACATTACAATTCAATTCCCTTGACCTTTATATTTTCAGATATTTGGTTAGATATCAAATATTTATTATCTTATCAATATCTTCCAAAATCCTCATTGATTCATTGAATTGCATGCGATTCTTGTACACTTTGTTTTCCTATAGTATCAATCAAATTTCATTTATTATTTCCATTATATCTTTATTATTTCTAACATGTTGTCTAGAATGGCTTATTTAGATGGCATTAGGAGGACCAAGCCATGAAATAACAAGTATCAACTCTCTACTTGTCATCTTCCATCCCTTACATTGGGAAAAATATGACATTTTACACGAACTTGAGTTGTGTGCAATTCAAGAGGAAGATTCACCTTCGTCTGAAAACTCTGATACTTATTTAGACTTTGAATTTGAGCCATAGTCTACATATCTCATATTTCATTATCTACTACATATTTGTAATAAAATATGAAATTTTCAGAACATTTATTATTTATCCATTATATATCATGTCTTATTTACAAAACCACGTGATTGTATAAATAGTGGGTTGACATCCTTGCGAGGAAGTCCTTTGACTTCGGGGACTGGCCTTTTCTAACCTACTTACTATTGTTTACTAATAAATATCTTGTGTAGTGTCTATGATTACATCTTCATTTACAGGATATAAGTTGATTCATTTCTTATACGGAGCGCAACAATCAAACATTTTCCATCCACATCCATGGGTACCTCTAAACCTGCCATATCAAGGTTTGGTGAGTTTTATTATCTTTCTTATTAGGTTAAGTTGAAGAGGTAAAATTTATTCTGAACATAGGTGACCAAAGGTGAACATTAGTGAACATCTTGAGATCCTTTGGAATTGAGTTTTTGAGGTTCTGAGTAGTCACAAGTTCCTAGAGGATGTCTATAGCACCCCAGGTGCCCACGACCCTACACAGGCACCCTAGTCCTAGATTTTCCTATAGTTCTACATTTTTCTGGGCTCAGTTTTGAAAATATGCTTTCTGGTTTTATCAATTTTCTATCTCAACATAGCTTCAGATTTATTAAGAATTAGCTAAGTATCTTACCCTATCTCTTGCACTTAGGGTTTCAAATTTATTAGCTTACTTACTTATGTCAAATGTGTACTTTATTACACATTTATATTTGTGTTGTAACTTAATTAGGATTTAGCATTTATATTTTCCAATATTTTCTTAATCGCTAGCTATAGCCCGTTATCTTGGCGTCATTGGTGCGAGGGCAACCAAATGACACTATTTCACACACAAGCACAAAGAACTACATGGATTCATGAATGCATTGCGTAGTGCTGGTCATAATTTCATCCTTTGGATGACTATCGGGATCAATCCGACTTCACATATTACATTTTTCATTCCAATTTTATGTTTTTGTGAGCTTGTGCAAGTAGTTAGGGATTGTGTTGCATGTTACAGGTACCCTGGTGATCCAAGTGTGAATATCAAGTGACCAACAACAAATAAGTGTGAAACCCTAGGGACACAAGAAAAATTACATTTTGAGCATTTGTGTAGTCACCAGTACCCAGGAGTGGTATTTGTCATCGAGGCACCCATTTCTATCTCTATCTGTAACTTCTAGAATTTATATTGATCATTTTTGACACTCTGCCTAGCATGTTCATCAGTTTTCTGAATTCAAATATATTCTAGGATAAGAAAAAATTAGGTAAGTTCCCTATCTCTCATTTTTTCTTACATGTTTGCATCTTTAGAGTGCTTAGCAATTATATTTTGGTGTATATTATCATAGTACTGACTCTAAAATTAGGTTTAAATAATTCTATTTTTGTTAAATGAACAGGTGACCAAAAATATTCTAGATACTTCCAACATCTTCCCATATCTACTAAGATCTCAGGGGACCTAACGGAATTAAGATCCAACTCCCATAACGCATTGCGGGAGTGTTGTTCATGATGGAAAAAATTGTATTAGCAGTTTTTGCCTACACCAAGTAAGATAAGTAGGTCCTGAAATAGACATGTCAAGCATGTTATCCAACCATCACAGTGAATACCAACAACATCACACCATTCTTTGTATAACAAGGAAGGGATATGAGGTGATAAACAATGTTTTCATGTGATTTTTTTGTTTAGTTTTACGTGGAAATTCCAAATCGAGTTTGCAAGCATAGGAGAAGATGTCACCTTTATGTGACTCTTTCTTAATGTGAGATAATGCATAAAAAATGACTTTAGATCATGGAGTGGATAGTGTTTTATGTTTCATCAATTATCTCCATAACTTAGGTAATTGTTGATGTGAAATCATAGCAGCCCCCGAATGGCCTCATATTTGAGTGGGGCATCTAGTGTGACTTGCATAACATGGTACCATCTCTCAAGTTGTGGGACTTGCGAACTTGAGATGGACCTCCAGAGAAATTGACTTCTTCTTCCTAATCCTAATGCTAAACTACTTATAAGGAAGGAAATGTGATTATCTACTCCTAATCTAACAATTCCAAGGAGACACGAGAGAGAGAGAGAGAGAGAGAGAGAGAGCATGAAAGTAAATAAATCCTACACTACAGAGGTGATAACACCAAGAGAAGGGGGTTTCGATCACAATCTCAACTACTGAAGTGGAGAGAGGTGATAAATGGAGAGGATGGACAGATGCATCATAGACTAAAGATAGAGTTCACACATAACACCACTTTAAACCCATTAAACACATCTCTTACAACTTGCAATAGACATCAGAAGTATGCACAGTACACCCTGCAATGATGAGAGGCAAGAAAAGACACTAAAATAAGGAAGGATGGAAAAAATGCATTACAAAACATATTTTATTACTCCATGAGTTCACACAGTACATCATCAGTGGGCAAGAGGCAAGAAAATGCCATTACAGAGCAATGAGAGGAGGCTTAAGCTCCACATTCAACCCTAGGGAAGAAAGAGAGAGGAGGTAGGAGAGAAAAGATGACCAACCTCTAGAAAAATGCCCTCCCTTACAATATATAAAAGAATGAGAGAAGGAGAGAGGGAAAATTTGAATCCTGCCTCAACCACCCTAAGCGATGCATTGAATTCACCTACTCCAACCACCCTAGAAAGCATTGAAATTTCACCTGCAATAATGATGGTTCCCTGACAGAGCCCATGCCTCCATGTTGTTCCTTACTGGCCAAGAAAGGAGGCTCATTCTTCATCATGGTGGTAGGTGGGAGACTTGATAGCCTTGAAAATGGCAGACCAAATTTACCATTCTTCATTAATGGTGGCAAGTGAGTAGTAGCAGGCGCCGAGAGATTTCCAAAAATTCCCCTCTCACTCGAATCTGAGTTTCCAGTTGAAAGATATGGTCATCTTAAGGTCATGGTTTGGGGTCTATTCGTGCAAGGTCCACATGGTAGCCTCGTGTGTCTTAAGATTTTGCCCCCTTTTTACTCCTAAAGTTCCACAAAACCGACATGTGGCATCGTCTACGTGGGCTTGTTCTATTTCCTTTATATTCTACCTAAGCCCCTCTTGTTGGCGGAGACACTATGCTTGACCCGAGACACGTGGAGGTTTAGTGCACATTTGGGACCTACCTCCTAGATTTTGTCTTTAAAGTTGCAGACAAGGCACGTGGAAGCTTCCACGACTCACTGTTGTACTTTACCGATCAAAGCCACGCCTTTCTTAGTCCCTGACTATGTGGCGGGCTGAAGCTCATTTGGGGACCACCTTTGGATTTTGACCCTTAAAGGTGCGTCGATGAGACACGTGGAGGATTATGCCGGCTCTATTATCCTTAGTCGATTCAATGGATGGCCTTCTCCCTTTTTTTTTACTACTCGACCACGTGGTGAGCGTGTTCTTTCTTGGGGACTCACTTTGTATTTGTCCTCCGAAGTTACACCGAACCGACACATGGGGGCTTATGCTAGCTCGCCACTTCCCTTAGATTTTTAACATTTGGTTTTATTATGTCAAGATCCTAGACACGTAGAGGACCAACACTTGTTTGGGTCTTCGCTTTGGGTTGCACATTTGAAATTGTGCGATTAGGCACGTGGAACCTTCACAATCATGTTCTGATAAGATCCACGAGGGGGCATGTGCTCTGTCTCTGGGTCCGCATTTCTCAGATTTTACCTTTGGAGTTGTACAAGTTGATACATGGAGGCTTCCGTTGGCTCTTTTATACTTAGCCAATTTGGGCCCGAGTGAACACTACCTTTCACTTCCATTGCCAATATTTCCTATAGCCTAATTATTAGATTTATAATGTGGGCTCACATGACTGAACCGACCCTTCAATTTTCTCCTGTGCAGAGGTCATGTTTGATCAATTTTCCTAAGGGGAAAAATTGGATAACAATTTGGTGACTCATGGGGACATCTGCCTGCTAGATGAAGTGATCAGTGGCCTTGAAGTATCCATTGGGCATGGAGTCATGAATGATATCCTGATATTGATCTTGCTTTTGAAACTTGAACCTGACTGCTTGCACTTGGTGACCTTGAACCTGCCCTGTTGTCCGCACTCTCAATTCTCATAAGAAAATCTTAGAGGTGAGATTTATGAGAGTAGAAAATTGTAGTGACCTGGAGCTTTCACTCGAAACATTATTGGAACTGGGCTGATCTCCCTAAGCGCTACCTCCAATGTATTGTGCACGAGTAACAAAACACCATGACACACACTATGTACAAAACTGAAAATCATACATGCTCCAAGTGGAACATGCAGAGTGTGTAAAAGCACTTATTCTGCTAAAAGAAAAATATAATCCTACTCCTACACTAACCCTAACAAAGAAAATCTAAACAAAGCCTACCACAAGAAGGGAGAAATAACTTCCTTTCTCAAAATAGGCAGCCATGTATCTGATTTGGAGCTAAACATGGTTGTCATTATGAGTGAAAAACTGACAAGAGGTCAATCCTCCACCCATATCATCAAGGTATCAACATCAATCAAAAATACCTCCTCAAGTTGATTGGCATTGGACTCTGGAGGTGTTGATGGTGACCCTTGGTGCTTTGAAACTCATCCTCATGCCTTGAAATGGACATGAATGGTCTTAGCTTCTCCCTTGGGTCCAATGACCTGATAGGGCAAAATATACTCCTTTAAATGTGCCCATGCTTATGAAATTCAACTCCAAGAATGGAGTCTTCCTGCAGACCTTCTTGGATGAATGGTGTGGAAGAGATGGTATCTTCGTACTCTTTTCCCTCCTCTGTTGAAGAGCGAATATTGACTTGCTCTTGGATAGCCTCTTCCTCTAGCATGAAATTTTTCAAATTGAAATCTTCAATTTGTTGCTCTAGAGGACTATTCGATAGGCAGCAAGGTCTTCCAATGCTCTCCTCCATCATGGATTCATCAATCAAATCAGGACTGTTGTATATACCCCCGGGTAAATATAGTCAAGAGCAAAGAAGAATATGGAAATCAAGGAAAATCAAAATCCTTCATTTTAGGTTTTGAAAGTGCAGATGGTGAAAACCTCGACATTTATTGGCCACGAAGCACCTCTAGTGCACAACACAAAGTGTCAACATGTGAAAATTCACGCCCAAGGCGCCGGTTGGGCGCACATCAAAAGGTGTCAACATGTAAAAATTCTGCCCAAGGCGCAGTTGGGGTGCACATCAAAAGGTGTCGACATGTGAAAATTGTGCCTAAGGTGCAGGCTGGGAGTGCACGTCAAAAGGTGTCGACATGCAAAAATTTGCACCCAAGGTGTAGGTTGGGAAATAGAAAGCACAAAAACGTCAACACCACATTTTTAGCACCTATGGTGCACTTAAGAGTATGTTGACATGAGGATAGTTACACCGAGGTGCATCTTTAGGAGGTGCAACATTTTGAGCGTTGACACCTCGAACCCGAGAAAGCAAACCCTAACTCGATATTCAAATGTCCATAACTTTTCACGGGGATCTCTGATTCATAGGTTCAAGGAAAGCTTACAACATCAATGAGAAAATATTCAAAAATGCAAAATACAATTCGCCATTTTTAGGTTTGATGGTTCTCACCTACCGCATAATGAGATGAATTAAATGCCATGCCCGGAGGTGGACATAGATCTGGAATTCCTCTCTTTTCTCTCATTCTTCCTATAAATGTAAAGAGGGGCTTCTTTGTAAAGGTTGGAAATTCTTGTTTTGCCCCCCTTCTCTCTTCGTAGGTGGATTTTGGAGTTCAAATATCCCATCTAAAATTGTAATACAACTCTCAAGATTTTATAGTGTATCTGCAGTATCAATCTTTGAGCAAATAATGCATGTGGAAGAGATGATTCTATCTCTCGTATTCTTTTCCATCCTCTAATCTTTCACTACAAAGTTACTCAGGCATGCTTGCATTGATTTTAAGCCTTTTCTTCAAGAAAGGTGTTTCTTCTCCTAGCATCACCTTTGTTAGTTTAGGTTTAAATTGGCAAGTCAAATTAAGTTTTGAGTAAACCTCTTTACATTTTTTGTGTAGAACAGAGGAATAGAAGCCTTCATCGAGAGCTTTGGATTCACAAGGTCCACACTTGGGAAAGGCTCCATGTTATGCAATCCAGTCTCAATGGATTCATCTGTGGAATTCACCATCAGGACCTTCAAATGAAAGAAAAATGTCTTTGATAATGCTTTCTTCATCAAGTGACCTCAACTCTGATTTGATCTCTTCCAGACTACTCCTCTTCAATGGGACTTGGAGCTGGTTGTTCTTCCTCTCTCTTGACTAGTTGTGTAGCTTGGATTAGATCAACATCCTCTTCAAACAAAGTGTCATTATGGACACTACATTCAGAGCATATGGATTTTTGATCTTCTTCCTCTTGTTCTTTTTTTTCTCTACTATAAACTCAGCTTCCACCACTTGTGGTCTGACCCGGCCTCGTCTCTAAACTTTAACCATCAAGGGATTTTTGTAATCCCAAATCTAAGAGCCAAGCTTACCAAGATTTTGATAATTTCTTCTCTATTTGGCTCTCCTTCCTGTTTCTCTCCTTGATTGGTTTTTGGAATTTCTTCTTGGCATGGAATTGGGAAGGAAAGAGGAGGAATGGATGGGGTTACAACTAGCTTTGTAATTTCTTGTGGTGGTGGGGGAAGTGGAATTTCTTGTTTCTTTGGAGGGGATGACTATTTGGAAGGGAAAAGGATAGAAGAATTGAGGTGATATGGAAGACTAGGAGATGGAGAAGAGAAACCAACACTTGGGGTGGTGGATGGGAAGCTAGAATTGTGACATCTTTGTGATGATACTGATTGAGGAAGAGGAAAAGAAAATCTATGAGGTGGTGGACTTACCCATTGACAAGGTTTTCTAGCACCAAGCTCATGTTGGGGCAGCATTTTGACCATAAAGTTGAGCTTCTCCTACATGCTATATTGTCTTGGAAAAGAGCCTTCCCATGGAAAAGGTGCCCTGCAACCAATTCTGAAAGCTTTCATTTGTGTTGTAGCCGAGAATGAACCATGTTAGCCTCCATTGTTAGAGTCCAAGATCGATGCTATCCATGTAGTTATAACCATTATATGCATACCCTTGCTCTTGATAAGCTCCATAGCCAAATTGGTTTTGACACATATGGCTAACATCATGTTACATTTGATCATAATGCAATGGAGGAGTCATGTGGAGGTAGAGAGGTAGAGTGTGAATTCCTGGGAATGAAGTCATGATTGTACAACTTCATGGGATGGAAGAAGATGAAAGATGTAGAAAGAAGAATGGTTAGAAATGGATGGAAGGAAAGTCTACAACTCAGAGAATGGGTTGTTGACTAGATGGAGTCACCAAATGTGCTTTGCATGTGCCTCTAAAGTCTAAATTTTAATAGGAACACACCAACCTGCTACGATGAAGTGGTAAGGTGCTTCAAACTGTCCCACCGGGTGTGCCTTAAATGTTGATGCAAAATCACAACACCCCCGAATGGCCTCAGATTTGAGTGGGGCATCCGGTGTGACCTACATAACATGGGACCATCTCTCAAGTTATGGGACTTGCGAACTTGAGATGGACCTCCAAAGAAATCTGGCTTCTTATTCCTAATCCTAATGCTAAACTACTTCTAAGGAAGGAAATGCGATTATCTACTCCTAATATAACAATGCTAAGGAGACAAGGAGAGAGAGAGCATGAAAGTAAAGAAATCCTACAGAACATAGGTGATAGCACCAAGAGAAGGGGGGGTTGCTGATCAAAATATCAACTACCTAAAGTGGAGAGAGGTGAGAAATGGAGAGGATAGATAGATGCATCATAGACCAAAGATAGATTTCACACGAAACACCACTTCAAACCCATTAAACACATCTCTCAAAACTTGCAATAGACATCAAAAGTATACATAGTACATCTTACAATGATGAGAGGAAAGAAGAGACAATAAAATAAGGAAGGATGGACAAAATACATCACAAAACATATTTTATTGCTCCATGAGTTCACACAGTACATCATCAGTGGGCAAGAGGCAAGAAAATTCCATTATAGAGAAATGAGAGGAGGCTTAAGCTCCACATTCGACCCTAGGGAGGAAAGAGAGAGGGGGAAGGAGAGAAAAGATGACCAACCTCTAGAAAAATGCCCCTCCTTTACAATATATAGAAGAATGAGAGAAGGAGAGAGGGAAAATTCAAATCCTGCCTCAACCACCCTAGCGATGCATTGAATTCACCTACTCCAACCACCTAGAAAGCATTGAAATTTTACCGCAACAATGATGGTTCCTTGATAGAGCCCATGCCTCTACTCCAACCATCCTTGCATGCCTCGTTTATGATTTCTTTAATTCTTCATCATGGTGGTAGGTGGGAGACTTGACAACCTTGAAAATGGTGGACCGAATTTACCATTCTTCATTAATGGTGGCAGGTGAGTAGTAAGCACCGATGTCTTTCCAAAATCCCTCTCTCGAATCCAAGTTTCCAGTCGAAATATATTGTCATCTGAAGGTCAGGGTTTGGGTTCTATTCACGCAAGGTCCATATGGCTGGTAGCCCCGTGTCATTAAGATTTCACCCCCTTTTTTCCTCCCGAAGTTACTCCGAATTGACACGTGGCGTCGTCTCGGCCTGCTTGCTCTATTTCCTTTATATTCTTCCTAAGCCCTCTTGTTGGCGGAGACACTATGCTTGACCTAAGACACGTGGAGGCTCAACACACATTTGGGACTTGCCTCCGGATTTTTCCTTTGAAGTTACGCGGACAAGGCACGTGGAGGATTCCGCTAACCCTGTTGTACTTATCCAATTCGGACTCCGCCTTTCTCGATCCCGACTACGTGGGTAGGTGGAGCTCATTTTGGGATTTCCTTTGGATTTGACCCTTGAAGGTGCCCGATGAGACACTTGGAGGATTCTATTGGATCTATTATAATTAGCTAATTCAACAAATCGGCTCTACCCCTTTTTTACTATGACCACATGGCGAGCTGCGCGCTTGCTTAGGACTTGCTTTTTATTTCTCCTCTGAAGTTGTGCCGAACCGACACGTGGGGATTCCGCTAGCTCTGTCACTTCTCTTGTACTTTTCAACAATCATTTTTGTTATGTCAGACCCTAGACACGTGGAGGGCCAACGCTTGTTTGGGTCTCCGCTTTGGGTTGATCCTTTGAAATTGCGTCGATGAGGCATGTGGCACCTTCCGCAAGCATGTTCTATGCTGAGATCCACATGGGAGGCTTGCACTCATCTGGGGTCTGCCTCTGGATTTTACCTTTGGATTTGCACCAAGATAACACATGGAGGCTTCCCTGGCTCTTTTATACTTAGATGATTTGGGCCCAAGTGAACACGCCATTTCGAGCCTACCTATAACTTGACTTTTAGATTTAGAATGTGGGCTCACATGACTGAACCGACCCTTCAATTTTCTCTTGTGTAAGGTCGTGTTTGATCAATTTTTCCTGAGGGGAAAAATTGGATAACAATAATGTTATAGAGTTTTAAAATGCTACACTCGAGGGGTAAAGGTTTATGCATACCTACATTAAAAAATAATTTTTTTATTCCTTTAATTAAAGAAATCATAAACGATAATGAAAGCATTGCTAGAGAATAATAAGAGAGGGAGATCAATAATTACATGTATGTTTCTGACAAAGTAGATAAGGAGAGGTGTTGTTAGCTCATGGGCTTCCTAGACATTCGTCATATAGTCCACGTGTGTTGGAAAGCATACACATTGTGCATTGATGGTTTTTGATTCTAAACTTACACCCTCTAATAGAATTTTATTAAAATCTCAAAATCCTTTTCTTTAGATCCGTTTGGTGCATATCCTACAATCCATTGATGTCCACACGAGTCTTTTTTCTCATGTTTTAGTATTTTCACAGGCTAACTTGCATGTTACTCAACAAAGCACCAAGAAAACAAATCCACAACCAACACAGGAAAAATCGTCCCATTGATGATAAAGTATTAGAGTTTTCCCTTAATTTCCAATAGTCCAAAGGCCAACCATATGTGCATAGAGATTTATTGAAGATGTAAATATAAAGGCGATGGCCACACCCAGAGAGTCAGACTCCGCCTCATTTCAACTGAAAACTACCCAAAATAAACAATGATAGAGCTTATACATTTAGGTAGTTGTTTAATAAACCATATTTCTTTCAAGCATTTTGTCAACCAGTTTTCATGCCAAGCACAAGCTTCTACATTTTCAGAGTTGTAAATAAAATGTCATATAATGCCACCGGTTGTTAATCTCAATCTCACAACATTATGTAATGCAACTAGGAGGTGCTACAAGTTATGCATACAACATATAATCTTACCCATTGTATGCATACTCTAAAATCATTGTAGGCCATGAGGCCACATTTCTTTCTCACATTTTATCAAACAATTTGCATGTTGAGTGCAAGCTTCCACATTTTACATATATAAATTAATTGTTCCCTTGAAACTCTAACATCTATTAAGGAATCCTCTGCAAAGACTTGGTGGACATTCAAACCCTACATAAAAGCTTCTATGTTTGCACAGGATAAGAGATAAAGGCCATGTCCACATGCCCAACTCACACCCCTACTCACTTCAACAAATCCACACAATATATACTGTTTCAAAGGGCATGAACTAAGATTTTGAGTTCTCCTAAGACAATTAGGAACAAAATGTTGTCCACACAAACCAAAAACTACAACCCCCTCAAATATTAAAATGAAAATGAAGATAACATGATTAGGGAATGCTCTAAGGGCCACTATCATTTAATCATTTAGCCAAGTGGGAAACCCCTTGTCTTATGTTGCATACATGTTTTCCTAGGCCTTAGAAACAACATAAACTACTAAAACAAATTTTCTTTCAATATGCTTTGGTGGATGTACATACCCTATCCCATATCTCATATAGTAACAATGATTGAGAGTATGTCAATAAAGGAGAACTAGTCATGTAGACTCATGTAGGTTGCATTTGATCAAATGGTTTCCATGCTTCATGAGGAATCCCATACCTTTATCTAAAGCTTCACGCGCAAGCTGGGAGGATGTTAGTTAATGTTGTGGAGTCAACATTACACATGCAACCTTCCCTCACATAAAGTTTTCAATGCCCTTTCAAGAAATACATTTTTTGTATCTCGCAACCATGCGAAGATGTTGAGAATATTTCTTTTAGGCATGCATTTTTAGAGGATGGGATTCACATTGAATCAATAGCCATACACCATTTTCTAAATATCCACTATTTCATACCTATAACCGCTTTTGTCAAAAGGTTTTTTTACTATTCAAAATGGCTAGGATAGAGGAAAAAACCTAACCATATATCTTTTTCCATAATTCCCATCTTATTTATTATTTATTTCTATTTATTTTTTACCTTTTAACCCAAATGCATATACATGTATATTTCTAGTATAAATGTTCAAGTATATATACACATATATAATAATTCTTTTATATGTCTCCTATGACCCCACTACCATTTATTCACTCCATAAACACATTCCATGAGATCATAATTTATTTTAATGTATTTTTTTTATTATTTCACCATCCAATTTTATTCCCATCATTAGTATTTATAACCCCATACCAACTTGAAATATCTTTCCAGTGCTCGAATAGAGCTAGAACAAATATTGTAAATACCTTTATGATCATTAAACGTCACTATTTATCCATCTTGAAATGTAACAAAAGGAGGAAGCAACATAGAGGCTCAAAGTTCTCTATCCTAGCAAAGGCTAAACTTGTTTGGCAAGGACTAGTCATTTTTGAAATGGAGCTTAATCTCAAGTTAATTACTCAATATAAGAAAAATTGAGTTAACACATTGAATTCAGCTTCCATGAAACGGTGTTTTACAAAATGGAACTCACACCATTTCGATTAGATAGAATGACCATGCCACCACATTCACCCGGGTATGCAGTTCGGAACATGACTCAAACGTCGAATGTAAAAATTTAACTAATATCATTATCAACTCGTATTTTTTCTTGTGATCACGATTGTGAACCATAACCATATGATGTGAAAGATGACATCCATGGTAATGATTAAAACCTAGTGAAGCATCAACCATAGAGTAAAGTGTGATGAGAGTCTAAAATATTTTTATTGACATTTGATGCATGACAATTGAACTATTAACTTAACAAAAAACATCGGAAATGTTCCCGTTATGAGTTGACAGCCTTAGAGAAGGCTTGTTAAAGGTGTATGGCAGGACGAGACACTATAGTTACATAAAAATATTTAAAATAATTAGTGAAGGTCCTAAAATAGTAAATTGATGGTTTTGGCTTGAGGTACTCGATTGTTGCAAGTTTTCTCACTTTGCATTATTTTTCTCCTAAAACACTATATTTGGTCTATTGGTGATGAATATAATTATATTTTTATGAAAATAGACATTTTTAAAAATCCCCTCTTGTCAAAAAAAAATATTAGCAATTAGGTATTATTTTGATGTTTTAGGTCATATTAAATTCAATCACACATTTATGTTTAGATCATTTCATTTTAAGCATCACTAATTTTCTTTAAAACACTACATAAAATATAAATAATCTAATTAAATTATTTGTGAAAGACTTAAATAGCTAACACAAATATCTTATTTGGTTGTGGATTCTACAATGGTAAGAATTGTGAGAAAAAGATAAATTGTAAAGTATTACATATTTAAAATGGGTTTCTAACGTGAAGTCAAGACATCAAAAGTAGTTTATTACATTCAATTTGTAATTAGGTTGATCTAAAATTGATAACATCTACAAGAAGAGGGTGTTTTACAAGGAATTACATTTTATAAAATGTATTCCAAATTCTATTAAATTAGTGGAAGTTAGGTAAACAAACATAAATTAATAATCTTAAAAATTACAAGTGAAAGTCTTTAAATATTTAAAGGAAAATTATATTTATAATTAATCATTTGTATTAATACTCTAATGGTAAGACTTACTAAATAAAGATAACTTAAAATGTATTAAAAAAAATTGTGAATTATCTTGTATCATTTTACTTGTTAATATAATATAAGATTTTATTTACCAAAATGCATTACATTTCTAAAATACTTCCAAATAAGGACACAGATTTTAGAGTGTAAATAGATTATCTCCACTTTGTTGAGACTAGTGACACTATTGATTAACTAGTTAAAAAGTATTGTTCTGAAGTTCGTTGTTTTTATCTTCGCTCGTCAATAAATTCAATTCTTCTACGTCATAGTTGATTCAGAAAATTGATATTAGTTTGATACATTACTTTAAGAATCTACAATGATCACAACAACGAAATGTGTTCTATTCAACGATGAATTCCTAAATGTTATGCATTTGACTTCAATTAAATGTGAGCCAATTACAACAGTTCCATTAACTTATGGTCGAACTTGCCATCGTCTATAAAAGAAAGTGTCGAGGCCATCGGAACATAAAATATTATATCAATTTCGTATCTGATAAGCAGTTACACTGAACTGAAACTGAAGGAGGATGGAGATTTTTTACCTTGCAATTTCATGCCTGCTAGTTTTAAGCTTTCCTCACCATCTATACGGATCAGAAGCAGCAACATCTAGTCTGGGTCAGTAGTACATTTCTTCCAGCTTGTTTTGCTTAAAAGAAATATTTGCCAAGTCTGTTAGAGAGATTAGAGGGTTTGCAAGCTGCAACTATACATGTTATGTTAAGCTACTATCATTAGATTTATGGACTGTCTGTGTGGTTGACTATTGGAGCATCACAATAGGAGTAAGTAGGAATTTTGTTTTAAAATGTATTCCGTCATTGATTTGTGATTAATGTTTGCAGAGTACCCATATTCGTTTATGACAGTAGATGCTGAAAAGGCAGCTGCAAGAGAATATGATTACATCATCGTTGGGGGAGGTACTGCAGGGTGTCCTCTCGCAGCGACTCTGTCACAGCATTACTCTGTTTTGGTATTAGAAAGGGGAGATTCTCCTTATGGAAATCCCGACGTTGAGGACTCGAGTGGTTATTTCAAGATTTTGCTGGATGCCGATAATTTCCCTTATGTGGCTCAGAGATTTGTCTCAGAAGATGGAGTTGAGTCGGTAAGGGCCAGAGTTCTTGGCGGGGGAACAGCAATCAACGGTGCCTTCTACAGCAGGGCGAGCCAGGAATATATTCGGAAGATGGAATGGGATGAGAAACTTGTAAATGAGTCGTATGAATGGGTAGAGAAGTTGACTGCCTTCAAACCAGATAACATTTCTCGCTGGAATTCTGCTATCAAGGATGGTCTTTTGGAAGCTGGAGTGCTTCCTTACAATGGATATACTTTGGATCATCTGGAGGGCACCAAGATCAGTGCTTCAATTTTTGACAACAATGGAAAGAGACATTCAGCAGCAGACCTTCTCCAATATGCAAATCCAGATAACATTGTAGTTCTTCTCAATGCTACTGTCACCAGAATCCTCTTCAAAATGGCATCAGGTACAAATACATGATCTTTCATATTCTAGTTTTTCTTGTTATTTGCCCATAATTAATACATAGAAAGAACATATAAATGTTTTGATAGTAAATCATCTTTTAAAATTTCTTTTCACTTGAACTAGACTCGCTTTGCTACACTTGTTTTACTATTTTCATTTATATTACGCATGGAGGCTTAAATTTTTCGAAGGACCAATTTACCTCTTCAATTCTTATTTTGTACTTCGTGTCAAGACACATCTTATTAATACAAATAAAAATAGGTTGCGCGAATTACAACAGAGAATTCTAATATTTGATATGACATTTTTTTGTAGGAAAGCTGAAGGCTAAAGGTGTGGAGTTCATCAATGGTGTTGATAGCCTCCCTCACCAAGTATTAATTAATCAATCATCACATACAAGTGAGGTAATTTTGTCAGCAGGAGCCATAGGCAGCCCTCAACTTCTCCTTTTAAGTGGAATTGGTCCATCACAACAACTTAAGGAACTGAATATTACCGTACTTTTAGATTTACCTTTGGTAGGAAAAGAGATTCGAGATCCACCACTTACAACTGCCACTCTTGAATCTTCCAAACCACTTGAATTTAGCAAAGTGCAAGTAGTGGGCATCGTAGACAATTCACAAATCTACATTGAGTCTAGCAGCTATGTCCAACAAAATAGTGCCTTAGATTTTCAATATTTTGGACTTATTTTTAATAAAGTAGCATTCCCTTTATCAACAGGTGAGCTTCGACTCACAAACACAAATCCATTAGATAGTCCCTCGGTTCGATACAATTATTTTTCTCATCCTTATGATCTACAAGAGTGTATCCTTGGTGTGAAGCTAATGGCTAATCTTACCATGGCACGTTCCATTCAAGAATTTGCATTTATTGGAAATGGAAACTCTAGTATGTTACGATTCCTTCAGCCATTTTTACCACAAGATCAATCACAAGATGAAGCCTTTGCTAAATTTTGTAAAGATACTGTACAGACAAGTTTGCATTTCCATGGAGGGTGTCAAGTTGATTTAGTTGTCAATAAAAGGTATCAAGTAAAAGGTGTTAATAATCTAAGGGTTGTGGACAATTCAATTTTTAAGGACACGGCTGGGACCAATCCACAAGCCACTACCATGATGCTTGGAAGGTATTTATTTGTTTTTGCTACAACTAAATTTTTATTTACCAATTGTTCAAGTTAACATTTTAATGATAAATGATTATGGTGTTTTCTACGTGTATGCAGGTATGTAGGACTTCGTATCCTTGAAGAGCATACAAACACTTGATAATAGTGCATCTCTTCCTATCAATAAAATCATTTTCCTAGTTATATCATGTATTTATGTAATCATTTTCCCGCATATATAATGTATTCATATGATATAAGTACTATGGATGAACAAATTTCTACATAATGTTTTTCATTTTGAAAATATTATTTTTGGGGATGTCTTGGATGCACATCGATCACCCAAAACCTTTATATCTTCGTCAAAAACAATGCCCCAATGGATTTCATCAATTAAAAAATGTGAGTTATCATGTAAGATGATTGTTTATTTTTGGTTATAGCTTCAATCTTCTTTTCTTCGTGATATTGAAGGTTGAAGTAATAAAATAAATAACAATGATGTCTAGCATATAGTTATTATATGATGTTATGGTCACCTCGATCATATTGAATTGAAACTAGTATAGGTGTATGATATGATCTACCTTTGGAATAAGTTTAACATATGGTGTCAAGTTGAGAATGATTTACAATGAATAATTTATAGAATGATTGTATGCACGTCTTTTACATCAAGTTTCCATCATAAATTTGAAAATATTTCCAAGTTATATCCAAATTTAAAAGATATAAGTTACTTGATCAATAGAATATATAGCTATCTCATCAACATCTTTATTTACATTATTAAAGAAGAAAACTTGTTTTTGCATGCTTTTTGTTGTAGCTATAAACAAAGCATTTTTCTTATGAGTATACCTTCTACAATCCAATCCTTCATGTAAGCGTTCAAGATATTTATTACAATTATTGGAATCATGTCTATTCAATTTTTACCTAGTGAATATGTTAGGTATGCACGATAAAGAATTTAAAAACTTATTGAAATGGAAAGGAAGAATAAACATAGATATGACATGTTTAAGTGTAATAAAGGTTTCAAGATAGAAAAGCAAAGAAATATTGCTACACCCTTAACCCTAGGTCATATATAGAGATATGGATACCTAGCTTGTAACTAACATTTAATCTTTTATCATGTAATATCATATATATGTATTGTTTCATATACTTAGTAGGTCAGCTTTGGTGCCTTTCATAGAATAGTATGGTGTATATAGGATTTAGAGAGTACTAGATGATCATATTGAGTACGTGAGTCTTATTGTATGGAATAAAGGTTTCCCTCTCAATGTGGCTAAGTCATTATACTTGTATATTGTGATCATTTATCTATATATTGGTTTTATTTCATGTTATACTCCTATTAATATTCAGATCTATCCAAGTAATATTATGGCAAGTGATATCAAATAATTGATTTGGTTAGACTTGTATCAAAACCCTAATTGTGAAGATTTAGTTATATCTACCAAACACTAGAAAAAAATTCTGCAATTGTTTAACTAAAGTGGTGAAATAAATCTAGTAAATTGCTCCTCAATTTTTAAGATCTATGGACTGTTCTTTTTTGCAGTATACAGACATTTTAGTGTTTTTCATAAAAAAATCTAGAGGATATAATTTCTGGATGTTTTCTAAGTTTCCTATGTTTTTGGAAAGATTTCAAAATATTAGCTAGGTATTTTCCTTTGTATTTCTTTCTATTTGATTAATAGCGATATGAAACCTCGAGTCTTAAATTCCTACCCTAATCCTTGTATCCCAAGACCCAAACCCTAAATCATCATAAGGATATAAACTAGAAGAAAAGGGAAGGGCCACACCACTATAGGAATGAATTCAAATAACAAACAAATGGATTTGGAATCTTCAAATTTTAGAGTACATCGAGGTATTTAGCCGATTTTAAAAAATTGTTAATAATATGGTGTGTAAGGAGAACTTCTACCATGATATTCAAACATTGAAAGATAAGCTTCAAGCACTGGGAGGTAACATGTAATAAATTGAAGGTAACCTTGACTAAGGTTTTCAATTAGTTAAGAGTTAAATTCGGTTAGGGTTCAAATCAATGGGACAAGAGATGATGAGTACTTTTTCAAGCATGAAGATAGGAAAATTTCCCATTCAAATCACATGCCTTCTTCAATTAATGTGCACCCATATGCACATCAAACTAAGCAAGGAGGATCCTTTGCACAACCTAGTAGATCTTTTACCCAGTGGCATAACATTATCCTAAAACTAAAAAAGTGTAGGTTTAATGGAAACAATCTAATCACTTAGATCTCCCAAATGGATTTTTTATTTGCATCAAGTCTCAAGCGGGAAAAAGGTGGTAATGGAATCCTTATATCTAGAACTATAAAAATTTAATTGTTATCATTGGTTGTGCACTCAAAAGAAGAATATGGATCTTGATGTCACATGGTTAGTTTTATGAAGGATCTACAAATGTACTATAGTAGTAGTGAGGCTCAGAACTAATTTAACCAATTGGAAAATCTGCAACAAATAAGGTTAGTAAATTGTTACATTCAATAGTTCCAAATATTTTCATTTCATGTGGAAACAATTATAGATGACAATCATAATGATCTATTCCTAGATGGTCTCAAGGATCACATCCAACATGTGGTATGAATGTTGGATCCAATCAATGTTTCTAAGTCTATTATCATGGCATGTAAGGAAGAGGAAAATTTTGTTTCTAAGTAGATAAATAACATCACTACCATTATATATCATATAAGCTCAGTACCATCATTCCATCAATGTACCAAGTTGACTCCACAAAAAATTGAAGTTAAATGAGAAAAAGGGCTATGTTATAGTAGTGATAATAAATGGAGTAAATGAAATAAATATGTTGAGAATAAATTATTCTACATTAAGTGGCCAAACCAGGAAGAATAATACAATGAAGAATATAGTCAAGAGGAAGATGTTTCTGACATCTCGACTGAGGAATCTCAGCCAATTCTATATCTTATCATGTAATTTTTGTTCGTAACACCCTACATATCCTTAAGTTAGTTTGGTTCATAAAGAAAAAAAGGGTCATGGTATTCATTAACATATGAATTAATCATAACTTCATCAATCATAATTAGGATTTAGGCTTAAATTGATTTGTTTATCTATCTTTAGAGTTTTAGGTCATGGTGGAAAATGGTGGTAAAGTTAGTTATTCAGAAAATGGCATAAGATTAATCTATCTATGGGAGGTTACTAGTTAGAATTTCCCATGTATGTCATTTCAATTAGGCACATAAACATTTTTTTAGGGGTCCAAAGGATTACTACACTTGGAGATATTGAGACGAAATCTTAAGATTTGTTCATGGGGTTCCATTTTGAAGGAAGGAATTTTGAGTCACCTAGGATGCAGGAAAAAGCTTCATAGTTTGTAAGTTATCATCAAATGCAAAAGCTACTGAAGAAGGGTGCCAATGGATTTGTGGCACACCTATGTTTCTCTAGAATATAAACCATCAAAAGGAACTATACCATTGTACAACAAATTACAAATAAAAAGTTGGTTGTTTTTCTATATGCCAAAAGGGTTACATCCCAAAAGAGATCATGATCATCCTATTTAGCTAATAATAGGAATCCAACCACCCAACATTCGACCTTATAGGTACCCTTATCTACAAAAGAGTGAGATTGAAAATATGGTACATGAGATGTTGGAAATAGGTATTACATGACACATTTAAAGTGCTTACTCTTCTCTATTGGTGATGGTAAGAAAGAACAATGAAGGTTGGTGCATGTTTCTAGAATATATGGAGCTTAACAAATACATAGTGAAATATTAGTATCATGTTCTTGTCATTGAGGATTTTTTATATGAATTTCAATGTTTTGTTTATTTTACAAAATTATATCTTCGATTGGGTTATACATAAAATTACAATTCATGATAAATATATTCATAAAACAAAATTTAGGACACATCAAGGCTGTTATGAATTTATAATAATTCATTTTGGCCTTACAAATGCACCATATACTTAAAAGAGTTTAACGAATTCAATATTTTTGATGTTTTGTGGAATTTCATCCTAGTATTCTTTAACGATATATTAATCTATACTACGACTTGGTAGGAACATTTACATCAAGTCAATAAGGTATTAAACACTCTTGTACAGTAACACATGTATGATAAGCCCTCCTAGTATTATTTTGGTGTAAGGGGGTAGAATAATTGGCTCATATAATGTCTTATGAAGGTTTAAAAGTGGATCCTCATAAGATCCAGGCCATGGTGGATTGGCATATTCCTAAAATCCTCAAATAACCTCATGGTATTCTTAGGGATTATAGGTTATTATAACATATTTGTGAAGAATTATGGTGAATTGTAGCACCACTCATAACAATAATAAGGATAGAATATTTTCATTACAATTTGACGAATATAGGGCATTTTCATCACTTAAGAAGGTCATGTGTACCACTCCAATTCTTGTTACCTTGTATTTCTCCAAAACCTTAATTGTTTAATGTGATGCTTCAGGGTGTGTCATAGGTGTTGTATTTATCAAATATGGACACCCCATTTCATTTGAGAGTCAAAAAAGGAATGGTAAGAACCTATGAAGACCAACTTATAAGAATAAAATGATGGCAATTCTTCATACATTGAAATAATGGAGACCAAATCTCATGGGTTGTCATTTCTAGGTAAATACATGTGATGACATCTTGAAGTACTTCTTAGATAAAATATTATCATTTAAAAACAAAAAAATTGAATCACTAAGATTTTATGATATGGCTTTAAGATAATTTACAAAAAATGAAAATAAATATGGAAGATGATGCATTATCTAGGAGAAATGATTCCACATAATCCTTAATATGTCATTTTCATATTACAAGTAGATCAGGTAGATCAAGAAAGATAGGAATAACAAAATGACACAAAAAAACACACTCTCATTCTAAATATCCAACAAAAATTGATAATTTCATAAAAACATTATATGGAAGCGGGGTGCATTATAGTATAAGGACCATTTTTTCTTATGAAAAAAATCTAACCTTAAAATTCAAGTTCTCTCAAAGCTCCATGTTACTAAAGGTGGTGGCCATTATGGATTCCTTAAAATTTTATATCATACTTAAGAAATATTTCTTCTTATAATGGTTGAAAGGTGGTGCCCGAAAATTATTGGTAGAATGCTTGTTGTGTCAAGTGTAAAAAGGGTGAAATTGTTAATTCTCCATGACTTTCCAAACCTTTATCTATTCCTAGTGAGAGGTGGGTAAATGCATCCATGGATTTCATCATAGGAATAAAAAATCTAAATGAAAAAGTGTAATTACATTATGGTGGTTATGGATAGACTCACTAAATATGTTCCCTTTTGTGTCTTGCCACATCCATTTATAGTAATTACAATTGTCATATCTTTTGTGCATACATTGTAGAAGATACATGGAACACTTAATATTATAGTTAGCTATCAGGATCCTGTATTTATTATAAATTTGTTGACTTTTTTATCCACGTGTTTGGTTACTCAATTGGCTCATAGTTTTTCATATCATCCCTAATTATATGGAAAAATTGAGGCATTCAACATATGTTTGGAAGGTTATAATATATATGTTTCTTTATTTTAGATAATTAGGAGATATGGGTTAAATGACTATTACTTTTATAATGGTGGTATAAGACTTCATTTCATACTCCATACAAAATGTCCACATTCTTATAATTTTATGGTTACCATCCACCATCCCTCACTTCTAGCTTAAAATTCCATCCTAGAGTAAGAGTAGTTGTAGATCACATTCACCACCAATAGGAAGTTCTCTCTAAATGGCATAAAACCACTTAAAGCAACAAGCTAATCAACATCATAGTGAGTACATATTCAAAGTTGGGGACTTCATTTTTGTATGATTGCAACAATATAAAAAACTATATTTGAAACAACAAAAAAAGGATAACAAGATTTCACCCAAATAGTATGGCCTTTATCAATTGTTGCAAAAAATTAATTGTTTAGCATATAAACTAGCACTTCATCAGTTAACAAAAATAATGTATCCAATTTTCCATGCTTCTTTCTTGAAGTAGGTCATTGGGGAGAAGGTGTCTTCTCAGTTAGTATTACCATATCTTCATGAGGAAGGATGCATCATCTTGGATCCTAAAGGAATCCTATAGACACACACTAAGAATTTGAGGATAAGGTTCATCACCGAGTATGTAATCAAATGGAAGAATTTTCACATTGAAGATGTAACATGGGAAGATGAAGCATTCAGGTAATAACATCTTAAGATTACCAATATTAGGGACAATATTTCATTGAATGGGAGGGGCATAATACACCCTTAACCCTAGGTCATATATAGTTATGTAGATTTCATATATATGGCTAACATAATATCTTATCATGTCATATCATATTTACTTATACTTTCATATGCTTAGTAGTTCAACCTTGGTACATATCATATCATAGTATGGAATATATAGGATTTAGAGAGTAGTAGATGTTCATATTGATAAATTGAGTCTTAGTGTATGGTTTGGAGGTTCTCCCTTGAAATGGATGTCATTATACCTACATATTTTGATCATTTATTTATATCTTAATATTATTTGGTGTCATATTACTATTGGTATTCATATATATCCAAGTGAATTCATTACAACTAGAAATCGTATGTGAAATGTATGATGTGAATGCCAAAAGGGATATAGTGAAGAAGTGAAAGTGGATGGGGAGGGAAAATGGGAAAGGAAGTTGTCAGTGAAATCAGAGAAAACTCATGTCAGGCTAGACAAACATGAAACTTCGGATGGAGATATCTCAAAATACAAGTAGCAGATGGAAAATGTTTCCAAGAAGAATAGTTGTTTGAATTTGAAGCTCTTGAATTTATCAGTTTGTGTGTAGGTGGAAAGAGGTTTTTTGTTTTCTTAATTTAAGATCTAATGTGTTTAGTCTATGTTTAAGTAGTTCATGTCTTGCAAATAATATTCATGGAAAAATTACTTTCTAAAAATATGTAATCTATTAATAATATTCAAATTTAAATTAGTGTTCAAATGTGTTACAAAAATGTTAAAACAAATCTCAACATTCAATTCCAAGGAATCTCAAAAATCAATTCCAATGAAACAACTAAATCCATACCTAAACAACTAAATCAGTTGGATGTGGGTCTTGTTGAAGCTGATTTGACGAGCTTCATGTCCTATTTGTTGAAAAATTCCGATCTTTGTTTTCATTTTCTACTTATTTTTATTGGATCAATGACGGAGAAGTGCAAGGTATATGGAAAAAATAAATGACTAACAATGGGGGTTTAATGGTGTCTTGTAAATTTGAAATTACAAAGTGAATAAGCAACATTTACAAATCTAACTAAGGGTAAGTGCACAAATATGGGGGCCAAAAGGGGGTCAAAAAGGGACACCTTTTCCTGAAATCAGCAATCATCAAATAATTTGGCATGCCTATGCTCAAAATTTGACAAAGTGATAAGAAAAAGTACCGTAGAGCTCATAATCTAGTTTCTAAACTACTTTTTTTTTAAATGGTTGAGATTAAGAGGCTCAAATGTGGTGCACACACAAAGTATGTCTATTTTTGTGTAAAAATATAACCTATTGTGTGTGTGCTCCCCCATTTTTTGAGTTGTATAAAAAAATTCAAATCCCTTTGGTAAAAAGTTATCTAAGACCATGTACAAGGTTCCACTAAATTTTCATAATTTTTGGATGAATATATAATTTTATATTAATTTTAAAAGTGCACATATCCCAAAAATGAAATATTTGTGTGTGAACCCCCATAACTTTGAGAAAAAAAGTTATTTTTAGTTTTTTTTTTAGTGTGTGTAGAATGGAGTTTAGAAAAAACCACTTTTTTTTTAATTTGGATGAAAAAATCATAAATTGTGCACCAAAACATATGCATAGGTTTTTGCAAGAAAACAAGGCACTAGTAAAATAAATTATGGATGAAAGCCTTAAACTAATCAGATTTTAGAAAGAATTATATCGTCATCAAGGTAAAAATGAGCTTGACATCGTAGTATAATTTATTTTTGAATATTATGTTTTAAAGCACGAGATATTGGGGTGCACATGTGAAATTTTGATGTTTTTCTATCAAACACGGTTTTTTATTACGTTATACAAAGTCCAAACCTCTAGTTTGGAAATCCAAGCCTTTGGATTGGGTATTCCAAACCCCAACAAGATGAAACACGATAAAGCATTATAACGTGTTGGCATTATAACGCACTCGTGTTCTGTTTCCAATGCAAAATATGTCCATTTGGGAGGGATAACATGGAAAACACATAGAAAACCATAACGCGGGCACATTATAACACTAGCACGTTTCGTCTTGGTAAATATGAATCGTAACACGATCACATTATAACATGACCTAGATTTTTCCTTTTCACGTTATAGCATGACCGAGCCATAACGCGAGCGCGTTATGGCTAAAATGGCCAAAAAATGGATTTGTTTCTATTTTTTGACCCGCCATCTTTGTGCATATGCCCCAAATGGAAAGGAAATTATATATAATCTCTTATTTATATACATTAAATGTAAATCTAGAATGATTACTTTATTTCTCACATTTTTTCATCAAAACAAGCAAACATCCTCTTTTTGGAGCGACCAAGGTCCCTAGATCTATGAAGGAGAAAATCTTGGCATCTCCATGTGAAATTTTCCCCTATTCAAGGAAGAAATATGATGCTTTATCAACAATAATGCCATTTTCCAGCTTCAAGGTGGTGGTGTAATCCTTGTTGATAGCGATGCCAATGATTTTTAAAAATATAATTTACACTATGCGATTTTCACCCTGCAACAAACAAACCCCCTTTTTTGGGTACATGTCGGGCCCCAGATCAGTGAAGCATCAAGACCCCGAGATCTCCATGCCAAAGTGTTCCCATCCTTAAGGAATAAATGTGATGTTATAAAAACAATAATGTCTTCACCCAACTTCAAGACAGCGGTGCAATATCAGTCGATAGTGCCTCCACCAATATTAGAAATCTAAGCCACAACATTATTAGTAGTTTCACATAACGGCCCATAATTTATTGCTAAACAAACTACCATTACTCCTTTTGTGATGGTTACAAAGGCTCCAATAGAGGTTCAGTATACTAAGCATATGAGTGTATCTTTACTACATTCATAATATCAACATTCAATATGTGACAAGATAAAAATGAAAAAAAATGAACATAACCAATATCTTCAAAGTATGTAAGATATTATATTGTATTCATTTATAGATTGGTTATGTGTGTAAGTGGTGAAGTAAATGCATTCCCCAATTATGCGAATGTAATTCTTGTAAATTATCATATCTTGATGATTCCCTTAAGGTCCATGAGATATGGCACACAAATTATAATAAAGACTACGATTTAAGTCGCATGTCAACACAATAAAAATAAACATGTAAATTTCTAGCTAGCATGTGACAATTTATTAATAAATATGTCAATTTATACACATGTCAAACAATTTGAAGGTCAAATTGGGAATGGCATACTGAAGTGAACATTGATACGGTCGATGACATGGATGGTGATGATATTGATAATATGTGGACGTTGTTACAGAAAAGGAAATGGAAGGTGAGGATTATAATATTTTTTCAGGCCCCTAGGCATTCTCACTATAAAACATAGCTAGTCTAGTGCTCATCTAAACCTAGTCTAGGTGCTTGGAGACAAAATGAGGAGATACCGAGCCATATGAGCTTATGGAGGCATTAAGGTGAGTGATACATGATGTCTCAAGGTTTTTACGTCCTTTTGGATATCAGTGAAGCTGAGACATGATGTTAGTCTACTTGGTCATGATGTACATTAGGCCTAATCATAGTGTTTGGAGGCATAATTAGGCATGATAGTCATATTCAGGTATGTTTGATACCTTGAGATCATTAATGGAGTTAATTTATGTTTTTTCATCATTTAGAGGTAGTATTCAAATGTTTCATGATGAGTTATAGATTTCATTTAGTTGACCCTAGCCTAAACTATGAAAAACCCCAAGGACTTGTCATGCAAATGAGATGGGTTGAGAATATGGATAGTTATTTGAGATATTATTATGATTATATATGTTATAAAGGGGTTTCTATAGGTGTGATAAAAATTTGATTCATTTCGAAGATATTTTTCAAGTTATGTTGTTTTTGGTAAAACAAGGTCAAGAAGAAGGTGATTTTCAGCTTGAATTGCAACTTTTGATACTCATCCTGAATTATGTGTTTTGCATAGGACCTTGTAGATTTTAGGATGATGTTCCAATCCTTAAGAAATAAATGTGATGTTATAACAACAATAATGTCTTCACCCAACTTCAAGGCAACGGTGCAATACATGTTGATAATGCCTCCACCAATATTAGAAATCCAAGCCACAATGTTATTAGTAGTTTCACATAACGGCCCATAATTTCTTGCTAAAAACCTCCATTACTCCTTTCTTGATGGTTGCAAAGGCTCTAATAGAGGTTCGATGTACTAAGCATATGAGTGTATCTTTACTACATTCATAATATCAGCATTCAATATGTGACAAGATAAAAATAAAAAAATGAACATAATTAATATGCTTCAAAGTATGTAAGATATTATATTGTACTCATTTATAGATATTGTTTATGCATGTAAGTGGTGAAGTAAATGCATTCCCCCAATTACGTGAATGTAATTCTTGAAAATTATCATATCTTGATGATTCCCCTAAGGTCCATGAGATATGGCACACAAATTATAATAAAGACTATGAATTAAGGCACATGTCAAGACAATAAAAATAAACATGTCACTTTTTAGCTAGCATGTGACAATGTATTAATAAATATGTCAATTTATACACATGTCAAACAATTTGAAGGTCAAACTAGGAATGTCATACTGAAGTGGACGTTGATACGGTCGATGACATGGAAGGTGACAATATTGATAATATTCAGACATTTTTATAGACAAGGAAATTGAAGGTGAGGATTATAATATTTTTTGAGACACCCTAGGAATTCTCACTATAAAACATAGCTAGTCTAGGTGCTCATCTAAACCTAGCTAGGTGCTTGGAGACAAAATGAGGAGATATTGAGCCATATGAGCTTATGTAGGCATTAAGGTGAGTGATACATGATGTCTTAAGGTTTTTAAAATTTATGTCCTTTTAGATATCTGTGAAGCTGAGATATGGTGTTAGTCTACTTGGTCATGGTGTACACTAGGCCTAATCATAGTGTTTGGAGGCATAATTAGGCATGGTAGTCATTTTCAGGTATGTTTTATACCTTGAGATCATTAATGGAGTTAATTATATTATGTTTTCATCATTTAGAGGTAGTATTCAAAGGTTTCATGATGAGTTATAGATTTTGTTTGGATTGACCCTAGCGTAAACCATGCAAAACCCCAAGGGCTAGTCATGTAATGAGATGGGTTGAGAATATGGAGAGTTATTTGAGATATTATTATGATTATATATGTTGTAAAGTTGGTTTCATATAGGTGTGATAAAATTTTCAAGTCATTTTGAAGATATTTTCATGTTATGTTGTTTTTGGTAAAAACAGGTTAAAAAGAAGGTGATTTCTAGTTCGAATTACAAATTTTGATACTCATCCTGAATTATATGCTTTACATAGGACCTTGTAGATTTTAGGATGATTTTCCATTGAGTTAAGAATGTTTCAAAAAAATAATGAAGTAATTTCATCATCACATTTTTATGAATGAATGTGAAGAAGGTAAACAACATTTTATGAGTTTGAAACCCTATCTCAAAAGTGGTAGGAGATATCTTCATTTTAGGTACTTAGAATTAATTTCTTATGATATTATGAAGATTTTATTCTATATAGGAATCCTCCATGTTTCTAGAAAGGTATGATAGAGCATGTGGTGATGAGTGTACCCCACTCAAACAAGTGAGTTTATGAAGAATTTTAGTTTGAGGGTAGGTTATCCAAAGGAGTTGAAAAATAAATTGACATTGTTTTTATCATGGGAGATTTAATTTATGTCCATGATTTTTTCAGATCATTTTTGATCTTATAAAAGGAAAAGTGTACCCTATTTATGAAGATTGGCCTTAATGCAATTTTGGGGTGGTTCGAGAGTAGTTTTAGATATGGACCTAGTTGAAGGTATTCCACTTAGAGTTGGAAGGAAATTTAAGGTTTTCTGGAAAGAAGAATCATAGGGATTTCCAATGGTGTTGATTTTATCTCATTATGATGAGATTTGATAGGTCATCCATCTCAATTTTTGGAGAATAACATTGATTTTTTTCTCAGGACAAGATTCTTATTGCTACAAGATGGAGGCAGAAGAGGCATGTGGTGGATTATTTGATGATTTATATCAGTTGGAGAGTGAAAATGGATGAATTTTATTCCCATTCAAGGCCTTTTTATGTCTTGTAAGTGTCAACAAGGGTGAAGACATGTTTTTGTGTGTTCTTGAGGCCCATAATGTAGTTCCCAACAGTAAGACAAAAAATTAAATAAAATATAAAACAATTTTATTTTTTTAAATAAAAAGAAGATGGGATGCGTGTTGAAAATGGTTTGTAATTAATGGATTTGGTTGGTATGGGCTGCCCATCAAACACATGGGCGTCATAACTAACTTTAATACTTGTCACATCCCTTCTTAAGCGGTTATTCAGACTGTCACTTTTCTTGTGTAATATACAAGCACTTTATTTGGATCTAGAGGCTTTGACCACGAAAAACCCAAGTTAATGTTGTAAATTCTAGCATTAATTGGTTAGTTACAGTGAGGGCACCTTTGTGAGATGGTGATTGAAGATGGATGGAATTGGCATTCCACCATTGTTTCATTGTTTGACCAAATGAAATAACGAAGCAACTTCTCATGCAATGGGATTGGGCAAGTGTACATAAGACATGGGTTTCTCATGGGACAATCACACTATTTCACCATTACAACAAATAGGTATCCACCCTAATCAGTTTACATCTTCCTATGCACTCCCATCATGTGCCCAAATGCAATCTCTGGAGTAGGTGTGGACGTCCAACAAAGCATAAAAGATAGAGGAATCTTATCAAATGTTGTAGTTACAAATGCTCTAGTAGACATGTATGAAAATTTTGGAAAATAGACAGACACAGGAACTATTTGAAAGAATGTATTAAAAATATGTGGTTTTGGAGATAGCATTGACTATAAGATATATACATAATGGGTTTGTAGAAAAGGCTTTAGAAACTTTCAAGAAAATGCAATCTGCACAGGTTTAGAGCCAATTAAAAACATGGATTTAGATCTGATACGTATTGAGGAGGCTCTTCCTTATTTATAGTTTGTATATTTATGCCAATCACACCATTTGTTAATGTACCCAAATCTCTTTTTTTGGTTTATTCCCATGCCTCGTCCATTTCCAAATCTATGTTGCTATGTATTTTTCTATCCCCATGGGATTTTGGTCAATTTTGTTCCCTATAGCTCAACCTTGTTTCTTTTCACAATTTGGGGATTTCTATTACCACCCAACCCTAATCTAACTTGCTTTTTGATGGGTTTTCCATTGGTTTAATACCCATCTCACCTTTTTCATGACTCAACTCCTCAATTTTACACAATCTCATTGTGTGGCTTGACGGGCTAGCCATCTAACTCAAGTTGGATTTTATATTATGGGATTCTCTTTGTAAACTATGCACAACTCACTGACGTTTCTCCGATTCTAGACAATTCTCATTATATCAACTATGTAGTTCATTATTTTCGTAGGCAATTTTTTTCCATTACCCTTGCATTTATTTTGTGCATCTAATCTGAATCTAAGTTTGGTTGGTAGGAATTTGAGGTGAACTCTAATTTTATTTCGACTTACCCTTTTATAGTTCATCTCGCCATGATTTTTTGTTTAAGATCCATTTTGAACCAACCATCCCTTGCGCATTCAGTGTTGTGTTCCTTCGAGTTAAGCATTATACCTACTCACTATGTAACACTCAACTTGTGCAAAATTATGTGGTTGTTTTCCAAAACGTCAACTAATTGATGGAGTGCCTCAAATAAAGGTAGTCTTATACAATGCATTGATTTTTGGATTTCACAAATAGGTTTTGTTAAGATGGCTTTTGAATATTTTAATAAAAATATTGGCGGCTGGAGTAAATCCTATTCCAAATAAATTCCAAGAAATGTCTCAACCATGTGCCATAATGGGATATTTTAGACAGAGTATGGACATCCACCAAAGTGTAATATAGAATGGGTAGTATTGGCAAGTGTTTAGTGTTTATAGCTACAAGTATTGGAAGGACATGCATGTAAAATGTACAACCTTTCTGGGCACATAAACCATTCGATGTAATGCCTAAAAGAGGGATGAAGCCTTGTAGAATGTGGGTAAACCCACCTATAGCACCACTTGCTCTACGGATGTTGGTATTTCCAGGCATGGCCTCCTTAACCTAATCTCAAATAATTTTCGTATAAATTTGGTTTTTCATTTGTAATATAACACAAATGTTAAACCATTATATTCTTAAACATTTAGTTGTTTTAAACAAGACTTGTATGGCAAAACAATAAAACATCACCTTGTGACTTACGCATTGCAAATAAACCTTGGTGTAAAACTTAGACTTAACTTTACCTTTCGAGATGTTTGGAAACTTTGTAATTGAAACAGATAGTTGCAGCCCCTCGAGTGGGCTAGTTTAGTTTGAGTTTGTCATCAAACTTAGTTATCGTCCTTTCAAAAAATTAGATAATTACAATTTTTGAAGATTCACAAAACAACCCTCTAGGCCCCGGAAAAGGGATGGTAATTTTTTTGTGTCCCTCATTATGTGAGGAGTTGTATCAAAATTTAGATTGATCTCGAATAATCATTTTTCTCTCATTTTCACCCCTCTAGGTGTCCTGTTACCCCATTCTTGCAGTTCTAGGAAGCTACTACAACTGAAAAGTTGGCCTTTTCTTCATCTCACCTTTTGGACCCTGAGTGAAGCAACCCTTTTCTACCTTCACAAACCTCTAGTAATTATACTATACAATTGTTTACAACATTCATTTTGGGAAAAACACATTTCTAGATGTTTTGGCAATGGGGTTTTGTACGCATCCAGTCGTAGTTTAACTACGTCAAACTGAACCAATTATGACCAATGGCTCGAAAATCTAGCCACCAATTATAAACCATTTTTGGTTCTAAATTTCCTCTGTTCTTGTGAATTCTTGGTATATAGGAGTACACATAATAATTTAAATATTGGGCAAATGTTATCCGAAGAAAATTTTCAAATGTGGTTCATTAGCCTTCGAGCCAAGTTTAGATATTTTCGTAGCTATTAGAAAAATGTAAAAATAAAGTTGTAGGACCCTAGCCAAGACAATAAACCATCGTGAAAACTATTGCAACTTGTAAATAATTGTTTGGAACTCTATCTTGTGACTTTTTGTGTGAAATTTGACTTTTGGAAAAATAGTGTTTCTCTATCTTTTCTCTCTTCCCTATCTCTTTCTCTCTCCTCCCTTAGTTAAGGAATGAAATGAAATGAATATATGCCCCTAACCCTCTCTTGTTGCATGTGTATTTTTATCATCATGTAAATGGAAAACCAATAATATTAATTATGCTAGATTTTGGTGGATGTCATGTCAATGATTTATCGCCGATTTCATACTCACATGGTTTTATAGGATGCAAGCAAGATAGAGAAATGGTGTCATTGTAATTCGTTGTGTATTATTGTAATTTATATTTAAAGCAATGTAATTGAGAGGCTAAATAAAAAAATAGTGTATTGAAAACTTACTATTGTAGTTTGGTAGTATTTATGAGATGTTATTCTTAGGGGTGCTTTGGGAAATTTCCATTTAACTATAGGTGTTCTTTTGATTCAAGTTTTACATATTATATGGTAAAAGGGGGTTAGATATATATGTTAAATGAAATTGTAGAGGATAATTCAACATTTTGTGAAGTATTAAAAGGTTTATTATTGAAGTTTTGTAATATTTTTAAGATGCTAGTGTTTAAGGGAAATGTTCATTTAAACATGGGTGTTATTTTGATCCCAAAATTTTGTATTGTAAAAGTTGGATAAATATGTTAAATGAAATTGAATTTGACATCTTATAGTGCATTCTCGTTGTGAAATTTATGATGAAATCTCTAGAGTGTTGTGTTATTTAACTAGCAAATATAGAAAGGAAACCTAAATATAACAATCAACCTTAGTTTAAAACTTATGCATATATACCCTTCTCGCATGATCTTTCTTAGCATAGAAGAAACTAAAACCTAAGTATGAACTTAAATATTTACACTCGATGGCACCTTCTAGTAAGTAGATAAGATCCCAAGTTGATATTAACATCCTAGCCTGTGTACTTAGCAACATTGTCATAAACCCGACAATTAGGAATGATATAGTTATACTTTGTCCTAGTGTATGTTGTCCCCTCATATGATTGATTGTTGGGTGTGCAGTAAGGAGAATGTGTTCTCCTAGGGTAGTGCTCCATAGGAAACCAACATCAAACATAATGTAAAACCCTCTTGGACCGACACACATGTTGAGTGGAAAATACCTCCAACTAACCTTGGAAGTCACCTTAAGAGTTGGGATCATAAATAAACTCGATACCCAATTTATTTTATCGTTTGGTTTCTATGGTTCAATACTAAGAGATACTTGTGAAACATAACAACTTTTTAAATTGTGATTAGTTGGTGAAAAATTAACTATAAGATGATGTGCCTAGAAAAAGGTGAAAATTAGATCATTCATATAACATGCTTAAACCATCTCGTGGTGAGAAAAAAGGATCCACATTGTGCAGAATCTAATGTGATCCTTAACCCTTTTAACGATGGACTACCCCGTCTTTCTCGAGCCCACTTGTCCTATTATGTATTGGGTATATGATGTGAAACTACGTAATCATGCTTCTAGTGGTAAATCCCCTAATACAAAGACATGTAGTCTCATGAGGTTACAAATGCCCTATTAGAAAATAGGTTACACAATTCATCACAAAAATCATATGAACCTAGTTAGGGAAAACCCTCTTAAGTTAGACATAAAACAATACTCAGGAAACCTAATCTAGAAACAAGAAAATAAGGAAGTATGTTTTCATGTTTAGAGCCTTCGAATCCTTAACTAATTGTTGGAGCATAACTATAGTAAACTTATAATTGATGCTTGGCCTTGGGAAGTATAATCATGGGACGTTATTAGGAAAGTGAAACATGACCTTCCTTGTAATGTGATTAAACCCTCTTGCTATGGATGAAGAACCTAATTCCTATAATGCTTATTGTGTACTAACTCAATTATCAATTTATAAATGAATGAGAGAAACTTGACCCTAAATCCTTAAAAAAATGTGAGGTTCACATCCTTTGGACTTACACTTGTCCCATTGTGTAATGGAGGTAGGATATAAAATCAAGATGAATGCCCTTAGGAGTGGATCCTAGGGATAATATCTAATAGTATTGTGTTTAAATAAATATCCTATTAAAAATGAATGAATTAAAAAGTACTTGAAATAATGTCGATGATCCTTATTAAATGAGATACACAATAAGTTAAATGTTAAACAATATAGAGTCCAAATCTAGAAAAAGGAAAAAGGAATGTATGATTCACATATTATGAGCCTTTCTAGAACTTAAGTTAAGAATTGAAACATGATTATAATAATTGTATAACCCTAAAAGTATCATGTCGTGGAAGACCCTATCTATAGGTTTATATTGTAGTTGAATCATTATGTTTTGCCTTGTCATTTTTTAAAAAATGGCCTTGATGTGCATCACGAGTTTTGATGTTATCTATGTGGGTTAATATTTGTGTAAAACATATGATGTGTTGTGTGTAGTCCTAAGTGATCTTCTATAGTGTCATGTGTACTACAATGTAAGCCAAAAAAATTATTCTGGTATTTTAGTGTTTTATTTGTGTGTGTAAAGTGTGGGCGTTACAAATAGGTAAAGACATGTTCTCGGAAATAGTTGTTTGGTGAAGGATATGACCCTTTTTGAGTAATTTATGAATAATTTGATTGGTGAAAGCTAATTAAAAACCATGGATGATGTTTCTATGTCATATTTGACATTTTTGATGAATTTGTAAGCTTTAAAAATCATGATGATGAGGTTTGTGCTTTTAATGATCCAAGTGATGGGGTGTAGATATTTTTTGAGCTAGTTTAGTGCATTTGGACATGGCCGACCTACATGGGCCCATTATGAATGTTTTAATGAATTTATTTTTTTAGGTTTTATTATTCTAGATAAAGTATTAGGACCTGAATTGTTTCATTTTTGTGAGTTGAGAAGTGTATAAAGTGCAGGTTTGAATTCAAATTTGTACTAGCTAAGAGAGAGGAAACAATGTGACCCATATGTGTGTTTAAAACAAGTATGAAGCAATTATACCAGTGATGAATTTTTTTTTGAAAGGCTGAGGAATGTTATAGAATGTTTTTTCAATGGTTTGAAGAAAAATTCCATGAAAAAGTGAGATATGGTGAGTTGAAGAAGAGATGGTTTGACCAAGGGTTTGAAAGTGTGAGAGATGAATAAGTGATCTCCATCAGTTGTTATAGCAACAAGACATAATATATCTTCATCCAAAGGTATTTGAGTTGTTTCTTGATCATCTTTTGGGGTTTTAGTCTCCTTTTGGACTGGTGATTCACTGGATTAAGAGTTGGTGCTCCCTATAGGGTTGGTTCTCTACTAAACTAGGGGATTGTTCTCCTTGTGGGGTTGGTGCCTCACTAAATCAGGGGTTGGTGTTCATTTTAGTTTTGTTCCTCTACTAAACTAGTGGTTAGTGATACTTGTTGGGTTAGTGCCTCACTAAATTTGAAACATGGATATATAAAGTTTTGTTTCAGTGGGTTTTCTTCCCTTTGAGGGTTTCCCACTTAAATTTGGTGTTCTTGTGTAGTCTCTTTCTCTTCTCTTAGTTATTATTGATGAAAAGTTTAAGTAAGCATAAAAAAAACTAATGTATGATTGAATGATTGAATAAATGATAATGAATGGTGAATTGACAACTTAAATGATGAATGCATGGTTTGGTAAATGTAGTGAAAATTATTGTATGATTGATTCATCCCCCATCACAGTCCATTGTGCTTCCAACAATTGGTATCAAAATGGGTCCTTTTGGAGAATTCTAATCATTTGAAGGAGATCCCCTTGAAGGTGTGCCATATAGTTAAAGTGTGTGATCAAGAAGGTTAAGGCATGTTTTGAAATCCTATATTGATTGTTAAAAAAATAAATGTGTGAGTATTTAGTCAAAGAGTCTTTCAAAATGTGTACATTTAGGTTTTCAAGTCTGTTATGATGTGTTGATGATTGAAGTCCTTTGATGTCTTGGCTTGATCCTTCAAGATATGTCTAATTCTTGGATTTGAGTGTTATATGGTATACAAGGCTCTTTCTCTGAGTATATAGTATTGTTGGTCCTTTAAAGAGGTATTTCTCACTCTTCTTGAGTAATGATCATATTGTGTGTCAAAAGTGTAAGGGATTTCTATGTTATGTTGAATTCAAGTTTTTGTATCAAGTCTTGATACGAGTTTGTAATTAAAGTTGGTGGTATGTATAACGATATGATTTTATCATGAGAATTCTATTCTATTAAATCATGAGCCAAATAAGAAGAGTTAAGGATGTATAAATTTATTCCTTCAAGGTCTCAAGACAAAATATGGATATTTAAGGTATCTAGACAGTGTATATAACCTCATGAAGAATTTTATGATGAAAAATATTCTTAAATATCATCTAAGAAGGGATTCTAAGTTTATTGATAGAGGAAGATTTTAGATCATGTAAGCTCAAGAAGTGTCATAAGAAGAATCCTTGAAAGCTCAAGTTTCTTTAAGTCTAAGAGGGTCATGATTTCATATGATGAACTTTAAAGTAACATGTAAGGATTGATTACAAGATTCCTAGTATCAAAGTCTAGGATGTAGGATGGTACCCTTGAAACTTGAATAAAATCATAATGTTGAGTTATATTATGGGTGATCATGCAAAGATTCAAGGAGGCTATTACCCCAAAGTTTATATAGATATTAGTTAAGTTGGTTTGGAGTTTAAAAACCATATAATAAATTATTTATTACAAAAATAACCCCTCTCAAGCTCTGTGCAAATCCTAACATAGTGTTTATAAGAAAATTCCATAAATGGAGGAAGAGTGAATGAACTCTTATGAATTTCTAACCATATGATTTTGAATTATTAAGGGTAGATATTTGAAATTCTCAAGGTGTTCTAAAATTGTATGGTCACTCATTTCCTTAAGGAAGGAAATATTACAAGACCTAATTAAAAAGCCAAATTCAAATCTAGGCTAAATTGGTTGAAGAAGGGTTTGTGTTGTGAATAAGAAATATTTTCATCCAAAGAAGGAAATAAGATGTTTTTTATTTCTCTAATTTTGCAAGGGTCCAAAATTTATTACTAAAACACTAGTATGATAGGGATAGTAGATGTGAAAGGTCATTTGAGTTTCAAAATTCAAGAAAAGTTAACAATTTTTCAAATGGATGCAAATAATAATTATAACATAAGTAGATTGATGGTCGAAACATGTCTTTAAAGTTGGGATAGAATTTATATTTATAGTTCTTGTTAAAAATATTTTTATGGAAAAATGCAAAAAGATGGAAGATGTATCATCTCATGGCACAATTTGTTATGAATTATTGTATAGGTGAGCTAAAGGTATGCTAGTTAGAGGGATGATTCTAGATGATGTGTCTTAACCCCTATGATAAGAGATGTATCATGTAATCCTAAGATAGGATGATGTTATGCAAAAATTTTTGTTGAGTTATCACAATTATAAGAGGTAGAGGAGCAAGTAATAGGTTTGATAAATTAAGGAAGGTTGTGGGATGGATACTTATGTCTTGGATAGTCAATGTATCATGCCAAAGAGTGGTAAGTGGTGAGATTGATATAGATACAATGAATGCACTTGAATCCAAGGTATGTGATTGAGTTTCAATTTCAAATGGAAAAGTCAACATTTGAGCTTCAAAAGTTACACAAGCTAAGTATGAAAGGTTCTTGAGGTTTTATTCATAAAATATTTTGATGGGGATCATGACGTCCTCTATCTCATGGATTTGAAGCTATATGACTAATATGGTTTAGTTAACATATCATGGTTGGGATTAAGTAATGTGAATGAGCTACAGTATGTCGGTGAATGAGAAATTATGGTCATTACATCAAAAGGTAGTTGGATGCGGAGGTCATTACCCAAAATCACTTTGATCTAAAGTTTCAAGGCCACCAAGATGTCTAAGTAGGATCAAGGAAAAAATATGACCTAAGATAATGAATTTAAGAGAAAAAGGTATGTTTAGACATAATATTTCCAAGAAACTACTCCAGATTTGATGACAAAATGATGTCTATGCTTGAATTTTAAACGTATGAAGAACTCGTGATGTTTTTTTTATGATGAATAAGGCCTTTTGGGGACAAGAGGAGCATTTTATATGTCTAAGGCCTCTTGAGATGTGAGGTTAAAAGAATGATTTTAGGGCCTATATGTTGACTTTTCATAGTTTATATAGTGTTAAAAGAATGTGGATGCAAGTTATAGGCTAAAATGACACATCAAGATATGGAAAGAATATATTCACCTTGAATAAATCATCAAGGATGCTTAAAAAAGGATTTTATAGCAGATGGAAGATGACCTTAGGTGTAATAGATTTGGGTATAGGTTATTTTTCCAAGAAGGTTTTAAAAACATGAAGAGAGACTCTATAAGACTAAGGAAGATCTTTAGGGTAGTGTTGAAGTGTTTAATACCTTTCCAAGTCATGAAAACAATGTAAGAGTTATTATTTTATGTTTTAAACTAGAGAAGGATCCATGTAAGTCAAGGGGATTCCTAGGGAGTGGATTCATGATGTGATTGGGACCCTTGAGCTTGTTAAAATTGGCTTAAATTACACTAAAGGAATTGTTTAGGGATCTTAGTCTAAATTTGTGTGGGACAAGATATGGAAGACTCTCAACACCCTCAAGTATGTGTATCAAAAGTTTAGTAGGTAGGAAAGATGTAATTTTTAATTTCTTATCCTTGAAGTCATAAATTTTGGTATGTGTATGAGTTTTTACATTCTTTTTTACGGAATATTACAGTGTTATCAAGCCATGAAAAGGCCAAAAACATAGCTTAAGGAAGGAAAAACAAGTTTGTAAGTCCAAATGGTGGATGTACCAATATTTTCACTCTAGAATAAGTAAATAAGATGTTTATATCCATGTTATATCATTTTGGCAAAGTTAATTTATTCTTCTTCTTAGGGGAGTTAACAATGGTTTCTAGCTGAGAAAAGATGGTCAAATCATGTCAAGATGAAGGAAAACAAGTTTGTGAGCTATTTTGATAACTTTGGTTGATATTTCTAATGCCATAATTTGATCCTAATAAATTGATAAAGATGAATAACATATAGGTACATGTATTATTTTTCATTACTATTAAAAGGGGGAGAATCTTAGGTGGTTTTCTAGCAATGAAAAAGGGGGAGATAGTTGGCATGTTGAGTTCTAGGTGTTGTCATTGATGTAAAATATCATTAATGAAAAATTGGTTGATAGATATGTATCATAGAATGTTTAGTAGGTTGATGACATATATTTTCATGTTGTTTCATGATAGCATGAGTAGTTTAAGTGAGATTGGCTTGGTCTAACAAGCCTAGTTAGGTGACCTAGCTAGCCTAGGTGATGGTGCATGATGGTGTGAGTTTATTGGTGACTTGAGGAGCATGGTATAAGAATGGAGATAATTATTAGGAGTATTTAGGAACTCACTTAAATTTCAGATTGCAAATATAGTTTGAAGACCCAGTTGGAGGTGTTCATCTAGAACTAGTTTAGGTGCTTGGAGACCAAATGAGGAAATATAGAGCCATATGAGATCGTGTAGGAATGTATGTGAGTGAGGCATGATGAATAAAGGTTTTAAGGTCCTTTTGGATACTTTGCAAAGCTGAGATATGGTATTATTCTACTTGGTGATTGTGCACACTAGGCCTAATCCTAGTGTTTGGAGGCCTAATTAGGTTTGATAGTCATTTCTAGGTATGTTTGATCCATTAAGATCACTAATTGAGGTATTTTATGTTGAATTCATCATTTAGAGGTAGTATTCAAGGGTTCCAAGATGAGTTATAGAGTTGGTTCAATTGACCTTTAGCCTAAACCATGCAAAACCCCAAGGGATAGTCATACAAATGAGATGGGTTGAGAAGATATAGATATATTGGAGATATGATGATGATTAAATATAGTTCACAAGGGTTTATTAGATGTGTGGTAAATATTTCAAGTCATCCTGAAGATATTTTAAAAGAAATGTAGTTTTGGTGAAACAAGGTCAAGAAAAAGGAGATTTTCAACTCAAATTACAACTTTTGATAGTCACCCTAAATTTTCTACATTGCATGGGAACTTGTGGATTTTAGGGAATATTTTCAATTTACTTAATAAGTTTTCATAAAAATAATGAAGTCATTTCATCATCACATTTTTATGAATGAATGTTAAGAAGGTAAACAACATTTTTTGAGTTTGAAACCCTATCTTAAGAGTGGTATGAGAGTTCTTCATTGTAGCCAAAAATAATTGATTTCTTGTGCTATTATGAATATTTTATTATCTATAGTACTCATTCATGATTCCATAAAGGTATGGTAGAGCATGTGGTAATGAGTGGACCCCACTCAAATTGGAAAGTTTCTAAAGAAGTTTAGTTTGAGGCAAGGTTTTCCAAAGGAGTTTTTAAATAAATTGACATTTTTTTAGTACGGGATATTTAATTTATTTAAATGATGGTTTAAGATCATGGTTGAGCTTACAAGGAAAATTATGTCCCATTTATGAAGACGAGTCTTAAGGCAGTTTTGGGGAAGTTCTAGAGTAGTTTCGAGAGATGGGTCTGGTCAAGGCCTTCCACTTAGAGTTGGAATGAAATGTAAGATGTAATGGAAATAGGATTTAGAGGATTTATAATGGTGTATGTGTTTTCTCATGATGATGATATTTGATAGTCATCTAGCTCAATTTTTGAGAAGAATATTGTTTGTTTCTAGGAAAGGATTGCTCTTGCTATAAGATGGAGGTAGAAGATGCATGAGATGGATTATTTTATACTCTCTATAATTTGGAGAGTTACCAATAATGAATTTTTTCCTAATTAATGCCTTTTAAGGTCTTATAAGTGACATAAAGGGTGAAAACTAGTTGAGTTTGTAAAATTTCTTTTTGGGATGTTCAATTTTGTGAAGATGAAAGTTGGTGTGGTTTGCATGTATGGATGCTTCGCCATCTATAGAAATAATTTATTTGATCTAAATGATACATGGGATTTCCAATGAGTTTTTACATGCCATAGTTGAGGTGTTTTTTTATATTCGTGAGGCCCATAGGTGAAGACAAGTTCCTGGAAACAGTTGTTTGGTGAAGGATATGACCCTTCTTGAGTAAGTTATGAAGAATTTGATTGGTGAAACCTAATTAACAACCATGTATGATCTTTATCTATCATATTTGACATATTTTATGAATTTTGAAGCTTGAAAAATCATGGTGATGAGGTTTGTGGCTATTAATGATGCAGGGGTGATGGGGTTTTGAGTTATTTTTGAGCTACTTTGGTACATTTGGTCATGGCCAACCTACATGGGATCATATGAATTTTTAATGAAATTATTGAGATTTTTTATAATTTTTATTGTTCGAGCTAAAGGATTTGGACTAACTTGTTTCATTTTTGTGAGTTAAGAAGGGTATAAAGTGCATGTTTTAAATAAATTTGCACTAGCTAGTGTGACCCATATGTGTGTTTGAAACATGTATGATGGAATTATATGATACTAAATAAGTGTTTTAAATGGTAAGGAATTATATATAGTGTGTGTGTAATGGTTTGAAGAAAAATAAGTCCATGAAAAAGTGAGATACGATGATTTGAAGAAGGAGGTTTTGAGCAAGGGTTTGAAAGTGTGAGATCCGAATAAGTGATCTCCATCATTTGTTGCAACAAAAATACATTAGATATATTCATCCAAAGGTGGTTTAGTTTTTTCTTGATCATCTTAGGGGATTTTATCCTCCTTGTGGAGTGGGTGCTTCACTAAATTAGGGGTTTTTGATCCTTGTAGGGTTGGTTCTCTATTAAACTAAATAATGTGCACCAAGATCAACAAGATACTTCCATGATGGATCATAATGATCTACATGAACAATATCTAGGATCCCCTTCACACGTCAAGAACCTTCAATATGGAAAGGATTCCTCTTTTTCTTCCCTAAAAAATATCCAGGACACATATCATGCTTCTTTTGGATACTAGGATAAACAAGTATCATGATTTATCTACTTAATTTTGTAAGATACTGAAGGTATAGATGACCTTATCTCTCATGCCACAAAAGTTTGGTATTTCCTTCCATAACTAAGGCATGTAGGTTCACCATAGAAGGATCAACAACTTGTACAAACCGTTTTTCCCAACACCTAAGGAAAAAACCTTATTTTGTTTTATATCAAACACTACATTGTTTTCCAAAGAAAATTGTAGAAATATAAGGATTTTCCATTGATTGACATATAAAAAAAAATTCTCATGTTAGGAACATATCTAACATTTTTAACCATGAGTTTGGTTTTATCATTCAATCGAATATGAACATCCCCAACCCCTTCTCCAACATGTGGTCACCCATCCCTAAAGTAACTGAATCAGAAAAACATAAATTAGCATGGAAACTAACATACCAATATTTTTAATGAGTGAAGTGTTGAGATGCTCTAAAATCAAAGAACCAGTACTTAGAGTATGTATGTTATCATAGCAATATGTCATGAGAGAATATTCATCTTCTTGCACATGTTCAACTACTACCACATGTTCTTTCCTTTTTTATTCTTTAGAGCATTTTTAGGTTATGACAATCCTTAACATGACCAAACTTGTAACAATAGTAACTCTTTGCTTTAAATTTAGGAGAGGAAGTAGATGTATTATTAACTTGTCATTTCCACTTCTCTTTAGATTGAACGGAAAAAAATATTTCAAAATGTCCAGAATTGTCCTCATGATTATGTGTTTGTCTCGCTCCTTTTGCAATAGGTAAGAGCTCACCTTGTCAAATATGAGTCTAAATTTCAACCATTAGATGAAGGGTCTCCACAAATGACTCATATGAAGAAGGTAGGTATTTTAGAACCGAGAACCACCATATCATTATCATCTACCCTTTTTATGGAAGATGGTTGGTCTTGAAGGTATTTCATTCAAATTAGGTGCTTAGACAACAATCCACCTTGTAACATCATGGGAAAAAGTATATTCTTTAGGTATAACACCCAAATTTTCTCTAATGTTTGATACTTATCCTTCATATTGGTCTATAACACACTAGTCATAATGGTATTCCGACCTCAAGTATCAAATCATATGATACTAATTATTTTAAAAATATCACACCTCTTTATGATGTTTATCATAATATGTAAAGTCTTCCTTCGCTACCCATGATTATCTTATCACAATCACAAAATTTTGCAAGTGTCGGAATTTTATTCCTCTATACACTGAAATTTGTATCCGTAAAGTTTAACATGTCTGGAAAAATTAAATTAAATATATTCACCATTTATTATTTCAAATTAAATGGGCTTCAATACAGATGCAAAAAATGCATAATCAATGCAAATATAAATGCAAAAAAATTGTAAACGTGCATAATGAGGCACCAAACCCAAACTTACTTAGACTCAACAAAGATTTATGTGGCACCAATGTCAAAATCCATCATCAAACTCTAATTTTTGTTAAAAGATAAATCAAATACTCCTCTCACTATTTCACAATGGCTTCAAACAAAAGCACTCAAAAATCATGAGCATAAATGGCGTCAAGTAGAAGCACCTAAAAACCATGAACTTGTGTCAAGGAAAACCCTTACAACCTGGAATATGTCTTCTACCCTCATGACTATTGGAAATTCCTCTTGCCCTCATTAACCCCCGATTGGAAATTCCTCTCAATCAATGTCAAGCTAATCCAATAAGCTTGATCGAGCTCAACATGCTCTCGCTAACCCTTGTGGCTCATCTGAGCCATTTCCTACATAATCTCGCCATGTCTCTAAACAATCTCGATGAGCTCTTAATTGACTCACCATCACCTACACCTCAGATGAGTTGGCCTTAATTATAGATCCCACACCCATAATGTCATATCCAAAAAACAAATAGTAGAAAAAAAATTCCACCAGATTGAGCCTGCTCCGAAGTCAAAGAAGAAGAACTTTGGCTGATATAAGCAAAAAATCAAGGAAAACCAAAACCCAAAATGAAAAATGTAAAGGCAATGGAAAACCAAAACTAATTTTAAAAATGTAAAGGCAATGGAACATATTTTTCATGGAAAGAGATCACCAGTGATGATTTTATCTAGGGGGCTAGGTGGGTGCGGCAAAGCTACATTCAATAAATGACAGAACAAGTAATTTTTCAAGGCCCTCATTTCCTGATGGAGAAAAAACCCAAAAATAGTTTCAGTACAACTATATCTAGATAAATTTAGGAACTTAAAAAAAATTTCATAACCATACCGAGCTTACACAGGAAAAACCCCAATATGATTTCAGAAACAACATTTATATTTTGAATAGATAAAATCTCCCAAAAAACTTAGAACCATATTGAGTCGATTATTTCCCAGCTTACTACTTGGAGTCCCCGAATGTAAGATTGGACGAATGCAAATCCTAGTGCTTTTCCAATTACTCATGTGTGGCTATGTTTTATTACTAGTCATGGGGGTCATGTTTCCATAATGAAGAGATGTTGTCAATGCGAACTTTGTTGGATCAAACCCAGTTAGGGTTTCTCAAGGTTGAAGTAAACTCACCGCTATATCACATGAAATGCAGGAATTGTGTTTGATTCCCCAATTGACTTCTGCTCGGAGCTCACAATATTCCCTGCGGCTGATGCTACCATCCAAACAACAAAATCACTAAGCGAAACCATCGCTGATGGCTGCATCATCCCAATATTATACAGATTCAAACCTGAGAACAAAAGTGACAACTTCATGAAATAGAAAACCAAATGCATAGCGATTAGGGTTTGTCTAGATTTAAGTTTTGAAGCACAATTGGTAGATGCTCAGACATGTGGACGGTCTCAAAACATTCATGCTTCATATTCGTCTGCACATGATTTCGATTCGTTTGATCATTTGCACCATATGAGAAAGTGGAGGATTATGTTCACTTAAAGACATGCCTTTCAGCGTAAATATTGGGAGCTTTACAAAAAAAATTACACTTGATATTGATATTTACATGTGGTTAATACTTTGGACCAAAATATTTCAATGTTGTTCCCAGCTTTTAATTTATGACCACATGCCAACAAACATTCCATGTTCATCATTCCACGTATATATGTGTTTTGAAAATAATTCATCAACATTTCTATTAAGTAGCTTGTTAGTCAAACTACTACTATTTTTCACATTTTCTAGTAGAGAACAAGCATAAGTACAATATGATTGTGTATAATCCCCTTATTAGTAATATCATGTACAAATTTCAACATTTATTATAAAAATATTCTACATCTTATGATATTATAATTGATTGGTCAAGATTTAATATTTTATTATCTAGGCATGATAAATCCATTATTATTATTTTATACTATGAATCACAAAGATTCACATGTCATTTCATATACTTAATATATAATTTCTCAAAAATATGTTTACTTTATTCTTTTTGAGATTTTAAAGTTATTTTTTAATTGGCTAAATATTTTAATGGCCATATCCAATTTTTTATATTAATAAAATAAATATTTTTGAAATATTTACCTTTCTATAGTTTAAACATTAAAAATTAGAAATACCTAACATTAAATGCTCTTAATGCTCTATAATTAATATATTAAAATGCCAAAAGTTATCATTAATATCTTGGAAATCAGAATGTTTCTTGGTCGTGACACAGTCCAACATAGGTTAAAATACCTCCACCATTAGAAGATCATGCACATCAAGTTGTCCAAGCCATCCAACCTACCGCAACACTGAGCAGCAAGTTAAGATCCTAGATTTTGGTGTGAGCATAATTTTGTCCAAAACCCTAGACCCCTACAATTTGTGTGTGGGAACTTACGCCTACATAATTTCATTCCTATTATATTATCTAACATAATTTTTTTGGCTACATTACAAACCTCTTCTCTCTGTGGGGTTTTATCTTTGTTGTTTCTGGTCAGTGTATACACATGAAATGTGAGTTTGCTTGGGCATTTTTTAGGGTTATTTCCAACATTCCCTCTGAATCAAAATTGGGAGCCTATGTGACCCTTGGATTTTTATGGATATGCATCATTTTTGCAATAATTTTTTTGTTTTTATATGATTAATGTAAGCATTTTTTGCATTCGAAAGTGAAATAAAAATTCTTATTTTTGTGTTTCTACATAATTATTATTAATGGCCATTCACTTCGTATAAGAAATTGATGTTTAAAATCCTCTATTTTATTTTCAAAATAATATCTTTGAAACTTGGACTCAGCAAGCATCATTTGGGTACGTTTTTAATAGTTTTCTACAATAGAAAACCATTTTATAAAAGATTTACAGTTTCACGAAACCATCAAAATGCCATCCCAAAACATTAATCAAGCGTTATTTTGGTTAATACCTAACAATTTTTAGTCAGTTGTAAGTACATGAATTAGTGGTTGGTTGTATTAAATACATGTTTCAATGTGACAACTGTTGTCATCAACTAAGCAGTACCACCCCACCAATCAATTTATTTACACTCAATTCTCTAGATTTTTAAAACATAGATTTGATATTTAATAAATTTATATTATATACAAATATATTTTCATAGTGATTTGAGATTTGGAAATTAAATATACTACTACCGAGTCCAAAAACAATTACAGTCTTGGTAGAAAAAACAATTAGCGAGAATGGAGGATGTTTCAATTTGTACTCTCTCTCGGTGACTTAGTAAGTAGCAATGAACAATCAACATGTTGTCTTTGAATGGATGGTCCTAGGTAAGATGTAGTGCCCGATCATATTTAACATTATCTTACTATGAATTGTTTTACTATTTACTATGAGACATGGACTTTGTTATCATATTTGATCAATAGATATTGATAGATGGACATTATTATATTTCATTTTCATTTTCATAGACAATATAGATATTTCAATTATGGATATGTGGTGACTCATATTGTGGATCATATGTAGAGACAAGTATTTCAAGTATTGATTATGATCTAGGATTATTACTTTTTTCATATATATTTCGTGTTTTGTGATTGACATGTTGATTATATTTAAATGGATAGCATTTCTTAGATTTAATTTTGTGTAACTTGGATTAGATCAACATCTTCTTCAAACAAAGTGTCATTATGGAAACTACATTCAGAGCATACAAATTTTTGATATGCTACTACAAACTCAACTTCCACAAATTGTGGTAAGAATGGATGGGGTTCAACTAGCTTTGTAATTTCTTGTGGTGGTGGGGAAGTGGAATTTCATATTTCTTTGGAGGGGATGACTGTTTGGAAGGGAAAAGGATAGAAGAATTGAGGTGATATGGAAGACTAGGAGATGGAGAAGAGAAACAAACACTTGGGGTGGTGGATGGGAAGCTATAATTGTGACACCGCTATGACGATACTTTGATTGAGGAATGGGAAAAGAAAATTGATGAGGTGGTGGACTTACCCATTGACAAGGTTGTCTAGCACCAAGATCATGTTGGGGCATAATTTTGACCATACGGTTGAGCTTCTCCTATAGGCCATAGTGTCTTGAAAAGAGCCTTCCCATGGAAAAGGTGCCTGTAACCAATCCGAAAGCTTTCATTTGTGTTATATCCACGAGATGAACCATGTTAGCCTCCATTATTCGAGTCTTCTCTAGTAGATCGGAGTTATCCATGTAGTTGTTACCATCGTATGCATACCCTTTCTCTTGAGAATCTCCATAGACAAACTAGCTTTGACATTGCTCATATGGCTAATCATAATGGTTCTACATCCGATCATAATGTGGATCTGGAGGAGTCGTGAAACACATTGGAGGTATAGTGCACTAGTGTTTCGCAAGTGTGAATTCCAATATGGGAATGAAGTCATATATGGACAACTTCATGGGATGGAAGAAGATGAAAGATGAAGAAATAAGAATGGTTAGAAATGGATGTAAGGAAAGTCCGCAACTCGGAGAATGGGTTATTGAGCGAGATGGAGTCACCAGATGTGCTTTGCATGTGCGTCTAAAGTCCGAATCTTAATAGGAACACACCAACCTACTATAATGAAGTGGTAAGGTGCTTCAAACCTATCCACTTCAGGTGTGCCTTAAATGTTGATGTGAAATCACTGTGAACCCCTAAATGGCCTCATATTTGAGTGCGGCATTCGGTGTGACTTGCATCACATGGGACCATCTCTCAAGTTTTGGGACTTACAAAATTGAGATGGACCTCGAAGAAATCTGGCTTCTTATTCCTAATCCTAATGCTAAACTACTTCTAAGGAAGGAAATGTGATTATCTACTCCTAATATAACAATGCCAAGGAGACAAGGAGAGAGAGAGCATGAAAGTAAAGAAATCCTACACTACATAGGTGATAGCACCAAGAAAAGGGGGTTGCTGATCACAATCTCAGCTACCTAAAGTGGAGAGAGGTGAGAAATGGAGAGGATGGATAGATGCATCACAAACCAAAGATAGATTTCACACAGAACACCACTTCAAACCCATTAAACACAACTCTCAAAACTTGCAATAGACATCATAAGTATGCATAGTACACCCTGTAATGATGAGAGGCAAGAAGAGATAATAAAATAAGGAAGGATGGACAAAATGCATCACAAAACATATTTTATTACTCATGGAAATCACACAGATACGTCATCGGTGAGCAAGAGGCAAGAAAATGTCATTACGGAGAAATGAGAGGAGGTTTAATCTCCACATTAGACCCTAGGGAGGAAAGAGAGAGGGGACGGGGAGAGAAAAGATGACCAACCTCTTGAAAAATGCCCCTCCTTTACAAATATATAGAAGAATGAGAGAAGGAGAGAGGGAAAATTTGAATCCTACCTTGACCACCCTAGCGATGCATTGAATTCACCTACTCAACCAACCTATAAAGCATTGAAACTTCACCTAAAACAATGATGGTTCCCCTCGACAGAGCCCATACCTCTACACGTTGTTCATTACTGGCCAAGAAAGGAGGCTTATTCTTCATCATGGTGGTAGGTGGGAGACTTGAGAGCCTTAAAATGGTAGACTAAATTTACCATTCTTCATTAATGGTGGCAGGTGAGAAGCAAGCACCGATATCTTTCGAAAAATTCCCCTCTCGCTCGAATCTAAGTTTCTAGTCGAAATATATGGCCGTCTGAAGGTTAGGGTTGGGGTTCTATTCACGCAAGGTCCATATGGTAGCCCCCGCGTCTTAAGATTTCACCCTGTTTTTTCTCTTGAAGTTACTCGAATGGATACATGCCGTCATCTCGGGCCTGCTCTGTTTCCTTTGTATTCTACCTAAGCCCCTCTTGTTGGCGGAGGCACTATGCTTGAATTTAGACACGTGGAGGCTCAGCACACATTTGGGACTTGCCTCCAGATTTTTCCTTTGAAGTTACGTGGACAAGGAACGTGGAGGATGTCGCTAACCCTATTGTACTTATACGATTCGAGCTGCTTTCTCGATCCCCCCACGACAACGTGGTGGGCTAGAGCTCATTTTGGGACTACCTTTGGATTTGACCCTTGAAGGTGTGCTAATGAGACACTTGGAGGATTCTATTGGCTCTGTTATAATTAACCAATTCAATAGTCGGCTCTACCCCTTTTTTGAATCGACCACGTGGCGAGCCTACGCGCTAAGGACTCGCTTTGTATTTCTCCTCTACGAAGTTATGTCAAACCGACACATGGGGGCTTCCATTCGGCTCTATCACTTCTCTTATACATTTCAAAAATCAATTTTGTTATGTCGGACCCTAGACACATGGAGGGCCAACGCTTGTTTGGGTCTCTACTTTGGGTCACGCCTTTGAAATTACATTGATGAGGCACGTGGCACCTTCCGCAAGCTTTGTTATATGCTAAGATCCACATGGGGGCTTGAGCTCGTGCGGGGTGCGCCTTCAGATTTTACATTTGGATTTGCACCAAGTTGACGCATGGAGGCTTCTCGCTATCTCTTTTATACTTAGCCTATTTGGGCCCAGTGAACACTACCATTTCCGAGCCTTCCTATAACCTCGACTTTTAGATTTAGAATGTGGGCTCACATGATCAGAACCAACTCTTCAATTTTCTCTTGTGTAAGGTCGTGTTTGATCAATTTTTCCGAGGGGAAAAATTGGATAACAATAATGTCATAGATTTTAAAATGCTACACTCAAGGGGTAAAGGTTTATGCATACCAACATTAAAAAAATCAATGTTTTATTCCTTTAATTAAAGAAATCATAAACTATAATGAAATCATTACAAGAAAACAATAAGAGAGGTAGATTAATAATTACATGTATTTTTTTGATAAAGTAGATAAGGAGAGGTGTTGTTAGCTCGTGGGCTTCCTAGACATTCATCATATAGTCCACGTGTGTTGGAAAGCATTCACATTGTGCATTGATGGTTTTTGATTCTAAACTTACACCCTCTAATAGAATTTTATTAAAATCTAAAAATCATTTTCTTTAGACCCGTTTTGTGCATATCCTACAATCCATTGATGTCCACGCGAGTATTTTTTCTCATGTTTTAGTATTTTCACAGGCTAACTTGCATGTTACTCAACAAAGCACCAAGAAAACAAATCCATTACCAACATAGAAAAAATCGTTCTATTGTTGATAAAGTATTAGATTTTCCCCTTAATTTCCAACAGTCCAAAGGCCAATCATATGTGCATAGAGATTTATCGAAGATGTAAATATAAAGGTGACGGCCACACCCAGAGAGTCAGACTCCACCTCATTTCAACCGAAAAATACCCAAAATAAACAACGATAGAGCTTATACATTTAGGTAGTTGTTTAATAAACCTTATTTCTTTCAGGCATTTTTTCAACCACTTTTCATGCCGAGCACAAGATTCTACATTTTTAGGTTGTAAATAAAATGTCATATAATGCCACTGTAATCCACTGTTAATCTCAATCTCACAACATTTTGTAATGCGGTTGGTTTCAAGAGGTGCTACAAGTTATGCATACAACATATAATCTTACCCATTGTATGCATACACTCATATAATCTTACCCATTGTATGCATACACTCGAAATCATTGTAGACCATGAGGCCACATTTCTTTCTTGTATTTTATCAAAAAAAATTCATATTGAGTGCAAGCTTCCAAATTTTACATATATAAATTAGCCGCGCCCTTGAAACTCTAACATCTATTAAGGAATCCTCTACGAAGACTTGGTGGACGTTCAAACCCTACATAAAAGCTTCTATGTTTACACGAGAATAAGAGATAAAGGCCATGTCCACATGCCCAACTCACACCCCTACTCACTTTAACAACTCCACACAATATGTACTGGTTTCAAAGGGCGTGAACTAAGATTTTGAGTTCTCCTAAGATAGTTAGGCACTAAATTTTGTCCACAAAAACCAAAAACTACAACCCCCTCAAATATTAAAATGGAAATGAAGATAACATGATTAGGGAATGCTCTAAGGACCACTATCATTTAGCCAAGTGGGAAACCCCATGTCTTACGTTGCGTACATGTTTTCCTAGGCCTTAGAAACAACATAAACTATTAAAAGCGAATTTTCTTTCAATATGCTTTGGTGGATGTACATACCCTATCCCATATCTCATATAGTAACAATGACTAAGAGTATGTCAATAAAGGAGAACCAATCATGTAGACTCATGTAGGTTGCATTTGATCGAATGATTTACATGCTTCATGACGAATCCCATACCTTTACCTAAAGCTTCACGCGCAAGTTGGGAGGATGTTAGCTAATGTTGTGGAGTCAGCATTACACATGCAACCTTCCCTCACATAAAGTTTCCAATGCCCTTTCAAGAAATACATTTTTTGTATCATGCAACCATTGCAGTCTGTTGAGAATATTTCTTTTAGGCCTGCATTTTTAGAGGAGGGGATTCACGTTGAATCAATAGCTATACACCATTTTCTAAATATCCACTATTTTCATACCTATAACTGCTTTTGTCAAAAGGTTGTTTGACTGTTCAAAATGGCTAGGATAGAGAAAAAAACCTAACCATATATCTTTTTCCATAATTCCCATCTTATTTATTATTTATTTCTATTTATTTTTTACCTTTTAACCCAAATGCATATACATGTATATTTCTAATATAAATGTTCAAGTATATATACACATATATAATTATTCTTTTATATGTCTCCCAATGAATCCACTACCATTTATTCACTCCATAAACACATTCCATGAGATCATAATTTATTTTAATATATTTGTTTTATTATTTCACCATCCAATTTTATCCCCATCATTAGTATTTATAACCCCATACCAACTTGAAATATCTTTCCAAAGTACTCGAATAGAGATAGAAAAAATATTGTAAATACCTCTATGATCATTAAACGTCACTATTTATCCATCTCAAAATGTGACAAAAGGAGGTAGAAACATAGAGGCTCAAAGTTTTCTATCTTGGCAAAGGCTAAAATTGTTTGGCAAGGACTAGTCATTTTTGAAATGGAGCTTAATCTCAAGTTAATTACTCAGTATAAGAAAATTTGAGTTAACACACTGAATTTAGCTTCCATGAAATGGTGTTTTACAAAATGGAACTCACACCATTTCGACTAGATAGAATGACCATGCCACCACACTCACCTGGGTATGCAATTTGGAACATGACTCAAACATTGAACGTAAAATTTAACTAATATCATTATCAACATGTATTTTTCTTGTGATCATGATTGTGAACCATAACCATATGATGTGAAAGATGACATCCATGGTAATGATTAAAACCTGGTGAAGCATCAACCATAGAGTAAAGTGTGATGATAGTCTAAAATATTTTGATTGACATTCGATGCAAAGGATGCATGACAATTGAACTGTTAACTTAACAAAAATCATTGGAAATGTTCCCCTTATGAGTTACTTTGACCTTAGAGAAGGCTTGTTAAAGGTGTATGGCAGGACGAGACACTATAGTTACATAAAAATATTTAAAATAATTAGTGAAGGTCCTAAAATAGTAAATTGATAGTTTTGGCTTTAGGTACTCGATTGCTACAAGTTTTCTCACTTTGCATTATTTTCTCCTAAAACACTATAGTTGGTCTATTGGTGATGAATATAATTATATTTTAATGAAAATAGACATTTTTTAAAGTTCCCCCTTGTCAAAAAAACATTAGCAATTAGGTATTGTTTTGATGTTTTAGGTCATATTAGATTCAATCACACATTTATGTTTAGATTATTTCATTTTAAGCATCACTAATTTTCTTTAAAACACTACATAAAATATAAATAATCTAATTAAATTATTTGTGAAAGACTTAAATAGTTAACACAAATATCTTATTTGGTTGTAGATTCTACAATGGTAAGAATTGTGAGAAAAAGATAAATTGTAAAGTATTACATATTTGAAATGGGTTTCTAACTGAAGTCAAGACATCAAAAATAGTTTATTACATTCAATTTGTAATTAGGTTGATCTAGAATTGATAACACCTACAAGAAGAGGGTGTTTTACAAGGAATTACATTTTATAAAATGTATTCCAAATTCTATTAAATTAGTGGAAGTTAGGTAAACAGACATAAATTAATAATCTTAAAAAATTGCAAGTGGAAGTCTTTAAATATTTAAAGGAAAACTATATTTATAATTAATCATTTGTATTAATACTCTAATAATAAGACTTACTAAATAAAAATGACTTAAAATGTATTAAAAAAAATTATGAATTATCTTGTATCATTTTACTTGTTAATATAATATAAGATTTTATTTACCAAAATACATTGCATTTCTAAAATACTTCCCAATAAGGACAGAGATTTTAGAGTGTAAATAGATTATCTCCACATTGTTGAGACTTGTGACACTATTGATTAACTAGTTAACAAGTATTGTTCTGAAGTTCGCTGTTTTTATCTTCGCTCGTCAATAAATTCAATTCTTCTACGTCATAGTTGATTCAGAAAATTGATATTAGTTTGATACATTACTTTAAGAATCTACAATGATCACAACAACGAAAATGTGTTCTACTCAACGATGAATTCCTAAATGTTACGCATTTGACTTCAATTAAATGTGAGCCAATTACAATACTTCCATTAACGTATGGTCGAACTTGCCATCGTCTATTAAAGAAAGCTTCGAGACTATACATTTCCTATCGGAACATAAAATATTATATCAATTTCGTATCTGATAAGCAGTTACACTGAACAGAAACTGAAGGAGGATGGAGTTTTTTTCCTTGCGATTTCATGCCTGCTAGTTTTAAGATTTCATCACCATCTATACGGATCAGAAGCAGCAACATCTAGTCTGGGTCAGTAGTACATTTCTTCCTAGTTTTGTTTAAAAGAAATATTTGCCAAGTCCGTTAGAGAGATTAGAGGGTTTGCAAGTTACAAATATACTAAGCTACTGTCATTAGATTTATGGAGTGTCTGTGTGGTTGAATATTGGAGCATCACAATAGGAGTAAGTAGGAATTTTGTTTTAAAATGTATTCCGTCATTGATTTATGATTAGTGTTTGCAGTGTACCCATATTCGTTTATGACAGTAGATGCTGAAAAGGCAGCTGCAAGAGAATATGATTACATTATCGTTGGGGGAGGTACTGCAGGGTGTCCTCTCGCAGCAACTCTGTCACAGCATTACTCTGTTCTTGTTCTGGAGAGGGAGATTCTCCTTATGGAAATCCCGACGTTGAGGACTCAAGTGGTTATTTCAAGATTTTGCTGGATGACGATAATTTCCCTTATGTGGCTCAGAGATTTGTCTCAGAAGATGGAGTGAGTCGGTAAGGGCCAGAGTTCTTGGCGTGGGAACATCAATCAACGGAGCCTTCTACAGCAGGGCGAGTCTGGAATATATTCGGAATATGGGATGGGATGAGAAACTTGTAAATGAGTCGTATGAATGGGTAGAGAAGTTGACTGCCTTCAAACCAGATAACATTTCTCGGTGGAAGCTGGTCTTTTGGAAGCTGGTCCTTACAATGGATATACTCTGGATCATCTGGAGGTACCAAGATCAGTGCTTCAATTTTTGACAACAATGGAAAGAGACATTCAGCAGCAGACCTTCTCCAATATGCGAATCCAGATAACATTGTAGTTCTTCTCAATGCTACTGTCACCAGAATCCTCTTCGAAATGGCATCAGGTACAAATACATGTTCTTTCATATTCTAGTTTTTTCTTGTTATTTGCCCATAATTAATACATAGAAAGAATATATAAATGTTTTGATAGTAAATCATCTTTTAAAATTTCTTTTCCACATGAACTAGCCTAGCTTTATTATCTGCTACACTTGTTTTAATATTTTCATTTATATTACGTCTGGAGGCTTAAATTTTTCGAAGAACCAATTTACCTCTTCAATTCTTATTTTGTAATTCGTGTGATGACGCATCTTATGAATAAAAATAAAAATAGGTTGCGCGAATTACAATAGAGAATTCTAATATTTGACATGATATTTTTTTGTAGGAAAGCTGAAGGCTAAAGGTGTGGAGTTCATCAATGGTGTTGATAGCCTCCCTTACCAAGTATTAATTAATCAATCATCACATACAAGTGAGGTAATTTTGTCAACAGGAGCCATAGGAAGCCCTCAACTTCTCCTTTTAAGTGGAATTGGTCCATCACAACAACTTAAGGAACTGAATATTACTGTACTTTTAGATTTACCTTTGGTAGGAAAAGGGATTCGAGATCCACCACTTACAACTGCCACTCTTGAATCTTCCAAACCACTTGAATTTAGCAAACTGCAAGTAGTGGGCATCGTAGACAATTCACAAATCTACGAAATAGTGCCTTAGATTTTCAGTATTTTGGACTTATTTTTAATAAAGTAGCATTCCCTTTATCAAGTGGTGAACTTCGACTCACAAGCACAAATCCATTAGCTAGTCCCTTAGTTTGATACAATTATTTTCCTCATCCTTATGATCTACAAGAGTGTATCCTTGAGTGTGAAGCTAATGGCTAATCTTACCATGGCACATTCCATTCAAGAATTTGCATTTATTGGAACTGGAAACTCTAGCATGTTACGATTCCTTCACCATTGTTACCACAAGATCAATCAAAAGATGAAGCCTTTGCTAAATTTTGTAAAAGATCGTATGAGACAATTTGGCATTTCCATGGAGGGTGTCAACGGTTGATTTAGTTGTCAATAAAAGGTATCAAGTAAAAGGTGTGAATAATCTAAGGGTTGTGGACAATTCAATTTTTAAGGACATCTGGGACCAATCCACAAGCCACTACCATGATGCTTGGAAGGTATTTATTTGTTTTTGCTACAACTAAATTTTTATTTACCAATTATTCAAGTTAACATTTTAATGATAAATGATTATTGTGTTTTCTACGTGTATGCAGGTATGTAGGACTTTGTATCCTTGAGGAGCATACAAACACTTGATAATAGTGCATCTCTTCCTATCAATAAAATCATTTTCCCACATATATAATGTATTCATATGATATAAGTACTATGGTTGAACAAATTTCTACATAATATTTTTCATTTTGAAAATATTGTTTTTGAGATGTCTTGGATGCACATCGATCATCCAAAACCTTTATATCTTCATAAAAACAATGCCCCAATGGATTTCATCAATTAAAATATGTGAGTTATCATGTTAGATGATTGTTTATTTCTTGTTATAGCTTCAATCTTCTTTTCGTAGGTGTTATTCGTGATACTTGAAGGTTGAAGTAATAAAATAAATAACAATCATGTCAAGCATATAGTTATTAAATGATGGTATGGTCACCTCGATCATATTGAATTGAAACTTGTATAGGTGTATGATATGATTTACCTTTGGAATAAGTTTAACATATGGTGTCAAGTTGAGGATGATTTACAATGAATAATTTATAAAATGATTGTATGCACGTTTTTAACATCAAGTTTCCATCATAAATTTGAAAATATTTCCAAGTTTTATCCAAATTTAAAAGATATAAGTTACTTGATCAATAGAATATATAGCTATCTCATCAACATTTTTATTTACATTATTAAAGAAGAAAACTTGTTTTTGTATGTTTTTTGTTGTATCTATAAACAAAGCATTTTTCTTATGAGTATACCTTCTACAATCCAATCCTTTATGCAAGCGTTCAAGATATTTATTATAATTATTGGAATTGTGTCTATTCAATTTTTACGTAGTAAATATGTTAGGTATGCACGATAAAGAATAAAAAAACTTATTGAAATGGAAAGGAAGAATTGACATAGATATGACATGTTTAAGTGTAATAAAGGTTTCAAGATAGAAAAGTAAAGGAAGAGTGTTATACCCTTAACCCTAGGTCATATATAGAGATATGGATACCCAACTTGTGACTAACATAATCTCTTATCATGTCATATCATATATATTTATTGTTTCATATGTTTAGTAGGTCAGCCTTGGTGCATTTCATAGAATAGTACAGTGTATATAGGAGTTAGAGGGTACTAGATGATCATATTGAGCATATGTGTATTATTGTATGGAATAGAGGTTTCCCTCTCAATGTGGCTAAGTCATTATACTTGTATATTGTGATCATTTATCTATATCTTGGTGTTATTTTGTGTTATATTCCTACTAATATTTAGATCTATCTGAGTAATATTATTGCAACTGATATCAGATAATTGATCTAGATAGATTTGTATCAAAACCCTAATTGTGAAGATTCGGTTATATCTACCAAACACTGGAAAACTTTTCTACAATTGTTTAACTAAAGTGGTGAAATAAATCTAGTAAATTGCTCCTCAATTTTTAAGATCTATGGATTGTTATTTTTTTGCAATATATAGACATTTTAGTGTTTTTCATAAAAAAATTCTAGAGGATATAATTTCTGGATGTTTTCTAAGTTTCTTATGTTTTTGGAAAGATTTCAAAATATTAGCTAGGTATTTTCCTTTGTGTTTCTTTCTATTTGGTTAATAGCGATATGAAACCTCGAGTCTTAAATTCCTACCCTAATCCTTGTATCCCAAGACCCAAACCCTACATCATGATAAGGATATAAACTAGATGCAAAGGGAAGGGCCACACCACTATAGGAATGAATCCAAATAATAAATAAATGGATTTTGAATCTTCATATTCTAGAGTATCGGAGGTATTTAGCTAATTTTAAAAAATTGTTAATAATATGGTGTGTAAGGAGAACTTCTACCATGATATTCAAACATTGAAAGATGATGTGGAAGATAAGATTCAAGCACCTAGGGAGGTAACATGTAATAAATTAAAGGTAACCTTGACTAAGGTTTTCAATTAGTTAAGAGTGAAATTTGGTTACGGTTCGAATCAATGAGACAAGAGATGATGAGTACTTTTTCAAGCATGAAGATAGGAAAATTTCCCATTCAAATCACATGCCTTCTTCAATTAATGTGCACCCAGATGCACATCAAACTAAGAAATGAGGATCCTTTGCACAACCTCGTAGATCTTTGACCCAGTGGCATAACATTATCCTAAAACTACAAAAGTGTAGGTTTAATGGGAACAATCTAATCACTTAGATCTCCCAAATGGATTTTTTATTTACATCAAGTCTCAAGCGGGAAAAAGGTGGTAATGGAATCCTTATATCTGGAACTAGAAAAATTTAATTGTTATCATTATCTGTGTACTCAAAAGAATAATATGGATCTTGTCACATGGTTAGTTTTATGAAGGATCTGCAAATGTACTATAGTAGTAGTGAGGCTCAGAACTAATTTAACCAATTGGAAAATATGCAACAAATAAGGTTAGTAAATTGTTACATTCAATAGTTCCAAATATTGTCATTTCATGTGGACACAACTATAGATGACAATCATAATGATGTATATCATGGGTGGTCTCAAGTATCACATCCAACATGGGGTATGAATGTTTGATCCAATCAATGTTTCTAATTCTATTATCATGGCACGTAAGGAAGAGGAAACTTTTGTTTCTAAGAAGATAAATAACATCACTACCATTAGATATCATATAATCTCAGTACCATCATTCCCTCAATGTACCAAGTTGACTCCACAAAAAAATTGAATTTAAATGAGAAAAAGGGCTATGTTATAGTAGTGATAATAAATGGAGTAAATGAAATAAATATGTTGAGAAGAAATTATTCTAAATTAAGTGGCCAAACCAAGAAGAATAATATGATTAAGAATATAGTCAAGAGGAAGATGTTTCTGACATCCCGACTGAGGAATCTCAACCAATTATATATCTTTTCATGTAATTTATGTTCTTAACACCCCACATATCCTTAAGTTAGTTGGGTTCATAAAGAAACAAAGGTTCGTGGTATTCATTAACATTTGAATTAATCATAACTTCATCAATCATAATTTGGATTTGGGATTAAATTGATTTGTTTATCTATCTTTAGAGTTTCAGGTCATGGTGGAAGATGGTGGTAAAATTAGTTATTCAGGAAAATGGCATAAGATTAATCTATCTATGGGAGGTTACTAGTTAGAATTTCCCATGTATGTCATTTCAATTAGGCACATAAACATTGTGTTAGGGGTCCAAAAGATTATGAAACTTGGAGATATTGATATGAACTCTTAATATTTGTTCATGGGGTTCCATTCTGAAGGAAGAAATTTTGAGTCACCTAGGATGCAGGAAAAAGCTTCATAGTTTGTAAGGTATCATCAAATGCAAAAGCTACTGAAGAAGGGTACCAATGGGTTTGTGGCACACCTATGTTTCTCTATAATATAAACCATCAAAAGGAACTATACCATTGTACAAAAAATTACAAATAAGAAGTTGGTTTTTTTATATGCCAAAAGGGTTACCTCCCAAAAGAGATCATGATCATCTTATTTATCCAATACTAGGAATCCAACCACCCAACATTCGACCTTATAGGTACCCTTATCTAAAAAAGTGAGATTGAAAATATGGTACATGAGATTCTAGAAATAGGTATTACATGACACATTCAAAGTGATTACTCTTCTATATTGGTGATGGTAAGAAAAGGTTGGTGCATGTTTCTAGAATATATAGAGCTTAACAAATACATAGTGAAAGATAAGTATTATGTTCTTGTCATTGAGGATTTATTATATGGATTACAAGGTTTTTTTATTTTACAAAATTATATCTTCGATTCGGTTACATAAAATTAAAATTCATGATGAATATATTCATAAAACAACATTTAGGACACATCAAGGCCGTTATGAATTTATAATAATTAATTTTTTCCTTACAAATGCACCATATACTTAAAAGAGTTTAACAAATTCAATATTTTAGATGTTTTGTGGAATTTCATCCTAGTATTATTTGATGATATATTAACCTATACTACGAATTGGTAGGAACATTTACATCAAGTCAATAAGGTATTAGACACTCTTGTACAATAATACATGTATGCTAATCCCTCCTAGTCTTATTTTGGTGTAAGGGAGGTAGAATAATTGGCTCATATAATGTCTTATGAAGGTTTAAAAGTGGATCCTCATAAGATCCAGGCCATGGTGGATTGGAATATTCCTAAAATCCTCAAATAACCTCAGGGGATTCTTAGGGCTTATAGGTTATTATAACATATTTGTGAAGAATTATGGTAAATTGTAGCACCACTCATAAAAATATTAAGGATGGAATATTTTCATTATAATGTGGAGGAAGTTTGGGCATTTGAATCACTTAAGAAGGCCATGTGTACCACTCCAATTCTTGCATGGGGGATTCACTTAGTAATAATATGGTATAGCACGTTCGTTTGAAGGGTATAAGAGAATACCCTTGATTCTAGTTTTTACCTCTAATTATTCAATTGATAATACCCCCTCCCGTTATATTATTAGAATGAAAATACACCCTATTTTTTCCATGTACCTTACTTACCCATTTTTCCATGACAATTTTATTTACCCCTTTTTATTTCTACCCTAATATATTAAACAGAAAATATATCATATTTCTCACTCATTTTTTTATACACATTTTCTCTCAAAATATAGTTTGAATCCATTTGATACCTATTACCAATTACCTTATAAATGTTAAGCTTTAATCATTTATCAATCATTCTTTAAATAATTAAGATGGTGAAATAATATCACTTGTGTTGAAAAGCATACTCAATCTTGGTTTTCTACCATCTTATTATTTCTTGGTTAAGAATCTCTTAATTGAGATTTATTTATTCAAAAAGAGACTATAATTTAACTTTATGACCACACTCCTTAAATTGCAATTTTAAGGTATTTAGTTTTTAAAACTAGGGTTCAATTTTTTTAGTTTTATATTAAAATTAAGCCTCCCTTTCTTTTGGCCCACATCTCTAACCTACCCCAATACCTGATTCAAAATAGTAATAAATTAAACCCTTTCACCCCTCATATCTACCGGTATATTGACTTTAATTTTATTAATTTTAATTACCTCAATATGAACTCACGTGCTAGGATATTGCCAAGCTAATGAACCCCCCATGAATCCTTGCTACCTCATATTTCTCCAAAACCTTCATTGTTTAATGTGATGCTTCAAGGTGTGGCATAGGTGTGGTATTTATGAAATATGGACACCCCATTTTTTTTAGAGTTGTAAAATGAAAGGTAAGAACCTATGAAGACCAACTTATAAGAATAAAATGATGGCAATTCTTCATACATTCAAATAATGGAGACCATATCTCATGGGTTATCATTTATAGGTAAAGACATGTGATGACATCTTGAAGTACTTCTTAGATAAAATATTATCATTTGAAAAACAAAAAAGTGAATCTCTAATATTTAAGGATATGGCTTTAAGATAATTTACAAAAATGAAAATAAATATCCAACTAGCACATGATGCGTTATCTAGGAGAAATGATTCCACATATGCCTTTATATGTAATTTTTATAGGTAAAGACATGTGATGACATATTGAATTAATTCTTAGAGAAAATATTATCATTTGAAAAACAAAAAAAGTGGATCACTAAGATTTTAGGATATGGCTTTAAGATAATTTACAAAAAATGAAAAGAAATATGGTAGATGATGTGCTATCTAGGAGAAATGATTCCACATAAGCCTTCATATGTCATTTTCATATTACAAGAAGATTGGGTAGATCAGGAAAGATAGGAATAACAAAATGACACAAAGAACTACACTCTCATTCTAAATATCCAACAGAATTTGATAATTTCATTAAAAAATTACATGGAAGTGGGGTGCATTTTAGTATAAGGACCAGTTTTTCTTATGAAAAAAAATATAACCTTAAAATTCAAGTTCTCTCAAAGCTCCATGTTGCTAAAGGTAGTGGCCATTATGGATTCCTTACAAACTTATATCATAATTAAGAAATATTTCTTCTTATAATGGTTGAAAGGTGGTGCCCAAAAATTATTGGTAGAATTCTTGTTGTGTCGAGTGTACAAAACGGTGAAATTGTTAATTCTCCATGAATTTTCAAATATCTATCTATTCCTAGTGAAAGGTGGGTAAATGCATCCATGGATTTCATCACAGGATTAAAAAATCTAAATGAAAAAGTGTAATTACATTACAATGGTTATGGATAGACTCACTAAGTATTTTCCCTTTTGTGTCTTGCCACATCCATTTATAGTAATTACAGTTGCCATATCTTTTGTGGATACATTGTAGAAGCTACATGGAACACTCAATATTATAGTTAGTTATTGGGATCCTATATTTATTAGCAATTTGTTGACTTGTTTATTCTCATGTTTTGTTACTCAATTGGCTCATAGTTTTTCATATCATCTCTAACTATATAGACAACTTGAGGCATTCAACATATGTTTGGAGGGGTATAATATATATGTTTCTTTATTTTAGATAAGTAGGAGATATGGGTTAAATGAATATTACTTTTATAATGGTGGTATAAGACTTCATTTCATACTTCATACAAAATGTCCACATTCTCAGAATTTTATGGTTACCATCAAACATCCCTTGCTTCTAACTTAAAATTCCATCCTAGAGTAAGAGTAGTTGAAGATCACATTCACTACCAATAGGAGGTTCTCTCTAAATGGCACAAAACCGCTTGAAGCAACAAGCTAATCAACATAATAGTGAGTAAATATTCAAATTTGGGGATTTCATTTTTGTATGATTGCAACAATATAAAAAAACCATATTTGAAACAATAGAAAAAGGATAACAAGATTTCACCCAAATAGTATGGCCTTTATCAATTATTGCAAAAACTTACTTGTTCAGCATATAAACTAGCACTTCATCAGTTAACAAAAATAATGTATCAAATTTTCATGTTTCTTTCTTGAAGTAGGTCATTGGGGAGAAGGTGTCTTCTTAGTTAGTATTACCATATCTTCACGAGGAAGTATGCATCATCTTGGATCCGAAATGAATCCTACAGACACACACTAAGAATTTGAGGATAAGGTTCATCACCGAGTATGTAATCAAATGGAAGAATTTACACATTGAAGATGTAACATGGGAAGATGAAGCATTTAGGTAATAACATCTAAAGATTACCAATATTAGGGACAATATTTCATTGAATGGGAGGGGCATAATACACCCTTAACCCTAGGTCATTTATAGTTATATATATTTCCGATATATGGCTAACATAATATCTTATCATGTCATATCATATTTACTTATACTTATACTTTCATATTTAGAGAGTAGTAGATGTTCATATTGAACAATTGAGTCTTAGTGTATGGTTTGGAGGTTACCCTTGAAATGGATGTCATTATACGTACATATTTTGATCATTTATCTATATATTGGTGTTATTTGGTGTCGTATTACTATTGATATTCATATACATCCAAGTGAATTCATTACAACTAGAAATTGTGAAATGCGAAATGTATGATGTGATATTACTATTGATATTCATATACAAATGGGAAAGAAGAATAGTTGTTTAAATTTGAAGCTCTTGAATTTATTAGTTTCTATATTAGGTGGAAATAGGTTTTTGTTTTCTTAATTTAAGATCTAATGTGTTTAGTCTATCTTAAATTATTTCATGTATTGCAAATAATGTTCTTGGAAAAATTACTTACTAAAAATATGTAATCTAATAATAATAGTCAAATTTAAATCGAGTTCAAATGTGTTACAAAAATGTTAAAACAAACCTCAACATTCAATTTCTAGAAATCTGAAAATTCAATTCCAATGAAACAACTAAATCCATACCTAAACAACTAAAACACTTGGATGTGGGTCTTGGTGAAGCTGATTTGACGAGCTTCATGTCCTATTTGTTGACAAATTTCTGCTTTTTTTTCATTTTCTACTTTTATTTGCAACGATGGAGGGTCTGATGGTATATGGAAAAATATATGACTAACAATGGGGTTTTAATGGTGTCGTATAAATTTGAAATTACAAAGTGAATAAGTAACATTTACAAATCTAACTAAGGGTAAGTGCAAAAAAATGGGGGGCTAAAAGGGGGTCAAAAAGGGACACCTTTTTCCTGAAATCAGCAAAACCTGAACTTCATAGAATAATTCGGCATTCCTATGCTCAAAATGTGACAAAGTGATAGAATAAGTACAGTAGAACTAAAAATCTAGTTTCTAAACTACTATTTTTTAAAAAATCATTGAGATTAAGAGGCTCAAATGTGGTTCACACAAAGTATGTATATTTTTTGTGTAAAAAAGATAAGAACCTATTGTGTGAATGCCCCCCTATTTTTTGAGTTGTATAATTTTTTTCAAATCCCTTTAGTAAAAATTTAGCTAAGACCATTTATGAGGTCCCACTAAATTTTCATAATTTTTGGATGAATATATAAGTTATATTAATTTTTAAAGTGCACATATCCTAAAAATGAAATATTTGTGTGTGCACCCCCATAAATTTGAGAAAAAAGTCATTTTTAGTTTTATTTTGAGTGCATGTAGAATGGAGTTTAGAAAAAACCACTTTTTTTTAATTTGGATGAAAAAATCATAAATTGTGCACCAAAACATATGCATATGTTTTGCAAGAAAACAAGGCACTAGTAAAAGAAATTATGGATGAAATCCTTAAACTAATCAGATTTTAGAAATAATTATATCGTCATCAAGGTAAAACCATGAGCTTGACATCGTAGTATAATTTATTTTTGAATATTATGTTTTAATGCATGAGATATTGGGGTGCACACATGAAATTCTAATGTTTTTCTATCAAACACGGTTTTAATCACGCAATACAAAGTCCAAACCTATGGTTTGTAAATCCAAGCCTTTGGATTGGGTATTCCAAACCCCAACAATATGAAATGTGGGCACATTATAACGTGCTTGTGTTCCTATTTCTAATGCTAGAATATGTCCATTTAGGAGGGATAACATGGAAAAACACATAGAAAACCATAATGCGAGCACACTATAATGCTAGCACATTTCATCTTGATAAATCTGAGTCATAACACGATCATGTTATAACGTGACCTAGATTTTCCCTTTTCATGTTATAGCACAACCGAGCCATAATGCAAGTGCATTATGGCCAAAATGGCAAAAAAATGGATTTTTGTCCACTTTTTGGCCCCCAATATTTGTGCATACATCCTTAAATGGAAATAAAATGATATATAATCTCTTATTTATATACATTAAATGTAAATCTAGAATGAACAAACATCCTCTTTTTGGTGCGACCAAGGTCCCTAGATCTTTAAAGGAGAAAATCCTGACATATCCATGTGAAATTTTCCCCTAGTCAAGGAATAAAGATGATGCCTTAGCAACAATAATGTCATTTCCTAGCTTCAAGGCAATGGTGTAATCCTTCTTGATAGTGATGCTAATGATTTTAAAAAAATACAATTTACACTATGCGATTTTCACCCTGCAACAAACAAACCCCCTTTTTTGGGTACACGTCCATCCTAGATCAGTGAAGCATCAAACCCTAGGATCTCCATGTGTAAGTGTTCCCATCCTTAAGGAATAAATGTGACGTTATAACAACAATAATGTCTTCACCCAACTTTAAGGCAGCAGTGCAATACCTATCGATAGTGCCTCCACCAATATTAGAAATCTAATCCACAACGTTATTACTAGTTTCACATAACTCCTTTCTTGATGGTTGCAAAGGCTCCAATAGAGGTTCAGTGTACTAAGCATATGAGTGTATCTTTACTACATTCATAATATCGGCATTCAATATGTGACAAGATAAAAATGAAAAAATGAACATAATTAATATACTGCAAAGTATGTAAGATATTATATTGTATTCATTTATAGATTGGTTATGCGTGTAAGTGGCGAAGTAAATGCATTCCCTAATTACGCGAATGTAATTCTTGAAAATTATCATATCTTGATGATTCCCCTAACGTTCATGAGATATGGCACATGAATTATAATAAAAACTATGAATTAAGGCACATGTTAGCACAATAAAAATAAACATGTCACTTTCTAGCTAGCATGCGACAATGTATTAATAAATATGTCAATTTATACACATGTTAAACAATTTGTAGGTCAAAATGGGAATGTGATACTGAAGTGCACGTTGATACGGTCGATAACATAGATGGTGATGATAGTGATAATATGTGGACATTGTTACAGAATGAGTAAATGAAAGGTGAGGATTAAAATATTTTTTAGACCCCACGGGAATTCTCACTATAAAACACAACTAGTCTAGGTGCTCATCTAAACCTAGTCTAGGTGTTTGGAGACAAAATGAGGAGATACCGAGCCATATGAGATTATGGAGGCATTTAGGTGAGTGATACATGATTTCTCAAGGTTTTTAGGTCCTTTTGGATATCTGTAAAGCTGATATATGGTGTTAGTATACTTACTCATTGTGCAAACTAGGCCTAATCATAGTGTTTAGAGGCATAATTAGGCATGACAGTCATTTTCAAGTACGTTTGATACCTTGAGATCATTAATGGAGTTAATTTATGTTGTTTTCATAATTTAGAGGTAGTATTCAAAGGTTTCATGATGAGTTATAGATTTGGTTCAGTTGACCCTATCCTAAACCATGTAAAACCCCAAGGGCTAGTCACGCAAATGAGATGGGTTGATAATATGGAGAGTTATTTGAGATATGATTATGATTATATATGTTGTAAAGGGTTTCCTAGAGGTTTGATAAAATTTTCAATTCATTCTGAAGATATTTTTCGAGTTATGTTGTTTTTGGTAAAACAGGGTCAAGAAGAAGGTAATTTCTAGCTCGAATTGCAACTTTTGATGCTCATCCTGAATTGTGTGCTCTGCATAGGACCTTGTAGATTTTAGGGATGATTTTACATTGAGTTAAGAATTTTAAAAAAATTAATGAAAAAATTTCATCGTCACATTTTTATGAATGAATGCGAAGAAGGTAAACAAAATGTTATGAGTTTGAAACCCTAGCTCAAAAGTTGTAGGATATATCTTCATTTTAGGTACTTAGAATTATTTTATTATGATATTATGAAGATTGGATTCTATAAAAGACTCCTCCATATTTCTATAAAGGTATGATAGAGCATGTGGTGATGATTTTACCCCACTCAAACAAGCAAGTTTTTGAATAATTTCAATTTGAGGCTAGGTTGTCCAAAGGATTCACAAAATATATTGAAATTGTTTTTATAATGGGAGATTTAATTTATTTCCATGATTTTTTTAGATCATGTTTGATCTTATAGAAGGAAAAGTGTACCCTATTTATGAAGATTGGTCTTAAGGCAATTTTGGGGTAGTTCAGGAGTAGTTTCAGAGATGGACCTAGTTGAAGGTATTCCACTTAGAGTTGGAAGGAAATTTAAGGTGTTCTAGAAAGAAGACTTGTAGGGATTTCCAATGGTGTATGGTTTGTCTCATTATGATGAGATTTGATAGTTCATACATCTCAATTTGTGGAGAAGAAGATTGATTGTTTCTCAGGACAGGATTGTTATTGCTACAAGATGGAGGTAGAAGAGGCATGAGATGGATTAGTTGATGCTTTATATCAGTTGGAGAGTGAAAAGGGGTGAATTTTATTCCCATTTAAGGAATTTTTATGTCTTGTAACTGTCAGTAAGGGTGAAGGCATGCTTTTTTATGTTCTTGAGGCCCATAGTGTAGTTCCCATCAATAAGAAAAAAAAATATAAAACATTTTTTTAAATGAAAAGATGATGGGATGCATGTTGGAAGTGGTTGGAATTAATGGCTTTTGGTTGGTATGGGATGCCCATAAAACACATGGGCATCCTAACTAACTTTAATACCTATCACATCCCTTCTTAAGTGGTTATCCAAACATGTCACTTTTCTTGTTTAATATACAAGCACTTTATTTGGATCCAGAGGCTTTGACCACAAAAGACCCAAGTTAACGTTGTAAATTCTAGCAGTAATTGGTTAGTTACAGTGAGGGAACTATGAGATGGTGATTGACGGTGGATGGAATTAGCATTCCATCACTATTTTAGTGTTTGACCAAATGAAAGAACGAGGAAACTTCTCATGCAATGGGATTAGGCAGTGTACAGAAGACATGGGTTTCCTCATGAGACAGTCACACTATTTCACCATTACAACAAACAGGTATCTAGCCTGATCAATTTACATATGCCTATGCACTCCCAACCTGTGCCCAAATGCAAGCTCTGTAGTAGGGTTTGGATGTCCAAAAAAGCATAAAATACGGAGGAATCTTGTCAGATGTTGTAGTTGTAAATGCTCTAGTAGACATGTATGAAAATTTTGGAAACATAGACAAGCACAGGAATTGTTTGACAGAATGTCTTAAAAAGATGTGGTTTTGGGGATAGCATTAACTATAGGATATACACATAATGGGTTTGTAGAAAATGCTTTAGAAACTTTCAAGAAAAGGCAATTGGTAGATTTACCAATAAAAAAACATGGATTTAGATCTGCTACATATTGAGGAGGCTCTTCGTTATTTATAGTTTGTATATTTGTGCCACTTCCACCATTTTTTAATGTACCCAAATCTCTATTTTTGGTTTATTCCCATAACTCGTCCATTTCCAAATCTATGTTTCCATGTATTTTTCTATCTCCATGGTATTTTGGTTGATTTTTATTCCATATAGCTCAACCTTGTTTATTTTCACAATTTGGGGATTTCTATTACCGCCCAACCCTAATCTCACTTGATTTTTGATGGGTTTTCGATTGGTTTAATACCCAACTCGCCATTTTCATGACTCATCTCCTTAATTTTGCACAAGCTCATTGTGTGGCTTGAGGGGCTAGCCATCTAACTCGAGTTGGATTTTGTATTATGGAACTCTCTGTAAACTATGCACAAATCATTGATGTTTCTCCTGCTTCTAGAAAACTCTCATTATATCAACTATGTAGTTCATTATTTTCGATAAGAAATGTTTTTCCTTTACCCTTGCATTTAGTTTGTGTATTGTTTCTTAAATCTGAGTTTGGTTGTTAGGAATTTGAGGTGAACTCTACTTTTATTTCGACTTACCCTTTTATAGTTCGTCTCGCCATGATTTTTTTGTTTGAGATCCATTTTGAACCATCCCTCCCTTGCACATTTATTGTTATGTTCCTTCGAGTTAAGCATTATACCTACTCACTATGTAACACTCAGCTTGCGTAAAATTATGTGGTTGTTTGCCAAAATGTCAACTAATTGTAAGAGTGCCTTCAATAAAGGTAGTCTCGTGGAATGCATTGATTGTTGGATTGCACAAATAGGTTTTGTTAAGACAGCTTTTGAATCTTTTAAGAAATTATTGGTGGCTGGAGTAAATCCAATTTCAAATAACTTCCCAGTAATGTCTCAACCTGTACCATAATGGGAGATTTTAGACAGAGTATGGACATCCGCTAAAGTGTAATATAGAATGGGTAGTATTTGGACAAGTGTTTTTAGATACAACTATTGGGAGGACATGCATGAAAAATGTATAACCTTTCTCTTGGCACGTAAACCATTTGACGTAATGCCTAGAAGAGGGATGATGCCTTGTACAATGCGGGTAAACCCACCTATAGAGCCACTTGCTCTATGGATGTTGGTATTTCCTGACGTGGTCTCCTTAACCTCATATTTTATAATTTTTGTATAATTTGGTTTTTCATTTGCAATATAATACAAATGTTAAACCATTCGATGCTTAAACATTTATTTATTTTAAACAAGACTTGTATCGCAAAACAATAAAACATGACCTTGTCACTTACGCATTGCAAATAAATCTTGGTGTAAAACTTAGACTCAACCCCACCTTCTGAGATGTTTGGAAACTCTGTAATTGAAATGGATAGTTACAGCCCCTCGAGTGGTCTAGTTGATTTTGAGTTCTTCGTTAAACTTATTTATCATCCTTTCGTAAAATTATATAATTACAATTTTTGAAGACTCACAAAACAACTGATGTAGCCTAGAATTCACGAGTAAAAGCCAGGCACGTTGGCACATCACTCAGCCTAGACTGAGTGCTCATCTGAAGCACACAAAGGTACTAGGTCCATCTTTAGGGTTGTTGTTGCAGGATGTTAGCATGATGAAGACTTAAAACATTCAGATCTATGTCTAATATATCATTCTATAGTGCATGTTCAGATCTAGATCTTAAAGTATCATGAATCGAAAATAATCATAATGAGAACATTCATACAATAATAAACTATAACCATGATCAACACCTTGATTTAGTCAATAACCTCCATTATATTAAATGTAGTAATACATAGAAGCTTATTACAATAGATAATACCATAGTCTATGTGTGCATTAGATTTCGCAGCATAACCTCACAATAACTCAATTCACGCACACACCTCTATGCTACACAATTCACTACATATATATATATATATATATATATATATATTTGGGAATTTACCTTCACCACTTATCTAATCCCAAAATAGGTCGCATACTATTATTAGCCACGTGTCATTACAAAAATAGCCACACATGCAAGTGCACTAACAATAGACTTCTTTTAGTTAATTTCTGGTAGTAGATCTATTCTTAGCTTGAATCCATGCAAATTGATTCATAGATGATCCTCCAAAATAGCCAATGCGTGTCACTCAAGTCTTTGACCGATTTTTGTGCTCCGCACGCTATCTCCAAAAATAGGTCCTCATTGTGAAAATGGCTAAGTCCTGAATCTATCTCTCTTCTTTGTGCATGATCCTTTCTGATCCTCCCATGCCTTTGAATGTGATTTTCTCTTCGCACCAACCTTCTATATGTCCTTCAATAAGAGCTGATTATGACTGACCAACATTACCCCACACTAATCAAATTTCCCCGGAAATGGTTGTCTCCAAAAATGAATCAAAGAATGTGAATAAAGAGATAGAAAGAATTTTGATGAATAAAAGAATGTTTTTACCCTACCGTGTCTTCTGCTTCAACCTAAAGAATTAGTTCTAAATATTCTTCTTTTATTTCCACCTCTAAATTCTACCAATCATTGAGCACAGCTTCTAACTTTTCTGGGATATCCACTGCAATCGACTCTAACTCATCCTTTGCAATCTCTCCCTTCTCATTCTGCAAGACTAACACAATGTTGTAAATTACATTCATTCTTCCCTCTAACAATTCCATCTTTTGTGCGATGAGTTTCCCAAGCTCATCTAACCTTTCCTTGTGTGGTTCTTGAGCTATTGTAAGGGCCTCATGCTTCTGCTTGACAAGTGCTAACTATTCTGCATGGCCCAAGGTCTCGTATTTCACTTTATTGTCTTCCAAAATGGTCTTGGTTCTTATAAATGCTTATGGGGTTGTACAAATATTTAGTGCTTGATCTGCTTTCTTCAACTCCTCCTGCAATCTCTAAAGTAACACCTCATATGTTACAATCTTATGCATCACTAAATCCTTTTCCCGATCTCGCTTATCGCACTAGATCCTTTGCATGGCATACGCTGAGAGGTTCATCTTTAAGCACTAACTCCACCAAGGTACTTACATAATGCATTGCCAAAGGAAATGTTTTGGGTACCTTTGGCTCTAAATGTGGCTTTGCTTTCATGTTATTGTCCCCAACTTCCTCTGGCATGCTGATGAAAACAACGTTCTTCTTTTGTGCCAAGTCTTTCTCTTTCTTTAGGCACGTTATTTTGCATCCTTATTCTTGATATCCTCCCCAGTTCCCTAATTATTGCAGCCTTATCCATATTCCGCCTTGGCACCTCTGTCAAGACTTTCACCAAAGCATTGCTTACTATTTCATCTAACATAACAGTAGGCTTGACTGTTATGTGTCTTGCATGAGGTGTCTTCTTCAACCTCCTTGATATGAATCATAATTCATATTTGAAAGAAAAAATTAACTACGCAATCATCATTGAAAAATTTAAATAATATCAATTATGTTCAACACAAATGTCAATATTGGAACCACAAATACCATGTAAAAACCTAAAAAATCCCTTAAAAATCATACCAAATAAAAAATGCAAAATGTTTATATAATAGATGAATCACCGGTGATTCACTTCAATCATTGGCAATTACATGAATCACCACCAATTCCTTTGATTTTTCCTTAGGGCATCTACACGCCCCCCAAACGGTGAAAGTATCAACTACAAAAAAATAATAGAAACAGGGAGAAATCACTTACCTCGACCATCGTGGGCTTTTGTTTCCTGTTTGTAGTCATCATTCCATCCAAAAATTGTCCTTTTTCCTTTATAATGCCCACTTCTCTTTGACACTTTTTCTATTCTACTCTTTCTTACTAGCTTCTTAGAGACATGGATATTATTTTTGATAGCACATGTTTAGACTATATAGATGTTTTATTATTATGATAATTGACTCTTATCATGGATTGTTTTGATGCCTAGTAGATACTGTTAGACATTATAGCATATGTTGATTTAGCATTTTTTACTTATATGCTGACATCTTGGATGCATAATAGTTTCGACTATGTTTTGATGCATTTCTAACCATGTTTACATTGATATTTTGGATTTATTGATTCTGAGATGATTTTTGGATTTATGGATTGCGTTATTTTCGTAAAAGGTGAATTGTGATCATAAACAATTGTAAATGTTTGAATTAGAATAGACTTACGTACTGTGATATCGATGATGATTATATGATGATTCTTTGTATGTGTTTTATTTCCATGACGTATTAATGTGGCCATGAGGCTGAAGGTGGTATTAATTGTGATTACAGGAAACAAAGATCACACAAATAAAGAGATACTAGGAAAGCTAACCATGAAGTAATGTTGCAAGTTCACAACATGGTCACCTTGGCAACTGTCGTGTTTAGTGTTGCATCGTCTTCTTGTTGTCATCTTTCAGGAGGTCTCCATAGGGAGCACCTCACCATGTGACTAGGGGTAATTGTAGTTATTTTATTTTATTTTTATGTGGTTATGTTATTTATGTTAATGTGGATGTTGTGATTTTATTTAGGTCCTTATGTACCCCATGTACCCTTATGTTTCTATGTGGAAAATGTACCCCTAATTTAGATATCTAAATTGTTAGGTATGAGCTAATGTTCCCTTTTTATTATTATGCATGTTATGTGTCTTTGGCTTAATTATGATTAATAGTAAGGGTTATGGTTAGTATGATGATGTGTATTTTGGGAGGGTAGAGATTCCTTGGAATATTCTTTATTCCTTTCTCTTTTTTGCATTTTTTTAATTTTGCATTGGTATGTGTGCTACCCTAAACCCAAAATTCTGATTTGGGCTTTGAGTCCAATTTTGAAGGCTTTTGGGACAAGTTTTACTTGTCCCACACTCTTTAATTTATTTCCCCAACCATACCTATGACTTGAGGGGTCATATTTAGCCCCTAATCATGATATTTTGGTGGAAAAGAGGAAATCATTTATCTCTTTCCCTTATTATCCTAAATTAGTTTTGAAATGTGTAATTTGAGCTTGTGTGCAAGATTGGCAATGTCATATCCTCAAACTACCTCTTAATTATGCTTTGGTATTTGTGTGAGTTTTTGATGTGGATTTGAGGGAGATGAGTTGGCATCCTACATGGAGCCACATCACCTCTCCCTCCTTTTATTTTTAATTGCATCTTTTGGATGATGTTGGGGTTACTTGGTTTACTTATTTTCACTTGTATTTTGGATTTCGAGAGTGCTTGCTTGCAAATTTATTGTTTTGGTGAAGGAGTTTGAATTCTTGGATTGCTTGGAAAGTGAAGGTTCCACAAATGGAAAGGTAGGATCTTGATCCTTTGATTTCTTGATTTTAATGTTTATGGAATGTAAAATTGTTGAAGGTATGTATGTATATATCTTCGATTGGGTATTTTTCCTTAAGAAGGTGTAGGGAGGAATAAAATGGGAGCCATGAGGGAGGTATAAGAGTTATGTGAAAATTGGAGGGATTTGTGGGAAGAGTGTTCTACCTTGTGGAGGGATAATGGGAAAATTCTTAATTATTTTGTAAAATCTACTTGAGGGAGTCATACATAAGAGATTATGTATGATGGAGTTTTGGAGGTTTCAAGGTGGAAAATTAACCTACTTGGGAGGTAAAAAGGGGTTTCTCATGTTTCTTCTCTCCTTTTGGATCTAGATTGAACCTTTGTGAATTGTGAAAATATTACAAGTTTCTTGATGTTGTTTATATGTGCATAAAGTTGTTTGTGTGTGTTTCCTGAAAGGTGGAAGCCCGTTTTAGTTGTATGATGGGTCGTTGTATTATCCAATAATTTAACTACTATATTCTTCTTCCAGTGTCATTATAAAACTAGGGTTGTGTCCTAGGTTGTATGCAATGAAGCCCTATGTGTTCAGTGATTTTGTCGGTTCCATTCTATGGGGTTTTTTGTTATGTTTACCTTTAGTTTTCTATTAATCTATGGAAATGTAATACTAAGCTACTAAAATGACATTGTTGTAATAAAATTCCCGAAAGGAAATTTTTTATCTAAAATTGAAGTACACACACCAAAGCAAAGTAACAAAATTGAAATGACACACTCAACTTGAATTGAAATGCTAAATTGAAATAACACACTCAGACTGAATTGAAATAAAAATACTGAAATACATCAAAGCAAGGAAAGTAACTAAATTCAAGTAACCATTCAAACTTCAAACCAATATTCAAATCAAAACATCTAGATTTTAACTTGCCACAAATTACGAGAAAACATAAAGCATAGAAATCCTCCAGTCACCTTGGTTGAGTGGGCACTTGCTCTCCTAAGGACGGAGTTTAACTCAACACCAAAAGTTGTTCAAAACAACATCTATTGTATTGATTCAGAAAAATTTCTTGAACATTCTCAATAAACTTTAAAAACTAGATAAAGTTGTATTTGTAAAAGTATTGGTATTAACTAACTAACTCATTATTTTTCAAGGACCTACCTATATATAGAATTAAACAATTATACATCATGCCATATTTATAGGCATTGAACTCATTCATCAATAACCCTACTAAATACTCTGGAAATGCTAAAATCATGCTTCATGTCTGTAGGTTGGTTAGAACAGTTACGAAAATTCCTCCACTATGCATGATGATTGTAGACTCGGTTCCTTGATCACAAATCCATGCATTGGAAGTAAATTTCCATTATCATCCTACACATGTCACCATAATTCACTCATAGAGGTGGTTAATAGGAAGTTACACAATCAACAGTTTACATGAACATAATCAAGAGAAATGCATTAACTTCACTAGGATAAAGCTATGTAAAGCATCCCTGTGCACTTAATTAATCATGTTTTAAAGACAAATAAATAGACACACAGATCATATAATGACTCAAATAATGAACCCATCATCTCCCCTACCTTTTATCAGTTGCATGTCCCTATGCAACCTTATCTTTTTCATTCTCTTTTCCCAAGCTATTGAGCCATGTCGTACTCTTCAAATTGATCAACATATTATTTCCTAGTGCCCTTACATCCCTAAGTTGTGGAAATAGCCTCGACCCAGGCTATGAAACTATCATGGGACTGAGCAACATTGTTTTTCCATGTGGTCATGGGGATGAGGAGAAGAGGTGGTCTTACCTGAATCCCAACCCATTCATCACTATATTCCTTGTTATCCTTTTCATATAACTGCCAAATTATTGTTACAAGTGCATCACCTCGACTCATACTCAGACTGAGATTCTAAGGAGAAATGACTTATCTTATTTTCAATGGTAAATATAAGGTATCCCATCTCTCACACCGGCCTACTGCGCACACTAAAATGTTGTTGGCTGAAGGCCTCAAAATCCTATATACACTGATGCAAAACCATGGAAGTGTTTACACCTTAGATAATAAAAATGAAGACCAACCGATAATACAATGAAAAACCAAAAGTATGAGCTATTTGATTAAAAACATCTGTTTGTTCACTCCAAATAATCTTATTTCTCAACAAGGACTAAATGGCCTTAATTTGAAAATCTCCCATGAATAGATTAATAAAGAAGTCAGACACATTTTTGACTAACATGTTATGAAGATAAAACTCACACAATAGGTTTTGAACTTTAGGGTACTATTTTGGTAAATCTCCAAAAAGGTTTTTCCATCTGGTGCAACATGGGGTTCCTTAGTGCATAGTGTCATTAACTTCCAGGCATAGAATTGCTCCTGGATAAAGATATTGTAGATAGAAGAAGATTTCATGGTAAGCAAGAAAATTACAAGCTAAGGGACACAAAAAATCTATGATTGATTCTAATTTCTTTTTCTCATCTGTACTGGCCTCTATTTCCTCTTTAAGTTGTTTTTTATCCTTGATCAAATCCTTATTTTGAAGAGATAAACAATTTAAAGTATTCCATAAATTAAGACCGATGTCTCGTTGTCTCCTAAGACTGCTAACATATAATTTTAAAGCATTAATTTCTCTAACCTTCTCTACAGTCCTTTGCTTGAATTCAGTTTGCAAAGAACAATTAGTTTTGTGCATACCTTTTAATTTATCCTTTAGGGAAGAAATTTCATCTTGATAACATTTTAGCACCTCATCTCCATGGGATTCTGGACCACCCATCCCTTCTGAAGTAGATTCCAAAGTTTTAGTCTACGTTTCTGGTGTTGAGGGTACTTCTAAAGCCTTGTCCTCTATTTCAGGAGTCGTAGGAGCTTCCACCATGTTAGCATCAGGAAATCATGCTTTGGAAATGTTGGGTGAAAACACATCATCTTTGGACTGCTCAAGTGGAACAGTGAAAGGACCAAATTTATCCTTTTCTTCTATAATCGGGGAAGAATCTTCATTAAATACTACAAGCCGAGAAATTTCATATTTCTACAAATTTCAAGACCATCTTGGCCTTGTTGGCATAGAGGAATGATTCATCTTAGTGTTCTTTCCCTTATAACGTTTTGGTAAGGAGGGTGGTTTAAACTGACTAGAAGATTCACCCATGGTTTCCTTTGAAGGTTGTGGTACCGACTTGAGCTCAGGACAAATGCTGGGATACTGGTATTTATTGGTTCTCTTCTTCTTTCAAGTATCCCCTACATTGATGTTCTCAAGCCTCCTCTTGGGTCTATAGAAAACTTGATGAGAAAATGAGTTGAATGAGCCCTGATGCTTCAAGGAAGCCCTTCCTCCTCCATTTTTATATTTTTGACCTAACTTAATGACTGCATCTACCAAATACTTAGGTAAATTGACCTTGAGTTCAGTTGTTTCTATGCCCCTTTTCGATGAGTTAAATTTTTAGATAATCCCCCTCAAGCATAGATGGTTGATGGTCACAAATAAAGTATTTATCGACCCATCTGGAAACCTCACGTTGAATTACCTTCTGAACATCATGACCCATGGCGAGGATGACTGTGGAAATTATTCAGTAAAATGATAGAATCAAAATTGGGAGAAATATCATAGCGATAGTATGGAATTTTTGACAATGGAAATTTTAGAAATTTTTAATCATTTAAATGTTCCAAGGTCTGTAAAATTGGTGCCACACAAAGTTGACAAGACACACTTTATATGGGAAATTTTAATACAAATTACGGTGCATTTCCAATCATAATAAATACCCATACCACATGTAATTTCTTACAAGCCACATGTCCCTCTCATTTAAAACACAACTCGTGTGACACATATTTTCATCATTATTCATTTAAGCTTTATTTCGTGCCACAAGATTTGATTTGTACTGCCAATAAATACGTTGGGACTTGATTTTTGTGTCAAATTAATTATGAAGAATTAATGCAATGGGTAAAATTATTTAAACACCAATATTTGTAGCTAAGAAAAATGCACTTACCCCTTTTATATCAGCTCACCGAATTCTGTAGATTTCTACTTCTTATGCTCATAGAATGAATATGGATTAATGTATAATATAATAATAATCATTCCTAGCCTTTATTGGAAACATGAAAAAAATAACTACAATATAAAGGGGAAGAATATCAAAAAATTAATCATCTTCCTTTATTTGAAATTAAAAAAACAACTACTTAAGGTCGGAAGATCCAAACTCCTCCAATGAATCCATTTCCTCGCATGTCAGCATATCCTTCTTGAAGGTCTCCTTGTCTAGTGGTCACTGGTACATCCATACCTAATGTCCATTTACCAGAAATATTTCATCTATCTTCATCAATTGGAAATAGTCTCATAGAACCGTTGTCATAAAATTTCTCAATCGATAGGGTCCCAACCATCGTCTTCTCAACTTTCCTTTGAACATTTGATACTTAGAATCAAATAGTAATACCCAATCTCCTTCATTAAACTTCATGTGTTTCATATGATCATCATTCCATGATTTCCTCTACTGTTAGAGAATTTATGTCTTCTGTTGTGCTTTCATCCTCATCTCATCCAATTCATTCAACTACATCCCTCTTTCATGTTGTGCTTCATCCAGGTCAATTCCTATTTCCAGCGCTGTTCTCCAAGTCTACAATTTGAATTCCATGGGTAACAATGGATTTTTCCCATACACAAGTATGTATGGGTAGAAACTAGTAGTAGTATTTCAGGTTGTGTTGTAGGCCCATACTGCTTTTGGGAGTTTTGGTACCTAGTTCTTCCTGTCTGCATTGATAACCTTGGTCAAAATGTTCTCAAGCTCTATGTTTGTGACCTCCACCTTCCCATTAGATTAAGGTTGATATGGTGATGATTTCCGATGCTTGATTTGGTAGATCTCATGTTAGA